>CM064072.1:24896286-25508831 GCA_032594955.1 Panicum miliaceum | reverse complement strand
AAATCACTGAAAAATCCTATCCCATGGATTTGAAACCAGTCGGAATCCCCAAGTATGATGGCAAGTAGGACCCGCGCTAGTGGATCCGATGCTACTCCGTTGCCATCGAGGTCTCAGGGGTATCCAACTCCACCAAAGCACTCTACTTCCCAGTAGCTTTGGAAGCCGTGCCCCTCACTTGGCTCGAAAGCCTCAAGCCAAACTCCATCGAATCCTTGGAGGACCTCAAGCAGGCCTTCATCAACAACTTCTAGGGATCCATGATCAAAGCAGTCACTCGCCATGATCTGTCCCAGGTCAAGCAGGAGATGAATGAGACCCTGAGGTCTTACACCCAACGTTTCTTCGAGATGCGCGCCACCATCACCAACATCACTGATGAGGACGTCATCCGCTGCTTCCAGAACGGACTCTTCTCGAAGCACACGTACCACAACTTCAGACGGAACCGCCTGACTACTGCCGTGGAGCTACGTGACATGATGGCACGATGGGCTGACCAGGAGGACGATGAAAACGACCGCTTCCCCATGCGCAACAGCGACAAGCAGGGCAACGGCAACAACTACTTCAACAAGGGCCAGCGGAACCACTTGGGGAACCCCCAAAAGCGCAAGCCAGACTAAGAAGTCGGGGCTGTTGAGCGCAATCCGCGTGGCAAGAAGTGGGGGGCAATGAAGCACGGTTTTAGAAAGTCCTGCACAAACAATGCCCGATGCACCCGAAGTGATGTCATACACTCTTCGAGTGCATCAGCCTCCACAAGTCACTCAACGCTCCACCCCTTCCCCAAGCCGGAAAGCAAAAGGACCAGGAGGACGACGACGAGCGTGACAAGTTGGGGCCTCAAGATTTCTAGGATCCAAAGAATGTCGTCAACCTCATCTTCGATGGAGACGACGGCTTCCCCTCCAAGTGCGCGTAGAAGTTGACCCTGCGCGAAATCCTCTCTGTAGAGCCTGCCACGCAAAAGCCTCTGAGATATAGCAAGGTCCCGATCTCCTTCTCCAGATATGATCAATGGACCAGCTTTTACGAGCCGGGAAAATTCCCGATGGTTTTAGATCCTGTCGTGGCGGGCTCATAGCTGACCCGAGTACTCATCAACGGCGGGAGCGGCCTCAACCTGCTCTTTGCGAGTACTCTGAATAAGATGGGGTTGGACATTTCCAACATGCTCACCCCTAGCAGAGCTCCATTCTACGGCATCGTCCCGGGAAACGCAGCTACACCACTTGGTTCAAGTCTTGCCAGTTACCTTTGGGACGAAGGACAACTACTGCATGGAGTACATCAAGTTCGAGGTGGAGGACTCCGAGTCATCATACCACGCCATCCTCAGTAGACCAGCACTGGCCAAGTTCATGGCCGCGCCCCACTACGTCTACCTGCTACTCAAAATTCCATGCAAGATAGGCGTCCTGACATTCCGCAGCGACTTGAAGAAGTTCTACGACTGCGACCAGGAGAAGATCGAGTACGCCGCGACATCGTGAGTGCCAGAGCCTTCTACGAAAGTACTCGCGGCTGTGCAAAAGCTCACCGACTCTGAGACGGAGATCTCCAGCCAGAGGCCTAGCCAGTTGAGGGTTAAACCCAACCCCAGCGACGTCGGCATCAAGGCCATCCAGCTGCAAGAAGGCGATCCGTCCAAGACTGCTTTGATCGGAGGTGGCTTGAGTGACAAATAGGAAAGCGTGCTCGTTAGCTTCCTTAGCGCTAACTGAGACATATTCACGTGGAAACCAGTGGATATGCCAGGGGTGCCCAAGGAGTTGATCGAGCATTGCCTAAAAGTCGACCCTAAAGCCACTCTGAAGAAGCAACGACTATGACGCTTCACTCCCGACAAGAGGGAGGCCATCAAGAAGGAGCTAGCAAAACTACTCACGGCTAGTTTTATTAAAGAAGTATACCACCCCGAGTGCTTAGCTAACCCTGTACTAGTCTTGAAAAAGAACAATAATGATGGAGGATGTGTGTGGATTACACTGATCTTAACAAACACTGCCCGAAGGATTCCTTCACGCTTCCACGCATCAACCAAGTCATCGACTCTACGGCTAGCTGTGTTCTGCTCTCCTTCCTCGATTGCTACTCGGGTTATCACCAGATCGCTCTCAAAAAGATCAAATCAAGATAGCGTTCATCACCACTGAGCATATGCATACACAACTATGTCTTTCGGGTTGAAGAATGTAGGAGCCACCTATCAGCGAGCCATCCAACTATCCCTTGCTGATCAGTTACATCGCAACGTTGAAGCCTATGTGGACGACGTGGTCATCAAGACCAGATCCCACGACAAGTTCATCCCTGATTTTGAGAAAACTTTCAAAAGCTTACACAAGTTTTGATGGAAGCCCAACCCAACCAAGTGCATTTTCGGCGTGCCACAAGGAAAACTACTCGGTTTCATCGTTATCCACCGAGGAATTGAAGCAAACCCAGAGAAGATCAATGCCATCACAGCCATGGATGCTCCACGGACGATCAAGGATATCCAGAAGCTCACAGGCTGTATGGCGGCCCTGAACAGATTTATCTCCCGACATGGAAAACAGGGACTACCCTTCTTCAAATTGCTCAAGTGGCACAACAAGTTCCAGTGGACCAAGGAGGCAAAGCAGGCGCTGCAAGATTTCAAGCATCATTTGCAGTCGCCGCCCATCCTGACGGCTCCCCAACTAGGCGAGAACCTGCTACTCTACATCGCCGCAACTACTCACGTCGTTAGTACGGCAATCATGGTGGAGCGCTAGGAGGAAGGCCATGCTTTCGGCGAGCAACGGCCAGTCTACTTCATCAGCGAAGTCCTTTCTGAATCCAAGGTTCGTTACCCGACAATTCAGAAACTAATCTATGGTATACTCATAACTTCCTGGAAGCTTCGCCATTATTTCGACGCATACAACATCTTAGTGGTCACTGATTTCCCATTGGCGGATATCCTCC
The DNA here is from genome assembly GCA_032594955.1 of Panicum miliaceum. Taxonomy (NCBI): domain Eukaryota; kingdom Viridiplantae; phylum Streptophyta; class Magnoliopsida; order Poales; family Poaceae; genus Panicum; species Panicum miliaceum. The sequence goes on along the minus strand of CM064072.1, from coordinate 25,505,876 downwards.
ACAATCAGGACGCCACCGGGTGCATCTCCAAGTGGGCAGTGCAACTAGGGGCTCTCACCCTCGACTTCAAGCCCCGGACGGCCATCAAGTCACAGGCACTAGTCGATTTCATGGCGGAGTGGCGAGAAAATCAAGTAGAAGCTCCAGCCAACTAGCCAGAGCATTGGGTCATGTACTTCGATGGCTCACTCAAGCTCGGAGGTGGTGGCGCGGGAGTACTCTTCATCAATCTGAGAGGAGAACAACTCAAGTATGTGGTCCAAATTTGAGGTCTCCAACAATGAAGGCGAGTACGAGGCACTATTGCACGGGCTACGCTTGGTAGTCTCTTTGGGCATCAAGCGACTACTTGTCTACAGCAATTCCTTGTTGGTGGTCCAACAAGTCAACAAGGAGTGGGATGTCAACAAGGACACCATGGACGCGAACATCGTGGAAATACGCAAGCTCGAGAACAAGTTCTCGGGGCTGGAAATCCATCATGTCATTCGTGACAACAATGTGGGAGCAGATGTGCTTTTGAAACAGGGATCTGATCAAGCAAACGTCCCACTGGGAGTTTTTATTCACGAGTTGCATACCCCATCCATCAAGACACCAGATCCAGGTACCATCGCTCAGGGTTCAAAATTACCCGACCGAGAGGTCTTGATGATGGAGGTCGGCTGGCGGGTGACGTTCATCGACTACATCCAGGAGCACAAACTACACCCCCGGCGTCGACCCAAAAAGCGCTGAGCCTACTCACATTCTAAGGCGCAGCAAAGGGTACGTTCTAGTCAGGGACAACTTGTACTAGCGTGGATCAACGTCAGGCATACTCATGAAGTGTGTCAGCACAGAGGAGGGCAGAGATATACTCTAGGAGATTCACGAAGGCGTGTGCGGGAACCATGCTGCTTCTCGCACACTAGTCGGCAACGCCGCTTTTAGATCTGGTTTCTACTAGCCGACCGCTTTGGCAGACGCTAAAGCACTCGCTCGCCGGTGCACAAACTGCCAGTTCTTTAGCAAACAGCCCCATGTTCCAGCTCACAACCTTATCATCATACCACCTTCATGGCCGTTAGCATGCTGGGGCCTGGACATGATAGGACCTCTGACAACTGCGCCGAGTGGTTTTACTCACGTGTTGGTGGCCATCAACAAGTTTACCAAGTGGATCGAGTACAAGCCAATCACAATGCTCTCTGCAGATCAAGTGGTTAGCTTCATCTACGACATCTTGCATCGTTACGGCTTCCCCAACACCATTATCACGGATTTTGGATCCAATTTCCACTCGCATCAGTTCTGGGATTTCTGTGAACGCAGTTCAATCTAAAATCATAGAAAAATCAAAAAAATGCAAACTAAAATGTGTTGTGACCCCCTTTATGAATCCTACAACTTTTGCACAGAAGGATGACCAGTTACAAACTATAACTTGATCTAAAATATCAACATCAGAAACAATCTCTAGTAGTTATTTTGTTTTTAATCCATGCTTACTCTTGAAAAATGGCTCTTTATGAAATGACAAAACCCCTCACTTACTTAATGAAGTTACTTAATATAGATACTACTCGATAAATGACTGTCCAAGAAAAAGAAAATGAAGTGTTCTACAACTTAACTTGAGTTTTGTTGAATTACAACTTTATAGTGAAATAGTTATTTATCTTGTACCATTAAAAGAATCGACGCCTCTCACCGATGGAACCAACGAGCTGGTGCCAGAGCCCGAAAGTGAGCAGTGCGAAGCTCAAGTTAATCTAACTGAAGTTGCTGAAGACCCGAACCAAAGTTTGGAAGAGCCCAAGGCTAGCTTTCCTTAGGAAGGCAAGCCCCGAAGCATAGCCCCTACTTTTAAACTTATACAACTTTTATTTATATATGGTATTGTGCATTAAGTTTGTAGGAGTTGATTGAAAACCTAGTTGCATGATTCTAGTACCTATGATATGAACACTAGCCTGTGTCGGTCGCTAGATTGCCATTCTAATATGACTCCGGTAAAAGTTGAGTGATTTCCTGTCACTCGCGAGATATAGGAGTTGCTTGTTTCACTTATGTTGAAATTATATGGTTGACGGACGGGGCTATGTTACAATATTCCAATTGATGATTGAGGCTCCGTCTATTTAGCAAAAATGCAAAGGTCGTGGTGTGTGGTAGTGGTGGTTAAGTTTTTGAACGTACTAACCACATGCCGAGAATATGGTAATTGGTAAGCTTAAGTACCTGATTGATCCCATGAGTGGACTTTATCCTCACCCTCTTAGCTTCGTTCCCATGGGCACATGGTGAATGCAAGAGCAGCCATGGCCCAGCTTGGTTCCGTGGTTCATGGACCTCTGTACTCGAGGGGGGTGGCCCTGATCCACAACCCGGAAAGAAATGAGAAAAGTTGCATATGTGACTCTTTGAGTAACCACATGACATGTGTTTAGGTTTCCCCTTGCAAGGTTAAGAAATTCTTTTCGAATTGTCCGTTTCTCATGGCCATTGAGACTGCTTGACCCTTTTACCACATAGAGTAAGAAGAGGAACAATGATGATGAATAATCTGGTTGGTTGCTCAATTAATTTTTCCACCATGCGTGATTTGGATAGTTGCTTACCTAGAATTGTTAATCAACTATAACTTGATGCTAAAACTTGAAAGCAAGGACTCACTCTTAGATGTTTTTTGGTAAAAATAACCCTCAGCCAAAAGCCTTGCATGTCTACAAGTCGGCTAAGTATATATCACTAGTCGGGTAAGCCTTGCTGAGTATTAGTATACTCAGCCTTGCTTGTGGCTTTATTTTCAGGTGAGACCTTTTAGGATATGGTTGCTAGTTTGACTTGGCCGTGTACTCTTCCTCCTAGTTGGTTGGTGGAATGGGATGCGTCCCCGGCCAACGATGATAACGCTGAATGATGTCATGTACGGGCTTCATCATGATACCTTGTATCGTCGTTAGAACTTTCGCTTATTTTTCGCTGCACTATTGAACTCTGAAAGTACTTGTTTATGAATATTTTTGAACTTGGTTTGTCATAACAATTCTTATTGAACTCTGGAATGTAAAATTTGTTGATTGTTGTAATCTCTGGGCTCACCTTCGTGTGGGTTGTATGTATGCATTGTTTCGATCGAAAGTCAAGTGGTTGCATCGGGATATTACCTGACAGACTGTCGTTTTACTCCGTTTTAAGTGCAGGTTAGCCCGGATTGCCTCTATGGTGATGGTTAGTGCACTTAAGCCGGATTAATTCGAGCGGTTCTGCCAGAATAACCCTGCGCAACACTAGAGTAGTAGTCGACGGCATAAACGTGGTGTTTAGGCCCTAGATTACTTTGTTTGCTGCGAGCCCCATGGTGTTGGGGGTAGACGAAGCCTTATCCGTCCGCTACGAATCTTTCGTCGTTAGTGAATTCCCCTACGTTCAGGTTCGGAGTAGAGCTAATAGCCGGAGGTCCTTGGCAGGCCAGGGTCAGACCGGTGCATAAATTAAACAAATAGCATCCTAAGTTTATCTTTCCTTGATCCTCTCCCTTAGACCAATCACGCTACCCAGACCATTCTACCTCTTGTTCTTTAGGGTAAAGTAGCTAAAAAATCATTACACATCCGTTCCCTGAGAAAATACGATACCCTGAATACTCTCCGGGTGAAGTGCTACAACGGTATATCCGTGCGCTTGCGGATTTATTCGTGAACGTTAAGAAATACCAACAGTCTCCCACCCTTCGGATGGACAAGTAAAGCGCTAAGGCAACCCCAAAGGCACATCTAACCGATATCCTTACTTAGTTCATCTGGCCTACCCACATACATAGAATAACTATCACGATAGCATAACAACCATGACTGAACTCAGAATTATGAATAAGATACTGACAAGTCGAATACAATGCCATACTAGAGGCCGAGGATTGCTCAACAACCTGGAGGACAACTTGGATTCGCTAAAGAGAAGTTATAGCCTAGCTCGACTAGGCTAAGGATTACAAGTCACAAGAATAGAGAGGGAGAGAGGCTTCAATGTGTGGTGTATTGAATGAGGGCTCCTCCTACTCTTATAGCTTCCAAGGGTGGTTCCAGGCGGAGGTAAGTATGGAAACATTGGCAACCGACTTCAGTAGGATAAGATCAAATCTCCCTCCAAGCTGCACCTAGACAGGAGCTCGTCCTTTGGGATGATGGCTGACAGGTGGGTTCTAACCTTGTCCTTTGGGTGTTTGCCGACTTTGTACGTCAGTTTGCCCTGCCAAGTGGGCCCTCTCTGTAAGTGCAACACAGGATATGATCTTCTGTGCTTTTTTGTGGCATCTTCTACGTGTTTTCTTCTTATTCCGAACTTGCATTCCTGAAATGGCTTAATGTTAGAAACAATTGTGGAACCAGGTTAGTGATATAGATATGCGAGTAAGGTGCATAGTTTTCCTTTATTTATGAGTAAGGTTGATGGTCGGATTTGGTATTTAAGGACCATCAACAGTTGGTTCGAATTGAAACTTGAATTAAAGTTTGGATTGAAATTAGGAAAAAGTCTATTTTACTCCCTTCAATAATTCACTTTGTTGCTTAATCCCCTAAGCAAAATTTGGGCTCAATTTACTCCCCAACAATTCCAATTAGTCCAATCCACCCTCCAATGATATTTCTCATTTTTTGTTTCTCCGTGTACGAATTGAATTTTAAGTTCAAATTTTGTGATTGGATAGAGAACATGATGTCATATGTTAAAAAATACATTAAGAATTTTTTTAATGGTTATTTACATAATTTGGAAACATTTAACATGAAATTTATCACAAAATACAATTCTGCATGAAAAACATTCCTGAAAAAATTATAATGTATTTTTGTAGCATAGGGCATCATATTATAAGTTACATTGCAAAATTTAAAGTTCAAATTCCACTATGAAGTAGGTAGATTGGACCAGTTGAAGTAGGTTGGGGTAGTAGCTTGAGCCTAAATTTTGTTTAGGGGGTTAAGTGGACAAAGTGAATTGTTGAGGGCGGTAAAATGAACTTTTTCCTTGAAAGTATTACCTCCTTGATAAGGTGGGCACGACTGGTTCCATCCTTGGCCTCCTTGTGGACGGTACCCCCCGTTGTTGTTCATGAAGGCGACGTCTTCACGAGTCTTGGGGCAGTCGTTCCCTAAGTGTCCACCATTGCCTCAGATTTCACACGCGGAGGGCAAGTCTATGGCTTGAGCGTAATTGTGCATCTACTTCTTGATTTCCGCCCTTTCATCTAGGCGTTTTTGAAGGAGGTCCATCTTGGCAGCAAGCATGTCCGTCTCCTTGATGGTGTGTGAAATGAACCGGATTCCCAAATCAAGAATCCGACTCCCTGTATCATTGTGATAGTCCATGAATCAAGCGCTATCACATACAGAACTCATTGCAGGCATAATATCATAATCATACTTCGCATAAGGTCAAACATGGGTTTAATTATTACATATTCCAACTAGAATGTAGTACGATCCCATTACAAGCCTCTTGGACTAAATCGAGCAAACAGAAAGTGGGATTGTAAGTGGAGAAATGAAAAAGAGAAATCTCATTAGGCGGTAGATTGGACCAGTTGAAGTAGGTTGGGGTAGTAGCTTGAGCCTAAATTTTGTTTAGGGGGTTAAGTGGACAAAGTGAATTGTTGAGGGCGGTAAAATGAACTTTTTCCTTGAAAGTATTACCTCCTTGATAAGGTGGGCACGACTGGTTCCATCCTTGGCCTCCTTGTGGACGGTACCCCCCGTTGTTGTTCATGAAGGCGACGTCTTCACGAGTCTTGGGGCAGTCGTTCCCTAAGTGTCCACCATTGCCTCAGATTTCACACGCGGAGGGCAAGTCTATGGCTTGAGCGTAATTGTGCATCTACTTCTTGATTTCCGCCCTTTCATCTAGGCGTTTTTGAAGGAGGTCCATCTTGGCAGCAAGCATGTCCGTCTCCTTGATGGTGTGTGAAATGAACCGGATTCCCAAATCAAGAATCCGACTCCCTGTATCATTGTGATAGTCCATGAATCAAGCGCTATCACATACAGAACTCATTGCAGGCATAATATCATAATCATACTTCGCATAAGGTCAAACATGGGTTTAATTATTACATATTCCAACTAGAATGTAGTACGATCCCATTACAAGCCTCTTGGACTAAATCGAGCAAACAGAAAGTGGGAAACGGTAGCTAGGCTTTTGGCACATCCTTCGTCTACTAAATCCCCACCACAGACAAACTCGAGCATAGCACAGGCTTGAGTCATACCATCTGTCATCGTTGGAGTTGAACTCAGGATCAGATTTTGCATCGTACTAGGCTATCCCCAAGGAATGGGATAGGTCCACGTCACCATCCGTATGCAAGCTTTAAGCTGGACTACACTAAAGGCATAACAAAATTCAAGGAAATAAGCTGGGGTTTCCTATGCAAGAGCAACAACAAGATATATCATCATCTAAACTCCGAACTCGGGCCATTCCGGCACCCTGGACTCCCGGTCCAACACACACCTCCCAAAACCACCAAGTCGGTGCGAGAACTCTCACTCCTCGCACCTCAGCTGCCCCAGGCAGGAAGCCAACACTAGAGGGAGGTAGAACATGAGTGACACTACTCTAATAAGGGAAACAGAAGAGTAAGGTTGTACATGCTTGAGGACGCGGTTATACGTATAGTTTTGACCCTGCAGGGGTTGTACACCTGGACCCAATCAAATCGAAGCCACCCGGGAATAAGCCAACTGGACGACGAGACACCGGTCTACTGAAACAGGACTAGGAGCCACGACACCATCCGGCTTTCCCGGGTCTTGGGCGCATCCTCCCGCAAGAGGTCGCCCTGGGACTGTGAAGCCTCCCTTATGTCACGGGGAATGTGAGGTCAGCACCTCCTCCCCCTGCACCGATACCCGATCCTCCTACCAGCTTGGTACAACACTTGCTAGCCTTGGACCAGACCCACTCGCATAATGGGTAAGTTGTGTGCACACTTAACATAGTCCCACAAATCATAGTTAGTCTTACCCGGTCCTCAATTGCCGAATCTAGCATCTTCGCCTTATGCGTTTCCACCGCAGTGGTCCACAACTACACCCATCACGGGAGCCCCCAACTCCTCAACCAAGTAACCACAGAGTTCTACCCACCACAGGTACTCTGTAGGGTGTGCCAAAATACACACCCCAAGCCCTCGATCCAAGATCAAGTTAACTTCGCTTGCTGCTGGCTAGAAAGCCCTATGCACCATCTCCTAAGAAGTGTATCTCCACTCATGCCAAGATTATCCATCCATTCTCACACATACACATGCGAAGCATAGCAAGGCATTTCATATTCAACAAGTGTATAGGATAGCAAGGAATTCAGGTAAATAGAATAGGCTATGCAGGCTCATCTCATCATAACATATCCGGGAGCAATAACTTATCATAAAGAAAATGTATATTAATGTATTACAACTATATTTTTATTATTATTGGACCAATTGTCTCATTTTATATGTTTTGGTGATGGGAAAAACTCATGTTATAAATAATTCAGAGCTAACAAATTTTATATTTTGCATTGTTCTAATAATTCCACCGTGGATTTTTCATTTTTTGAAATAACATAAGTATTCAAAAGATTTTAAGTGTTATTAAGCAACTACAAAAATATTGCAATGGTCAAAATGTTAATTAAACCACATGTAATAATTTTATGGTATGGTTGCAAACAATGCCAAGCTAACAAAACTGAGTCTCCGATTTCCATGTGGTATTGAATTAATTACGCAACTAAAAAATTTTGCAAGCTTTTGAAGTATTTAAAAATAGTATGGGGTTCTGAAGTTATATTATTTAGTTTCAAAAAATTTCAACTCCATCACCACTAATGAATGTACAGTAGAATACTAGCTCAGGTACGTGTAGCAATTCTGCAGAAAAAACAGCAATAAAGCATCAACATGGTGGCCCTTTAGTACCGGCCCATTAATAAAGATATCTTTTAGTACCGGGCCATGTAACCGGTACTAAAAAAAAGTCTTAGTTGCTCAGTACCATTGGCAGAACTATCAGCCTTTTTCCAGTAGTGCATCTTCATACTAGATATTACTGTAATTTTCTAAGTACATTAGTAGGTCAGGCTAGAACAACCTAACTATAAACAGAAACTCATATGTAACCAGACCTGAACATATATACAAGACATATTTGAAAACATCAACACGGTAAATTAGCTTGACCGTACGGTTGTGACTAGTGGTGCTCATTTTCTATATCCGACCTAAATTGTTAAATACATCATTTTAATAGTCCTGCGTTCATAATAAAAACCAATGCACATGACGTGCCTTTTGGCGCCTGCGGTCAATTCATGAATCTCAAGGGGCAGGATTGCTTGCGTATACTTTACAGCAACAGGTATATGTGAGCAAATGGGTCTGTTTGGTTGTTCTTTCTCGTCTAGCCAGGCTTATAATCTAAGCCAGGCTAGTTCAATCCTGGTTTGAGCAATGCAATACGTTGTTATTTGGTTGCATGTATAACCTAAGTATGTGTTTTGTATCTTGTGTTTGGTTGTCTGGCTACATAGATAGGATGACCTCACAATTACGGATGCAAGTTGTATATATTTTGGGTTATTGGATCGACCCAAAATACTAATAAAATGAACTAGAATGGCATTCTACGTAAATAATTTGGAAGAAGAACGTAATTAATTAGCTGACCCAAAAAATATACTATTGGGTAGCACTTGCATTCTTTGAGATAGGAGGTGTAGTTACCTCTCTGCTAGATACTCTTTCCCTGCATTTCCCTGCACCACCAAGCTCGCTGACATCACCATCCAGAGCACGATGGACTTGTTCGCTAACCTCACTGCTCGAGCTCAAGCTTGCAATTATCACGGCACGTTCTTCTTAGTCAATTCGTAAAGTGATATCGAGGCATATCAATTCCAGGATTCCAAGAGACAAATCAACGAACTACTTCTTTTAACCAACCGAAAAAAGAGAAAAAAAGCACACCAGGCCGGTTTGCATCGCAGGGAACTCGATTTAATTGCAGATCAGTGTAAAAGTTCATAGGCGCTGTGGATTGAATCACCGAGCCCTAACTTGGTTCTGCGATGAGCTGCGTGTTGAATTAATCATCGAGGATGAGCCCCTCGGGTGGCTCTACATAGGTGCCGAGTACATGGATAACAACCTGGATAACAACCATGCTGTAAGAGGGGGACCTGCCTGCGCGCGCGGCCGCCGCTAGGCCTCCAGCGCCGCCGCCGCTGATCTCCCGGCAACGGCCTCCTCCGCTTCAGCCGGCCACAGATCGAAGCACCCCTCCACCTGCTCTCTCCTCTCATCCCATCTGCAGCTCCTCAGGTTGCGCGTGTGGGGAGATAGGGGAGCAGTTCGCCTTGCCGCCGTCGGTCGATTTAACGCGGCTGCCTCCTCGACTCCACTGGTTGCTACTTCGTGCTCCATCCGCCGGTCACCTCCTGACCTTCGCATCAGCTTCTATCCATCCTTCGCAGCCGGTTCTCCACCGAGTCAGCCACGGCGTCCTTCACCTGACCATGTGAGCAGGAGGTCGTCCGTTGCCCGGGCCGCCGCCGCAGCCGCCTGCGGTGGCAGCCGACGACCCTGGGATGCTGCATGGTTTGTCGTCGTTGCCCCGTGCTCGGCCACTGCAGGTTTGATGGAGATGGCTGACCCGCCGGCGCCCACGCTCCTCTACAGCCCCAATCACCCTCTGAAGATCGACTCCGATACTGACGACGACGATTTGACGAAGTTCTGATGGTGGATCCACCTCCACCACCGGCCCATGACAGGGACACGATCCCAGCTCCGGCGACCTCTCCTGCTCCGTCCTCTCCCACCTTTCCACCACCGCCGCCGCCGCCCCTTCCCATTTCTTCCGGCGCAACCTCCTCAGTTGGCATCGCCTACGCTTCTTCTTCAACTCTTCCCAAATGTCTTCGTCTCGCCAGGAGAGTCTGCACCATCCAAAAATCCCTGCCTGAACTGCTTCAACACAGACACGGCTCCACCACAGCCCAGCGTCAAGAACGATCCCCCTGCGCAGATGCTGGCATGTCGCAAGCGGGCGTTTCGGATGCCGCGATGGACAGAGAGCAATCGAGGGCGCAGCACGCAATCAAGACGCAGCATGACACCAAGCCCACGATATCGGCGAGATCGACACTCAAGGTTGTGTAGAAAAGGACAAAGCCGTTCAAGGCGCCCGTCTCGACATCCCGTCCGCAGCACCATCACACCACCAGTACATCTCGCCGGGACTCCGCGCCTTCCGTGACAAAACTGATGGACGTTGCTTCGTCTGCCTCGCCCACGGCCACCGCGCCGCAAAGTGTCGCGAGCCTGTTCTTTGTTTCACCTGCCTTCGCTCTGGTCACAGGGCCCGTGACTGCGGCCGCGTCGACACCGTGCGCCATTCCTCATGCTCGCAAGATGCAAACCGCAGCTCTCCCCGCATGCCAAGCTTCCAGCAACCTCTGCACTCACCGTCAGAGCTACTCAACTCCAAGGAGTTATTGAGTCTTCAAAATCTTTTTACCCAGCAAGCTGCCATTCTTCGTGATGAGGTACAAAAGATTGTTGTTAGTGCCATATTGCCTCTTCATGCTCGACTTAGTGAGCTGCAGGGGAAAATCCATGATTGGCTGAGAAACACTGAGCGTCTCCTCGATCGTGAACTCCAACCTGAGCAGTGTAACAGTTCGCCAGGTGTTCAACACACTGATGCAAGATATGCCTTCGGTTGAGATGGACTGCTCTGCGAACCCTGTCACTCACCAGGATGTTGAGCATGCGCTCGAGAGGCTCGAAATGGGTACGGATGCCTATACCAAGGTGGGCGTGGGCAACATGTTGGCCCCCTCTAGCGAAGGGCCAGCGACCATCAAGCATGCGCATGCCGCAAACAGTGAGAAGTAGAACGCTGGCAGTCAGACTCTCCCTTCCAACAGAGAGCCAGCCGACAACAGCGCAACGCATGTCATGACAACTGGTGATGCATTGGTCAGTAGTGTAGAGATTGAACATGACGAGCCGGTCCACATCAGCATTACAGCATCGACTATCCGCACTACTACAAGTTCGGCCACAATTGCTGCCACCGTTAACAACTCTGCTGGGTGCAGCTCGGCCGTACAGGGGATTGCAAGCCTCTACTCCACTCCACCTCTACCAATGTTGCAACCATGCTCTGATGTCGAGGCAGATCCACCTGTTGCTCAGCCGACAAGCCAACATGATGCTGGGCGTGGCCAGCCTCTTCACCACCCCGCCACGACCGGTGCTTCAGCCCCCACTGCCACAAAGAGCTCCAACACCAACACTAGCTCCTCGTCGATGTCGACGACGCACTGTTGACATGTCATCGGTACGATGCAGTGTACGTCTCTCCACCACACGTCCAATGACTCAAATGCAACGAGCGCAGCGTAACCTTTGTCGCAAGTTTGGACTTTTGAATGAGGAGCCTTAGCCAATTGAGGCTGCACTACAAGACTACATTGCCACGTTCGTTGGCCCCGTACCATCGGAGGTAATCGAAAGGAATTGGTGCTCCCCGGTCACCGAGTCTCTTTCGGGACTCTTCTTGACTCGCCACTAAGGCTTAGCCACCAAGACTCTCACCAAGTCCCTGGTCACCTCGATGCCGTCTCCATTAAGGAGCTTCTCCATGAAGGAAGGGGCTCTCCACGTCCTCCGCACTAAGCAGTCGTCGCCGCTCCACACCAAGCCGGAGGGTCGATGACTTGCCGGCGAGCTACCAAGACTCCAAGGGGTTGGCACACCGAGATACAACTTGTGGTTCACTCAAGAACTAGCACACAAGGCATCAGCGCCTTGCTCTCTCACTCTCTCTAGAGCTAATCATAGCACTAACACTCTCAAAGCTTGTGCTAAACCTAAAGATGTGTTCAATGAGCTCTTGAGTGGCTTGGAGAACTTCTTAGAGTGTGGGTAGCTTCTCACGAACTCCAGCAGCCTCAAATGACCTGGGGTGAGACCTTATATAGGCTAGAGATCCACTCCTAGCCGTTACATACTTTTTTCCTGAAAAGCATAAAGCGTCGGTTAAACCGATTGCCACCGTCAGTTTAACCGGTCACACTCAGCCTGCCTACTAGCCGTTAAACTCCAACTGTGATCCTCTGTTGACGTCATTGCACCGACGACCGTCGGTTTAATCGGTGCTGAAGACTTTGCTTCGAAACCCTTCTGCCACCAAAACATGCGTACTGAGTAACCACAGCACGCTTGCACCAACGCCTTCTTTTGCACCGTCAGTTTAATGGTACCTCTGCCATTTCTTCACTTTGATTGCCATGTCATCTCCACATTGCACCGACGCCTCCATTCTTATAGCGTATGCTCAACCGGTGCAACTGGGTTCTTCTGAACTTGATCGTTGTTTCAATTACCAATGCCCCGACCCGTTATCTTCTAGGACCGTCGGTTTAACCGGTCCTTTGAATGTTTCTTCCACTTGTCCAAATCATCGCTGCGATCATTTAGACACCCCAAATATATTCTCTCTCTGCATTTTCACTACAGCTTGGGCATCTTGACAGCGATTTGTACCATCTTGTATATGGATTGGACTCCATCCATGGGACCTAGAAATCCTACAAACTTGAGCTCACAAATTTGTTAGTCCTATTGACTATGTTGTCACACAATAACCAAAATCACAATCATGGCCTAGTGGGGCCATCTTCCTTACAATCTTCCCTTTTTGGTGATTGATGAAAACACAATCAAAGCAAGCATAAATTTGCAACAATTGACAAATTGAACCACTTACACTTGCTTGGATGCTTACCACCATCCAATCTTGACCTAAGCCTCCCCCAAAGTCCCCCTTTGTTTCTCCCAAAATTTTGAATTTAGTGTTAGGTTTATATGTGGAATTTCTTGTACCCCAAATCTTGCTTGCCCACTACTTTTCCCCCATATTTGCCCCATAATTTCTTTGATTCCACACTTCTCCCCCTTTGGATTCAAATCATCTAAAAAGGGCCTAGCAAAACAATATAGCTCAAAGGGAAAAGTTAGTAGCCTAGGGAGTTAGCTCCATGAATCATGATCCAAATAATATGATATCAATGAACATACCATTTTGAAGCTCACTCGGGTGGATCACAAAATTATGAAACTAGCATGATATGAGCTAAGCTTTCCACAAATGTGTGCACGTAATGATAATGTGAAAATCAAGTGCACAACTAGATATTTGAGCAAGAAAGCTTAGATCATATCATGCACGGAGGTAGCTCAAAACGAACAAAGAATTTACAATGATACCAATGGAAAGAGTTTGAACCTTGCATACCACCAGGGGGTTAGTTACCTTGATTGTACCACTTGAAAGAAGTTGCGTGAGAGGCACTTGGTACATATAGGTGAGCAAATGTATAAGCACCTAGCCTATGAACTTAGATATAGAATTTATGTTTGATAGAGCATGACTCAATATGCATGAAAGCACAAAGATTACTCTTATCACGCCTATAAAGTTGTTAATTCACATTAAGAGTGAACAACATTCTCTTAGTGTGATTTCGCCGAAAACGCGCTGTCGAGAGACTACAAAGGATAAGCTTGCAAACTTGTTAGTCTCCAAAATCACAAACCATAGAATGAACTCCCACTAAATGTGTGCATTTAGTGTTTGAATCACCAATCAAATGTATGCACTTGTTTCTGACAGCAATGGGGAGCTTATCCTATAGCTTGTGTTCAGGTACAAAAATGAAATACATACCTCATGAATTCCATGTAGTATGAAAAGAAAATAGTGTAGTATCCTACACACTTATCAAACCATGTAAGATGCTCATACGTTAAAGCAAGACAAAAGCAACCTACCATATGTAGATAATACTAGGAAAATGCAATGCATGCATACAATCTAGCAAAGGCAATGAAGCTACATGATGCTTGAAATGAAATCTAGCTACCATTACCTCATGGGGGACTTGGGCAAAGAATTTCCAATCTTGTGAGCATGGCCTTTTTGCATGATTCTTCTCATCATCTTGTGAGCCAAACCTCCAAATCCCCCGTTGCCGATCTTCAGGCTTCAAGTGTCTTTTGGAACCCACACCATTTGAGACCCCTTCATGTTGGTGATGACTTCTTTGGGCACCCAAATGGAACGGTTCCAACTCCAATCTTTCTTCCTAACCTTGTGGGCAACCACCTTGCCATTGCTCTTCTTCTTAATGACATAGGATGTGCTCTTGCTCTTGTTTCTCCAGTTGGGCTTGGTGTAGATGAGAGAACTCTTGATGATGAAGCTCTTCTTGTTCTTCTCATCTAGAACCATCTTCTGGGGTTGAGGACACTTGTAGGATTTGTGGCCTTCTTGATGGCACTTGAAACATGTCACAGTTGCTCCCTTCTCAAGCTTCTTCACCATGTCTTCACGGTTATCTTGAGAAGGTTGGACAATGCTCTTGCCCTTCAATGTTGCCAAGTCCCTTATGAGCCTTTCTACTTCTTGCTTGAGCTCATCATTGTCCTTGGCAATGAGATCATCACATGATTCTACAACAACATTCTCATAGCATTTCTCATTGCAAGGGTTAGAGCAAGATTTATCAATCAAATCAATGCAAGAAGTTGAAGCATCTACCTTGAAGATAAGAATTGAACAAGGGATAGATTGCTCCATTTCCAAAGAGTCATTAGTTTCATTTTTAATGCTCTCAATTTTTAATTTGAGCTCTTCATTCTCCTTGCTAAACAATTTAAATTTGCATAACAAATCATCATAATTTGTAGCAAGAGAAGCATTAAGATCTTTGAAAACATTAAGTTGTTTAATTTCTTTAGATGGTCTTTCCATGACTCTTTGTTGCTCATGAATCAAGTCAAGAAGTTCATCAAAGGAGGGAGAGTTGGAGTCATCACTTACATCGCTTTCACTTTTCATACCTTTGGCCATAAGGCACATGTTTGATGATGATGATGCGCCGATGTTGGTGCGGGCGGTGAATCTCTTGATCGACTCATCGCTTGAGCTTGTGCTTGATTCTTCACCACCGCTCTCCCACTCTCCAAAGATAGCAAGAGTTTCATGCTTGGGCTTCTTCTCCTTCTTCTCTTGCTTCTTCTTCTTGTACCTGATCCTCTCAACCTTCATGAGTTGATGGTGAGGCCCATCTTTGAGGAAGACCATGTACCCCATCATGTTGATCTTCTTCAAGCTCTTGTTCAAAATCTTGGCTTGCTTGAGAAGCTTGGGGTCCATCTCTTCTCTTTCATCACTTGAGGAGCTCTTGGCCGCATCCTCTTCTTCCTCTTCACTTGAGCTCTCTTGGATCACCATCCTCTTCGACATCTTTGCTTGCTTGCTTGCAAGAGCACTATATGTTGGTGAAGAAGGTGGCTCTCTTGGCTTGATGCCGCTGCGGAGCTCGTGGGCGATCACCTTGTTAAGGACTTGATTTGGTGTCATAGTCTTGAGCTCTTTCTCATAGAGAATTGTTATCACCAAATCATAGTCCGGCCTTCGGAGGGATTGAAGGATCTTGCGAATGAGTTCCGTCTCTTCAATCTTCTTGACATCTAGGAAATTAATCTCATTCACAAGAATATTCAATCATAAGTACATTGATGAAGCATCTTCATGATCAAATTGCTTAAAGCTATTAAGCTTATCAATGAGAACATGATATCTTTCATTGGCCACATCCTTTGTGCCACCATGGTTCTCATTGATAGTCTTCCATAGCTCAAAAGAATTTTTGCAAGCAAACACACGATTGAACACATTGTCACAAAGAAAAGACAATATTATACTTTTTGCAATAACAATATATTGTTTCTCTTGATGACCATCATTTTTCATGCCTTCACTCACAACTCTCCAAACATTTAGGCCCCGTGCTTGGAGAAAATCTTGCATTAACACCTTCCAATGTTGAAAGCTCGTGCCATCGAACCGTGGAGCCATTCCAAAGGGATTCATCCCTTCCCTGACGAGCTAACTCACTAGGCGGTGAAGTCTAACCATTCCAATAAGCTGGTTTTCACAATTTGACAATGGAATTGGCGTTTCTTTGTGAAATAAGTGAGCCCCAACTCTGATACCACTTGAAAGGAATCGATGCTCGTAGCCTAAGAGGGGGAGAGGGTGAATTAGACAATTCTAAAATCTTAACCTATGGATCAAACTAGTTAGCACAAAACATAAGTTAAAACATATGATCTAGATGTGCAATTAGGGTTCAACTAGTGTGAAAATCTCATCCCAAAGAGTTTTGCAATGTATAGCCAATCCTAGCAAGATACTACACTAAGAATATAAAGGCACACAAGATTGCAATAAGAAATGCAGAAGCTTAAAGGAAGGGGATGAGGGGAAACAAACTCTCGACACGAAGATTTATCCTGTGGTATCTTGGGCATCTTGACAGCGATTTGAACCATCTTGTATATGGATTGGACTCCATCCATGGGACCTAGAAATCCTACAAACTTGAGCTTACAAACTTGTTAGTCCTATTAACTTTTGTCACACAATCACCAAAATCACAATCATGGCCTAATGGGGCCATGTTCCTTACAGTAACCCGTGCTCTAAACGAGATGTTCAAGCTTGACGACGGTGAGGTCGAGGTGACGGAGCTAGCGGCTGAGGTAACTGTCAAGCGGAGGTCGACAATGAAGTTAAGTTGGGGGAGTTTATGGTGGTGGAGTGGTGCCTAGCGTTGGAGCAACGTCTTGGTATTTATGAAGTGTCGAGTAGTACGGTGCGTATTTTATGAGTTGCTTGATGTTTGAGTTATTGTTTTCTCTTTTGTTATATCGCTCAATCTGAGCTTTTATTTTTTTCAATATAATCGGCAGTTCTCTCGCTTGGTTCGTTTCAAAAAAAACTTGGATAACAACAAGATCGTACTGGCAATGGAGTTTGTCACAACGAGAATATATCTGCACTAACTAATCTACAACAGAGCAAATCTATCTCCATGGCCAGATCTCATATGGTTGTACAACAACTTTATCTACACGACACCTGAACTAAACACCTCGTGATCTTCTTTAACAATCAGGACAAGAAACTGATAGCGGTGGTGAATCGCAACTGCGGGAGGCTGAATCCCTGTGCTGAGTTCCTCCGATTCCACCCGCCGGATGGCCAGCTACGACGCCGCCGGGACGCGAGCGCTGCGAGGGCAACAAGGACGGGGCCAGTCCTCGGAGACACCGCCCACCCCCACGAAGCTCGTTCTGAGCAACATTGCAACAACCCAGCGGCTCTCATCGTCGGTGCTGCTCAAATGGAGCGTGCGACACCGCGATGGCGAGCAGAGGGACCCTGCCGCTCGAACGGGACGGAGATGCACTGTCGCGGCGCGGCTTCAATCGAACCGAAGACGGGAGGTGAGGCGGGTCGGGCGGACGACGACGCCGCGGCGGGGGCGGCAGAGATGCGACGTGCGGTGACCGGACTTTCTCGCAGAGGCCATATCTCCTAGCACAAGCCTAGCATACCGGAGATGATCGGTGTGGGCGTTTACCTGTAGCCAGAGTTTTTGCACTACGCTAGCCTGGCTAACGGACCATCCACTATATATCCAAGCAACTAATACAAGCCCATCTTAGCGTATTGGAGCCTGGTTGGGAACTTGGGCACCCAACCAAACACACCCTATGTGTCTGTGATGTGTTTTGTAAAAGAAATACAATATATAAGAGCCAGTTCTCAGGTAGTGACACATGACAAGCTTTTGATTCATTATTGTTGAAACACTGCAAAAACACAAGTGGGTATATAAACACATCATACGTCGTACGCACTGAGCTATCAGCTCTTATTCAAGACCATGCTGCCATGTTGGTATGGAGCTACTTGGTGAACTCAATCGCGTAAAAATTCAAGAATATGTAGGTCGTACGAACAGCACCAGTGAAGCCAGATTCCCGGGCAAGCTTGGTGAACTCCCTCTCCGTCCTCTCCTTCCCCTTGAAAAGGACAAACATACACATGTCCAAGGAGAAGGCGTCCCGTGCAGCTGGAGAACTCGGGTCTGGGATCTCTGGCCGGATACCGTCTATGATGATCACCTTCCCTCCATCAGGGAGAGCTTTGTGGCAGTTCTTCAGTATCGTGATGCACTGCTCGTCTGTCTGCATAAGCAGCATCCACTGCAAAAGAACCGCGTCTCCAGAGGGTACGCTCTCATACATGTTTCCAGCTACATGTTCCACACCTGTAATAACACAAAAACCAAATCAGAAATTTTTTTCGGGCTGAAATTATTCCTTGTATAATTTGTAATCAAAATGAATATAAGAGTATCAGGTGCGCACAAGGGATAGATGGAGCCTGAGACAAAACTTGAGGCAGGTCGTAGTTGACGCCGGTGATGTGCTTGTACCGGGAGGTGATCATCTTCAGGGTGTTGCCCGTGCCCCCGCCTACGTCAACGAGCCGCCGGACGTCGTCGAACCCTCTGTAACGCTCGAGCATCTTGGTGACCAGAATCACCGAGTGGTCGGCCATGGCGTCGTCGAACAGCATGCCCAGCCGCTGGTTCTTCTTCCCCAGGTAGTCGAAGAACGGCGTCCCTTGGATCCTCTCGAAGGACGACGGCCCGCCCACGACCACCGCGTCGGCTATGTGATGCCTTTACGCATATGCAGTACGATGTGGAGCAGTGGAGGTAAAAATTTTGTTCTCACCCAAAATTTTGTTTGTAAAACGCGGAGACTATATGAAGATATATACCAGGGTAATATGTGGTCCGGATCGCCGAGGAACACGGCGAAGGTGCCAAGCGACCCCTTGCCGTCGTTCTTGGTGAGCCACCGGCACACAGGCGCCGGTATGTACCGCCGCAGGACCTCGCCATCGGGGCCCGTCGTCTCGGCTGAGCACCTCACCACGTTGACGCACGCGAGGTAGCCCAGGATCCTCTCCACGGAGGCAGCCGTGTCGGCCCTGTCCACGGCCTTGATTTGCTGGGCGAGCTCGTCCGCGGTGACCGCGCCGGGGGCCGCGCACAGCGCGTCGATGAGGCCGAGCTGGATCGCCGCCCTCAGGACCAGGGACTTGTTGTATGCCAACATGAGTTCTTGCGCCTGCAAGCAGAGCTCGTCCTCTTGGTCATGAGCGCCATTGGCAGCGAGAGTGCTGTTAGCAGGGGAAGGGGCAGAAATGTCCGCCATGGCTCTAGCACTGTGTTACTTGATTGCTCTATGGTGCCGAGTGTGTGCGTATATATAGGCACAGAGAGAGATGAGCTGTCCCGTTCGCGGTGGCCCATCTGAGTAACATGAGTGAGTGAGAGAGAGAGAGAGAGAGACGTGTGGTAGGTAGCTATAGCTGCTTTTGCTGTCAAGATAAGTACGCACGTGCTTGGGGTCTGCAACGAATGGTGGAGATTGCCTTCACTACCCATTTCACTTTTCTCATGACAGGCTACTGGAGACGACCCTTTGGCTAGGCGGAAGAGACGTCCCTGTTGCTAACCGTTGCACTCACATACACCTTTTAGTATCTTCTTTTTTAAAAATTAAGGTTCTAAACCCTAACAATATGAGATACCTAAATAAGTGCACACGGAAATTCGAACTGTAGTTGCTAGCTCTATCCTACAATGAGCTAGCCAACCATGCTAGACTCCGCAACCTTTTAGTATCTTCAGTTTTTCAATAACACCTTCTAATTTTTTCTTCTTTTGCTATCTTGTCTCAGTTGAAGCTTTTGAAGGTTGCATGTTGATAATAATCCTTAGCTGTTTATTAGAAATGTATTTCTACAGGAGGCTGCTTAATCTAGTCGTCCCTGGAAATAGATCCGCCAGATCTAGTAATATATTTCGAGGTCTGGTTGCCCACCCCCTATGGAAATGTCCATTTCCATAGGCAACTAGGCACCTTTGAAAATGGTTTCCGTAGTGAAGGTAGCTTTGGTTTTCTTTGTTATGAGTTTCCCGTGAGATGAGTTTGGCCTTGGAGAACTGAAGTGCTTCGTGAAGTTGTTTTGTCGTGCTTGCTTCGTTGTGATGCGAAGAGTTCACGACAACACGTGGCCCTCGTGGGGAGTCGAAGCTGCATCACATATTCTGGACAACGATGACCTGTATCAGACTTACCCTCATTTGATTGTGGAGAGCTACTTTATGTCCGCTATTTTCGTTAGCCCCGATAGCGGCACATCACCATCGCTTCTTGCTGGAACGGCGATGCTGCTGATTAGGTGTCCGGGAGAAAACATTTCCTGGCATTACTACGTCGGTGGCAACAATAGCGGCATTTCTAGGCGTCGTCTCCCTTTGAAGTGTTGTTGTAGTGTCTCCTGCAACTATTGGTGGATCTCCAGGTGAAAATCCAATTCTAACCCGCTGGATTTGGCGGCGACGGCATCTTTGATGTTTTCTCTTGAAGCGTCGCCTTGGAGATCTTTTGTTCTGGCTTTGTTATTTTAGCGGTATCATACAATTTGGATATCACGATTCCAAGAAGACGAGAGATGTGATGGTTTGGTGCTGCGTAAAGACTTTGCAAGAATGAAACGGTAGCGAAGAAGGAAATTGAATCTAGTTTTCTTTCTTTAATTTCGAGTTTTGTTTCTTGTGTTTTGAGATCCTCATTTGTGGTTTTGAATCTAAGAACTCGTATAACTCTTAGCTGTATATATCCGCCGGATGGATATAAAAGGTTGATTTATCCTTTATCTAAAAAATGTCTGTTTTTCTTAGTCTAGCCTAGTGGTGCGATATATACAGCGAGGTGATCACTCTTGAACGATCTTCAATTTGTACTGCCACTATTCCCAAATTATAAACTGTTTTAGCATTTCTAGGTGCATAGTTTATGCTATACATCAAGATATACATTATGTCTAGATACATAATAAAAATTATGCACCTAGAAATACCAAAACAACCTAAAATTTGGAACGGGGGGAGTACTAGAATATATATGGATCGAGTACCTCTTAGTTGTATGGTATTTCAAACTAGTTTTCCTCGTAAATTGTGCTAACCAATATTTTCTCTTCTAATATTAAATATTACGGCCGATTGCTCGGGAAAAAATAATCATATACATAGCATAGCATTTGCATTTCCTCAATAGTACATTCGGGTACCTAAAGTTGGAGAAGTGGCATGTCTAGCCATGGCCCATCTCCTTATTCCGAAATGCTTACTACTTTTGCGGCTTCCACTTCCATTCATGGTTTATTCCATCTGTGGTCGGCTGTTTGAGATGGAGCCAAGACGAGCCCATCTTAGACTATGCGACCACGCTGTTGGTAATCTCCATTTTACCAAGCAGCTCAGCAGCTCGATCCTGCACGACTCTCCACGCTTCAGTGACGTGGCGCTCCTCCGTCAACGTGCTCCCGACGGCGCATCTGAGCATGTAGGTGCCGCCCACCTTGGCGGAGCTCATGTACGGGCCCGAGCTGGTCGCGTTCACCTCCTCCAGGAGACTCCTATTGAGCTCGTTGGCCACATTCTCGCCGCCGAGCTTCTCCGGCGGCGGACGGAGCCGGAAGCACACCAGCGAAAACTGCCTATCCACCACCACCTCGAACCGCTCGTCCGCCCTCACCATCTCCTCGAACGCCGCGGCCATCCGGACGTGGGCGCGGACGTGGTCGCGCAGGCCATCGACGCCGTAGCAGCGGAGCACGAGCCAGAGCTTGAGCGCCCGGAACCGGCGCGTCAGCGTCACGGACCAGTCCTTGTAGTCCACGATGTCGTGCCCCTCCGCCGCCGCGTCCTTGAGGATGTACTCCTGCTCCGTGCCGAGCCCGGCGACGAGCAGCGCCGGCTGCCGCACCCACAGCGCGCAGCAGTCGGTGTTGGCCAGGAGCCACTTGTGGGCATTCATGCTGAAGGAGTCCACGGCATCGGCGCCGTCGGCCAGGTGGCGGAACTCCGGGCAGACGAGCGCCGACCCGGCGTAAGCCGCGTCCACGTGCGACCACGCGCCGTGCGCCGCCGCGACAGCGCAGAGCTCCCGGACGGGGTCCACCGCGGCGGTCTGGGTGGTGGCGATCGTGGCGCACAGGAAGAGCGGGACCAGCCCGGCGTCGGCGTCCGCCCGCATGGCGGCGCCCAGGTCCGCCGGCGACAGCGCGAACATGCGGTCGCGGTGCGTGGGGATCTCGCGGACGTTGTCGCGGTGGATCCCGGCGATACGCGCAGCCTTGCGGAGCGCAAAGTGGGTCTGGTCGGAGCAGTAGACGACGAGGTCCCCGATTCTCTTGCTGCCGATCTCGGCGAGCTTCCGCTCCCGCGCGGCGACGAGGGCACACAAGATGGCCTCGCACGAAGTTCCCAGCAGCGTGCCGCCGCCGCCGCCACAGAACAACAGGCTCTCAGGCAGGTGCAGCGCCTTGCCGAGCCAGTCCGTGACCACCATCTCGAGTTCCGTGGCGGCCGGGGAGGCGGCCCAGGTGAACGGGACGACGTTGATGCCGGCGGTGAGCGCCTCGCCGAGGGCAGCGGCCGTGCTGCTCGACGCCGGGAAGTGCGCGAAGTGGCGGGGGCTCTGCCAGTGCGTGAGGCCCGGCAGGATGTGGTCGCGCACGTCCCGCAGCGCCGCGGCGAACGCGTCGTGCTCCGCCGGGCGTGACGGAGCGTCCGCGGGGAGCGCGCGGCGAAGGAAGCCCGGGGTGACGCTGGGGTGCACGGGGTAGCTGCCCATGCCGGCGTAGTAGTCGGCGACGAAATCAATAACCTGGTGGCCCTGGCGCCGGAACTCGTCGGCGTCCAGCAGGCTGGCACTGTTCGGCGGCGCCGCTTCCTTCATCACCATTCTAACAGCGGCGGCGTTTAGGTCGCCATTGTTAACGTGACACATTTGCGCCGGCGGAGCCATTCGTGCTCTGTACGTGCGTGAGAAAAGAACTATAGAAGGGAGAATGGAACAACTAGGGCTTCTTTTGCCCCGAACTGGAGTGGCGCTTCTTGTGGATGCATCGACAGCATGCTCTAAGAGCTATTTATAGATCGATGTGGTACATGTGGCCTTGTGGCGAAACTGTTCCAAGCCGCGTGTTACATGTAGTATCAGGACCATTCTTCCAAGATGCAATGCAAGACTTTGTTGTAGCTCCATACCTCTTTTTTCTCCTAGCTAACTACTCACGGTTCTTGGCATGTGATTAAAAAAACTCGGCTATAGAATGCCGCTAAAGTAGTCTTCACTCCCTGTTTTGGTTAATTATAATTAAACCGGTTGTGATACCACCTGCGGGCTGCAGGTTATTACACGTACGAGGAATAAGTTTCCCAGAAACGATATGGTAGCTTCCACTGTCCCTGATTAATTAGTTCAAGAAATCTAACTAGTTTGAACAAGTTATATTTATTGAACTAGCAACACAGAGAAGTAGTGGAAACAATATTTTATAATCGCATAGAGTGACAGATAATAGTTTAATTTGTATAGTACATTAGATTACACCAGGGCACCGACATCGATCCAAAAAAGAAGCGCGTCCAGAGCCAAAAAATCAAAATTTCCAGCCGTGTTGTGAATGCCACACCACCAATTTCTTATCTCCTCACCCTCTCCCTGGTAATCTCATGCCTTTTCTCTCCATCCACGAAACCGAGCTCACACCCTCCTGCCCCCCTCTCTCCATCCACTTCCCCCTCACTCCGGAAGCTCTAGCCCAGTGTGCGACGGGCGGGGACGCGGCTCGGTGGGGCACGGCCCTTGCGGCACGCATGATCCAGGCGAGCGAGCGCCCCGGCATGCCATGCGGCAGGCCCGAGCAACTAACCGGCGTGTGAGCGGCAGGCCCTGGCATGCAGCAGGCCCCTGCGAGCGGCACTGGCATGTCCGTGCGGGGTGGTCGGTGGCGTAGGCATGGCCGGTGCCGGTTGTGCTAGGATTTATTTTAAACGTTTTCCTGGATTAATTTCTAGGGCTGGAATTTGTTATTCGAGCTTGGTCGAAGATAGCATTTATAGGGCGGGTTGTGGTATGATTTTGTTGTTCGATCTACATTTAGCTAGGTTGAGCAACATATTCTGTATACTTTATAGCTCTGACATTGTATCGTACCATTTCATCTATATGGATTAGCTTGTGAATTAGCCAAATTTTCAATCTCAATTAATTGTAATTTTTGGAACTATGTTTCGAAAGCGTTCTATCTGTTCTCCGCAATTGAGACAACAATATTCTGACGTTGCTGCCGTTGAACTCTTTTTCCCTCAATGCCTGAGCGAGAAGAAAGGAGACCATGCTGACGGATCTCCACGCCGTTTAATTTGTCGTAAAAAAAATCCTAGCAGAAACTGCGCATAAACACCCATCCCTCCGGCGGCTGAGATCATGTCCGCCTGGGCGTTAAAATAAAACTGGACGACCACCTGTACCCACCCATCACCGCACGCATGGACCGAGCTTGTTTAAGCGCTGAGCTTATATCTATAATTCATCCTCTTCTGCAAATCAGAAGCACATGCAAAAGTCCCTGCATGCATGAATTTATACATGCTGCAACTGCTGCATGTATCACTATTTGCACAGGTGCAGTATTGCTACGGTGCTGTCTGTTAACTGTTATAGGTATCAATATTTGTACAGGTGCGGAGCAATTGTTAAACGAATGAAGAATAAGCATAAAATAAATTATGAATGTGGGATAAAAGTTTATAAATCTGGAAAAAGGTTGTATACAATGAAAAATTACAATACAAACTCATGGAAAAAATATACATCTAGAATAAAAGATAAACAGTTGTGGAACTAAACATATGGAATAATAATTTTTGTCCCAGGAACAACTAGTATACAAACTTGGGAGGAAAAATGCATGGAACAAATAAAAATACTCATCGAACAAAATTTTACACACCTAGAGAAAATTTCTACATCGATAATATTTAATATACAAACTCCGGGAAAACGCATGGAACAAATCAGAAACCTTGTGGAACAAAATTCTATCCACATAGAACAAAAATTTATACACTAGGAACAAATAAATTTATACTATTTTGCTACTATACACATCATGTCACAAAACTATGTTGGCGGGCTGACCTGGAAAGAAATATCATAACAACCGGTGCACTATTAGAGAGAGCAGAGGAGGATCCGAGTGTCCCTGCATCCCACCAGCCAATCACTACTGGCCAACAAGCATATTGGTACGATGTCACATCGCTGCCGCGCGCGTCCACTGCGGGCATTTCCAGCATGTGTATTGTTAAGAATTAATATAATCTGATTTTAAGTGTTCACTCCTGATCGCCCATATATGCCATGTTAATTGATGGATTTGAAAGGCTTCGTGTTAAATTAGGAGCGCAGTACTTAGAGGAGCACGAAAGACTACATGATTTCCCAAGCTGTCTGCATCAATTTGACTCTGTCGGTAACATATTACTGACTATACTCGACTACTCCTATCCTCACCATTGCAGAAGCGCACGTATATAGTAGTCATCAGGAATTGGCATACGACCGTTAGGAAAGCTTTCGATGCATATATCCGACCGTTGTCGATAGAGAAACTGATGGCATCCGATATCTCAAAAGAGAAATAATGTTGGTGTTTTTTTCTAATGAAACCCTTTACCATTATCAAACATTAATTTTATATGATAATTGATGAATGTAAATAGAGGTGCAAAGTACCGACTAATTTTGGACCAATTACAATTATTGTTATTTTAGAGAAGTGATGAGCACTTATTATTTAACCAAATTTCTTAGGTACGTGAAACACAACTTTTATTGGTTAAAACAATCTGTTAGTATACTCTGTCTATCTATCTCGTGTGTCTGTGTGCGGGGAGGAAAGTCTATATTATGAAGGATTATTTAACTATTTTCCGTTGTAATGATATCATTGGGAATAAATTTGCCCACTATGGTCTACAGTTGAATTCACAAATTAAACTTGGATGTCCGATGTGTATGTAAGATTGAGAACTACCACTTCTTTTTAAGTTAAACAGCATATTTGAATTTGGAAGCATTTGCAAGTGATGCACGCGCGGTAGTTGGAAGCTTGGACAAACTTGGGAGGAGAAGCGTATGATGCTGATTTTCATTGCTATATGGTTACATAAATTGAAATCATGCAGATGGGCCACGCGTTTCCCGAGGCTGATTTTCATTTACTTTTATGTGACGTGCAAGAAATCATGCACATGGGAGAATAGTGTTCAGGATCTGATTTTCATTGATGTTATATGGTTGGTACAATGGTACGCGTGTCAATTTGCTGTCCATTATATGTTATATAAAAAAAATAAAGATGTTGTAATTAATTAACTAGTGATAGGTCATATATTTCAAACTGTATATGTATGGTATCCTTATCACACGGATTGTTATCCTTGATAACACATCGCTTCTTGAAAATGGTTAACAACAAGCTTATATATCACAGATGATGGTTTAATACTTCAAACTGTAACAAAGGACTAGCTAGTTTACAAATCCGGATGACACCCTGTGATAAGTTTGGGGACAACTCATACATTATACTTTGATCTATGTGACTGTTTAATTAGTGGACAACAAGAGAATCATGAAATTGACTAGTATTCACAACAAAGGAAATAGTTTAGAATGTATACTATGCAGCTTACAATTGCATGCAAGAAGGGATTTGCTAGTTTGTGATGACTCCATCATTCCCCATATATGTTTTGTAGTTCTGATTTTGTTCTCATTTTCAACGCATTAGTTATAATTCAGAGTCTAGGAAAGTTGATTTTGAAAGAAGTCTGCTTGAGATGATCAATCCGTACTCTCTTTGTCTCAAAATAAATGAGTGTACTATTTTTTACCATTATAATTTTTTTATAAAAAATATCAATGTATCATTAGATTCATCATGAAATACATTTTGGATGTCATAAAAATTGGTACTATTCTCTATAAATTTGATCAAAATTTAGATATTGATTTACGGGAACACTAGAACTGCACCTTTCGGGGAGGGAGGGAGTAGGTAACAATGGCAATATATCTTAACTTCGTAGGTGTTCGTGGAAGACAGTCCGGGATGGAGCGCGCTGCATGATGGCATCACAATAGCTAGGGCCTAGGGTGGGCCATCTACATCTCTGTGGACGTGGCTTGCCAGCAACTTCACATGCTCATTGTTGAGAATAAATTGGTGTGATCTCATCCACCAGGTGTCTATTCGCTGGTGTCCCTTCGTGGCACCCCTTCCGCATATATATATATGTACAGACTCTTGAGATCAATAACAAGGATTCCATTCCTCTCTCATTTTATGTCTCTCGTTTACATTTGAGTACGACTACTCTAAACACGTTATCAGCACTTTTGCTCTCCACTTATTAGGAAGAAGAGAACCAGCCAAGGACCGAGGGCTGTCCTGCCGGCGGCTGGAGAAATCGATGCGCAGGAAGAAGAATGGACGACGGCCACTGCACTGCATCTTCTTCGTCGGCGACATTCATGCCGGTTGCATGCAGTTCCTGGTGTCATCCTGCCGTGAGTAACTCAGAAACATGCATGATAGCATCGGATATGCTCTTACATCGCTGGAGATCGTGTCCTGGAACACCGCACTCGTTTTTTGCGAGATGCAGAAAAAGGAACGAGCAAGCAAATGGATTGGGGACATCAGAATTGTAAGCAATGCTATTACCATTTTATTTTGATGTGACTATCTTGATCCATGCAAGATGGAACCGTCATCCATTTTTTTACTTGCAACTGCCCCACGCTCCGTGCGCTCTATGTTGTTTTGTTGCCTCATGGAGGAATCAGATTGGATTGCAATAATGCATCCTATTTCACCATCGATGGCAATCACCTGGTCATTCCATCCACCAACGTGGTCACCATGACTTTGCTGTTGCCACGGTGCTAGCAGTTGCTATGGATGTCTACGTCCTGTGCCGATCTGATTGAGTGGATGGTGTAACAACCACCCGACAGAGGCAACGGATCAGGCTCGCTCGTGTCCAACGGCAGCGGCTGCATACTGCTCCCGACGGAAGCGCCGCTTGCAGCATTCCATGCAGCGGCGGGTGCAGTACGATCAAGCGGCGGCGACATTGGCAGTTTGGGATCAGCGGAGGCAGCGTTTCACGCGACTCTTTCCCCTTGCTGCGCACGCAGCACACGGCCGGGCTGCGGGCTCGCGTGACTGCAGGCTGTTGCGCCTGAGCCCAAGGACCGGGGCACGTGCAATACGGGCCGGCTCGCGCGAAGGTGAGCGTGGCGTGGCTGCAGGCCGGCTTGTGGGCCGACTCGCCCATGGGCTGGCGAGCAACCAAGGCTGCAGGTCGGCAGGCTGGCGGTCGCGGGCCGGCGGTGCACACACGGCCCAATGCGGGCTGGTTGGCCGAGCGGCTGGTCACGCGCGCCTAATGCTCGGTGCGGCCTGGCGCTAGTTACCTTGGCGGGCTGTCAAGGATGAGTGGTGGCGGTCTGGAATTGTTTTTCCGGCAGCTATCAAGTTATCTTTATATTTTGGAATTAATTTCAAATTTTGCAGTACTTTATGATTTAGCACATGTGTTTTATGTTATTTCGTACTGCAAATTCATCAGCGGTTTATGAGTCAATATAGTTGTACATTGGGATTGTAGATGTTTATTATTGTACATATGTGTTTGTACTCAAGTTTGGTCATTTTCATGTCACTTAAATTATTATATTACCTTACAATTTTTGGTTCAAGCCCATTGCAAATGCTTCATTCAATGCAATTTATTTCTTCTCTATCTTGGAATAATTTGTTCCATTTTCTTCCATGTCGGTCATACACAAGAAGTATTTATATACTTCCGCGGAATCTACGCTATGTTTTCACATAGTGATTATTCCTAAGTGAGATTCCAACATAGAATTTGGATAAAAGTCTACACTATTTCTGGTGATTACCAAGAGTTCAATTTTTCAGATTGGTCATACACAAGGTGATATTCGTATATCACTGTGGGATTTTATTCTCGTGCGTATCCAATTTGAACTTTGAATTTGTATGGGCCTACATCATGTTAGAGATTACCTTGATTCATTTTCAAATTAGTGGTACACAAGGTAGTATTTCTATACTACTACGGGATCTATACTATGTTATACATAGTGACTATCCTCAACGTGTGTATCCAATCTTGAATTTTAAATTATAAGGTCTACTTTATTTTGATGACTGCCTTCATAATTATTCCAATTATGTTGAGAATTTGTTACTGAAATTCAAGTTCATTGAACTCACATTGAGAATTGCTAGAATTCAATTTTATTGAATTCGCATTGAAAATTTATAGCTGGAATCCAAGTGTATTGGATTCGCATGCAAGAAGCATTGTCCATTGCCAAATTGTTCATATTTGGCATCCAAATGTGGGTAAAATTGTCGCCAAAGAATTTGAGGTTCTCGCTCTTAATGGGCACAATTTTTCGGCAAAGCGGTATGGACATAAAAGTGAGTCTATCGACCCATAGATTTTTTTTGGGTTTTGGCAGCACCCGTTGCGGGAGCTCGGCCTATACCAGATACAACCAAGTTTGGGACCTTACAGGTGTTAAGGAACCATATCCACCCAGACTTCACGTCTGAGTAAGTGTTGAGGAAGATCCACAAAAGTTGTGGGATTTTCAGGGGTAATTTTATGAACAACTAATGACATCTATCTTTTCTGAGGCTTCCTACGAGTGGAACCAATTACACATTCAGGATTTCAAATCAGTGCGTGCGTGTAATCATGTTGTTCATAAAATTAGCCAGAATCTCAGGTTCTTTGAGTAGGAGCACTCTGATAATTGAGAAGTCATTGTTTACAAGGCTTCGATCAGAGAGACTCATCACTCAACAGTACCGTGAGAAGGGTTTCACAGTCTATACTATATTGATTTGGACATTACGTCAAGCAGATATCATGAGTTCATTGTGTGGAACTCTCAGTAGTGCCCATCTGGTACTGCTCCTGTTTGAAATGCATGTCATTCAAAAGACTGAGAGGGGTGGTTCTAGCATCCACCCTAGAAACTCATCTGGTTGTAAGCGGAAGAAAAACCGCAAGCTTCGAAGAGACTTCAACAAGGGAAAGATATTTCTAAGCCCAAACTTGATAACCACAGGACTTGTTTCAAGTGGTTATTATAATCATGTGGCTAAGAAATATGATCCCTAAATATTTGGTGGAACTGTATATGATATCTATGGGATATGGACAAAATGCTGAAGAAAGGAAGTATGGAGTATATATACTTCATCTCCAAAATGCATGAGGCTGGTACTTCAGACTCTGTTCCTGTTAGAGCGAGACCAAGTGACACCAAGACTCTGCAATAGGGGGAGAATCCTTCGAACAATCACAATATGGTCATGGATTGTGAGTCCAATGGCGTATTTGGAGATCTTAACTAGGCTCCTTATATTGTCATTTGTAAGGATATAATATAAGATATGATGTTGTACTTACTAAGTTTGTACTTGAACACTATGTTTAGTATCAAAGGTATGTGTTCTATGTAGTTGCATGAATTTTATGTTAAATTCTGCAATATCATAGATTCGTACAGTATCCGATGGAGGAGGAGATATGCCTAGTGGATATTGTACTTAGGGAAATAAAATATTTCCAGACTCTTCAAAGAGAGAGGAAAATATTTCAAAAGATCGTTGGATGTGATACTATGATAGTTGGTTTTGGATGAGCCACTATCATACTCCCTATGGGTACGTAGTAACCATCGAGGAAACATTATTACATACCGATGAGACTTTTACCCTCCTAAGTTACAAGGATATCCGTTGAAATGGCATTTATGTTGATACACATGAGTTAAATAGGAAATAGTTTCCTATTTTAATAAAGGCAACAGATTTGGCAATGAAACACTTGAAGAGTGTTTTTCTCTGCCATTTGAATTGTACTACACATATATTCAATTCGTGACGTATGTTGCGTATAGAATAATTCTCGCTTGATAGGATCAAGATTTGGCATGACGGCCTGGTCATCCTACCTATGATGATGAGAATTATTAATAATTCTGTTGATCACATCATTAATTCTTAAAATCATCAGATTTGATGTGCATCATGTGCACAATAAGGGAATTACTTTAAGGGGCCTCTTACCTTAAATTCTGAATATGAGCATAGAAATTTCTTGACCATATTCGAGATCTTTTATGTTGCTCTATCGACCATCATGTGGATCAACTAGGTACTTGGAAGAGCATGTTAATGCATAATATAGTTCCATTCTGTATCCCTTGGGGTGATGCAATTTTAGGCAAACTCGTTGCTCAAATTATTCATTTGGAGCAAATGATCCTGGACGCGGGATCACATCCATGCACATGGAATTGTTTGGCCTTCAGGGAACTATATTATTAAGTACCTTACATCTATGATGGTTTATGATAAATTAGTTGAATCTCTGATCAAGAGAGTGCAACTATTTTATGTGATCATGGTAGAATTGAGAATTGCCAACATTTGTTGGTGCATGTGGAATGTGGATATATACACCACATTCATTTCAAATTCATTAAACTGCAATCATACGGCTCCCTCCGTTTATAGCGAGTACATGGATATTTGATGATCAAATATTTCCCATTTACAAGGTCAGATATGTCTTGTACGTACTGATATCACCACCTCAGCATACACTTATGGGCATGGAAATCCTGGAGGTTGAAGTATCCGTCATTCGTTACATACCTCGGATTATCCAAATGAGGATTTTATTCATAGCCCGTATGCTGATTATTTATGAGGAGGATTCCAGGAATTAGGGGGAGATTTATACCACATAGAATGCCAGGAATTAGGAGTGAATGTCATATGTTGATATTCTCCCCTTATTTTTATTCATGTATAAGAAGAATCTGAACTACTGGTTCGGAATCTTATAAATTTGCAATATTTTGCAAATAATCTGCTGAATGCATTTACTCATGGTGTCATCTGTTTATCATTTTTTTTTTGCCAGAAAGAGTGGAGGTACCATTTGAAAACCACTCAACTCCCAATAAGAGGGGAAGAAGTATGGTCACAAGAGAGATAGCTTTTTACAAGCTTTCATGATAAACAGAGTGAATGCTAATCAATATCAAGTTGGTTGACACCTCATGGATATTTATTATCCAAGGCCTATGGATGTGCGTCATCCTAAGATCAGCATATGTGTACACATATTTAGGCGCTGAGTCATTGGAACGCCCTAACTATGTCATTGTGGGAAGTGACATAGAGTTAAAGGGTTAAAATTTTCACAAGGAATATTTGTTATGTTGAACCAATTATACAAAGTCTACAATGTCGACATTTCTCGAGCTCAGATTGCCTTATACCTACTTACAATGTCGACATTTCTTGAGCTCAGATTGCCTTATACCTACTTGATCCAGACCAAAAGTCCTAGGCATGAGTGTTTTTAACACTCACTTTGGGTCAAATAAAATGTGGCAATTGAGGAGAATCGCTCTCGCTAAATGATGTTTGAGTAATATGTTACTCTTTCATAATGCTTTCTTTGGAGAAGCATGGTGGTGAGATAGCAAGAGCTTGTAGCATATGGGTCGCGGAGAGATCTAGCTGGCATACTCTTGGTATGTGTGAAAATTATGTTCCTATATTCGATCAATGGCAGATCTTTGGAATTTGATGGATTCAGATACACAAGTCAATGTGCTTCGTGTTAGGAATCAAAATCAAAACATATATTGTGTACAACTCAAGTCAATGCATGACTTGAAAATGTCAGTGCTTGTGGTACACTGATTGGGTGAGTTCTTTCCTTGGAAAGTTTACTCCCAACAACGATGGTTGCATAGGTATGTTCATATTGAAATCCTAAATGGATTTGGTATCATCCCCGCCCCACACAGTTGATCGTGCAATCATTTTATGACGGATCATGAGATGAAGGTTCGGATAGAACCAAGTTACACTTAAGTCTATAACTTAAGCATGCACATCGGTCTACCAATATATGATGATATTCGAAGGTCATATCCATCAGCTCTTATGGTCGTTTAATCCCTAAACATGGATTATTATCATTTTGACCCTGGGATTGGACCTAGTACCAATAAAGCGCTCGGGTATCTTGCAAGTTGCAACATGCCTGATATTGCATTTGCAGATATGTGTTAGCTTAAATAGCGCTACTCCAGTAAGGCCTTTTTAGCGGGAGTTAGAAGATATAAATGGATATCTGTATGGTACTAAAGACTTTTAACTTATCATTGGATGAGTTGAACATGACCATAGAGGGATATGAAGATACTGCTCAACTAATCCCCGTTAATGAGTATCAGAGACTGATATCTTTGTGGTACAATTATCATAGAGAGTTGCATACACTCTAGTGATTATTCTCACGTACCAAAATCTAGCATGTGCATGTAACATTTCGTTAAGTGATCATTGTGATTTGATCACATCACTGACCTTATTTATGGAAATAAGGTTACTTGTATTGCTTGGATACAAATAGGTTATGTGAAAGAAATATTGCATTATTGCTCATAAAATGGTTTGTCTTCATGTATTCCAATAGATTCGAGGAACAAACTTTTTACAAATTGAATATGCGATTACTTCGCAATTTTATTCACAGAGTTTCTACCATATTTCACACTTGCAAAGTGTTTATAGAATTGGTACGTGATGACTTTGATGTTTGCAAGATTCAGGGGGAGTCTCCTAAGGTTCAGGGGGAGTCTCCGCATGATTATAACTTGTTTGGCATCATGGCATCATATTACACTCTTTTCTTTTTATGAGTTTTTCGTTGAAGTTTCTCATATAAAAGTTTTTAATGAGGCAATATCGATACAAGAATATATGTCATATCTTCTATTTTTCCCCATGGAGTTTTCAAAGGAAGATATACAGGACATATCAAAGAGGTGCATTGCTCTTAAAATTCTAAAGGAATTTTGTTTGAGTGATGGTCGTATATGCCATATCATTTTCTCCTTATTTTTCCCACTGGGTTTTGAAGGAGTTTTAATGGCATATCAATATATGTTCCTCATATTTTTTCCACGGGTTTTTTTAGGAATATATGAAATATTTTTGATCTTAATGAAGGATTCGATCAAGGGGGAGTGTTGAGAATAAATTGGTGTGATCTCATCCACCGGGTGTCTATTCGCTGGTGTCCCTTCGTAGCACCCCTTCCCCATGTATATATATATATATATATATATATATATATATATATATATACAGACTCTTAAGATCAATAACAAAGATTCCATTCCTCTCTCATTTTATATTTCTCGTTTACATTTGAGTACGACTACTCTAAACACTCGTATTCATGTATTATTGCCGTTCACACCTTGATTGCGTGGGCCGTGACGGTGAGGTTGGTAGCACTTGGTGCGAAGCTGGCACTCGACGCCGCGAAGCAAATATACATATTCCGGCCGTCAATTCATCGAGAACGACGTGAGAACACAGGTAGGCACGAAAGCGACAGCACGGAGCCACGGACTACACGCGAGAGGTGATCAGGGCCCACCACTCACAAAATCAGCACGGGCACACCAACTGCACTCTATCAGTACGTAGAGCCACTGGCTCTTCGACCTATCCAAAAATTTCGATCCGAAAGACCATTTTAATGCTATGAATTAATGCGGGATTTAATCCCGCATGCAAAAATTTCGGAAAAGAAACCAACATAAATAGTGGATCATTTATTCACTTGTTGAGAGTTGGAAAGGGACCATACAAGGGCTGCATGCATGTGCGTGAGCTCACTTGCCACGCCGCTCCTTGGCTGTGGGTATGGCGTGTCGTGCCAAGCCGTCTATGAGTTCGGGTCGGTCCAGGACTGGCTTTGGACTGTTGAATCTGAGGGTCAAATATGGGTTGGGGGGGGGGGGGGGGGGGGGAGGCGAAGGGGGCGTCTATTCCTCGCTGCGTGCGATTGGAATCGATCCAATCACAGCAGCCGAGCACCCCCGCCTTCTCCGGCCCCGGCAGCGCCTCCGCTGCTGCCGCTAACCACACTCGCCACCGCGCCGCCTGTCCGCCGCCGCCGCCTTCTCCTCGCCCCCGCCACCGGCCACCGCCCATCGGGGGTCCTGTCCTGTGCGGCCGGCGACGCTCCCGCGCCGCCGGCCGAACCGTCGCCGCCGCCTTCTCCTCGCCCCCGCCGCCGGCCACCACCCATCGGGGGTCCTGCGCGGCCGGCGACGCTCCCACGCCGCCTCGCCCTCCGCCGGCCGAACCGTCGCCGCCGCCCATCCTCCGCCATCCCCAACCCCGTTTCCTTCTATAGCCGGAGGCCATTGAAGCCTCCGAACCCCAATAACCTTGAACCTTAAAGCTCTGCTGCCTTATCCACCACCCCGGCCGCCGGTGACTTCGCCGGCGGCCGCTCCCCACCTCCCACCCCTCCTCGACGGCCTCTCCACCCGCTCCCTCTCCCCTAGCTCGCCGGCGGCCGCTCCACCCCCTTCCCTTCCCCCTCCCCTAGCTCGCCGGCGGCCGCTCCCCCTTCTGCGACGGCTCTCCTCCCACCCACGCGCGCGATATATAGATTTCCTTGAGGCGAAGTGCCCGGAAGGGGCAGCAGCGCAAATGGGCAGGCGGGAGGAGGCGGTGGGGGAGAAGAGGCGCGCTGAGAGGGTGATGGGGAAGGAGAGGGCAGCGTAGGAGGTGTGCCGTGGAGAGGGTGGCGGCGGGGCAGGACACGCGTAGAGGGGTGGGGGGCAGCTCAAGGGGAGGACACTAGCACAAAATGATTCGTTAGTCATGGTTGGGAAAGGACTTTAGTCCTGGATTTCCAACCCGAATTACGAATCCGAGACTAAATGTCCCAATTTTTAGTTTCGGTTGGCATTACCAACCGGGACCAAACGCTAAAAAAAAAAGTAAGTGTGCCCACCACCGTCTGGAGCTACGCCTGCGGGTGCTGCCATCCTGAGGCGCCGCCGCCTCCGCCCCTCATCGCAGACGCTGCTTGCCCTGGGCCGGAGCCGCCGCCGCTCGCCTCAGCCCGAGTCGCCGCCGTTCATTGCCGCTGCTCGTTGAAGCCCAAGTCCCGCCCCTCGCCGCAGGCGCCGCTTGCCTTGGGCTGGCGCCACTTGTTGCAGCCACTACAACACAAATTTAATGTAGAGACACTTTTGTATAGACATCTTATCATTTATCTATATAAATATGTCACAATCTTTAGAAATATGACACAATGTATTGTAAAGATATTTTTTGTGGCACTTTAGAAAGCCTCACATGTATTGAGATAGCATTTGAGGCATTTTGAATCATAAAGATATTTTTTTAAGTTATTTCAGAAAATGTCAATACAGATCATTCCTTTTAATATCTTGAGATACTATTTAGATCATTGAGGTGCATTATGAAATACTCATAAGAATTATACTAAGTACATGTGCAACATTTGTTGTACTGTTGAGATGGCCGGCAAGCTGAGGATTATGCAATATAGTGTGAGGTTTTGAGTTCAAAGCTCCATCCAAGTATTATCATGTTTTTTAATATATTTTAGTGCACCTAGGGTAGAAATATAATAGTTTATGATTACAAGTTGTCTTATAGAACATAGCGATAATTAACAGAGTGTCTCTTCTGTCAAAGAGATACTAATTGTAGTGGCACCTCTACGGTATAACAGTGAAAAATAACTCTACAATTACGTAGAGACAATATAAATGTCTCTAGAAGCCAAAAATAATGTTTGTAGTGGGCCTGAGCAGCCGCTGCTCGCCTCGGGCACCGCTCGCCGAAGCCCGAGCCCCACCGCGAGCCGCCGCTGCTCGCCGGGCCCGCCGCGCCTAGGCGCCTGGCCTGGCCCGCAGCTCCGGCCAGCCGCGCCCCTCTCTCCCGCTCCGCCGTTCTTGGATCTCATCCCCAAGGCAGTGGAAGAAAAGAGAGGGAGAGGAGACAGAAGAGAGAAGAGGATAAGACAGCCAAAGAAGGGAGTGAATTGAATGGCTTGATAGAGATCCAGACGAGAGAGAGATAAAGTAGATGAGGGACGCGCGAAAAAAAGGAGGTGCCAATTTTCTATCCCGGTCATTGGCTCCGTCTCAGATTAATGCACTTCTTTAGTCTCGGTTGGAGTTGGAGCCACCCACCGGAACAAATGATAGGTGGCTCCAATCAGGACTAAAATGTGGGTATTAATCCTGGACGGAGCTACCAACCGGGACTAAAATTACTAAAATTCCTTTTTAGGCTCTAGCTGTTGGACCCGGAACTATTGTGGATATTAGTGCCGGACCTAAAACCAACCGGGACAAATATCAAAAATCAATGGTGGTTTGTGTACTAGTGGGAGTAGGCGGTGCGGGGTAGAGGGCGGTGGGGCGTGGAAGCCGCATCGGACGAGGCGCGAGGAAAGTGCGGCGTGGACGGGGTGATGGCGCGGGAAGACGGTGCTGGCCAAATTTTTCTGCAGAGTTTCCATTAGGTGCGCGCAGAGACAGTTTCACGTCCTCGTGTTGGAGAGAGCGGTGTTAATGCAGAAGGATTTCTAGGGATATGTGATATTTGAAGCTGCCTCTACAAATAAATTTCCAAATATATTTCCAGGAGCCGGTGACGTTTCCACCGCCACTAAAAGTATTTTTCACATTTTTTATTTGAGCTATATAAAATTCTGTTAAAACATAAAAAATAGCAGATTAGTTTAAAATATTGAAAGTCGTGCGCAACAACTTTTATGTACCATATGACGTCTAGAAATTATGTTTGGTTTATATGAGAAGAAATATAGATATATCCATTTGTGAACAATGTACTTCCTCCATCTCTTTTAATAGTCCTATTTGCAATATTGAATTATTCTCTTTTGATAGTCCTATTTGGGTTGATATTTTGGGAATAGCCTGGATAAGCTTTTGATTCCCGTACAGAGTAACTTCTCTAGAAATAAGATTGGTGCATGTATACGATAACATCAAAAATGAGTCAAAATTAATGAGAGGATAAGCAAGGTACTGCTTCTTGATCATTGTACCAAGAAGAAATAGCACTATCAAAAGATAACGGAGGGGAATAGTCTAATTTTTATAAAATAATTTCAATTTTTTATTACAAGCTTATGCCGCTATGAAAGGAGTCCAAGCCAGTCGCCTCAACCGTCTGTGAAACCATTTCTGTAGTAGAGTACGGCTGTTTTGACGTTAATTTGTTTGGAAAAACTCAAGACGATTAATTCTTAGCCGAGTTACGTGTATGGCGCAAACATTATTTCCAACTTGTTGGATCTCAGCCGGCAGGGATCTACTAATCGGAATCAATGATCAATCGTCTATGACCCACGAGATTGCGTTGGCTTATGCATGTAGCATGCTAGTAGGTAGACCAATATTTCAGTGCCCATGCATTATCACATGCAGGCATGCAGCATGTCCTCTGTGCATGCCCATCCCGGGATCGGATCTGATGAACCAATAATATTCCATTGCAGAACGGCCCCTTGCCTTGCAGCGAAAGCGGATCTACGGATCTAAGGGGATCGGATCAAAGGATCTGATGAGGATCGCGTGAGAATAATGCAAGCGTGCGCAGCTGCGCTCTGCAACGCATGCAAGCGCGGCCGGACGTGGCGCCCCCAGCTATATACCTCAATTGTGCACTCTTGCAAATCACATCGGTGGCTGCATGCAGCACCATTAATTGCTGTTGCCACCTGGCTAGTGGCTGCATCCATGCATGCCGCGACAGCGCTCGTGCAACACGAGAGGGCCGGGCAATCTGGAATCCATATATATATTATATATATATATATTTCTCTTTCGATCCTCCAATTATGGGCCGTGCATGCGGCCACATGCATGCATGTGAACGATTGGTGTCGGGTGACACCAGCCGAGGACGTCGATCTGGTCCATACTCTATATAGCAATAATCGTCAGCTTGTCTGTATTTTACGGACTGAGCATACTTAACCCTTACTATTTTCTGCATGTAAGCAAGATACGTTTCCACTTATTAGTTCCATTTGAAAAATACGACCACATCACAATTCACACGGTACTTTAAGAACTGAGCACGCCACTGGCGGAGCCTAGTATAGGCCATACTGGGCTCCGGCCCCTTGACTTCGTAAAATTACAGAAGATTTAACAGTACATCTATAGCCATGACCCTCCAGTTCCTATGAAACACCATCTTATTCTCATTCTTGCTCCGTAAACTGCATTGTATAATGGCCACGCTCCGCCACTGTGAGCACGCCTCATACGAACATTGTATTTTGAGAACTAAGCACACGCCTTACTATAACGAAAATGATTTGTGCTGGTCAAATCTGAAGAAAAAAACAAGATTTCGCGCGAATCGCGTGGAAAATGATTTGTGCTGGTCGAATCTGAAAAAGAGGAAGATTCCACGCGAATCGCGTGAAAAAGATTTGTGCTACCATCATTTGTGGCTGTCATCTTAAGCAATCACTCTCAGTAATAATAGGTGGCATTTGCTGTGGCTTCCAATGCAAGGCGTCGGTCCCAACGCTGGCAGTTCCACCGCCAGCACGCGAAATTTGGCGTGTGCACAAGTGATTTTTTATGCCGGTGCCTAACTTTTTGCACAGTTCCAACCGCATCATTCCTCTGCATTTTAAACAAATGATAATTCTCCATGGTTTAAATTCAGTACGCCTTCTCTGTTAGAGACAATATATCTTCTTTTGTCTCTGGTGCATTGTGGTTGAGCGGTAGATATAGATATTGAGGCCGCACTGTACCATTTATTCCCACCATTCTAAATTGTAGTTTATTTTAACAAATTAAGATATATAAATTTTGCTATGTATATAGATACAATGTATATCTAGATATATAGTAAAATCTATGTATCTAAATTTGCTAAAACAATCTACAATTTGGAACGGAGAAAGTAGTCATCTGCATTGATGATCCAATCAGTTATCTGCACTGATGATCTAAATTAGGTATTGGTTGTCTGAGTTTTCCCGGAAAGCCCGTGGGCTCGCATGCCATGGGCCGGTTCGTTACTCATGCCCTACCATGCCGGCCCTGGCCGTGCCATGACCATCCACAAAATGCATGCTTAGCCGTCGCGTGTGCAGCAGCTGTCGCAGTCATTAATTAGCGCATTCATGGGCATGGTCAACACAAGACTACCAACTACGCCACCTCGATAAGCTTACAGGACACTGACTTCTAGCGGTGATGGAGATGGAGAAACTACTGCTGTCTGCCTGTTTCAAACACTACTACCAAAACGGTTTTTATGGGCGGGTGAAAATGTATTTAAAAATAGCTGTTTGCAGGGCGGGTAACGCGCTCGTTCTTGAAAATACATTTTCAGTGGCGGGTTATACCCTAACCCGTCCATAGAAATCAATTTTGCCCTGCAAATATTCATCCCGCCAAATATTTGAGCAGTTTGATTTTGAATTTTCGGAATCTATTTCCCGCTGGTTTTTTAAATTTTGGTTCCTACCAATTTAGACCTAACAAGGTGGTGCGCGATCGAATATTATAGTGGTCAACATAGAATATGTTTCATGAATATAAATAATTAAGCATACAAACTCTATTATTATATATATTATTACAGTTCATCATTAAAAGTGCTACTTGAATACATGTTTTGTCCTATTTACCAACGCTACAACAGGAGGCATGGCTCTCCTATTTCTCCCACTTACAAAGACCAATATATTTAGGGTCCGTTGCTAATTCTTGGTCTTTGTCAAAAAATTGGCCCTTTGCGTTGTCAACTTCATGCATAATACAACGATATAAATCAACGACTAATTGTAGAAGTTGTTTCGCATGGAGTCGCCCCTCATGCCTTCTTGGCAGAATCTTCAATTAATGAATCCACTGAAAAATTAAGCAAGTGTTAGACGGAAAAATAGTGTATACATATACATCTATCCTTAATAAAGAGTAGCCCCTTACACGTTCATGATCATTTGTGTATTCTCCTTGCACCCTGAGATGCTCGCACATGTAATACCCGCAGTACACGAAATAAGGAGGTTGCTTGTGGCACGGGAAGTTTGTGCGTAGAGATATTTCTTTTTTTTTGTCGGGGGGATGAGGTCGTCCTTTGACAATGTAGTGCTCGTAAGCCCTATTTTAAAAAAAATGAGAAGTTAGTTTATATATTTATACTTTCATGGAGAAATTAACCTGATGTACGTATGGAAGGAAATTCGCTAACATTTTGAGGATGAATAAGAATTTCCTTTATTTACTCCTTGGCCAATCCAAGGAATCCAATACGACGACTCTTCCGACCTTTGGCTGTAGTAGAAAAGCAATCCAGTGATTTCTAAAAAATATTATATACGATTTTTAGCCATGGATCGGAGCAAGTGTATATTATAATAAAAGTTTCAAATTAGACTTACCCGATGTTGTATGACGCAAATATACTATTGACCTGGTCTTGCCTGTGTAGCATCATAAGCGCTATGTAGGCCACAGCCCTCTTCATGACATCTTTGCAACATTCTTTTCCTTTGTCATCTTTCTCCTCGCGTGTTTGACACTGAGCTAGCGCCTCATCATTGTCCGTCCATGCACTTACTTGGCCTGGCCTCGCAAATAGCTAAAGGGTCAAGATACATGATCTTTTCCTTTAAAATAATGGCATCTGTTATTTGCATCCTGTAGAATATAATGTATGATAATTAATTAGATATGCATATATAGTAATTTAGTCTATAGCATATAAGATATTAGTATAGATGAGGCACTTACATGCACCAGAGTCTAACCATTTCAATGTCTAGTTCACCGTGACAGAACATGGTGTGGATGTCTCAAAAATCGAACAGGATATCAATGATGCCAATACCTTGAAGTACGAATACTTGTGGATGGTACGGAGTGCATAGGCTACGGAGCCCAAGTCTACATGCCCTCAAGTACCAACTATGCATCCTCTGCATTTCACTTGGAACCATTTCGATTGCCCAGTCGGGTAGAAATGGTTTACCGTACTCAAATCTTTTAGGACAATCCGGTAAATCTACAAGTGTATCGACCCCAACTTCTTGGTTGGAGTCCCTATCAGTGCGGGGCAAGGAAAAGCCTGGTCATCTGCTGCCACTAGAATTTGAATCACCCTTTGATTTAGCCTTCTTGTCTGCGACGTGCCATTTCACTGCAATATCTAATCCCTTTTCTTTATTGCTGTTTCCCGTAAGCCCGTATCACTCGCGGCAGCAACTGCGACGGCTGTTGTTATTGTGGTGCTGTCAGTGGTGATGGCTCTCGTGGTGGTGGCGATCGGGAAAATGGAGCCGGTGGTGATGGCTCACATGGTGGTGGTGATGTTGGAGCTGGTGGTGATGGCTCTCATGGTGGTGGTGATCGTGGAGCCGGTGCTGATGCCTCTCATGGTGGTGGTGATGTTGGAGCCGGTGCTGATGCCTCTCGTGGTGGGTGGAGCCGGTTGAGATGGTAAAGCCAGTAGAGTATGTTGTGGTCCTAGTGATTGCTCTAGTGTTGCCCCCTCTTGTTGTTGTAGTGGTGCTGGCGAGGTATGATCCAGAGCTGCCGAAGGTTGTGGACCAACTAGTACAATATCTCGTTCATGCCACAGAATGGTACTGCCGATGCATTCTCCAAGGTAATTCTTCCCATCTGCAGTGGTAATTCTCCAAGGCTCCACTTGTGCATGCATATAGGGGCGGGATCGGTTTTCCCTCAAATAAACCCCCAACTAGATACACCTGGGCCTTGTCAACTTCCTTTGTCTTCCCAGCTCCAATGATCGGATAGAGCAACAAGCAGGGAGTAGTAACGGATATGCAATCTACCGGGTATGGCTGTGCTGTGGTAGATGCGACACTGCTCAGAGCACATGTTGTATTCGCTTGGCCCAATACAGGAGGGGGCATCATCACCATCTGTTGTTGCCCCACCTCTTGCGACGGGTTAATCCTCAATAGCCCGGACTGTTGCTCCTCTACAACAACTGCCCGGAAAAATTCCCTAAACTTACTTTCTAGTGCTTTCTCTTCCACTTCTTTCATTTCTTCCTTGTAACGGTCATGCCTTCTGTAGCTAACCCAGTCCTGCTGGAACCCATCCTTGATGGTCAACTTAGAGAACACACCTCTGACGCGGCCTCTGTGCTCTTTGGACCCAATAGCTGTACTGAGGACATCCTTTCCCTCTTTGGTTTGAACTTGCCTTGCTTCTGAAGCTCGGTAAGCTCGTACATTTTTTGTGCCATGACTTCGATCTCAGGTTGGTCAAACTTAGGCTTGCCATCCACTATCTTAGGCTTCCTTGCTCGAAGCCACTGCCAGCCACGTTCGTCAAAGCCTTCAAAAAGGTCAGGTTGCCCGACGGCTATTGCCGCCTCTGTTTCAAGCCGCCACTTCTCGACCTACCTTTGGAATCCACCTAGCCCAAGATGAACTCTATGTATGTTGCTCACTGCAAGTTCCCTATTCCTCTGGCTTAGGGCTAGAGCTTCCTCAGAGGTCTTTTGCCTAACAAACTTTTCCCATTGTGCTCGTGTGATTGCCTCATAATGTGCAAATGGCATTCGTCCCTTCTGAACATACTTGGTATTCAAATCAGCCCTTGGACGTCGGTTGAATAACGGCCAAGGCGGTCAAAAGCTGTGGGAGCCAAGTTGGTGGTGTTGACCGGCCCTCACCAGTCCTCCAAAGCAATTTGACGCGCTGCCTCATTGTGGACGCTTGGGATTGCCTCTTGGGTCAATTGTCGGGTAATTTTGGTAGCACTATATTTTTTGGTGGGCCTATGGATCCAAGGGAGATACACATGGATACACCACATCATTGGGATTAAACTGACCTTCATGCACTGCTTGAGATTCACCCTAGGTGTGTTTCCCTGCATTTGGGTGATGTTGAGCCTTAGATACGTATTGGGCTAGGTTTGGCTGATAATAGAGGGATCGACCGGGCCTGGTCAGGTTTGCTCGAGCCTATTCCTTCTCTACATTTTGGGCGCAAATACCTTCTCTTGTACCTGCACTCAATATACACCAAAGCTTGTGGAACCTTATTAATTAAAATGAAATGTGTATGGAACTTTGCTTATACTCCTTTTATTTCCAAACATTTGAGAGGTCAAACACTAAGAAAACTTCTATCAACAAATACTAATTCCTA
This sequence comes from Panicum miliaceum, assembly GCA_032594955.1. Lineage (NCBI taxonomy): Eukaryota > Viridiplantae > Streptophyta > Magnoliopsida > Poales > Poaceae > Panicum > Panicum miliaceum. The sequence continues at coordinate 25,461,794 of CM064072.1, read as the reverse complement.
CACTCTACCACTTGGCACTTGAAATAACCCCATATTCGCATGTGTTTTATTTTGGATGATGTTGCATATATGCTGGGAATATGACATAATTAGAAGGTTTTTGTACAAGCTTGATGGATAACTTGACCACAGGCATCAAGGAAGGCTTGCACGAGAAAATGAGAAGCAATGCAGCAAAAAAGGGGTCAGGCTGATCGACCTGGTGATCCTAGGGCCGATCACCCTAGCCCTTATTAGGCTCCAAATGGGTTCCGCTTCCTACACGATAAAGTTCATGCAATTCCAAGGATTTTCATGACGTCCATTCACCTTTGCACCGACCTTAAGAGAAGTATAAATATGCCCCATGAGACACATGAAAAGGGAGAGTTAGGGTTTTGCAAATACATCTAGGTTTAGCCTCTCCACCGTTACCACGAAGTAAGGAATAGAGAAGGCATTGTACAAGGGACCTGCACATCAAAGGAGATCACGAGGAGGTACAGTTTAGGTGGTCGATCCCGATCGGCCTGGAGGGTTTTTATCTCCGTTCGACCTCATCTTTGGTATGATGATTCTACGTAGTCTTCCTACCCCTATTGTGCGTCAAGGTGAACAAAATTATAGGGTAAAGTCTCTGTTTATCCCTGAGTTCGAAGGGGGATCTTGATTTGTAATTTCTACGCTTATGATTAAGATCTTGTTATCATAGATCTATTTGATGAATGCTTCAATGTGCTTGATCAGCGGAATCCATAGGGTTGCGTCGATCTTTTATTGTTGTTTATCCTTTGTACATCTTCATAGTGTGCACGTTGCACGATGGCTGATTACCATCGTGTAGTGAGGGTATGCGGGAGAGAAAAAGATCAACAATATTTTGTAAGATTAAGATCAGTTCCGTTCATGTGGGGAAGCTTATGCAAGTGATCCTAGATCCACTACAAGATCTGCTTCAATAGATGACGCACACATTACGTCACGGATCATGCAAAAACCGTCATAAAATAGAATCCGTCACGGATCATGCAAAAACCGTCATAAAATAGAATCCGTGACGAAATATTGTTTCCTCATGTACTTGGCATCATAGATTAACTTGTACGACGAAACATTGTAAATAATCACAAATTAGCATATCCGTGATGTTTCTTGACCGTCATAGAACACTCATATGCAGCATAAATTTGGGTACAACCTTATGCTTACCTCAATATTAGAAGATATAAAATTGCATTAGCAATGGTTGAATAAAAGTATATTTTTTTATATTTTCTACTCGGGCAGAAGAAAACAAAATATACAGAAAATATTGATACAATAGAAATTAAGATAGCAAATGCCATTAGATGAAAGAGAGTGATTTTAGAAAGATTTAGAAAAAGAACCATTAAATTTAGAGTTGTTAGGAGGGAGAAGTACGAGTTACAAATTTTAACTCCAGATTAAAAATAGAAAGATAACTATGTGCATGTGTTCTTCATCTCCGATCGGCCTGCTTATTCAATCAGTACGCCAAAAAACTTATCTTATTTAAATCTTGTAGTTGGCAAAAATACCACAATCGGTGAGCTGGTTCGGTGGTAAGTCGTTTGCAGCTGTTGGTGAGGTCTCGTGTTCATCGATTCTCTCCTTCGCACCATTTTTTTTCCCTACGCTATGTTTGGGTCCTTCAACTCGAGCTGGGCTCGGTCGGACAAAGAGAGAGCTGCTGGGCTCGGCCCAAGATAGGAAGGACAGAGAGAGAACTGTGCTGAAACTATTTGAGAGAGAGAGAGCTGCTGAACGTCACCATTTTTTTTTCCTCCGCACAGTTGGCCCGATGAGGGGGACAGAGAGAGAGCTGCAGACCTGAACGGCAAAAAGAGTTCGACCCGGACACAGGATATAGAAGGTCAAAATGGTGGCTAGTGGCACACCAGCAATATTAGATAATTAAGCAAAATTGTCACAACTTTACACAATTGAACATGTGGCTTGGTGGTCAAGCATGGAAGATCGTAGTTTGTGGTCACCACTTTTTTTTGAGGTTTTTATCTATTTTCGGTTTTAAATTCTTGTGCCTTTTCTTCTATTTTTAGTTTTCATTTTTTTTCTATTTTTTCTATATTCGGTTTAAATCTGAACACATTATTTTTGACATATGTGTCTAACTCAGCTGACTTGGCCAAGTGTGGACTGACACATAGTAAGATATTAAATTTGTGACGATTTCTGTTTGCATTCTATGACGTTTTCTAGAGTTCTGTCACTGAAATCGGGCCCAAATTGGTCCTCTTGCTGATCCGTGATGAAATATCATAAACGTTACAAATCTTGCCTTATTTGTGATATTTCTTATGAATGTCACTCGAAATTCGTTATAGATTAAATGGTTTGTTGTAGTGATCATTAGGATTTATGTTCCATCATACATGTTTACGTATGTTAGACTTTGAATTGTTTAACTTTAGTGCTTTATTTTGATTTCATACTTGATACTTGTTTGGTACAAGATAGTAGAACTAGTACTTAGCTGAATTATGGGCCATGTTGACGGTCATTAAGTCAAGAAGAACTATCATTTCTTACAACCATTTAGAATAAGAATAATGTAGTTCCACATATCCTTGGAGATTATTTGCATTTAGGAGATAGAGCAATAAAGAAAGAGAAAGCACACTTAAGAAGGTAAAGAAACACAACTCCGACTAATAAGAAATCATCACATGGGCAACACATGGATCAAAGACCCCACAAACAGACCAAACCGCGTCAACTTAGGGCGGGGCACCAACTACCGACCTATGGGCCAAAGACAGTGGCAAATGGTGGTTGGGGGAGGTCGACTGAACTGCTAGTCCGGCCGAACTGACCCTGCAGCGTCCCATCTACAGCTGAGACGTCGCACTCTCTTGTGAAGCCCATATGGGGGTTTGCGCCTGATTCCCGCGAAGTTAACTACTAGAAGAGTGTGCTCTCCTTCTTCGTAATAGTATTAGGCTAGTGGAGTTTAGGTCAATAGTAACTCTACTTCGGGTCTCCGAGTCCTCTTGGACAATTGAGTATGGCTTTGTATCCTTTCCTTCTTGTAAGACTTTGAGTTATGTAATGAAGATATCTTCTTTATCTAAGTTTATCTTTGGTTCATATGCTGCTTTGCTAGTCATACATCACTCTCATAGTTTATAGTTGTATCATATATCATGCATTAGGCTAGTCCATCTATGCCATGATATTGGTCCAGTGATCCAGTATCACTGTTAAAAAAAGGATTTTTAGGGGCGGGTAAAATGGTATTTCTAGGAACAGGTCGGTACTCGCCCTTACTTCTCGCAGCTAGAAATAGGTGTTTGCTGGAGCGAGTAACGCGCCCACCCCTAAAAATCAATTTCTAGGGACGGGTCACACCATGACCCGTTCTTAGAAATCGATTTCCAGAAGATAAAAAAATTGGAAATAGGGAAATAAAAAGTAAAAAAATATCCCAACCAACCAGCCACCACCGCAAGCCCTTGTGCTATAGAGGTACAATTCGTTTGACGAAATACGCACACTTGCATCAACCGGGGTTCCAACCGCTTACCTCTAGCCTCGTGCGTACCCTCCTCTCTGCCACACTACACAGTCACTTGTGACTCTATTGGGTATGTTATTCTTTTGTAATAACTCTAAGATCGATTTGTAGGAGCGGGTGACGCCACCCACCTGCCCCTAGAAATCCGTTTTCATGGGTGGATGACGCCACCACCCACCCCTTAAAATATTTTTCTTTTATTCCAATTTTTTTTTAAATTTTTAAATATAGCAAAATAAATAAAAAAGGTGAAATTTTTATACATTGGTTATTATGAACTATAGATAAAAAAATATTCCAAATATATTTCAGTGTATATAAAGGTTAAGATTGTGGAAACATTAAAGTATGACTTGAGTTGTATGAGATACTATATAGTCATAGCCATATATAGGGCACAACTATTAAATGATCTTATAATTCTAAAATATATTAAATGAATAATGTATAAACTATAAATTTTAGATCTTACTACTACAACTTTAATATGGAGCTACTCTACATCTGAGGTTGTTTCAAAAAATAAACTCCTAGATTTTAAAATTAGAAAACCTATAATAATATTTTGGTCTATTAAATGAACTTAAATGAAAAAGTTATCAACTAAAAAATTTTAGGTCTCGTCAACCTCTATAATTTTGATATAAAGTTTGACTTCATCCCAGATCATATGAAAAAGTTATAATTTTTTTTTGCGTGGGATCATTTTTAGGGGCGGCTGAAAATGGTGGCCATCTCTAGGGGCAGGTGACGCCATCACCGTCACTAAAAATGTATTTGGAGGGGCAGGTCGGATACTACAGTAATCCCGCTATTTTGTAGGAGCGGGTTACCTTTTGAGCCGTCCCTAGAAAAAATGGAACGTTACTACAAATCGTATTTTAAGCAGTGTATGGACCTGAAAACATGGATCCTATCTAATTTTAGTTACACTTTCTCATGCAGCACGTCTGCATAGGGCCTTATGAATGTAATTTGTTTACTACCTTCAGCTTTGAGTTGTCGCCGCTCACCACAGTTTCACTTCAGTCGTCACTATCAAACGTGGATCCGGGTTTGCAGGCCCATATACGTGGTCTATACTCTATGCCAAAGGTGTTGGAACTTTTGGGTGGTCAGAAAGGCCCAAAAGAAATAAGCCCGTTACGCGCTTTGATCGGAGGCCCAAGCCCAACTCGTGGTTGTGGCCCCAGGTCGCTCAGCGCCATAATAAATAGTGGGATCCGGCGTTTTTGTGATTAACCTAATCAGACGCAAAACCCTAGCCGCCCACTACAGCCGTTCCGATCCACGGCGGCGCTGGAGCCACCTGAAGGTCACCGCCCTCGCTTGCCGTCCAACACCGGACAGTGCCGGTATCGGCCGGAAGGAAGACGGTACCCGGCGAGATCGATTACTACATCTACGTCGGGAACATCTACGGGAACGACTACGGCGGATCTGTTTTCGTCCCCAACAAAACCCATCGCCGAGATGTCGTCCTCAGCGGCCCCTACGATGATCGGCGGTCTAGATCTAAAACCCTTCTTTGTTACTAAGTTTATTCTATAGGTTGTGCTCATATTTAGGTGTTAGATCCTGTTGATTTAAGTTATAAGCGATGTTTTAATCTAACATTTGGTATCTTTCGCCTAAGCACCTAACTGTGAGCCTTAAGAGCCTATAGATCTAGTCAGTTTTAGATCTTGGTTGGATGTTTCACGTTTAGTTCTCGGTTTTATTCATGCTTAGTTTAGATCTGTTAGTTCTGAGTTTATTTTCGCATGAGTACAGTCAGATCCGAGAGAAAGAAAGCATAAGAAAGTATAAGAGAGCATTAGATCGAAAAAAATGCCACCCGAAAACCCCTCCAAACCCTCGGAATAAGCATAAGAAACCCCACAGTGGTGCCCGATTTTCCACTAGATTTCAATGTACTTCTCAGGCACAAGCATGGTGATCCTCGCATAAGCTTGCGCGGGGCATGTAGCACCCGCGGCATAAGACAGAAAAAAAAAATTCGCCGCGGCCATGGCGGACCGCGGAAGCGGGCCGCCTCCATGGCCACCGTGAAGGCGCCGGAGACGGCACGCCGCCGCGGCCCACCAAGACTAAGTGAATTTTAAATTGAGGATTATTACGCTGAAAATTACTAGAAAATTATGGGTTGCTATTCTGAGTAAATGAAACCAACGTGAATTTTATTCAGAATTGCTTAGTTTATTTTGAGCATTTAATTAATTTCTGACCGACGTTGATTTAATTATTTGCTTTTAAGATGCTTAGTTCAAATTTAATATTATTTTGCTTCTGCCCAACGGTGATGCAAAATTAAGTTTTCCGCTGCGTTAATTACGCTAAGTCATTAAGCTATTTTGTTTCTGCCCAACGGTGATGCAAAATTAATTCCTAAGATACTAAGTTTATTTGCTTCTGCCCAACGGTGATGCAAATTGTTTGTTCAATATTTAATCTGGCCAACACTGATTATATTTATTATTTTGTTATCGTTACTGATTCAACTTTATTTTTATGAACAGAAGCAACACCCTCCAGCATCATGACATAAATAAATGGTGTTTCTCAGTTGGGAGGGGATAACTTCGTCAAGTGGAAAACTGAGATTGGTTTCATTCTGCTGACGATGGATAAGGATCATTCCCTGAGGCTGCCCGCTCCTATTGCACCAGTGTCACAAGGGACTGAGGATACTACCCTAGCTGCACGCACTGCTGCTTATGAGAAAGAAAAAGAGCGCTGAGAGCATTCTGACAGAGTGGCCTTAAGTCTTATGAACATGACCATTAACCCTTCCATCAGGGGAGCTCTTGATAAAGAGCCTAAGAATGCTAAGGACTTCATGGATAAGATTGAGAGCTACTTTAAGGGGTCTGACAAGGCCAATGCTAGCACTCTCTTATCTCAGCTTGTGAAGGCTAAGTATAATGGGCAAGGCAGTGTAAGAGAGCACATTATGGGCATGGTCAACATGAGGGACAAGCTTCGAGACCTCGACTGTCCCCTTAATGATGCAGCGCTGCTTCACCACGTCATGATGTCACTTCCATCAGTCTTTGAGCCATTTAAGATAAACTATAATGCAAGTGATCAGAAGTGGGACATCACCACGCTTGTGTCTAAATGTGCTCAAGAGGAAGAACGGCTGCGATCTCAGAACCCCGACTTTGCCAACGTCGTAAGACATGAGGGACAAAGGGGAGGAAATAAGAGGGCATCCCGCCCCAATAAGCCTAAGAAGGGTAAGAAACCTTGTGAAGCTCCTCAGCAGAATGATCCGTCTGCTCCTAAGAAGCTTATCTGCTACCACTGCGACAATGAGGGCCATGAGAGGAAAGACTGCCCCAAGTTTAAGGCGTGGTGTGAGAGAAAAGGTAATAACGACATCATTTCTATAGTCGATGAGTCCTTTTATGCGTATTTCCCATTAAGTACTTGGTGGATTGACTCTGGTGCCACCATTCATGTCACAAATTCCTCACAGGGATTGTCTGGCGTGCGGACTATAAGAAAGGGGACTCGAAGGTTAAGAGTCGCAAATGGCGTTGAAGCTGACGTGGAGGCCATTGGAGCTCTCCAATTAGAATTTAGTGGCGGCTTTATTCTTCACTTAGCTGATGTCCTTTATGTTCCGTCCATTGAGAGAAACTTGATTTCTGTTTCTAAATTAGATTTAAATGGTTATTCATGCACTTTTGGTGACAGCAAATGTGTAATAAGTTTGAATGGTGACGTTATTTATCGAGCACCTCTACACAATGATGTTTACTTACTGTCCCATACTAATGTCTCTGTGATGAATGTAAGCGAAGTTAGTCACAAACGCAAGAGAGGCAATGAGACTTCATCGAAATTGTAGCATTCACGTTTAGGCCACATTTCGAAGGGTAGAATGGAGCGTGTCATTAGAGAAGAGATACTCCCAAGATTAGACTTCTCTGACTTAGACCAATGCGTTGAATGTATTAAGGGGAAATTTACAAAACAAATTAAGAAGGATGGAGCTAAGCGCAGTTCAGGAATATTAGAATTAATTCACACTGACATCTGCGGCCCATTTAACGTTAAGTCGGTGGATGGTTTTGGTTATTTTATAACATTCACTGATGATTACTCCCGTTATGGATATATTTACCCCATAAGAGAGAAATCCAAGGCACTTGATAAGTTCAAAATCTTTAAAGCTGAAGTAGAAAATCAGCATCAGTTAAAGATTAAAGTGGTACGGTCAGATAGAGGTGGTGAATATTATGGAAGACATACCACATATGGACAAATCTCAGGTCCTTTTGCTAGATTCCTTGAAGAAAATGGAATAGTAGCACAGTACTCAACTCCTGGTGAACCTCAGCAAAATGGTGTGGCAGAAAGAAGAAATCGCACTCTAATGGATATGGTGCGCAGTATGCTAAGCAACTCCACACTGCCAGTGAGTTTATGGATGGAAGCGCTGAAAACAGCCACGCATATAAATAATCGCGTTCCTAGTAAGTCAGTCCCTAAGACGTCTTATGAGCTTTGGACTGGTAGGAAACCCAGCATTAATTATTTTCATGTCTGGGGCTGTGTGGCTGAAGCAAAATTATTTAATCCGTCCCTTGGAAAATTAGATCCTAAGACAGAAAGCAAAGCTGCTATTTCATTGGATACCCAGACAGACCAAAGGGATATCGATTTTATTGTCCTAAGGGTACCACTAAGTTTGTTGAGACGAGACATGCAGTATTCTTAGAGGAAAATAGATGCACTGAGATTAGGCAAATCAATCTCGAGGAAATGCGGACTTATGATTCTACACCGCTGACTTGTGATTATTACGTACCTATTTTGCCTAATTTTCAGAATACACCACCAGCCCAGACAGTTGATTTTCCAGAAGTAAATGTGGAACGAGCGCCTGTCATAAGTGAACATGAGAATGTGGCTGATGAGCATCAGAATGAAACTATGGCAGGACCTGTTGAGGAAGTACAGGATCAGACCGCCGCTGGGACATCAGAGGCACAACAAGAAGCTACTGCTGAGCCTGTTCCAGTGGAGCAGTCACAACCTCTTAGAAGATCAACACGAGAGAGGAAAACTACTATCTCCAACGATTATGTGTACATGAGTGAAGAAGCACATGACATGGGGAAGGTTGATGATCCAAACTCGTTCAAGGAGGCTATGAATAGTGAGCACTCCCACAAGTGGATTGAGGCTATGGAAGAAGAGCTGACATCTATGAGTATAAATAAGGTATGGGACTTAGTAGAGGTTCCTGATGGAGCTAAGAAGGTGGGCTGTAAATGGGTCTACAAAACTAAGTATGACTCCAAAGGGAAGATTGAACGTTTCAAAGCAAGGCTTGTGGCTAAGGGTTTCACACAGCGAGAGGGAATTGATTATACTGAGACCTTCTCGCCCGTCTTGAAGAAAGACTCATTCAGAATCGTTATGGCTCTGGTAGCTCATTTCGATCTCGAGTTGCATCAGATGGACGTTAAGACTGCGTTCTTAAATGGTGTTTTGCATGAGAATGTATACATGGCGCAACCAGAAGGTTTCGTTGGCAAAGAACAGTTGGGATGCAGACTAAAGAAATCCATTTATGGGTTGAAACAGGCGTTCAGACAATGGTACCTAAAGTTTGATAAAGTAATTAAGAAACTGGGCTTCGTTGAAAATATAGTGGATAATTGTATATATATTAAGATCAAGGGGAACTCTTTCATCATCCTAGTTTTATACGTGGATGACATCCTATTAGCAAGCAGCGATAAGAACTTGCTGCATGAGACAAAAGGTTTTCTCTCATCGAATTTTGATATGAAGGATCTCGGTGATGCCTCTTATGTACTGGGCATTGAGATACATCGAGACAGATCCAAGGGTGCATTAGGACTCTCTCAAAAGGCTTATATAGAGAAGGTTCTTAAAAGATATAACATGCATCAATGTTCAGGCACAACTGCTCCAGTGGTTAAGGGCGATAAGTTTGGGCAGTTTCAAAGTCCAGGAATCAGTTAGAAATTGATCAAATGAGTTCGATTCCATATGCTTCAGCTGTTGGAAGAATTATGTACGCACAAGTATGTACACGCCCTGACTTAGCTTTTATTACCGGGATGCTTGGTAGATATCAGTCTAACCCAGGAATGGATCACTGGAAAGCGGTCAAGAAGGTCTTGCGTTATTTGCAGGGCACTAAGCATCACATGCTCACATATAAGAAAACTGAGAATTTAGAAGTAGTTGGCTATTCAGATGCCGACTTCGCAGGCTGTGTTGATACTAAAAGGTCGACATCAGGTTATGTCTTCACACTTGCGAATGGAGCAATATCATGGAAAAGCTCCAAACAATCACTTACTGCAGCATCAACCATGCAGGCTGAGTTTGTGGCATGTTATGAGGCCGTAGGGCAAGCTGTGTGGCTCAAAGGATTTATACCCGGATTAAGAGTGGTAGACAGCATAAGCAAACCACTAAAGTTATACTGCGATAATAAAGTCGCAGTTTTCTATGCTAGTAACAACAAGTCAAGTGGTGGTGCCAAGCATATTGACATTAAGTTTTATGTTGTGAAAGATAGAGTCCAAGATCGTACTGTTGAATTAGAGCATATAAGTACTAAGGAAATGCTCGCGGATCCATTAACGAAAGGCTTACATCCCAATCAATTTCGTGAGCTAATTGCCGGCATGGGACTATTGGATAGCCTGTGATCTTGGACTTAAAAGGGTCATAAGACAACCACCTCCCATTATGATAAGTGGTTTAATGCATTGTGGATAATTGTGTCATAATAGGATTATACACTGTTGTGATACATTATTTTTTTACATAACTCCACTCTAAGATTGGCGTCAGTTTTTAGGCCTTTAGACCAAAGGGGAGAATGTTGGAACTTTTGGGTGGTCAGAAAGGCCCAAAAGAAATAAGCCCGTTACGCGCCTTGATCGGAGGCCCAAGCCCAACTCGTGGTTGTGGCCCCAGGTCGCTCAGCGCCATAATAAATAGTGGGACCCGGCGTTTTTGTGATTAACCTAATCAGACGCAAAACCCTAGCCGCCCACTACAGCCGTTCCGATCCACGGCGGCGCTGGAGCCACCTGAAGGTCACCGCCCCCGCTTGCCGTCCAACACCGGACAGTGCCGGTATCGGCCGGAAGGAAGACGGTACCCGGCGAGATCGATTACTACATCTACGTCGGGAACATCTACGGGAACGACTACGGCGGATCTGTTTTTGTCCCCAACAAAACCCATCGCCGAGATGTCGTCCTCAGCGGCCCCTACGATGACCGGCGGTCTAGATCTAAAACCCTTATTTGTTACTAAGTTTATTCTATAGGGTTGTGCTCATATTTAGGTGTTAGATCCTGTTGATTTAAGTTATAAGCGATGTTTTAATCTAACAAAAGGATCATCAGCTGCTCTGCCTAATCAAGAGCCAATTCGAGAGCTTATGCAACAGATTATTTCTCCAACTTAGTCATCAAATGCTTATTTGTATATTCATTTAAGTATGGTACGTGTCCACTTAATTAGTTCCACTTAAAATTCATCCACATGACACCGTACTTCGAGAATTGAGCATACCCAACCATTACTTTTGTTTGCCAAATCGCTGACCCTTGAATCGATTAGTGATGTCGACGTTAGAGCGGGGATGAAATTGATGACATCATTAGAACACAAAAAAAAAATCATAGTTCGAGCATTCAAATTAAATTCCATTTATGTCATTCCTTCCTTTGGGAAAGATCTTTCAAAAATAACAGACCACATTGTTTCAGTTAATTTGGAACAGTCTTTTGAGGTTCAAGACGTTTTTATGAATTTGTATGTTCTAAGCTCGAGAGAAATATACTCTAGGGTTAGGATACTTTTATTCCTAATAGAACTAAGAATATTTTAACAAGAGAATGATACAACATCAAATGAATAAAATTAGAACTGCCCATGTAGAACAAAACATTATAGACATGAAACAGACCATAAGCTCGTGGAAAAAAGTTTTTACGTACATCTCTTTTTAGATGAATAATTGAAGTGCAGCAAAATACTTGTTCATGTGAAACAAATGTGTATGACACAAACGGGTGTTTGGTGCTTCGGTATACGTCGTTTAGCAAATTTCTAGTTGACTTTCAAGGTGTTTGCATTTGAGGATAGCTCTTCATCACTAATGCCTTAATTGGCATGCATTTGGTGTCGTTTTGTACACGGGTGCATAGACAAGTTGGATTCCAACTCAGTAATTAAAGAGATATTTAGCATGGCTACCTGCCTTCACTTTGGGTTGGCACTGGGTACCACTTTCACATCAACCGTGGCCATGAAAAGAAGGATTTTAGCTAATTAATTACATTATCTTGTAGTAATTAATTACATTATCTTATTACACGGATGCATAACGCCACAAATACGCACCTACCTTTTAAGGCCTGGTGGTAACAATATTGCTACCAAAAAAGGCATATGAGCATGTATACGTGGCATGTATACTTTATATATATCACAGGATCGTCAGCAGCTATCAGAGCCGACGGTCTGGCATCTAGTCCCAACTTTTTTTTTTTTGCATTTGAGCTTATGCAAAACCGTATTAAATGAGCTGAGGACACCCAACCCTAATTATGTAAGCAAGATACGTGTCCGCATGATTCCATTTAAAATACGGACACATCACCGTACATTGAGAATTGAGCACACCTGAAACTAGAGGTGATAAGGGGTTTAAATTTTAATCTAGATAATCTTCTAAGGGTCGTAAAATGGTCGGTCTCTAATCTTATATATTTTTGAGCTAAAAATATATAAAGATCAAATTAGATTGTGAAAAGAGTATTAGGACCATGATCCGTGTAACACCCTAATTTTAAATTTAGGAGCCTAAAATAATTTTGCTACATTTATTTCAAGCTCATTAAGATTTTACTTAATTTATCTTGAATTTAGAACATTTATCGTGAATGATAAATTAATGTACTTAGCCATAAAAAGAAATATAAGAAAATATAGGTCTTGTGCATTTCATGTCGTATTGCATTATTTTATTGCTTGTCTTCGGTTGAATTTAAATTTCAAATTTAAGTTCAAATGAATCTGTTTGTATCTCCTTATTTCAAAAATATTTCTCTTTTTCCTCTCCATCCCCTCTCTTCCTTTCTTTTGGCCCGGCCCAACTCTCACTTCTTCCCTTTCTTTTTCCCTCTCCCTCTCTTTCCCCACGCGGCCCGACCTAGCCGACCCAATTTCCATTCCTGGCCCAACCCAGCGTCTCTCTCTCCCTTCTCTCCTCCCCTCCCTCTCTCTGCCACCAACAGGTGGGCCCCACCTGTCCGGGCTTTGCCCTACCCCGAGCCCGACTCGAGCTTGACCTGAGTCCGACCGAGAGCCGCGGTGCCGCACAGTCCAGGGTGCGCACGCCGAGGACCCCGGGCCCTCGCCCCACTAAATAGCGCCCCCGCGACCCCCATTGACCCCATTGAAGTCGTAGTCACCGCCCTTCGCCTCGCAAACCCTAGCTCGTTGCCGCCGAAGCTTCGCCGCTTGGTAACGACCCACGCCGGTCTCTTTTCCCTCTCCCCGCGCCTTCTCGCCGTGGCAATTGCTCGCCGGAGCCCCGATCCCACGTGCCGCCGGCGTGCACCCTTTTCCGGCCGCCACACTGCCCCTTGGCTTCCCCATCGAGTTCCCTGAAGCCCTAGCTCTCTCCACGGCCTTTTCCCGTGCGAAACCGAGCCTGGAAATGTGTTATCACGTAACTCTAGCGAACCTCCAGCCACAGCCACCCGCAACCGGCCGTTTGTGCTGCCGCCCTGCGCCTTCCAATCCTGATCCAACCAATTGAATTATATGTAACCTGAGTCGAAGATCTCTTACCGGTCAACCCTAGAGTGTTTTGCAAAATAGCCCCTCGGTTTTCTTGAAATCAACCCGCAGTCCGCTGCAGTTCAAAAGTAATTACGATTAGGTATGTTTCTTCTGTTATAGCCCCTACATTTCTTTAGAATCCAACCCGTCGCCCCTAGCCTCTCTGTTTTCAAATCTAAACCCTAGATTTTAGGTTTATTTATATTTTAGCCCTTTGTTTCTTCGTTCAGAGCCCTTTTAGTTTCAAATCTTGTACAACTAAGCCCCTGAAACCATATTTTAACCATATCTTCTCCGTTTTAATTCCCTTTTCATCGATTCTTGCGCTCACGCGATCCTTGTGACGTGTACAGTAGCTTTATAACCTTGTTTTGTTTTGTTCTGTTTACATTTTTTGGTGTACTGTTTCTTATTTATTATACTTGTTTGCTTGTATGAACTTGTGTGGTGCGATAGATGGTGCGCTGTTCGAGGATCCGCAAGAGCAAGGCTATGAAGATGCCCCTGAGCAGCAGCAATGCTTTGAGGAAGGCAAGTGGTTCTTGATCATATTCCGGTCCCAATAATTCTCAATATACACACATTTATTTTATGCATGCATGATTCTATAACGTGATGGATCCCAAACTAAGGATGTGCCTAGTTTCTATTGTACTTCCTTGATTGAACCTGGGTTATTTTACTTTATGTTCTTGCTATGCTAGCTGCTCATCTACTTAGACTATGGTTGGTTAACTTGGAAACAATGCTACACTTGTTTTTACTTCATGTTCTAGAATACCTTATGGTGATAACTATAAGATCATTGCATTAATTGGAATATGAAGAATCACCCAGGAAAGCAGGTGCAACCATAATACTACATGGCTCTGGTCTTGGCTAATTAATTAGAAACTTTAGCTTGTAATGGTCTTACCGAAAGGGCAAGAGGGGAGTGCGTTGATGGGGTATAACTCGGTCTTCTTGAGGCTTAGATATGATCCTGGTTAAGGCGTCTTCCTCATTAGGGAGGGTTATAACCACTGCGGCCTGCAACCTTAGCGGACCGTTGCAAGTTAGGGAATCTTTATAAAGGTCTCGTAGTGAATCCCTGCCACTCATATTGGAAGTGTCTAAGGGCCTTGCAAACCCGGGCATCAAGGGAAACAAGAGTTGTAGGTAAAGTGTACAACCTCTGCAGAGTGAAAACTGATATATTAGCCGTGCTTATGGTTAAGAGCGGCTTGGACCCTCACATGATAATTGAACTTGAAGATGATCTAAATTGATGTTCTTTATTTATGTTGTTGTTACTTACCTCTCTTTATGTCACTTAAGGGTTTATAGTATATGCTTAAACTTAGTTAATACTCGCTAAATAAAATTTGACCAACTAAAAATGCTTATCGCAGTCAAACCATGTCAATTATTCCTTGAAATTGGCCTTGCATATTATATAATTTACTCCACTTGCTGAGTACCAACTATAAGTGTACTCACGCTTGCTTTATTAAAACCAATGCTGCTCAGAACAAGATAATTGTCCGGAGTTCTAGGTGTATGTCCCCCAGTCATCTGCGTGTGAAGTTGAAGTTCCGCTGCTAGTTAAATACGTTCATTTATTTGCTTAAGATTAAGACTTTCGGTCATGTTATAAAGTACTTTAATACTCTCTTTCGTTATGACATTGTTTCGGATATACACTTGTATCGTCTATTATATATGTGTTAACTTGATCCTGGCGCACATATGAGATGCATCTGGTTTTTTCTTAAAACCGGGTGTGAGAATCCGTTACCATCCGTACCTAAAACCTCAGTTTGGTTTGCTAGCAGCTCCATACCTATATATGCTTTAGTGCAAATCCTCTGCACAAAATAACGGATGATTGTCTGGTCTCGGCTATTCTCCATGCTTACGTGCAATATGGACAACACTTCACATGCTCCAGCACCTTAAGGTGCTCCCGTACGCCACCATAAAACAACACAAAAATAACGTGCATGAACAAAAAAAAGTATGTATGAATAAAGGATGCAACACTCTATATTCATGCAAATTATGCGATTGAATAGGTGCAGGTCGCGGGTCGAGATGACACTATGTAGGAAAAACGGTCAACCAATTCAATCTGGAATCCTTTGGGTGGATGGAAAGCTACAGAGGTCATGTAAAATATTTTTTAGACATCTTATGCTTTGGTACCAATCAGTAACTAAAGGTATTTTTAGTAGCGAGTCATGCAACATGCACTGATGATGAGTCTCGATTGCTCAGTACCGAGTGCGGAACCGATACTATTGGGTCTTATGACCCAATACTGATGGCACATTCTAACCAGCCACCACTACAAGCCCCTGTACTATCGACTTACAATTTTTTTGATGAAATATGCACACTTGCATCACCTGGGTTCGAACCGCATACCTCAAACCTCGTGCGTACCTTTCTCTCCATCATACTATACAGTATAGTCACCCATCATTCTCTACAATTTTGATATAAAGTTTGGCTTCATCCGAGATTATGAAAATTATGAATTGTTTTATGTGGAATCATTTTTAGGGGCGGGTCATGCCATCACCCGCCCCTAAAAATATATTTTTAGGGACGGGTGACTGTTGGATTGATCTCTAACCCCTGAGGTCCAAAGGCCTTGGGCCCTTGATCCGCGCCCGATCGGGGGCGCCCAACCCAACTGCTGTTGGTGGGCCCCCGTCGCCAGCGCCACAATAAATAGAGAGGTGGGGACCGGGGGGCACGCACGACAAGGTTCACCGTGACCCCAATCCCCACCTACACTAAAACCCTAGACCAATCTAGAGGGGCGGCGCTGCGGCGGCGGGAAGCGCCACCGGCACTGCACGGCATCGACCGACGCTGCCCTAGCGCGGATCGGCACCAACCCCGGCACAGCGCGTCGCTGCCTAGCGCAGACTGCACCGACGAACGCGCGATGGTGTCCTCGTCGGATCAACGTATCCTCTGTCGTTTTCGTCTAGCACACACGCACACACACACGCACACCAGTGAACGATCTAGAAATAGATCAAGAATCAAATCCCGAGTTATTGCTACTGCTAGCGATCCTAGATTAACACCTAACAATAGTATCAGAGCCTTCCTAGTCTAGTATATTAACTCGGAAGCAGAGAGAAAAGGGGTTTCAGATCGAGCAAATAAAAGAAACAGAAGAGAAATTCAAAGAAAATGAAGAACAGAAGCTCGAAACCTAACTCTAACCCTAGATCTACCCGAAACCCTACTTACCTGGCCCTTCTTGCTTTTCTTCTCTTCCCCTTCTCTTCCCTCCGCCACTTCCTCTTCTTTCCTATACCCCAGAGATCCCCTCGAAGGAGCCGCGCGCGAATGCACGCGACTCCGGCGAGGAGGCCCATAGGGCACAGATCCGTTTTGTGTGGACGCTCACCAAGCAGAAATCAAGAGAAAACAAAGGAATAAGAGGTACTGGAAGCAGATCCGGCCATGGCACGGCCGCCGGCGTCAAGGACGAACGCGGCGGCGCGGCCTCTGACCGGAACAGAGAGAGTCTTGAGAGGGAGAGGGCGAGGGAAACACGAAAGAGAGAAGGAGAGGGAGAGGAAGAGATGGAGAAGCTCAGGCACGCCGGCACATGGCCGGCGGCCAGGCCGTGCGCCGCACCGGAACTGGAGCCGGCGACGGCGAAGACGGCCAGAGCTAGAGCGAGGGAGAAGGCGAGCGAGAGAGAAAGAAATGACCTAGGGTTTTCAGCGCCTCCGCCGGCCGTGCGGTTTTTATACGAGCTGAAACGCGCGCTCGGCCGTCGGATCGCGACGAACGGCTGAGATCGCGGCGGGGCGGGCGGCGGGCGCGGATGGGTCGAATTGGCGGTCGAGACCCAGGTTGTGGCCTGCTAAGCCGAGCCGCACAGTAACGGGCCATTTTCGCGAGTGGGCCGAGCCGCGGAGGCGGTTTTGTGCTGCACAGTATTGGGCTGCACAGCGCTGATTTTTTTTCGGCCCGTTACGCGTGATGAACAGTGCAATTTTTATTTTATTTTATTCTATTTTGAAGCAAATTTGAATGATTTTGCATAGAATTTGATCTCTTTTCGTTTTGAACCAAAGGGATAAATGTTTAGAGAACAGAAATACAGATTTACACAGACCTTGCTTCAAAATAGAATTTATTTCATGTTTCCGCTGCACAGATAATTATTTCGATTTGAATTTAAATTTGAACCAAAGGGATAATTTAAATTTCGAGTCACAGATTATTTTCAGATTAAATTGTAATGTTGTTATTTTCTGACCAAAGTTGATAATAACAATATTATGATTTCGCAGATTAATTCTAGATTAAATTGTAATATTGTTATTTTCTGACCAAAGTTGATAATAATGATATTATGATTTTATAGATAATCTTTATAATGTTATCATTATTGTTATAATGTTCTCACTTGAGCTAACCCATTTCAGCTGGTTTTCCTATGATGGTTTCCATCAAGGACATTCCAATCTTAAGAGGAGACAACTACAATGAGTGGTATAAGAAGTTGGATCTCTTCTTTATCATGGCTGAGCTAGACTGGGTTCTTTATGCACCGGTTCCAGTAGAGCCTGAGAGGCCGGTCAGAGTGGATGATGTCACAGATGCTGCTTGGAAGCAGACAGATCTCTCCTATAAGGCGAGCAAACAGAGGTATGATGCTAATCATGCCAAATGGCACCCTGCCAACAAGAAATGCTTGGCAGTGATGAAGAACACAATAGAGCCCGCCATTCTGGGGGCAATTACAGATTTTCCCACTGTTGTTGAGTACCTAGAGAAGATAAGGAGTCAGTACACTGGCTCCTCAAAGACTTATGCTACCCAGTTGATCAAACAACTGGTTACAGAAAGGTACTTGGGAGGTGGGATAAGAGAACACATAGTTCATTTGGTCTTTGCTTCGTTGCCGAAGGATTTTGATAACTTTGTTGTCAATTACAACATGAATCCCGAGAAATGGGATATAGAGAAGACCATAGCGATGTGTGTTCAAGAGGAAGCAAGAATAAAGACGGCACATGGTGGTTCTATCAACTATGTGAACAAGAAAAGAAATAATAAAGATATTCCCTCCTCCTCCAAGGGAAAAGGACCTCAGATGCCCCAGCAGCACAGCCAGCACAGGCCCAAGTTTGGGCAAGCTATAGTAGAGAAGGATTAGTGCCTCTACTACAAACAGAAGGGACATTACAAGTCAGATTATCCCGACTACTTAAAGATGAACATGGAGAAACGAGGTGAGAACATTATCTCATTTGTAAATGAATCCCTATATACAGATTATTCGAAATCTACTTGATGGATTGACTTAGGAGCAACAATTCATGTTGCAAACTCTTTACAAGGATTCCATTCAACGAGAACTACGGGAAGAAATGAAAGAAAAATTAAAGTCGCGAACGGAGTCGAGGCAGATGTTGAGGCGGTGGGAGACCTCCTATTAGAGCTCGACACTGGCTTTAGTTTATTACTTAGAGATGTGTTTTATGTTCCCGTGATACAGAGAAACTTAATAAGTGTGTCCCGTCTAGATGACGATGGATTTGAATGTTATTTTGGAAACGGCATGTGTGTAATAGAGTTTAATGATACAGTTGCTACTATTGCTTTCAGAAGAAATGATCTTTATTTGTTATCGCTACGTGAAAATGTGAATTTCGTATGTGATGTGAATGCGACTGTATCTCCAACCACAGATAATAACAGAAAACGAAAAAGAACTCAAGACACGTCATCGAAATTATGGCACTGTCGTTTAGGCCATATTTCGAGGGGGAGAATAGAAAGGCTGGTTAAGAATGAGATTCTACCTCCTCTTGAGTTCTTAGACTCAAATAAATGCATTGATTGCATAAAAGGAAAATATGTAAAGATAACAAAGAAAAATACTGAGCATAGCGCAGGTGTTTTAGAATTAATTCACACAGATATCTGCGATCCATTCTCAGTTAAAAGCATAGATGTTTATAACTCGTTCATAACGTTCACAGATGATTATTCCCGCTATGGTTATATTTATCCAATAAAAGAGAAATCAGAAGCGTTGGATAAATTTAAAGAATTCAAGGCTGAAGTTGAGAATCAGCATAATTTAAAGATAAAAGTTGTCCGTTCCGACCGTGGAGGGGAATACTACGGTCGGCATACCCCATACGGACAGGTTCCAGGACCTTTTGCGAGGTTCCTCACGGAACAAGGAATAGTTGTCCAATACTCTCTGCCGGGCGATCCTCAGCAGAACGGAGTAGCTGAAAGACGGAACCGTACCCTGATGGATATGGTACGAAGCATGATCAGCTATTCTATGCTACCAGTGAGTTTATGGATGGAGGCGTTGAAAACCGCTGTCTATATTCTCAACAGAGTACCCAGTAAAGCGGTGCCTAAAACGCCGTATGAACTGTGGACAGGAAGGATACCCTCACTGAATCACTTACGGGTGTGGGGGAGCCCTGCTGAGGCAAAGATATTTAACCCGACCATTGGGAAATTGGATCCAAAGATAGTGAGCTGCCATTTTATTGGTTATCCAGAGAAATCAAAGGGATATCGTTTCTACTGTTTAGACAGATTTACAAAGTTCGTAGAAATGAGACATGCTACCTTCCTTGAAGAAGAGATGATTCGGGGAAGTACAACAGTTCGAAAGATTGATCTTGAGGAGAAGTGGGTGTGCGCACCTACTCCGATGATTCAGGAACCGTTTCTCTCACTGCCCACTAAGACTGCACCAGCAGTACGAGTTACTGCGATGCCAGTTCCTGAGGTGATCCCTTCTGTGGCAACACAGAGTGAAGATGTGGAACCTGTCCTTCAGGATCCTATAGACAACAACATTGCCGCAGATCAGGGGGAGCCACCACAGGCTCCAGCAGAGAATGTTCAAATAGAAGAGGCTCCTAGGAGATCTCAAAGAGAAAGAAGATCGGCTATTCCAGATGATTATGAAGTGTATAACACAGAAGAGTTTCGAATGGAAGATGATCCCATCACATTCGAAGAAGCCATGAGAAGCAGACATTCATCCAAGTGGTTTGAAGCCATGGAAGATGAAATGAAATCGATGAGTACCAACCGTGTTTGGGACCTAGAAGAAATTCCTAAAGGAGCCAAAACAGTAGGCTGCAAATGGGTCTACAAGACAAAATGTGACTCCAAAGGGAATATAGAGAGATACAAGGCTCGTCTTGTGGCAAAAAGATTTACACAGAAGGAAGGAATAGATTACAATGAGACCTTTTTTCCAGTCTCATGTAAAGACTCTTTTAGAATAATTATGGCCTTGGTCGCACATTTCGATCTGGAATTGCACCAAATGGATGTAAAGACGGCATTCCTAAATGGGGATCTCGAAGAAAGAGTTTACATGGCACAACCAAAAGGTTTTGTCGTGAAAGGAAAAGAAAATATAGGATGTCACTTAAAGAAATCTATTTATGGATTAAAGCAAGCTTCAAGACAATGGTATTTGAAGTTTAATGAGACGATAAAGAGGTTTGGGTTTACAGAGAATGTTGAGGATAATTGCATTTATGCAAAGTTCAAAAGAGGGAAATATATTTTCTTGATACTGTATGTGGATGACATTCTGCTAGGGAGTAGCGATGTCAGTCTGCTATTAGAAACAAAAGAATTCTTGTCATCGAATTTTGACATGAAAGATCTTGGTGAAGCCTCATTTGTGCTAGGTATTGATATTCACCGAGATAGAAGAAATGGGGTACTAGGTTTGTCACAAGAGACATACCTACAAAAGATTCTAGAAAAGTACAGTATGCATGCGAGTAAGCCTACTCCTGCTCCGATAATCAAGGGTGACAGATATGGAGACTTTCAGAGTCCCAGAAACAAATATGAAAAAGAACAGATGAAAACTGTTCCGTATGCTTCGGCAGTCGGAAGTTTACAGTATGCTCAAGTATGCACACGCCCTGACTTAGCCTTTGTCACTAATGTGCTTGGCAGGTTTCAGAAAGATCCAGGTCTAGAACACTGGAAACTTGTAAAGAAAGCCTTGCGATATGTGAAAGGCACAAAAGGCCTCATGCTAACATACAGAAGAACCGATTCATTAGAGATTAAAGGATACACAGATTCAGACTTTGCGGGAGATGAAGATGACATAAAATCCACGACAGGTTACATCTTCACTCTCGTAGGGGGAGCTATATCATGGAAAAGCTCAAAACGATCGGTCACAGCAACATCGACGATGTATGCTGAATTCATAGCATGCTATGAGGCCTCCGGGCAGATAGAATGGTTAAAGAAATTTATACGTGGCTTAAGAGTGGTGGACAATATAGAAAGACCACTAAAGATGTACTGCGATAACCAGCCAGCAGTGTTTTATGCTCATAACAATAAGAAGAGCACGGCTACCAAATCAATACAGATAAGATTTTATTCAATAAAAGACAGAATCCAGGATCACACCATAAGTCTCGAGCATATAGGAACAAAAGATATGCTTGCGGATCCGCTAACGAAAGGCCTACCACCCAGAGTGTTCATGGAACACATAGCCGGCATGGGAATGAGGTACAGCCTATGATCTCTGGATAATAGAGGCCCAAAAGGATTACAGAATCTATTTCTGAACAGAGGTGTGTATTGTGGCTATTGATTCTATCGGCAATTGCGCGTGACGATGAGATATGCCCTATACATAAATCTGTGATGAGATAAGGAAAATAGAAAAGTAAAAGAAAAAGATAATGTGAGATCAAGGGGGAGATTGTTGGATTGATCTCTAACCCCTGAGGCCCAAAGGCCTTGGGCCCTTGATCCACGCCCTGATTGGGGGCGCCCAACCCAACTGCTGTTGGTGGGCCCCCGTCGCCAGCGCCACAATAAATAGAGAGGTGGGGGCCGGGGGGCACGCACGACGAGGTTCACCGTGACCCCAATCCCCACCTACACTAAAACCCTAGACCGATCTAGAGGGGCGGCGCTGCACGGCATCGACCGATGCTGCCCTAGCGCGGATCTGCACCAACCCCGGCACAGCGCGTCGCTGCCTAGCGTAGACTGCACCGACGAACGCGCGATGGCGTCCTCGTCGGATCAAGGTATCCTCTGTCGTTTTCGTCTAGCGCACACGCACACACACGCACACCAGTGAACGATCTAGAAATAGATCAAGAATCAAATCCCGAGTTATTGCTACTGCTAGCGATCCTAGATTAACACCTAACAGTGACACCATCATCCGCCCCTAGAAATACCATTTTTAGGGGCAGGTGATGTCATCACTCGCCTCTAAAAATTATGCCCATTTGCAGGGGCGGGTGATAGCATCACCCGCCCCTAAAAATATTTTTCTAGAACAGGTCGGATGCTACAGTAATCGCGCTCCATTTGTAGGAGCGGGTTACCTTTTGACCCACTCCTAGAAAAAATATGATGTCCCTACAAATCATTTTTATAGTGGTGATTAACACATAAAGCAGTAACTGTACTCAGTCCGTCCTCTCTGCAAGCCCATGCAGCAACCTGTGTATTTCCGGATCGTATCTAAGCATGATCAATCCAAGGAGTGGCCAAAAAGATAGATCATAGAAGATGGTGCTACATATTGGTGCACGGCCTCTTGCTTGCGGGCTGCGGCAAACGTCCTTAGTGTTACAATGCGTGCGCAGGTTATCGCTCAGCAACCCAGCACGCCTGCCACATGGCCCGGTACGAGGTGGACGTCGGCTCCAGTCACGGGGGCCAGGAGCTGTAACATCGGTGGACATGAGAAAAATATCAGATTACTTAGCCGAACTTTGTCATCTCTATCAAATCCGACATTAAAGTAACGCGCTAATAAAGATTGCATTGCAAGATCTTCATCCCTCAGGAGCAAAGATAAGGAGCATTTAGACAACTAATAACAAATCTGGATTGCTGCCAATGTTGGTGACTCAAATGGTATACCAACAACTACGCCACCTCTATGTTCTTCCAAGACACTACACTGGCGAATGGTGATGGAGACACTGCTGATTGTTTCGAACAAAGTGCAGGAATAACGGTTAGGTATGCTAGCTTGAGGTGTTCTAGAATATCGTGTCGCAAAAGGGAAAAATAATAAAAAGGATACATGAGATGATGCCATGTCATTGGCTGTAGATGGCGCAGAGCCGACACACTTGGTTGGTCTAGGACCCCTATACGTGGCTGCATGACTCCTGGCAGCATGATTATTGCCATGCATCGTGTCGCTGGAAAATGTAGTTCTGGCTGCATGTATGCCGCGATAGCATTCGTGCAACACGAGAGGGTAATAAACTAATAATCTGACACCCACGTGTATATGTATTCTTCTTCCAGTTGTGGGCCGTGTATGCGTCCACATGCATGCGTGTGAATGATCGATGTCCGGTGACAACCCAACAATATCAATCCAGGTAGATCCATATGCTATATACATCCTGTTTGGTGACAGAGAGACACCACACTGACCCTTTCAAACTGAGTGCATGATACTACTAAAAAAAGTTTTTAGGGGTAGGTCAAAATTGAAAAAAATAAAAGAAAAAAAATATCCTAGTCAATCGGCCATCACCACAAGCCCCTCTACTATAGAGGTATATTTTTTTGATGAATATACACACTTGCGTTAACCGGGGTTCAAACCATTTACCTCAATGCTCGTTCATACCCTCCTCTCCACCACATTAGACAGTCACTTTGTTACTAGTGATGCAAGCTATATATATTTCGAATTATTGGATCGACCCAAAAAGTTGATAAAATCAACTAGAATGACATTCTGCGTAAATAATTTAGGAGGGAAAATCAACTAGAGTGGCATACCGCTGATCCAAAAAATAGTATTGGTTACCCACTTGCATCTTTGTGACTCTGTGAGGTATGCCATTATTTTGTATTAACTCTAAAATCAATTTGTAGGAGCGAGTGACCCCATCACCCATCCTTATAATCCACCACCGGCCCCAAAATATAATTTTCTATTTTATTCATAAAATTCATTTAAATCTTTTAATATAGAAAAATAAATAAAAAAGTGGAACTTCTACACTACGGTTACTGTGAACTATAGATACAGAAAAAATATGCCAAGCATATTTCAGTGTATATAAAAGTTAAGATTGTGAAAATCTCAAAGTATGACTTGAGTTTGTAAATTTTAAAATTTTAGATCTTACCACTACAACTTTAATATTGAGCTACTCTACGTTCGAGGTTGTTTGAAAAAAACAAAACTTCTAGATTTTAAAATTAGAGAACTTATAATAATTTTTTAAAATATTAAATAATCTAAAATGAAAATGTTATCAACTACAAAGTTTTACATCTCGTCAACCTCTATAATTTTTATATAAAGTTGACTTCATCCAAGATCATATGAAATGGTTATGAATTTATTTGCGTCGGATCATTTGTAGGGGTGGGTCATGCCATCACCGTACCCGCCCCTGAAAAAAAAATGTGTGTATGCATGTGAGCAAAAAAAAAACTTGTGTCTATGTACGTGAGTAGCTACCATGGTGTTGAGTTGGCAAACATGAAATCTAACTAATTAATTCACTACGTTATCTTGTTGGACGAATGCATAATGCCACATATACACGCACATTTCTTTTCTGGCGGATGGCAACTACAACGCTACCAAAAAGGCATGCAAGCACGTCAACCTGGTCTGTACTCTATGTACCAATGATCGTCAGCTCGTCTATATCTTTTGGACTGTGGATGCCTAATCCTTATTATTATTTTGAATGTAAGATACGTGTCTGATTAGTTCCTTTTAAAAGTACGTCCACATCAATACCGTACTTTGAGAATTGAGCACACCTCACTACAACGAACACCGTACTTTGAGAATTGAGGACACCTCACTACAAGGAAAAGGATTTGGAGCTAGAAACCAGAAAAAAACAATCACATTTTAGAAGGCCTACTTTATTGGTCACACAATTTTCTGCACGAACGAAATTAAATACGCTCACATGCGGTGTGTAGGATTTGAAACCGGGACCTTTCTCTTCATGCATAGCCTTCATATATCATCTTACATATATAACGGATACCATTCTTTTTACTTCACTTTACCGAATTTTGTGTTGCATATTTGGAAATGTAAAACAACCCTAAATGAAACTACTATCAACTATAAAATTTAGATCTCGTTATAACTACATGTTTGGAATAGATCACATCTCTCTCCGAGCTCATTTGCAAAATTGATCCACAAAGTTTTAGATCTTGTACATTGAGCTTTACAATTTTTTCATAGAGTCAGTATTAATCTGACATTAGATGAAAATTTATTATTTTTTTCCTTTAGAAGTGTTTGTTTAATTTTTCAGAGGTGGCTGCTTATGTTATCCCAGTACAAATCTATTTATGGTGGAGGCCGTCGTAGTAGGCATCTGCTAGCATTAATAGGTGCCATTTACTCCGTGGTCTCCGAGCTACTGGCCCCAGCCTTTCGTCGTAGTGTTTGGCAGTTTTGACCGCCAGCATGAAAAAACGGGGCGCGTGCACGAATCGTTTTTGTTCTAGTGCCTAACCCTCACTTTTGTTTGTGGAATCGGTGCACGTTTAATGGATCAGTGACGTGGGCGCGAAACGGGGGTGCTAGGAGTCACCGCATGACTGGCAGGCCAGAGAAGGTATCACAGAAGCCATCGCAGGCCAGGCACGCAGCCCAAGAAGAAAAGAAAAAGAAATATAGCATGTAAAGATGTCATATTTTTCAAATTATATATTCAAATTAAAATCCAACTACAGTACTATAATTCTTACCATGAAATCTTCAAAATAAAATCACACTTGAAGATATTTGAATGATTTTTTTTGAAACAATTTTCTTTTAATGCAGAATAATTTTATTGTGAAGTCGGAACAATTGTTCTCCTTTCAAAAAAAGATTATTCCACATTCATAAAAGGTTCTGAAAAAATAATCATCAAAATATAGTCATGTATAATCTAGTTTTGAAGATCATGTTGTACACAACGGTACAACTAGAATTTTATTTGAACATTTGATTAAAAAGTTATGAACTTTTCTCTTTGCATCTTGTATGCATGTGCGCTGTCAGCTTTATTGGGCCATTAGTAAACTGGCGCTAATCACGCTCCCACCCGCGCCCATATTAGGCCTTCTGCGACGGAAAAGCTCCCACACGCGCGCGACCTCGAATATTAGTGGCACGAAACACACTATTGCTAGAAGGCCCCATAATCTTTTGCATTAAACAAAATATCCGATTATTCGATAACAGCTAATTCTCCATGGTTTAAATTAAATAGGCCTTCTGTTACAAACAGTATATCTTCTTTAGTCTAGGAAGCATTGTGGTTGCGTGGTAGTAATAGTAATATATGCATTTACGATCAAAAGTAGTATACGCAATAGTGTCAAATCTGATATTGTGATGGATATGCACAAATAATGACAGAACTTGGGAAGTACTATGTAAATAATTAATATATATATATACACACGTACATATATATAGACACATACATATATATAACCATCATAGATGTTCTATTATGATCACATATTCCACGTATATACTTTTCGTACGGTCAGATACATTCTACATCATGAGATACGCATATGAGAGTAGCTACATGTGAGTGTAGAAATGATTTTTCCTATATATATAATCAGTTTTATTTTCCTTCAATCTTATTCGGCATGTGCAACATGTAATTTTTAATGCTTTGTGGGTCTTGAGCACTAATGCTACTATAGCTGGCAAAATATGGGATGGGTCAAAAATGGGCCGGCACTGGTGCTATATTGTTATTGGCCCGACTCAGGCTTGTCATGTGGATTGGTTTCCATAGTGCTTGGGCTGGCAAACCTAGTAAGGCATACTGTCCATTTACCGGACATTGGGCATTGTGCATAGAACCGGCATGGCTGGTGTCGGCAACTCTAGACTAGGCCCAAAAGCAAACTAGATCTTTATAGCTATTACTAGCTTTTTAGGGTATCCCAAACCCTCC
The DNA here is from genome assembly GCA_032594955.1 of Panicum miliaceum. NCBI lineage: Eukaryota > Viridiplantae > Streptophyta > Magnoliopsida > Poales > Poaceae > Panicum > Panicum miliaceum. The sequence continues at coordinate 25,434,407 of CM064072.1, read as the reverse complement.
ATGTACGATAATTTTTATAGCATTAATTATAACGCCACATAAGATTTTTAGCTTATGTGGCACCATAATAAATGAGAGAGTAGAGAGAAGGAAGAAACTGGGCCTCATGCGAGACCTAATGTCAACCCATAAAACAGTACACTACACACTATAAGTTGTCCATTGGGAGTGAGATAGTGTGTTCCTAATAAATGAAAAACAAATATGATAGGTGGAGAAAAGAGTGTGAGTTTAATAGGAGTCCACATCAAGATGTCATGGGTTGTAGAGTGTAGTTTCTAAAGGTGGTTTCTTTGTGTTATGGCAATATAGACACTACCTATAGACACTATAGGTTGGGATTACCCATATGCTCCGTATCCCTACGACCCTACTGTCGGTGTTTAACCTCTAAGCCCACCGAGGGATACCCCTGAAGTGGTAGATTGTAGGTCGGGTGTCGCCGAGATCAGGAACTCGAAGGTGCAAGGAACACGAAACTTTAGACAGGTCGGACCACAGTATGCATAATACCCTACGTCCTATATGGTGGTTTGTATTGCCTTAGATGGTGATTGTTTGGAGGGGGTCCCTGCCCGCCCTTATATAGTCTGGGGGGACCGGGTTACATGGAATCCTAACCCGATACTAGCTTAAGAGTCCTACCCGAGTACTACTCGGGTAGTTTCCTTCTGTTTCGACTAGTCCTACTCCTACCCGAGTACAACAGATATAAGGTATGAAACATGTCTTATCCCTTATTCTAGATAATTCTATACCTTATGAGCAGTCCTGCTGCCCGGGTCGTACAAGCCCTCGAGTTCTTCGTAGACGAGTACTGCAGACTTCCGAGTACTTCTGTCTTCGATTTCTTCTGAAACTCCATCTTAAAACATCCTTCGAGTACTTCCTTGGCTGCTTCGAGGTTATGAGGTGCTCATACCCGAGTAGTTTTAGGTCTTCTTTTATATGGGTGTGATGAAAATCGTACTCCATATGGAGTAGCCCCCGAGCCTTACCTTGAATCGAAGAATCAGGCTGAGGGTCAAATTAGTCTCGAATCTTCTTTCCTTATCTTCCAAAGAATTTAAAAATAATCCATCGATGACACATATCCTGCAGCCCCAAGCCTTGAATCTAAATCAAAAAAATTTAAAAAAAGGATCCAAATAAACGTGACATAAGTTGCAATGTATGCTATATATTTGTGATGATGATAAAAATAGGAAAAATTAGAACGAAATTCAAAAAACCCCTTTTTTGGAATAAAATCCATGAAAAAAATGGTTAATCAAATAACTTCCCCAAAATTATCCTAAATTACCTCTCAAAACAAATCTTATTCCTAATTTAATGGCTAGATAAGACTGTGGGTTAAAAATTTGAAAAACCTCTTATTTCGGAATAAAATCCCTGAAATAATGGTAGAACAATTATCTTCCCGAGATAAATTCTCAAAAGACTCTTAAATTAGGTTCTTCTTCAAGTCTTCCAAGTAGTTTTGCAGCGTCCAGCCCCCGAGCCTATGAGCTAGGTGAGTCGTAGGAGCCACGTCGAGTAGTTATTGGCGTGCAGCCCCGAGCATGGGAACTAGTGGAGCCATGGGAGATGCACCGAGTAGTAATCTGCCCAGCCCTCGAGCCTAGGGGCTAGAGGAACTATTAGGGATGCGCCGAGTGGTAATCCGCCCAGCCCCCGAGCCTGGGAGCTAGCGGTACCGTTAGAGATGAGCCGAGTGACCCGACGGGTTGTCTCTGAAGCACGATCTTTATGTTAATGCCTGTTGAATTGTTCAAAGTACTTTTAGTACTGACAATCATAGGACTTAGTCATAACACGAGACACTTGGGTTATTTTACTCCGAGTGCAATGTCTCTGAAAGTAATCAATAACTTGGCGTTCGGTAGATAGCTCCTGGATAGGGCTCTTCAAGCGAATTAGGATTTACCCGTTCCACATGTGTAACACCCAAAAATATAGGAGTCAAAATTTCTAAAAGTATTTTCACAAAAATCATAAATTAAAATTGTGCATGCATCTTTATTTCTTTCTTCTCCTATTCCTTCTTACAGCCAGCCCAATCCTTCTTCCCCTCTTCTTCTTTTTCTTTTCCCGCGGCCAACCCAGCGGCCGATTCCCTCAGCCGACCCTTGCTTTCACCGACAACTAGGACCCACCTGTCGGCGCCTTCTTCTTCTTTCTTCTTTCCTTACCAAGAGTCCAGAACGACTCCGTGCTGTCGTTCGTGTTCCGTTCTCTTTCTTTCTTCTTACCTGAGTCCAGATCGATTCCGCAGCACCGCCTTCCTAATCTCGGCCGATCCGCCCCTATAAAATCCCGCTGAAACCCCGCTTTGCAACCAGAGCCAAGCTCAAATCTTTTCCCCTGCACAACATCGTCGTACGCCACCGGAAGTTGCACATCGGAGGAACGCCGCCGACCCGTGTCACCGATTCTCCGTCGACTCGCCGATCTGCAGCTCCCCTGCTGTCTTCAACTCTCGCCAGAGCTCCGCAAGTTGGTGAGCATCAAGCCGCACTAGATTCCCCTCTCTCTCTTGCCCCGCCGCCAACCAAATTTCTCGCCGGACCTCTGTTTCCGCCCGCCGTCGTGGCCGCCAGTTTACAGCCGCCACAAAGCCAACCCGTACCCACCCTCACCTTCACCGTACCGCCCACTCACTCCCCGGCATAAATCCAGCTTGAATTGAGCCTCGGAACACCAGATTTGGTGAAGCTCCGGCCGTCCGCCGCCGCAATCGCTCGCCGCCGATGCCCAGTAAAACTCCGCTTCGCCCGACCCCTTTTTTTTTGTTCCATCGAGCCGACCCCTCCCCTGCCGCTCGATCTAGATCTAACGGCCAGAATCAATCTTCACTTTACACGGCCGATTAACCCGACCTTTTCCTTACTCAGCCGATTTACCCGACCCACTCTTTATACTGCCGATTCGTCCGACCCTTACTCCGCCGATTATGATCCAACGGACCAGATTCACCGACCCTAGCCGTTCCCGAAACTTTTGCAGGAAGATCCCTAAGTTTTCCAGGAATCAACCCGCAGTCCAGATCAGTAGAAAATAAGTAGAGCTGAGCCCTTTCTTTTTCTATCCCGACCCCTGACTTTTCTAGAATTAGAACCCGCTGTCCAGAACCTAAAGTTTTGTACCCCGACCCTCTGTTTAAGGTTTAATTATATTTTAGCCCCTGAATTCTTCAGATCTAGCCTCGGGAGACTTAAAACTCTAGCAGTTAGGTCCTCAGATCACTGTTTTAACCATAGCTTCATCGTTTCAATTCCGATTTCAGCGATTCTTGAGCCCACACGATCTTTGCATCATGAACTACAACTTTAGCATCTTTTCACTTTCTGTTTGTACTGTTTGTTGTATTGTTCCTTATTTGTTTGCGTATGCTTGTTTGTGTGATCGCGTAGACAACGTGACGTTCGAGCCAAATCAAGAGCAAGCTTACGAGGAAGAGAATCAGCAGCTATTTGAAGGAGGCAAGTGGATTTCCCCTCTGCATATTCTATTTGATCCCAACAACTGCATGAAAATACACTTTACTTTATTGTTGCTTGCATAAACTTGATGGGATTACCTATGCTAAGGACATACCTAGTCTTTTACCCCAAACCTTGAAACACCTGGGTTTACTATTTTGTTGGGTAGTTTCGCTTAGTTGCAAACTTTGGGATTGGTATTGGTTTACTCTTTTGGCAACGTTGATCACGTTTCATATTTTTGTTATCGCGTAATTGCAAGATCAACTTTGATTAATGGGAACATGGAGAACCACCCAAGTGAACAGTGCAACCACAAAGTCATATGGCTCTGACCTTAGCCAATTAATTAGATGTGTAGTTTGCTGGTGGCCTTACCGAAAGGGCAAGGAGGGGGTCGGTGATAGGGGTCATAGCCCGGTCCTCTTGGGGTAGCTGCCTTGGCTAAGGTGTTGACCATTAGGGAGGTTTATGGACCACGCCGCTACTGAAACTCTAGCGGGCTGCTTTGCTCTCGACATGTCTTTGTAAAGGCTTCATAGTGTACCCTCGCAACTCACCTCGGAAGTGTTTAAGGGCCTTGCAAACCCGGGCGATTCAGGGAAACACGATTTGTGGGTAAAGTGTACAACCTCTGCAGAGTGTCAAACTGTTATAACAGCCGTACTCACGGTTAAGAGTGGCTTGGACCCTCACATGATTAATAAACTTGAAGATTAATTAAATTGTGGTTCGTGGTTTATGTCATGGTTGATGGAACTGTTAAGTTTTTACTAAAGTGGGTTGGTATAAACTTAAACCTAGTTAATATATGCTTGTTAATAAATATTTAACCAACTAAAAGCAACCGCTGCTGCAAACCCTAGCCTATCCTTGATGGCCTTGCATTTTCACCCCACTTGCTGAGTACCAACCATAAGAGTACTCACCCTTGCCCCCTGCTGTTCAGAAGAGAACTTTGAAGAGGAGATCTTCGACGACTTCGAGGAGTTCTAGGTCCTGCGTTCACCAGTCATCGCCTGTGGAAGACGGAGTTGTTGAAGACTTCGTATAGGGTATAACGGTTTATCGTTTAAAGACATTTGTGTCTCTTTTAAACGGAGTGTAATATGGTTAAATACTTTATTTAGTTACTTTTGAGCATTGTCTTTGATATATTACACTTTCCGTCTACCATATGTGTGTGAACGAGATCCTGGCGTACATATGAGATGCATCTGGTTCTTTCTAGAATCGGGTGTGACAACATGGTACTCTGGTTTGCTTGGAATTGTAGCCTCAATGACCTCTTCGACTTTTTCGTAGTTACCATGCTCTTGGTTCTGGTGAACCGTATAGGCTAGTACACGCAGTAGTCGGAAGTATGGGCTTGGAGACCCCTTGAGTAGTTTGACTCTCGAATTTACTATCTGTGGTAAGACTAGTACTTGGAGCTATTATTGGAGTTCTTCAGACTAACCGGGTAGTCGCAACTACTCGTGATTCTCTGGTAATTATGGACTTGGTGACCCCTTCAGTATTAGAAGCGTCTCGCCTATATTGTCTGAAGTGAGACTAGTATTCAGAACTTTTATTGCAATCTTGTACTGGTCTCGTGGGCTGTTGAAGCGTCCGAGTAGCTTGTAACATTTGAGTGAACCTTCCTGGCATAGACCTCACATAATTCATCCTGGATTTGTGATTGTAATCGAGTAGTTTCTTGCTCTTGATGTCATCGAGGGTGAGTTCTTGCAAGGCAGCCTCGGGAGTCACGGCCTCTCGATCTGGTCCAGAGGGACTCCGAGCGATGGTCACGCGACCTGGCTATCTGGAAGGCGGGTTCCCTCCAGCCAGCCCTGATTAACATGGCCTCTCGGTCTGGTCCGAGAGGACCCCGAGCGATGGCCACGCTACCTAGCTGTCTGGAGTCGATCTGGGGTAGTTGAGGTCGTCGCTACAGCGCGTCCATATCGCGGTGCGAGCTGAAGTCGAGCCGAGTAGTCAAAGTAGTCGTCGGCGGGTCGGCGTTGCTGATTTATCGAAGTAGTCGTAGCTCGACCCTTGTTGGAGTGGAGTCACGTAGCGGAGATCGTCAAGGCGACGTGGGTTGTAGTCGAGTCGAGGTTGTCGACGGAGGTACCACGGCAGTGTCACGGCCCTAGCTGAAGCGGAGCCACGTAAGCGACGAGCACATCTTGCCGAGGATATATCGGTTGCCAAGCCCTCATAATGTTCCTTGCGTATTAAGAAATAATACCCAAACCATAATATTTGTTAGCTGTTGTAAGCGACAAAGTAGATCGGAATAGAATAATCAAAGGCAAGGAACTAGCTTTCCTATTGAACTCGTCGATTTTCCATCCAGCATGCGCGTAGAGGAGCCGTATGCATAGAGGCGGTGGTGCTGCTTTGGCCTCCGCGCACCGTGGTCGGCGGATTGGAAAACAAAATCGATCTGAGATTAAAAATCCGAAAAAGCATATCGATTCATGCGCCATACTGGGAACGACTCACCCGGTTGATGATTACCGTGCCATCGAGTTCGCCAGGGTATCGTTGACAAGCTATCCTACCTGACGTGCCAGCTATTGGTGTTTAACCTGCAAGCCTACCGAGAAATATCTCCGAGGTGGTAGATTGAAGGTGGGGTGTCGTCGAGATCAGGAACTTGAAGGTGCAAGGAACACGAAAATTTAGACAGGTTCGGACCGCAGTATGCGTAATACCCTACGTCCTATGTGGTGGTTTGTATTGCCTTAGATTGTGATTGTTTGAAGGAAGTCACTGCCCGTCCTTATATAGTCTAGGAGGTAGGGTTACACGGAATCCTAACCCGATACTAGCTTAGGAGTCCAACCCAAGTACTACTCGGGTAGTTTTCTTTATATTCCGACTAGTCCTACTCCTGTTCGGTACAACAGATATAAGGTATGAAACATGCCTCATCTCTTATTTTAAATATTTCTATATGCCTTATGAGCAGTCACTCTACCCCGGATGTGACACCTACGTAATCCTAATAACAGTAGGCGACAGTGGGTCCTCCTCCACTCGCTGTCTTTGCCTTCCTCTATCGAGGGCCTCTTCCTCCAAGAACTCTTTGGTGGCGTACGTGGGTGCGGCGAGCTAGTTCTGGTATAGTGCGAGTGGGTGGTGTTTGTGAATAGCAAGCTTGCTGGGCCAGCAATAGCTACATGTTGGTCGGGCCGACCTGGCTGGCACACAGCTTAACCACCGCCATATATATTGTGCTTGGACTAAGCTTGTGGGCTCGCATGCCTCGGCCCGTACGTAGTGTGCGGGGTCTGGCCTAATCATGTTGCAGCTGTCCGCGGAAATTCTATACATCTTTCCGTAGAAAGTTACTCTTTCATTTTCAAAGTTTGAGATTCGTGCGGGTGCATCGCTGGTTGCCGCCCTTTGTCAGGACACGTGTCAATAGCTGAGCGGAGAAGCGGAAAGAAATCTAATATGAATTTCAAATTTCCAAATGCGATTTCTCTCAAACCATTAAGTTTTTCTTAGATCCGTTTGCATAATATTATTGCTTTGAATTAAGGGAACAAAATAAGATCCAATATGAATATTTTTATTTTTTCTAAAAAATTCAACAAATGAAATATGCTATCTCAACATTTTCAATATACTACTTCAACATTTCTAAAAGGTCATTTCAAGGGTTAAAGTATCAAATGTTGAAGTAGTTTATGTAAATGTTGAATCTTTTTTATGGATTGTTGAATTAGGTTTCATATATTGTTGAATGAGTATTTGAAAAGAGTAGAAAAAATAAGTTGTACCCAGCAACGCTGCCTCCCAGCTCCTGAGCCATGAGTGCTAACCCTTATTTTAGTGCGCTGTTTGACGCCAAACATTGCACATGGACAAAATCCCCAGCTACGTGCGCGGAAGAAAGAAAGACACAATGGGCACGGCCGGGGGTGCGCGAGCTTTTATATGGGCCGTTGACGGGCTGTGCGATCTACAAGCTTCCTACCTTCCACAAGTTATATACGAAGCCCCGGCTGTCAGGCTCGGTGATGTCGTAGTTTGACCATCTATATAAATATTTTTCTGAAAAAAAATCTATATAAATGTGAAAAAAATCAAATCTGGGAAGCCAGTACAATGCAACACTTAATTTATTCTCTATAACTGCCGATCACCTAACTACTTTTGTACCTTGATTGTAAAATTTCATGTCATCTTTTGATAGACAAGCCTTAGACATCAATGCATCGATTGAATAAAATCAGATGAAATGAAACTCATTAGCCCTTAATGGTTTCTTCGATATGCTTCATAGTTTTTAAAATAGTGTACATCTAATTTAATCTAGATAAAATACATTTTCCCACCACCCTATAAATATTTGGCCCTGTTATCATATTTGCTGATGTGACTCCCACCATGTCTGCCGGTTTCAAGCTGACTTCAAAAATAAGGCTTGGGGTGCTCTTTGCATAAACAACACTGCAAAATGTTCAGGAGACAATGCTAGGTCATTGGCACTTGATTGCAGCTGAGCCGCAAACAATGGTGTGGTCATGAACCAGTGTGCGTGCCGGCATGGCATTGGCAGAACTATTAGGAGGTAGCGTTTGGTTGCGTTGTTTTGCTCCGTTATCTGTTTAGGGTGGGATCGGTTACCAGGCTATGTAAAGCTGATACCGTCCGGCCCCCAGCGCTAAGAGATTACTTTACGGCGTCGATTCCCCCAATTCAGCTCATCGGCTCTTGACAGCCATGAACACGACGGCACAACGATCCCCTTCCCCATGCAATCTGTGTAGCTGGTGATCCCGTTGCTCCCTGCTCTGCCAGATTTCTGCCATGAGGACAACCTGCCGACAGTTGCTCCTTCCTCTCCCTCTCTTTCCAAACCTTCTTCTCCCAATCCGAGCCCATCCTTTCTTTCAAGATCTAGAGAGGGGAAGTCTCGGCATGAGAGGTGAACCACCCGCCGGCAAAGACCGCTCTATTGCATCGCCAAATCACGAAATCCAAAACCCCATGGCTGGCCGGAGCAGCCAGATTTTTCTGATTGACAGCTGATTGTGTTTTTCCGCATAGGGATGATGTTCCTGTCACTTTGTCAGCGAGGAGATGATAGGAGAAGCAAACACATTGGCCCTGATTCTCTGACCAGCATGCAGCTGCCAATGCAGGGCGGTGTGCGTCAGCAATTATGCGCAGCTAGAGGCGGTGAAAGTATGTGCGGCGGAGAAGGCCGAGAGGTGGGAACGGACTCGATCAACTGCAGACTCTTCTTCCCATGTCTTGCTATCTGATACCGTTACATCACATAACCAAACAAAGGATGGAATCATCCATTCCGCCAGTAATACCGCTGTGATTTGATTTCGTTACCGTTTCCATTACCACTGGTGCAACCAAAAACTACCTTAATTGTTTCCACATCCCGCAAGGAGATGAAGGTGCCTGCATGCATGCCGCGTTAGCATTATGGGTGCAACACGAGAGGGTAATCTGGCATCCAAATATATTTTTCTTCCTGTTATGGGCTCGGAATGCGGGGACGTCTATTTATCGCACGTGCGACTAGCCGCTGTATCGTCGCACATGTCCGCTGGAGATAACAATACTATATAACAAAATAAAATATTTCAAAACAAGATAAAAATATTTTGGAATATTGTTATCTCCAACCTTTTATTTTGTTATGTAATATTTTGCTTTGCTCTGAAATATTATTATCTCTAGCGGACATATACGATGATACGGCGGCTAGTCGCACATGCTATAAATATATAAATAGACATCCCGAGAATTTCCACGGCCTAATGCATAAGAAAGAGCTAGCGATGTCCGGTGTGAACCAAACATCAATAATCTAGCTAGCCGTATAGTAAGCACAACTAGCTAGGTCCATATGTTGAATATTCTTATATAATTATTGTTGCATGCAGTCTTGTCGAAAATGAACGTGGCGTTGTTACTTCCTTTATTTTTATTTACATGTTGTATCAGGTTTATCCTAAGTCAAACTTGGCCAACCTTGACCAAATTTATAGAAAAATTAATAACATTTACAATATTAAATTTGTTTTATTGAATTCACCATGAAGTATATATTGATAGTGCATATGTTGAATAATATAGTTGTTGCTATATTTTTCTATAGATTTGGTCAAAGTTCGCTAACCTTAATTTAGGACAAACCTAATACGATATGTAAATAAAAATAGAGAGGTACTGCAGAAACACGTCGTGCATGTGAGCCCTTCCCTGCTGCTTCGTGTAACACATTTGCTGTGCATGTATGTTCCACGACTGCTGGCGGAGAAGGATTGATGTGAAAGCACCGTGCCGATCGGGTGCTAAACATGTGCATCAGTACAAATAATAATGTGCCGTCCCTTCATTTCTCACCACGCGTTATATTCGGACATCCAATAATTAACACATCAATGATCGCCATCAACCATGGAAGAAAACAAGTATTCCATCTAATTAATTACTTTTCTTAACCTTAACAAAAGAGTAATATAACTACCGTGACTTTGAGAGTTGGCGAGCTGGACACCACTGTTTCATGGCAATGATCACTATAACAACTCGTGGATGGGAACATGAATATATTAATAGCAAAGTCATTACATTATCTTGTTACACGGATGCATGATGCCACATACATAATTCATGGCGGATGGAAAACAATAATGCATGCTACTAAAAAGGCATGCAAGCGTCTACCTTGTCTATTTATACTCTATATACCAATGATCGTCAGTGCGTGTGAGCGAACGGCATGGCATTGGAGCTTATGGAATACTTATGGAAGCTATACGTTATGGAAGCTACACGTAAGACGAGAGATCTCGGGTTTAAATCCCGTAGATCGTAGAATTTTTTAGTGTCAGTGATTCTTTAGTTCCGGTTATTGGTGTAGCCGGAATTTTTAGTCTCGGATCCGTAGTCCTGGTTGCTACAACCGGGATTAAAATTCCGGATTCGTAGTCCGGGTTGCTACGGGATTAAAGAGGGTTGCAACTTGGGACTAAAGAGAATTAGTGAACATTTATTTTGAAAGGGAGGTAGTAGGTAGCACACGATGTAGGTTGGTACAGCCGTCCCTTCATTTCTCACCACGCCTTACTTATTCAGACATCTAATTAACACATCAATGATCGCAATCAACCATGGAAGAAAACAAGTATTCCCTCCAATTAATTACTTTTCTTAACCTAAACACAGACGAGTCACTACTACAGTGACTTTGAGTTGGCGCTGCACGCCGGACACCACTATTTTATGGCAATCATCACTGTCAACTCCTGGATGGAAACATGAATTTATTAATAGCAAATTCATTACATTAGCTTATTACACGGATGCATATGCCACATACATTAGTATCTGTATATACTCTATATACCAATAATGATCGTCAGTGCGTCTGAGCGAACGGCATGGCATTTGATTTATGAACTGAGCGCACCTAATCCTTACAATTATATGCATGTAAGAAACATACGTGCCCTCTTATTTCCATTTAATATACGTCCAAGTCACACACCGTACTTTGAGGAATGAGCACACCTCACTGACCTGAAAAAAGTATTATTTCACATTTTAAAAGGCATCCACACTCGCAGACCTGCACCCCAAGTCATAGGCGGCCACGCGCAGTTTTCTATGCAGAATACACATGCATGCATTGAAACTCGATCGGACCTTTCTGGAAAAATACGCGCGTAGGTATACCCCATGCATGCTATAGGGGTTACATCTGATCGTGCCACTGTTTTACCATCTAAAATGCTACAGTACCTACTAAGAACAAAATAAAACCATTCTGGAAAGCTGCTTGGACACTGCAGTACTCAGCTTCCTGTTGCTTGCTGCTAGCTGCTGTTGCGAAGGTGCCTTGCGTGAGAATGCGTGCATGCGCGGCAGCTGCCCCAGTCAATCGAGCCCATGCATGGGCATGGTGGCCAACACGAGACTACCAACTACGCCACCTCAATATGCTTCCAGGACATGCTACCGTCTGCCGGTGATGGAGACACTACTGCCGTCGGCCGGTTCCAAATAAATTAACTCTAACAGTAAGGCTTAGGTCATGGCTCGATCGGGTGTTCCATCAAAAAAATTGCAAAATATTGAGGAGATAATGCCAAGTCATGGGTGGTGAGAAACCAGTGTACGTTCCTGCGTTACATCTGGCAGCATTGCTGTTCTTCCCATCTCGCTAGAAAATGAAGCTGCCTGCATGCATGCCGCGTTAGCATTTTTCGTGCAAGACGAGAGGGTAACCCAGGATGGGCCGTGCATATTTTGTTCCACTCATGGGCCGTGCATGCGGCCACATGCATGTGAATTCTGAAAGTATGGTCAACACAACTAGGGCCAATCTATCCGTCCTTGGATATGCTCCCATGCAGTGCGTGGAGTGAGAGATAGAGGGCATGGAACCAACTACCGATCTGCATCATTCTTGTGCTGCCACGTGAGGAAAAAAATTACAATATATATGCGTCAAGTTTCATTTATTTTGTATAGTCATGGTAACTTCAAAAGGAGGCGCAAAATGTTATGCCAAATTTTGTTGAGGTTCTATAACTACTCCCTCCATTCTCTTTCAATAGTTCTATTCTAAAAATTTAAAGGTTTACAAATGATAGTCCTATTTGCTATTGGCATAGGCTATGCTAATAAATAGCACTAGTAACGAGGAGTTTCCAATTAAAATATTGAATGACCAACTAAAAAGTCTGTGTTGCATTTATTATCATTTATTATATGATAAGTAAGTTTGTTTTCCTTGATCATTGTGTCAAGATGAAATAGGTCTATAAAAAAAGAATGGAGGGAGTATTTTGTATCAGTGATGTACATAAGTCAAACATACAATCACAGAGTTATGTAAAAGTTATGTGTGAAGGGTTTCCTGTAAAAGTTAGTGTTCGCTGACAGATACAATCACAGAGTTATGTGCGATGGGTTTCCTGTCGCCAAAGATGTTTCATGTACAGCCATCACAGAAAATGCCTCTTAACAGAGGAAATGAGGCTGTCAGAGCTGACCTACCAACAGTATTATCTGGGGGTCATATCTTATTATAATATAATCTTGAAGTTTCAGAATTGATATTTCATTCTCATCGTTTTTTGAGGGCCTGTTTTCAGTGACGCCGGGTATCCACGAACCAGCACGAAACATCCTTCGTGATGGGAATACCATCAGGAACAAGTCTGCTACAATATCGGCCAGGGAAAGTTGATTTCCCATACGGCCATACCGATCCGATATTCATGATGGCTAACGTCACGATAGATCTACCTCAACAATTTTTACACCTTCCCGTGCAAAATTTTTCGAAAACAATAGATATTTGTAGTGCAAGAAAAATTTGGTACATTGACATCACATATATAGTTGCAGAATCCGATTAAATTTATTCACACCATCTGTAAGTCTGACATATGCGACTCTTTTCAAGTAACTTGGACTATACGATGTATGTGCTTAATTTCTTTTGATACTGCATTTGTACTATAAGTGCCTTCCCCAGTCCGGAGATAATCTTGGCTCCACCCTTGGTCAAGTAGCAGGACTAGATTTTGGATCCTTTGTGTTGTACTCCGTTTATCCCAAACTATTAGTTGTTTTAGCTTTTTTAGATTCATAATTTTTACTATGCATCTATATATATATTATATCTAGATGCATAGAAAAATTTATAAATCTAAAAAATATAAAATCACCAATAATTTAGAATTGAGGGAGTAGCTGCCTTGATGTTGGTTTGGCACCAAACATCGCTCTTTTATTTACATCAATCATGCAAGAAAACAAGGATTCTAGCTGCTAAGTAGTTACGCTTCTCAAAAGCACGTGTGCATAGGGACATATGAGCGTAATTTTTTACTACCTTGACTTTGAGTTGTGACCGGGCACCACTTTTACTTCAATCGTCACTATCAATCGTGGATATGCAAACAAGGATTCCAGTCAATTAATTACGTTATCTTGCTATACACGGATGCATAGCTCCATGTACAGGCACCTTGTGAGATGGCGACACTATTGCTACCAAAAAGAGCATGCAGGCGCATATACGCGGTCTGCACTCAATATCAGAGGATCATCAGCTGCTCTCCGACGAGTCAACGGTCTGGCATACTCTCCAGATTTTTTTTGTATTAGAGAGCTTATACAACAGATTATTTCTCTAACTGGGCCACCTAACGCTTATTTGTATCTTCATGTAAGTAAGGTACGTGTCCGATTAGTGATGTGGGCGCAAGAGTGGCGGCTAAATTGATGACATCATTACAACACAAAAGAACCATAGTAACCACCATCCGAATTAAATTCTGTTTATGTCATTCCTTCCTTTGGGAAAGAGCTTTTAAAACAGACCACATTTGAGTTAATTCGGACTATAATTTTTCTGGAACGGTTTCTAGAGGTATAGGACTTTTTAGGAATTTGGAACAAATGTTCTAAGCTCGAGTGAAAAATACTCTATGATTAGGATAAATCTATCCCTAGAATATTTTAAGAAAATGATACAACATCAAATGAATAAAATTAGACTTGCCCATGTAGAACCAAAAGTTATAGAAATGAAACAAACCATAAGCTCGTGGGAAAAAGTTTTTACTATATCTCTTTTTTTTTTGATGAATTATTGAACTGCAGCGAATTATTTGTTCATGTGAAACAAATGTGTATGGTACAAAAGGGCGTTTGGTAGCAAATTCCTAGTTAACATTCGAAGGGTGTGCATTTCAGGACACTACTAACTTTTTGACCCTAATGCCAAGCTTTTTTTCCGCAATGCCACGATTTTGTTGCAATATGGGGTGTTATCTGTCGGTGTTTTACCGGCAGGCTCAAAGAGGGATACCCCCGAGATGGTAGATTCTATGCAGGGTGTCGCCGAGATCAGGAACTCAAAGGTGCAAGCAACACAAGGTTTAGACAGGTTCGAGCCACGATGTGCATAATACCCTACGTCCTGTATGGTGATTTGTATTGCTTTGGATTGGTTATTGGTGTGATGTCTCTGGAGGGGTCCCTGCTCGCCCCTATATACTCTGGGAGGATAGGGTTACATAGAATCCTAGCCCGATACTAGCTTCGGAGTCCTACCCGAGTACTACTTGGGTAGTTTCCTTCTATTCCGACTAGTCCTACTCGCATGCGAGTAGTTACAAAAGATATAAAGTATGGGACATGCCCCATCCCTTATTCCAAAATATTCGATGCTATGTGCGCAGTCCCATAGCCCTAGGTCTGACAAGCCCTGATCTCTTCGTAGCCGAGTACTGCAGGCTTCCGAGTGTTTCTAATGTCATCCTCGAGTTATTCTGAAACTTCATCTTGAAGGTGTCTTCCGAGTACTTTCTTGGCTGCTTCGAGGCTCTGAGGTGTTCATGCCCCGAGTAGTTTTAAGTCTTCTTTTATATGGGGTGCGATGAAAATCGCACTCCATATGGAGTAGACTCCCGAGCCTTAGTTTGAATCGAAGAATCAGGCTGAGGGTCAAATTAGTCTTGAATCTTCTTTCCTTATCTTTTAAAGAATTTAAAAAATAAGCCATCGATGACACGTATCCCACAGCCTTGAGCCTTGAATCCAAATCCCAAAAAATTTGAAAAAAAGGATCCAAATGAACTTGGCATACATTGCAGTATATTTTATATATTTGCAATGATTGTAAAAATAGGAAAAAATGGTTTGAAATTGGAAAATCCCCTTTTTCGGGATAAAATCCCTAAAAAATGGTTAATCAAATAACTTTCCCAAAATTATCCTAAATTACCTCTCAAAATGAATTATTTCCCATAAAAACTCTTCAACTTCTGCATAGTGAAAATGGGCCCCCACTGGTTATTTAACCACGCGGTGACTTAGGGTTAACTTACCCTTTCAGTCACTCCCACACTGTGAGAACCCTTCGTCTTCCTCTGTTTCACAACAGCCACACTCTGCTTGCACACCTTCCACACCCTTTTCTTGAGCCCCCGAGCGTATGCGAGTGAAGACTCTCATGAGATCAACAATAGGAGACAAGAAAGCCGCCAGCAAGGGAGACAAGAAGAAGAAAAAGGAGGTTGCCCAGTCTACAACCAGCGACTGGACCTACAGTAAGTCTTCCCAAAACGACCTCTTGAACCTTGTTGCCGAGGGTCTTCTTCAGGGGCATGATGTTGTTCAATGGCGCCCATCTTTTCGCCAACCTTATCCTCAAGAAAATGTAGATGAAATCATATTGTTTCAACACTTGGTTGAAAGGGGACTGACACTCCCCGCCTCTGATTTTCTTTGAGGCCTTCTCTATTTCTATGGAATCAAAATCCATCATCTGAATCCAAACTCCGTAACTCATGTAGCTATTTTTGTACATCTGTGTGAAGCTTTTCTGGGGATCGAACCCCACTTTGCTCTGTTTCGCCATCTTTTCCACTTCAAACCCCAGCCCAGTCTGGAGCGCCACAGTGTAGTCGGAGGAGCTGGGTTCCAATTGAAACAGAAGATGGATTCAAAGTATATCAGCTACACGTTCCCCAGTAGCCAATTAGGTTGGAAAGATTTGTGGTTTTATATTGGGAACCACAAGCCATCTCTGCCAGACCGGACTGGAGGGGTGCCAACACCACAACCAGAGTGGAACCAGAGTCTTCCGGCTTCTGAGTTGGATCAAGTCAATGAACTACTCGAGTTGATCCAAGCGCTAAAACTGATGGGAGTTACTGGAGCATTCGTGATGTACTTATGTTTTGAGCATCGGATTCAACCTCTGCAAAAGAGGTCTCGATTTGGTTTTGACTACCTTGGGCCTAAAGATCCCTCCCGAAACTATCATCGGGAGACGGGTTGAAGCGGGTCATACGTGTACTAATGGATGTGCATGCTGTGCCTTACGTCCCAGCGCTGTTCAGTGCGTCGAATCAGCCCAAAAAGGTATGCTACTTGTTCGTTCGAGTACTTTTGAAACTTGCTAAATCTGTATCTGATGCGTGTTGATCTTGTAGGGACACACGGACCTTTATAGGAGTTCACCCCCACTGCCAGAAATTGATCGCCCTGATCACTTGAAGCCGAGTGCGTATCAGCGACTCAGAGTCAACTGCCCTTCTTTTGACCTACCGACCGATGAAGAAGGTGACGATACTAATGATGATATTCTTATGGCAGACCTCTTGAAGAAACCCGGCACGACTACCCCCTAGAAAAGCACAGACTTGACAGGTGGTGATCTCCTGCCCGGCCACCCCAAGAGACCAAAGGTCGTCGCTCAGAAGCGCAGGACAATTGTCATCTCGGTCGATGATGATGAACCGTCGAGGTAAGTGGTTCCAAACCAATACAAGTACCTTTCTTGATTTCTTCTTGAGCTGGATTTTGAACACTCTCTTCTTTTTTTCTTCTTCTCTAGTGTTGATGCTTCTGACCCCAAGCGATGGAAACACGGAGCAGAAGACAAAAGTGCCGGCGATGATGCTACAACAAAGGAGACCGTGCCCTCTATTGTAGTGGAGCCATCGTTGAATGTTGCTGATGATGCAGCGGGTGCCTCACCGAAGCAGACTTTAGCCTCGGCTGGCAAACCCGCCACCCCGAGTACTTTAGGTGCTGTTCCAGCACCTAAATTACTCAAGATGAAGAATCTGAATGTGAAAAAAATCATCATTGTAAGTGCTCGAGTACTTTTCTCTTGCAAATTTTGTAAACTCATAATCAATAATGTTTGTGACAGTTTCTCCATTATGCTTAGGAAATCCTCTGCTCTAGGCTTGGATGAGCCTGGTCATGCCTCGGCTAGTCCAGCCCCCGAGCTAGAGAAAGAGCCAGATGTTGCAGCGTTGATCTACATGCTTGGTACGACGACCATCATCCAGTCATTAGTACCCGAGGAAACTCCTGCACTGTCAAGTGCTGAGGCTGAAAAGGATGTTTCAAGTGCTGAGCCAGCCAAGGAAAACAAGTTTGGGACAAATGAGCCGGCCCCCGAGATGTTGACAGGTGAGCCTGTCGTGCCGCCCCCACCCGCGAGTACTAATCTTCCATAAGTTCGACTAATTACCGCGGGTGTGGTGGCAAGTACCCAGCAGGAGCAACCAAATGTTGAAGATGCAGAAACTGCGGGTGCTTCTTTAAGCCCCATCCTGGTGACACCACATGGGTGGCAACATGTTGTACCAACAGAGCTTATCGACGATCCAATGCTGACCAACAAAAACCTGAAGCATATCCAGGATACCTTCAAGGATTTCTACAAGTTCTTCACGGCATGGCTTCTTCTTGATATCATAACTTGCTTTCGTTGCATAATGTTGTCATCTGTTGACTTGCTTATTTCTTTGCTTGAGTAGAGGATGGCCAATCAGTCTCGACTGAAGTCAGACAAGTTGAGGGCTGTGGAAGATGGATTGCACCAGTTACAAGATAAGGACAGGCAAATTGAAGAGCAGATCCACAAGAGAGTTGCAGTGCAGCGCCAACTTGATGAACTAAAATTGGAGCGCACTCGTGAAGTCTAGCTTGTCAAGAAGGAGATCAAAAATCTTGAAGAAAAGAACAAGGCTCAGAGAAAAGCCCATCAAGGTAACTCCCTGCTATGTACTCTTGCCCATTTTGATGTAGTCGAATGGTAGTCTCTGAAGTTGCATGAGTACTTCTTCTTATCTTTTGCTCGGCACTCAAAAAATTGTTAAAGTATAAAGAAGAACTATTGACGGACACAAAGAATCTTTTGTACCATTCATCAGATGACGTGGAGCGCCCTGCCAAACTGCTCGAAGATGCAGACCAGCAGCTGGTGCAATGCATGAAGCAGATCAAGTCCATGGCCGAAAAGAAAGAACTGAAGCAGAAGCAGCTAGAAGATCTCCAAGAAGCTACCCAAGTAGTCGTCAACATGGTGGACCCCTCAGAAGAAGGAGCAATCGACAACAGGACTTTGCTGGAGCATCTTCAAGAGGCCCCACAAATGATTGCCGGCTACATCTTTGCGACCACCAAGACCTACGTGGCACACGTGCTTGGTCTCGTCAAGTCCTTCTGGCCAAAGGCCAAGTGGAGCCACTGGCAGACGACATGGCTGCAGACTGTTTAGAAGAACAATTCAAAGTTTATCTGAAAGAAGTTGAGCCAGTGGCCCATAGGATAGATGAAAGCCTAGAGCAGGATTAGAAAATGTTGAGATGTCATGAACAATCCACATTATTGTATGTTTGTAAATATATTTATTTACTTGTTGCCTTGTGATCTATTCAAAATACTATCTTGTAGTATCAACAATCATAGGTCTTAGATGGAATCGATACGCTTGGGTCACGCTACTCTAGGTATTGCACATTAGATGTAGTCGATAACTCGTTGTTCGATCACATATTCCTCCTGGGAATTCATCAAACTAATCAGATAACGTCCGGTCATGCAGTACTCTGATTCGTTTGGAATTATAGGTTCGTGACCTCTTCAGTTGGCGTATTTACTACTCATGACAAGTGTGCACAGCCCAACTGGCACTACAGGCTTGGTGGCCCCTTCTGAGGTTGCTTCCATAGCTACTGTCTTCAAGAGACAAGTAGTGGGAGTCGTTACTGGAATCATGAGTTGGCCGTACAAACTTTTGAAGTTGATTTCTGGATTGTGAGTGTAGTTTCTCGTACGTAGTGCTTTTAGTTGATAAGTTCCGCTAATCAGGTCCAAACGGGATGACCACTCTATTGGGGATGTCCCGATCGATGATCTTGCAGTTCGGTTGTGATAGGGTTCCCAGCAAAATTGCGTGGCGGATGCGTCCTTGTTAGCTCGAAAGAATGAAAGAGTTTAAATTTGTTTGTCACTTTACTTTAGGAAAAAAATGTGACTTTAATTCCTTGATCAAGCTATAAACAAAAGGGATTTTTGGGTTTAAATGCGAAGAGCCCCTTGTTTCAAAAATGCTATTCCAAAACAATGGTTATACACACAAATTCCCTAAAAAAGCCTCGAAGAAAAATCCTCAGATCAGGTCTTAATTCTTTTGCGTTTCATCGTTCGAGTAGTTTGGCTGCCTCCCTTCGTGGTCCTTCTTCTTGATGCTCTTTAGTAGCAGGGCTCCCAGGGCTTTGCGGAGGTTATGACACTCAAAGGCAGCATGTCTGCCATTCAGATGCCATGGGCAAGGCCTATGGAGAGCCCTCTCGAAGCGTTCTTTCCAGGTGGAGGTCTTCTTACCTCGAGTTGGTCGTTTCGTGGTTGCATCAGGGGCGTCCGGCTTGCACTTCCGGGTTGAACTCAAGTAGTCTTGAGGGATGTGGTAGTTGGTGGGACTATAGGCTTGTACCTTGATACGCTCTTGCTGTCGGGCGATGATGATATTGCGAGCGTCCCGACCGGAGTTGATGATGTTGCGGAGATCGATCGTGGAAAAGTCGTAGAGGTTGCCGGGCTGGTGCTGTTGTCACTCTAGTGTGCGTTGCCTGCACTCAGCGCGTTTGGTGTTTTTGAACCTGCATCGTTCTTTTTGAACATCGTCTTCATCTCCCATCTTTACGACATCCTCGGTGTTGTGAACATGATCAGGTAGTTCGGGACTGTCGAATTTCATCATTGTATCCGTATCTTGCCCTGGCGTATCGAAAATGTAGTCATTGTCGATGTAGTAGTTGTCCAATTGGAGATGCTCCGAGCCTTCTTCGTCTGCGGGCTGAATTTCCGTGATGCAAACCATGAATATTCCTCGTTCCGGTCGAGGGGCCTGCCTTCATGGAACGGAAGTTTGTCGGGGTCGGTAGCGTACCGTGGTGGGCTGAGGTTGAGTGGTTTGGAGGGTTTCGCGCCCTTCCGACGCGTGAGCTCACCCACCAGATTTGATTTAATTTCCAAGGCCTGGTGTCCGCCTAATAAATGCGTGATGTGGTCGTCGGAGTCCGAGTGGTCGTCGAAGACAGGAGCCCCCTGGCTACCAGTGGCTTCTCCTTCTCCAAATTGTAGTAAGAGATCCAGGTCCTCCTCCAAAGCGTAGAGGGACCTTGAGACAAATACGGGACTGTGCTTGGGTTTCTCTGACAGGTCAGGTAGCGGTGAGTCACCAAGTTTGTCGATGAAGTCGTCAAAGTCGGGATCGAACGCGATGTGGTTGCGCCTGGCCCGTGAGTGCCAGACTGTTGGAGAGTGGCTTCCGTGCTCCTAATCCACTCGGCGATGGATCGGTCGACCTGATCGATTCCGGAGAAGAAGTCGCCGGCGTCAGCGAGAAGTGGACGCAGTGTCTTAGAGTGGTATCCGGTCATAGGGGCCGAGTCGCAAGAGCGTCGAAGAGCAGCCTCCGCAAGCTCGACGCACCCGGTGATGCTACGGTCCACCCGATCAATTCCGGCGATTAGATTGCCAGCGGTGATCCAGGGATGGGTGATCGTCCGGAGACGGCTAGCGTAGTTTCCAATTAGATTAGAAAGTTGGGTTTGGCTACATCCATCGGCTAGAGTGCCGACGTCTTGGCTGAAGGTGAGCGACGGTGTGTCCGGCTCCCTAGGGTTGGCCACGTGGATGATGAAGCCACCTTGACCACTGGCGACGGAGACCCAGGAGCCGAAGACAAAGGTGGCACCCTCCTCAGGTACAGCGGCAGAGTTGAAGGATGCCATCGAGTTCGCCGGTGGATCTTTGAAGAACACCCCTACCTGGTGCGCCAGCTGTCGGTGTTTTACGATTCGAATTTTGTGTTTGCATTTGCATCATTTTGCATTCAACCCCTCAACATATTCGAATTCCTCAATTTTGCATTTGCATCCCTCATAAACTTTGGATTTGGACCAGCATACAAAGGGCATTTTGGGCAGGAATTTTCAGCTTTGAACATTTGGAAGCTAGTGCAGACATGAATTTGGCTCATTTTCATGTCCAAGTTCATTTGGGGCCACTCCTAGGCCTGCACCGGCCTAGATTTGCATCCATTCAATCTCCTTTGGACCTTATGGCAGCCATTGATTCCTTGAGTGAAAGCTAGCCTGCTTTGGCGCTGGGATGGGGTCGGCCGAACCAAGGGTGAGGCTTCTCTATAAAAGCGGGTGCACAACACCTCCTCTCCCTGCCCCAAACTGAGCTGCAGCTGAGTGCCCTCGGATTTCTCTTTCTCCCTGTCCTAATGCTCATATCCTTGTTCTAAGTTTATAAGAAAAAGAAAAAAAATATATATATTTCCCTTATTTTCATTTCCATTCGCATTTCGTGTTTCCTTCCATTTCCGCTGCAAGAACGTGTTTTTGGTGGTACTAGTACCCCACAAGAATGATTTTGTGGTGCGTTCTCGCCCACAAGAACGATTTTGTGGAGTGCTCTCACCCACAAGGACGTTTTGTTGTGGAGGCGACCAAGCCCCACAAGGAATACTTACTCTTGGACGGCTAAGCTTTCTTCGCTAACACTCACATAACCCGTTTCTAGTTGTTTTGTGTGTCCTCTTGCTCTCATTTGCAGGTATGAAGAAGTTTGACAGGAAGTGCGACGGGCTCAAGCTCAGGACGCTCTCACGGCGGCTCCGGCTTGCACCACTCCACCAGCTATGTGTCGAGCCTCGCGGGAGAGCCTGAAGAAACGTCATCCTATCAGCCCAAGCCTCAAGTGCAGGAGCAGCAACCCGAAGAGGAGGAAGGAGCTTATGATGACTCCCACCTCAACCTCCGAGGTGACAGTGAGCTTCAAAACTACAACATGCTAAAGGACCGACGGTTCCACCACACTAGGATGTTCGACCCCGAACTCCTATAAAAAGCAGAAGTACCATGTCGGGGAGGATGACGCGAAGCATGTCGCGGAATGTCATGATGGACATGCCAGCACCACCATATGCGTATCATGGATACGCTGGATGGTATGCTCCATCCGGGGGTGCATCCAGGTCTACGTCCGGATATGCGCCCGGTTGGGAGCAAGCCGCTCTGCAACAGCAGGCTGGAAGTTCAGCATGGCAGAGCGCGAGCAACAGGAGTGGGACCTGCCCGCAAGGGGCTACTGGAACCAGAGTGGTGGTTCTTGTTCAAGTGTCACACCCCCACTCTTTGCTGCTCGTCGCTCATTCTCGGCTCGAGGCTACAATGAGATTGGCTAGAGAATACGCAACATCAGCCTCCAGGTGGACGATATGGATCAAGGACAGCAACAATTTGAAGGTACCGCCAACCAATACATCCACAACGCCACCGAGTGGCACCATGGTACGGACATCCAGCTGGGCACCGTCATCAACATGCCGAAGAAAGATCAAGAGGATCGACTGGCATACCTCCGTTCCAAGGGTCGCGACCCCGACCCCGGACATTGAGCTTGCTTGGGGGAGGAGCCCCTGGAAGGTAACATGTATCTTTTTGCATTCCTCATTTGCATTGAAAAAAATCTGAATATGATAAAAAGAACAAAACGATTTGCTTAGTTCTTTTTGCTTCTCACGTGCGATAAGAATATTTTAGTTCTTCCATGTTGAGATGATGAATAGTTGCTTTATTTTATCTTCTCTTTATGCCTCATTTACAGCTGTGTATTCCCCCAAGTTTTGGGTTTGTTGGCTTAAAAAGTTTACCTTGAACCTGAAATTTTGTGGGTAGCAAGTGCATGATCCGAGTCTAAGTGTTCTTGCAAGAAAATACATGGGCTGTGGAAAAAAAGAAAAGAAAAAAATATATGGATACTTGAAGGTCCAAGTATTGAAAACAAAAAAAATATGGACACATGAAGGTCCAAGAAAGAGAGATAGCTATGTCTAAAATAAAATAAAGGAGAGAGAGCACACAAAAAATATATTTCCCATTTCACATATCATCAATTTTTACCACACACATGCACATCTTGATCAAGGTTGTATGACTTGCTTACTCTCTAGGTCCGGTTTTTTACTTTGCAAAATATTTGATGCAAGTATGCAATCTGATTTTTCCCTACCATGAGCTCCACATAAACCTTTGTAGAAGTAGGAGAAAGAGAGGCATCAAGACACCTTGGTGAGGGATCATACACATTGAGTGATTGAGAGCATCATTTGAGAAATTATGTGTTCTTGCAGAAAAAAAATTTAGAAAAAAATCTTCCTGATGTAAGGTTGAGCAAGGAATGGGTAAGCGGTGCTTTATGAATTGTTCTACCTATCAACAACCCAAGATAAAGAGGAAGCCAAAAGCCCCATGAAGAGTAAGGTAAAATGGGTGAGCAAATCACAACCAACTTATTCAAAGCAAGGTAGAATATTTTGTTGTAAGTTTGGCGTAAGGAAAAGATGAGACACTGCAGCAACTCCTGATCAACACTTAAGCTCAACTTTGCTCGGGACGAGCAAAGGGAAGCTTGGAGGATCTTGTTGACGCTCGTTACGGACCAAAAATGAGCATCAATATGATCACAAAATAAGGAGCAACTTCCATTTATTATACACATTCTACTAATAAAAGCCCTATATTCCACATGTCCTTGGAGAAATTTATGAATGCAGGAATTCAGCTGAAAATAGAGGAGAAAGCACACACTTTGATCCAAGGAGAAAAGCTCAACCAATCACGCGCCGCCACGCAAGCATCACATGGATTGGAGCGCCCACAACCGAGGCAAACCGGCATAACCTCAGTGCTATCATTGACCAGAGGCACAAGGGCGCACCAGATAGTGACACAACCGAAGATGAGATCGGCTGGGGCCTAAATCAGTTCGGCCGAACCATGTGGTTCGGCCAAACCAGTTTAGTCACCAACCGACTTAATCTTCCATGTGTCGCCTCCACAGCCCTCCTCAAAGTCGGTTCCAAGGAGTTTCGCCTGTTTTCCCGGCCGCAAAGTGTTGTGCCACACCTATAAATACAAGGGGGATCCCCCTAAATCAACACACCTAGATGTAGCCTCCCTCTCCTTTGTAAAGCTCTCTAGGCTAGTGGAGTGTAGGTGAAGAGTAGTTCTTCAAGGTCTTCTAGTCTTCATGAAGAGTATGGTATGATTTTGTATCTTCTCTTTTATAGAATGACTTGAGTTTGGTAATAAAGTTTATTTCCTTATCTTAGTTTGTCTTTGGTTGATATGCTTATGGTTAGTTTCTGATCCGTTATAGTTCATACTTGAATCATGTACCTTGCATGTTTAGATGTGGTAACACATCTAGGCCACGACAATGGTTTCAAATCCCTTAACGGGGCGCTCTATGTCTTTGCGCGAGGCTAGAATGGTAATCGTTAATGCAGACGTGGTGTCTCGGTTAAAGGTTATCTTTGAATGCGGCTCTACCCCATGGTTAGTTAAGGTAGGCGGCAGGTGGTGACAGTCCTATCCGTCTATCGTAATCCTCATGTTCGGGTAGTTGAGGTAGGAGGTCCATAAAGTAGCCGAGTGGACTGGTGGCTCCTCTGCCAGTCTCGTGCGGTTCTCCCGGTAGTGCTTGGGAGACTAGAGCCCGATCGTGAGCATGTGTATATGTATACAATTATGATCTATACTTGCCTAGATAGGAATGAATCTTTATATGCCCTTGAGTGCTCCTGTATGTATCTCTAATCCTAGTTATCAATATCTGAGAATGGTATATCTTGTCACACTACCTCTCAGCTATATTATCATTCACCCCTGCTCAGACTTTGGTTACCAACCATGACAATTCTCCTGAACTTGATAATTCTTTAAACCACCGCCTTCCCTACAGAAATATAAATACGACACCGAAGATTACTCACGGATAAAATGCTACAACGGTATTCCGTGCGCTTGCGGATTTATCTGTGACGTAAGAAATACAACACGGGCGTTTGTGGTGCCATTGCTAGGGAATGATGCCCCTGGTGATGATGCTATCAAATGCCAACATGCATGCCTAATCGGTTGCTCCAGATTTTATTCTATATTAAAATATGCACCGTTTCTTCATATTCTTAGTGACCACCTGCAGTGGATCTGTAAAAAATTGTATCAGCCATAATTCTCCTTGTTCAAAATATATTTATGTTTATACTAGCAAAAACTTATATTTATACTTGCTGTTTATTTGCCATATGTGAGAGTAACGTACTAGCCCAGGTTTGATGTATCTTTTTATCTTTTCTTTAAGTTCTGAACCAAACTTTTTATGTTGATCAAATCTGATTCAGTTGGTTTGTTAAATTTTCCCTGTTGAAAAGATAATTATGTTTATACTAGCAAAATTTAATAGCATGCACAGCTGAAGTTCAGTGTTTCTAAACACCTGTGTTTCTGAACTTTAGTGTTTCTAAACTCTAGTTAGTTACAGCCTTGGCATGAAGAAGAATTTTTTTATTCGTAAATGACATTAACAATTATTTGGTTGCTTTTATTCATAAACTAATGATTATGATGCCTAATCTTTTATCTCAATATTTTTATGTGTAGACTACCCCGGAAAACAATGATAGAATACAAATTGCACCTTCCATATAAGGGGATGATGAGGCCCATAAACTTGCAAATCAAAATGCAGATGCATTACGACAGGTAATAACATTATTGCACTATGTTCCATGTAATCTAGAGCTATGTACCTTAAACTGTAGCTAACATAGATCGAACAATTTAATGTTGCTAGACTCGGCCAGAAAGCGTGGTCACAGTGCAAAAAGATGCAGCAGCAGCTACTCGCTACAATAAAAATTCTACTGTCAGCAGAAATCTTTTCAATGAAAAAACTACAAATGGAACACAAGTGGCATATATCAGTCAACAGCAGCTAATGAATAAAATAAAAAATCAGAAAAGAAGAATGTAACAACTACAATATGTTATTTGCCAACCTTGGACAAAGTTATTCTGTGCATGTAGTAAACCTAATATTTTCTACTATCCTAGTCTTATTCTTTTGGTCAGGACATGGACAAACTTTGAGTGGCAGCCTTCGAATCAAGTGAGGACACAGCTGAGGCGATGACATGTTGCACTCCTAGGAAACCCTCGACTATTGCATAGATGTTAGGAAGTCTTGCACTGGTGCAAGTTTTAAATGGTTGTGAGATGAGTGAAATGTACACTCGTTGATGGTTTTAGTAACTACTTGAATGGTTTGTGAACTTATTGAATGATTGATTATAATTATTATATGTGAGTGCAATCGCTTTTATTATGGTAAATTGTTTTGGCAATGATGTTTCGTTAAACCACAAATCAAATACTACTAGCGTTGCAATACAAACTATGCCAACGAACTGATATGCGTGGCAATAGGATCTATGGCACCGAACTCAATTGCGTGGCGATATGATCTGTAGTAATGAATCAAATTGCGTGGCAAATGATACTATTGCCATGGTCAAACTACCGTGGTAATAACATTTGCTCTATCGTAACAAATAAAATTGCGTGGCAAATGGTACTTTTGCAATGGCACGTAAATCCTGGCAATAACATAGCAACTCTCGCAACAATTAAACGTGTATGAAAAATGGTGCTATTGCCACGGCTACGCGTATGATCTCTTGCAACGAATCAGATTGCGTGGCAAATGATGCTATTGCCATGGCATCACAATCGTGGCAATACCACCTTTGGCAACAAAATTCTGGCGTGGCAATTCGTGGTTGTATTGCCACGCCACTGATCGTTGCATATACCACCCCTCGCAACGCAGGCGTGCGTGGCAACTGATTATATTGGCATGACCATGAATGTTGCAAACACCGTCCTATTGCCATGCTTGGCAACGAACCACTTCGGTTGCAATAAACCCCAATAGTTGCAACGGAAAACTAGCAACGGTTGCAATAACCTTATTGTAATGCGATTTTTTTGCAACCATTGCCAACGAACGCGATTTGGTTGGATATAACACCTTTTGCAACAAAATTGGCCCTATTGCAACGCTTTGTCGACATTGCGCAAGGGTTAGAAATTAGTAGTGGGATAGCTCTTCTTCACTAATGCCTTAATTGGCTAATGCTTTAATTGGCATGCATTTGGTGTCGTTTTGTACACGGGTGCGGCATAGACAAGGCGATTCCAAATCAGTAATTAACGGGATATTTAGCATGTGGCTACCTGCCTTCACTTTTAGTTGGCACTGGGTACCACTTTCACATCAGTCGTCACTATCCATCGTAGCCACGCGAACAAAGATTTAAGCTAATTAAGTACATTATCTTGTAGCTAATTAATTACATTATCTTGTTACATGGATAGATGCACAACGCCACAAACACGCACCTTCCTTATATGGTCTGATGGTAACAATATTGCTACCAAAAAGATATATGAGCACGTATATGTATACGTGGCATATATATATATACTAGAAAATATGGGCTTTTGCAACGCTGGAAAATTGTGGCAATATGGGCCAAATCGTGGCAATATGTATCAATTGCCACAACATGATGGTCGTTGGCAGCCGTGGCAAATAGCCACATTTTTTCTTTTGTTGCAATAAATATGGTTTTTGCCACACAATGATGCGTTGCATTTGATACATTTTGCAATGACAGAAGTCGAGGCAATAGTAGGTTTTGCCACGGATTTATGCGTTGCCATTGTAGGTTTTGCAATGACTGAAGTCAAGGCAATATTATATATTGCCACCTATTTATTTGTTGCATTAGCCATTTCTCGCAATGGTCAACAACCTGGCCATTGGTTCTATTACCACGACCATCTTTGTTGTATTGAAACATTAGATTTAGTTGCAATAGACTCTACTGCTACGATATGATGTTGTGGCAACAGGTTCTTTTATTTGCCACGTAAATATTTGGTGGCAAAAGTGTATATTGGCACGTAAAGATTTTGTGGCAATTGCATAATTTGCCACCAAAATTATTTGTGGCAATTGTGCGCATCTTGCATCCAAATTGTTTCGTTGTAATTGGTTATATTGCCTTGTAATTATTTTGTTGCAATTGGGTATATTGCCACGCATAAGAATTCATGGGGATTGGCTCTATTGCGTGGCAAATAGTTTATTGCACTAACCCCTTTTGCCTTGCAAATATATCGTTGCAAATATCTCTATTATTGCCATGCTAATATTCCGTGGAAATAAGCTCTAAGGCCACTCAAAATTTTTGTTGCAATATGTGTGGTAATGCAATATATTATATAAAAATATTTATTGCATTGACAAAAATAATGAATCATATGCATGCCATAAAGCTTTCAAAGCATTTGAAAAAGAGTAATTACTGAATCATTGTAGCACGTGATAATCCATATGTAAATATTTGTATATTCAGGTAACAGGGGCCCTATTCTAGAAGAATGTTATGGAAACTCAACAATATCTTCAATTGTGTTGGTTCTGACGTTGTTTTCTTGGTTCAGTTGAGCACGCATGTCCTAAGTCAGACCTCTCCACCTCAGATTTTATTCCCCTGTTGAAATAAAGATTGAACTAAAGTAAAACAGTGTACAATATTGAACTCTACCATAGAACAAGATAATTAACACATGAAGAGCAGAGCAATAGGATCAATATATCCATGTAAAACAATTTCGAAGCAGAATTGATGAGATGGTATTAACTTCTTTTCCAATCCTAACAAAAAAACTACACGAGTGCAAGATTCCACATCATATTTGAGTCTAAAGTGAATAGACAAGCATATATAATATCATACAAGATTAACATGAATAGAAATAAAGTTCAAATAAGATTTTTCCAACTTGTTTGTACTATTTCCGAGACATTCCTTGTCCGTGAACGATTTTTGGCAGCAGAAGCCCTCAGTTGTAGTGGAGAAATAAAAGTATTCGTATTGTTAGTTTGGAAAAGGCTTCGGCTTCGGTTAACAGCAAATGCCCGTGTGTTGCGGCCTTTGTCACCGATTGCTGACCCATTTGCCGTTTCTGGGTGGAGGATGCTATAAAAATTAAGGATCAAAGTTAAGAATCATATGCAATGTACAAATTGTTCATGAATGTAAGCAAATATGGAAGTTATTACCTGCTGTAATTCTTCTTTTTTCTGTTCAACTAGCATAGAAAGCATTTCTTGCCTAAATTCTTCTCTAAGTGCTTCTTTAAATACCTCTCTCTTCTTCTCCTCCTCCTGTTGAATCTGCTGCTTACTTTCTTCAATGATCATTTCCCTTTCAGCTTCTAGATTTGCAACTTTCTCTTTTAACTTTTCTACCTCTCATTGGACCTCAATATTTTTTTGTTCAGCTGCAGCTAAAGCACGTGCTTGCTCTTCCAATTTAACAGCCATCAATTGACTCCTTGTTGGAACTTTTGCCATGTATCCATAACCATGAATTTTGGATGTTTTGCAACCTGTGCTTTGCTTATAGGTGGACTGAAAAATAATGTCTTCCTCTTCTGGTGTAAGGAAGGCTCTTTCGGAGCCACATTCTTTTTCTGCAATTTTTTCTGCAGCATGATACTGAGTGTAGTATGAAAATTGTATTAACGTACAGATAAGGATTGTAGTACAGGATTCTGAATCATTTAGTGAGTATTGAAATATCAGTACTCACATAGACATCCTTAGATGCACTGTTTGACCATTCACCATTCTTTGTGTGAGTTTTCATCCAAAGAGATATATCGTTTGGCTCTTCTCCAGTTTCTGCGTCTCTCTAAGATGACAAGAATGCATCATATGAATTTTTCATCATTGAAGAAAAGAAGAAATGATTTTATGATATTATTACCTGCTCATAGCTACATTGTGAGAATGGTTTAGATCCGATCAGATGCTTTGTCTTTTGTTGCTGCTAACTTTCTGCAAAAAAGTCAGTACAAATTGAATTGCATGGGCAGTGAACGAATACAGTTAGCAAGTGCAATTGGGAAAACAAAGCCATATCTAAAGAACCTGGAATGCTTCAGTTCCAAAATACAAGATCAAGTAGTGCCACTCAACAATATCTACATCTTCAGGCTTGTTTGCCATTCTATCACAATAATGTCCCATATCTTTTCCCCTTTGCATTTTCAGTATTTAGAAGGTCCCACCTATTCTGTTGGAAGATAGAACACAAAGAAAATATGAGCTCTTTGGTAATTACAAAGTTTAGATGGTTACAAAACAAAGATTGATTGTACTTACAAGTACGTCGGATGCTATAGAATTTTTGACATTTTCCTTTATTTCTTTCCACCTTTTCACTCCAATAAGTGGTACCCTTTTCCTTGTAAATATTACCACTTCATCCACAAATGAGCGGGTGTTTGGACTGATGGGACCACCGAGCCTTGCTGAAAATTCAATTTGCAGCTTCTGGGAGCCACCCTTTATCCTCTTGTGGGCAGCTGATAATCCTTTTAGGGTACCACGTCCAACTTTATTGGGAGCTTGAGAAGCTCCTGAAAGGTGACCATGAATATCTAATTAATTGAACACACTGTGCAAATAATATTAATTTTGTGATGCAAAACACACCATTTTGCTTAGGCTTTTGACGCCTAGCATGGGATGGGAAGTCTGTTGGAGGTGTTGGGCTACTATCATGACTTTCTTCTTCATCATTCGTATGCTGATCCAAAAATGTTACTGCATAAGAGGTAACCATCAACAAGATATGTAAGAGTAGCAAAGTTGAGAATATATGAATTTTCAGTGGATGGAAGTAAATTACAAATTATTGGAAGATCTCCTTTGCAGCCTCAACCATTCCTTATATGTTTTGATCATCTCGTCCCTATAGTCATTGTGGAATTCTACAAGTCATCATGGATATATCAGTAAAGTGGATAATGAAAAAATTGGCTATATTTATTGTGTTGAGTGAAACACTTTAACTAACCCATGTCTGGTTCATCACTTTGCAGATTTTGAAGCCAAACCTTGTATGCATCAATTGGTGGATCTGTAGCTGATTGATCAGTATTAGGCTGATCCCTCGATCGCTTCAGGGGTGTTATGGTGACCTGCCGCTCTCTAGGTTCATCCCTTGACAGTACTAGTCTGACTTTCATCTTGTTCTCATTTGTTTCAATCATTGATAATGCTTGATCTTCATAATCAATCACCTCAAGATTTGCTATGTCCCTGCCACATCGCTTCATGTAGTATAAGTAGTCCCTACCAGCGTACCCAAACTTTGATTTCATAGAAAGCAAGTTGTAGAATGAGATATCAGCCCTATCAATATTGAATGTGATGAATTCTTTTTCTCGAGGTGCCCCCCAGCACTGGAATGCTAGAGTCCACATCTCACCAGTCATCCTAACAAAAATATTAAATAAAAAGAGTCAATTAATTAACATGGTGTTTTTCATCAAGTTAAGATAAAGCTGACTAGAATATTTTGTCTTAGCTGGCTGAGTTGTGAAGCCCAAAAAATGCAAAATATTGTCGATCGGCAAGCATCTCAAACACAATAGTGCTAGATACATTGATTGGCCAATGTCATAATATTATCAGGTTCACTAAAATCTTTAAGACTCGGTTTGATCAGTAGTATGTAACACAAATTACATTACCATACCTGTCAAGGATCTACCAAAATAATATCCACGCAAAGGACATGGATATGATTCAGAACACAAGGATCTAATTACTAGCGGGCTTGCAATACAGGCGTGCCCCTCTTACAACAACAACAACAATAACATAGCCTTTTGTCCCAAGCAAGTTAGGGTAGGCTAGAGATGAAACTCATAGAAAAAACAAAGATCACGGATCTTCAGGTACGTGGATGGCGAGTCTCCAAGCGCTCCTATCCAAAGCTACCTCTTTGGAGATATTCCACTCCTTAAGGTCTCTCTTCACCGACTCGTCCCAAGTCAGTTTTGGTCTACCTCTACCTCTCTTTACATTTTCGGCCTGCTTTAAACCCCACTACGCACCGGCGCCTCAGGGGATCTCTGTTGGACATGTCCAAACCATCTCAATCGATGCTGGGTAAGTTTCTCCTCAATTGATGCCACCCCGACTCTATCCCGAATAACTTCGTTCCGGACTCTATCCCTTCGTGTGTGCCCGCAAAACCACCGCAACATCCGCATCTCTACTACACTCAGTTGTTGGATATGTCGTCTTTTTGTAGGCCAACATTCAGCACCGTATAACATCGCCGGATGAATCGCTGTCCTATAGAACTTACCTTTTAACTTTTGTGGCACCCTTCTGTCACATAGGACGCCAGAAGCTTGACGCCACTTCAACCAGGCAGCTGAGATTCTATATCTAACATCTTCATCAATGTCGCCATACTTTTGAAGCATCAATCCTAAATACCGAAAAGTATCCTTCTGGACCACCACTTGCCCATCGAGACTAACATCTCCATCCTCATGCCTAGTCGCGCTGAAATCGCACATCATGTACTCGGTCTTGGTCCTACTAAGTCTGAACCCTTTCGACTCTAACGTGCGTCTCCACAACTCTAACTTCCTATTAACCCCTTCTCTACTCTCATCCACCAGCACCACATCATCAGCAAAGAACATACACCAAGTGATATCATCTTGTATGTCCATTGTGACCTCATCCATCACCAAGGCAAATAAATAAGGAATCAATGCTGACCCCTGATGTAGGCCTATGTTAATCGAAAAGTCAGTGGTGTCACCATCATATGTCCGGACAAACGTCATCGCATCCTTATACATATCCTTGATGAGGGTAATGTACTTAGTTGGGACTTTGTGCTTCTCCAAGGCCCACCACATGACATTTCTCGATATTTTATCATACGCCTTCTCAAGATTAATAAAGACCATATGCAAGTCCTTCTTCTGCTCTCTATATGTCTCCATCAATTGAGAGGCGTGCCCCTCTTATTCCATTAAAAAAATACTAGGGGGCACCAAGATGAATCTAGTTGTAGTAACGAAAAATCCTAGATTGATTGATCAGGAAGATTGATTACTAGTAAGCCCTTAGGTGCACTAACAGGAGGGACTAATCATTGGCAAGTAGATGCGTTCTAATACAGAACAAGAAGGACAAAGAGGAAGATACGTTACCCGGTGGTGGGAAGATTATACAACCCCGGCTGCACATCAACGAGTTGTTGTACTTGTGAAGTTGGATGACCGCCATCGTTGGTGCAGAGATCTTCGTCATCGACGACCAGGGGAGGGCGGCGCGGCAGGAGACGTCGACATGGCGATGGAGAA
Source organism: Panicum miliaceum (assembly GCA_032594955.1). Lineage (NCBI taxonomy): Eukaryota > Viridiplantae > Streptophyta > Magnoliopsida > Poales > Poaceae > Panicum > Panicum miliaceum. The sequence continues at coordinate 25,400,950 of CM064072.1, read as the reverse complement.
TGAGGTGCTCGCAGAACCGCCGCCTGGGAAGGCCGATGGATGAGATTGGAGACGTGCGCCAGTTTAGAGGTAGGGTTTCCTTATCTATTAGAGTTGGTTTTCAACTTTGATGTGGGAAATTTTTGGGCGGGCTGGTGGGGTGGGGGGAGCCGTGACTTGGAGGGAATTGAAAACAGCGTTCAGGTGCATGCGTCTTGTTAGTTTGTATGCATGTGTGTGTATGTTTTTCTTTGGACTCAAAGTGTGCACGCTTAAATTGAGTGCTTGGTGCCATGCACGTTTAAAATTTTGTCACGCTCAATTGAAATAAGATACGAGGAAGGTCAAGAGCTATGATGACATGACCACGCCGACCATCGCGATGACCACGCCGAACACCGCGGCCACCACGCCGATCACGGCCGGCAACCGTGGCGAGCACGGCCACCACGCCGATCACGGCAGGCCACCACGCCAACCACTGCGATGACCACGCCGAACACCGCGGCGACCACGACGACCACCGTACGTGAACACGGCAACCATGCCGACCACGACCACTGTGGCGACCACGCCGACCACCGTGGCGAGCACGGCCACCAAACCGACCACGCCAGCCACCGCGGCCACCACGCCGACCACCGTGGCGAGCACGGCCACCATGCCGACCACGCCGGCCACGCCGGCCACCGCGGCCACCACGCAGACCACCGTGGCGAGCACGGCCATGTTAGATGATATGCATCTATGATGCGGCCATGTTAGACGATATGCATCTATGATACGAGCATGGCCACTGTACGATCTACAAACTCACTCATTAGAAGAAAGAGACGAGTAATGTACAAAGTAATGATCGATTCAACATGCAAGCATGATCGAATTCTTAATTAGTTGAATAACATCATTGAGGATGCACAAATTAAGGATGGATCTTAGATATTGGCATAAAAATATTGCAAATAAAAGCAGAAATATATTGGTACTCTTGTTGGCCAAAAAAATGAAAATTTAAAAAACATGTTCAATACGTGTGTGTTCGTTCACTTATAAGGTGAACGTGTGTGTACGTTTTTTTTTGGATTTGGACTCAAAGTGCATGTGTGTGTGAGTAAAGATCGATATTACATGTAAGAGTGATCGACATCTCTGTTGATTAGAGGAACAAGACACTACAAGTGAAACATTGGTTTCCAAGAACATTACGAATGCATCTTTGCCGATTATGTAGATATATATTTATTTTACAGATGAATATATTGGTAATATGTTTGGTACGAAAACATAGGAAATCAAAGCTGAAATATGTTGGCCATGTTATTTTGCAAAAACATAGGAAATCAAAGCTGAAATATGTTGGCCATGTTATTTTGCAAAAAAGAAAGCTAATTAGAAAACAATACAACTAACTAGGAGGTTCAAAGAATCGAACCTGCAACCTGTCAACCCAACCATGACCAAGCAAACCATTGCGCTACTGATGTGAATTCGTGTATTTTTCATATAGTATGCTAATTATAGGCAACGTTGGTTGGAGGGAACAAGCACCCTTCCCCAGCCCGGCCCATCTCCTATACGTGCAGCAAGCAAGCGCCTCCACAGCCGCCGCCGCCATCACGTATCTTCGCCGAGACTCGCCCTCACCCCTTGTCGCCTTACCCCCTGTTGGATGAAAACCATAAGCAAGCGCCTCCACGCAGGACGATCGGCCGGGGACGCCGCAAGCCACGCATTGTGCAAGGGATAGTTTCTCTGATCTGCACGTGGTTTCAAGCTTAGGTATACCATGATTCAAAACCCTACAGTTCTCCATGCATGGCGTTATATGCAAGTGCATGATTAATTTATGGTGTTCATGCATGGAACGTGAAGCAATTGGTCCCATCCCCATCCACCAGCCATCTCCAATTCCGATTATGCATCCAGTAGCTAGACCTCTCCCATCCCAATCTGAGATGACATGGATTGCAATAATATTGACAAGTACTCAATTTTTCTTTGAACATTCAATAGTTATATTACTGTACGCAAATGTTAATAATATGTTGACAGATTCATATTTAAATTTGACTATCATGATTACAAACTAAGTTTTTAGAACTGAAGAGTCTGGTGATTGCATATTTTTAATATGGGTGCATGTTTTGTGGTTGATTTTTTGCAGTGGTCAGTTGGATGCTTTTTTCTTAGTAGTGCTTGTATCAAGTATGTCAGTTGATAGGAGTTGGATGCGCATGGATAAGTCAACAATTGAGTGGCAGAAAGGATTCAAGGAGTTCATGGATTAAACATTTGAAGGCACCTCCCAAGGAGAGACTGCACCCTGTCCATGTTCAAGATGTCGTTGCATGTCAGACAGAACAGAATCTGAGGTCCAAAGTTATTTGTTTTTCAGATATTTTGATGAGAGTTTCATACAAGGAGCAGCTAATGATGAAGATTTTGATCATGAAGAACTTGACAGTCAAGGTGTGACAGGTGACAGTGCTTCTATCAATGATCTGGTTCCCACATTAATACGAGGTGCTATACACGGAGGCATCATAGGTTCTAATAATGAAGAGCCAAATGATCGTGCTAAGAATTTCTTTAAATTATTGAAAGAGGCACAGAAGGAAGTCTATCCAGGTTGCAAGGAGGCTACAAAGGTATTTTTTGTTAGAATATAATAGTCGGTCCATATTGGGTGTACAGCCCATAGGCCTTGTACAGTTGTAACCTGTTTGTAACTCTAGCCTATTAGGCTATATAATGAAGGTCACCCCCCCGATTAGGGTGTGCGGTGTTTCTCTCCATGGTACCTTCCCTTCCGCCCTCGCGCCTCCTCTGCCCGTGCGTCCTCCGCGAGGACGTGCGCCACCGCACCAGCCCCGGCCGCGCGCGCGCACTCGCGCCGCCGCCAGCCCAGGCTGCGCGCGCCCCCGCACCGCCGCCTCTGCCCTGCGCCGCCGCAGGCCGCCATGCGGATCGCGCTGCCGCCCTGCCCTGCGCCGCCCCAGGCCGCGCGCCCCCTCGCCGCCGCCTCTGCCCGGTGCCGCCCAGGCCGCCGCGCGGATCGTGCCGCCGCCCTCACGCCGCGCCCATGACGTCGTCGTCGACTTCCTCCACCACGACCGGCGCCCTCGGCCCCCAGTCGTCCGGCACCATGGGGGACTCCCTCGCTGCTCCTCTCTTCGCCGCCTACGCCTCCGTCAACGTGAAGCAGCACGTCCCTGTTGCGCTCAGCCTCGAGCGCCCGAACTACTCCAAGTGGAAGGCGTTCTTCACCGCCCTCTGCGGCAAGTACGGGCTGCTCGGCCACATCGATGGCACGGAGGCCGCGCGCCCGGTTGACCCCCTGTGGTCGCAGCCTGATGCCTGCATCCGTGGCTGGATGTACGGCTCCGTTGACGACGCCGTCCTCGACCTCGCTATGGAGCCCGATCAAGATGCTCGTGCTCTGTATGTCTCTATCGAGGCCCTATTCCAGGCGAACAAGGAGTCCCGCGCCGTCATCCTCGAGCAGGAGTTCCACAACCTGTCCCAGGGCGACCTCTCCATTGATGCCTACGCCCAGCGGATGAAGCGCACCGCTGATGCACTTCGGGAAGTCGGCCACACCGTCTCCCCCGCGCAGCTCGTGCTCAATCTTCTGCGCGGCCTCAACTCCCGCTTCGCCACCACCGCCGACATCATTGCCAACTCCTCACCGCTTCCCGACTTCAGGTCTGCCACCAACATGCTCCGCGTCAAGGAGCTCCACCTTGGCAACGAGAGCAACGAGGCCTCGGCTTCAGCTCTTGCCGCCTCCACCACCCCCCCCCCCTGCACCTCACCGTCCCACCGGTCCACCTCCTCTGCACCCACCAATCGTGGGGGCGGTAGCAGGGGCAAGGGCGGCAAGGGCAAGGGTGGGCGCGGCGGCATCGGCAGCAATGGCAGCAGCGGTGGCGGGCGCAACCAACAGCACGGCGGTGGCTTCGGCAGGCAAGGCGGCGGGCGTCAGGCCTCCCTGCCGGCCGGTCCTTGGGCGTACTACAACCCTTGGGCCGTCCAGTGGCCACCTCCGTAGCAGCAGCCGTGGGGTGTGCCACCCGTGCCTCCCCCTCAGGCACACACCGCCTTCGCGCCGCCTCAGTTCTCCACTGCCGGCGGTCCACCGGCTTCTGGGCCTCCAGCCAGCTGGGATCCGACCAGCCTGATTGCCGCCCTCAACCAGATGGCGGTTCAGGGTGGTTCTGCACCCTGGGTCATGGACAAAAGAGCGGAGCGACATCTCACATGTCTCCCAATGATGGTATTTTACTTTCTCATCTCCCGTCGCCACCATCCTCCATTACGGTTGGCAACGGTCAATCAATTCCTATTCTTAGTCGTGGCACTTCTCTCATTCAATTAGCTGATCGTTCCTTTCATCTCGATAATGTTCTTGTCGCTCCCCAGCTCACTCGTAACCTGTTATCTGTTCGACAGTTTACTCGCGACAATAACTGTTCCATTGAATTTGACGCCTCTGGTTTTTCTGTTAAGGATCCGCAGACCAAGGCGGTCCTCCTTCGGTGCAATAGCAACGGGGACCTCTACACCATTCCACATCGCATGCCACCTCGCTGCCATGTCGCCGTCGTTTCCCCAGAGCTGTGGCACTCCCGCCTTGGTCATCCTGCACCTGCCGTCATCACCACCCTAAATAAGCTATCAGCTATCCACTGTAATAAAGCAGCCCGCCGCCTTTGTCATGCCTGTCAGCTAGGCAAACACGCTAGGCTGCCCTTTGCTAGTTCGGTCTCTAGTACATCCGCACCCTTTGAACTCGTTCACTGTGATGTCTGGACCTCTCCAATTTCGAGCGTTTCTGGTTATAAATTTTATCTCGTGCTAGTTGATGATTATACTCACTTTTGTTGGATGTTTCCTCTTTGCCATAAATCCGGAGTTCATGAACATATTGTTCAGTTTGTTGCTTACGCTCACACACAGTTCAGCTTTCCTGTCCGCTGTTTTCAGGCAGATAATGGCACCGAGTTCATCAACAATGCCTCCGCTACCTTCCTGGCTAGCCGCGGCATCCTGCTTCGCACCTCGTGCCCCTACACATCCGCCCAGAACGGCAAAGCTGAGCGGATGCTTCGCACATTGAACAATACTGTTCGCACGCTTCTGTTTCATGCCGCCTCTCGCTCATGGCCGATGCATCAGCTGGATGTGAAGAACGCCTTTCTTTACGGCCATCTGAACGAGACGGTCTACTGCCAGCAGCCGCCCGGCTTCGTCGACCCGGCGGCTCCCGACCACGTCTGTCTCCTGCAAAAGTCCTTGTACGGACTCAAGCAAGCACCTAGGGCGTGGCATCAGTGGTTCTCCGGCTTCGTCCAGCGGTCCGGCTTCACTGCCTCGACCTCCGATACATCCCTCTTTGTTTACAAAGCGGGTGCTGACATTGCCTACTTGCTGCTCTACGTCGACGACATCATCCTGACAGCTTCATCGACACCGCTTCTTCGTCGCATCACCGAGCTCCTTCACTCCGAGTTCGCCATGACTGATCTCGGGGATCTTCATCACTTCCTCGGGATCTCAGTCACGCGTTCTGCCGACGGCCTCTTCCTCTCTCAGCGCAAGTACGCTGTGGACCTGCTCCAGCGCGCCGGCATGGCTGAGTGTCACTCTACGGCGACTCCTGTTGACACTCATGCCAAGCTCTCTGCTACGGACGGCACTCCGGTGGCGGACGCCACTCAGTACCGCAGCCTCTCCGGTGCACTACAGTATCTCACGTTGACTCGTCCGGACCTCGCCTATGCAGTTCAGCAGATTTGCCTCTTCATGCATGACCCGCGAGAGCCTCACCTTGCGTTGCTCAAGCGTGTCCTGCGATATGTCAAGGGCACTCTGTCCACCGGGCTTCACATCAGCGCCGGCAGCATCACCAGCTTGACCGCCTACTCCGATGCTGATTGGGCTGGTTGTCCAGACTCTCGGCGCTCCACTTCAGGCTACTGTGTCTTCCTCGGTGACAACTTAGTCTCTTGGTCCTCCAAACGACAGACTACGGTCTCTCGTTCGAGTGCGGAGGCTGAGTATCGTGCTGTTGCGCACGTTGTGGCTGAGACTTGTTGGCTTCGTCAGTTACTTCAGGAGCTCTACGCACCCCTCTCTTCGGCGACGATCGTCTACTGCGACAATGTCAGTACTGTCTACATGACCGCCAATCCAGTCCATCATCGTCGCACGAAGCATATTGAGATAGATATTCACTTCGTCCGTGAGAAGGTTGCTTTGGGACAGGTTCGGGTGCTCCATGTTCCATCGTCTCATTAGTTCACGGACATTATGACCAAAGGGTTACCTGTACAGTTGTTCACTGACTTTAGGTCCAGTCTTTGTGTTCGTGACACTCCCGCTTAGACTGAGGGAGGGTGTTAGAATATAATAGTCGGCCCATATTGGGTGTACAGCCCATAGGCCTTGTACAGTTGTAACCTGTTTGTAACTCTAGCCTATTAGGCTATATAATGAAGGTCACCCCCCCTGATTAGGGTGTGCGGTGTTTCTCTACATCTTTCATTGTGAGGTTATTTCAGATAAAGTGCATGTATAGTCTCTCCAACAGTGCTTTAGAGGCCATAATTCAGCTGTTCTCACTTGTGCTTCCAGAAGGCCATTGCATTCCAAACACATTGGATAAAGTACAAAAGGTTGTTCGAGATCTTGGCCTCGACTACCAGAAGATACACGCATGTGTGAATGACTGTGTGTTATTCAGGAAAGGTTATGCTAACATGGATTCATATCCAATCTGTGGTGAATCCAGGTGGAAAATGGCAGTTGCAAGTGAAAATGATGAAGGGAGTGGTACTGGTGCAGGCAAGAAGCATTTTCCAAGTAAGATTTTACGCTATTTCCCACTTATTCCACATCTGCAAAGGTTATATATGAGAGAGACCACATCATCTTATATGCGGTGGCATAACGAAGAATTGGTCCACGATGAAAAAATGCGTCACCCTGCAGACTCCCCTGCATGGAAGCATGTGGATAACGAGTACAAGGAATTTGCGAAGGATCCTCGCAATTTTAGGCTTGGTCTTGCATCTGATGGCTTCAATCCATTTGGGATGTTGAATGTTGCCTACACTACATGGCCGGTTATCTTAATCCCTTACAATTTGCCTCCCTGGTTGTGTTTGAAACAACCATATTGGATGATGTCTATGTTGATACCCGGGCCAAAATCTCCAGGAAATAGCATTGATGTGTATTTGCAACCCCTGATTGATGAGCTAAAAGATCTATGGGTTAATGGTGTTGCAACATGGGATGCGAAGGAGAAGAAAAATTTCACTTTGCGTGCAATTCTACTATGGACTATTAATGATTTTCCAGCATATGGGATGCTATCTGGATGGAGCACAAAAGGTAAGTTTGCTTGTCCATACTGCCACAAGGATACTGATTATTTATGGTTGAAATTTGGTTCGAAGCATTGCTACATGGGACCTCGCTGTTTTTGCCTAAGGGCCACAGGTGGCGCCGTAACAAGATCAGTTTCAATAACAAGGTTGAAACCAGGGAGCCTCCAGTGCTACTGACCAGTGAACAGGTGTTGCAGCAGTATGAAAGTTTTGAGCAAGTGACATTTGGTCAGACGACGAAAAAGAGGAAGCAACGTGACGAGGATACTAGATGGCACAACTGGAGGAAGAAGAGTATTTTTTTTATCTACCTAATTGGGAAAAGTTGCTTGTAAGGTATAATTTGGATGTCATGCACATTGAGAAAAACATATGTGAGAGCATATTGGGTACTTTGCTAGAGTTACAAGGAAAATCAAAGGTCGGTGAGAAGGCTCGGCTCGACATGCAACATATGGGGATACAGGAGGACCAACATCCTTTGGTCAAAAATGGTAGGTACACTTTGCCATCAGCATTGTACCATCTGGGTGTTGATGAGAAGAAATTTTTATGCAAATATTTAGAAGGAGTGAAGATGCCCGATGGTTACGCCTCTAATATCAAGAGGTGTGTGGATGTCCAAGGGCGTAAGTTGTCTGGTCTCAAAACTCATGACTGCCATGTTATCTTTCAGAAACTTTTACCCATAGCAGTACTGCCATGTTATCTTTCAGAAACTTTTACCCATAGCAGTACGCAACATATTGCCTGAAGATATTGTTATCCCATTGATTCAACTTAGTAGATTCTTCAATTCAATTTGTTCAAAGGAGTTAGAGGCTAAGGAACTTGAAAATCTCAGCACCTCGATCAGAGAAACTCTTTGTCGGCTGGAGATGATATTCCCACCATCTTTATTTGACATCATGATGCATTTGCCAATTCATCTAGCTGAGGAGGCTAAACTTGGAGGACCTGTGTGCTACAGATGGATGTATCCAATTGAGCGATATCTACGAACACTTAAAGGCTATGTGCGCAACAAAGCACATCCGGAAGGCTCAATAGCCGAGGGATATATATCTGAGGAGTGCATGATATTTTGTTCTCGGTTTTTGGAAGACAGTGATACTAAGCTTAATCGTCCGGAGCGTCATGAATGTGCTGCCGTGAATGAACCACCTTCCGGGCTAAGCATATTTGGCAACATTGACTATAGTAAGAAAGGATTTACAGTAGAGTCGATTTCTATGTTGGAGATGCAGCGGATGAGGCACTATATAATTACAAATAGTAATGAGGCCAGTCCATGAATTATGTAAGATGTTTTTGGCACATACATATTTTGCAATTGCATTTTCATAATTTTTTAAAACTAATTGAAACACTACTGTTGCTTTATTCCAGGGACCATATGGATGAACTCAAAAAATTAGTCCACGTAATGTTGAGAAGCCACACAAGGAGCAATTTGTTGGCTGGTTTGAGCGTAAAGTTAGTAATTTAATACTTGGATTGTTGTGCCTGTTCAAATTATCATGATATTGACAAATGTTATTTTTAAATTTGGTGCAGATCAACAAACTGTATGAAGAAGGGAAAACAATCGACCTCATCTATGCTCTTTCTCAAGGTCCAGACCATAGGGCACGTATTTTCAATAGATGCTTTATCAATGGTTTTCTATTTTGAACTGCCAACATTGAGAACAACCTAAGTACATAAAATAGTGGTGTTGTTGTGAGAGGTGATGACAATACTGGAAATATGGACTGGTATGGCAAGATTAAAAAAATTATCGCACTTGATTTTCCTAATCAAAAGGAAGTTGTCATATTTCAGTGTGACTGGTATGATGTGCCTGCTGCCGATATGAAGAAAACTAGAGGGTACAACAAGGATCAATATGGTATTATAGATATTTTTACAATTAAATTTCGATACTTAGATGATCCTTACATTCTGGGGTCACAAGCTGAGCAGGTGTTTTATGTCAAAGGCTCAAAGAAACCAGATTGGTGCACTATGGTAAGAATGAAACCAAGAAATTTGTTCGCCATGCCTGAAGGTGAAGAAGAGGAGGGAGAAATTGATCTGGACTTATTGGTCGTGGGTGTGGAAGATATGAATGTGGCAAACACACAAAAAGAGGTGAACAATTGGAGAAGGTTAGACATAGAAGGAGTTAGTGGTGATGCTACTGTCATTCAAAGGGCGCTTGTTGAATCTGTTCCATAACCAAATGATGATGACTTATCTGATGAAGAAGATGACACGAATGAGACCTACATTGATGATGGACTCATTGCACCTGTCAATTCTTCCAGCCAAGGACCAGACGATGATTTTTTGCATAAATCCTGTAATTTAGTAAATGTTTACCTACTGTCAAAAAGTTTACTTAATATTAATATTGTTATTGTTAAATGCTATACCAAGACGAGGTCTAGATGATGAGATATAATTTTGTTACTGATAAATGCTATATAAAGGGTTTGAGGGAGTGTATACTACATATGCGACATGTCCCCGCGAGATGGTTTCGCAAGGAAGAAGAAGAGGGCCTATTGGGATTTTTGGGGAAGGGAGGGGTAGATACATGAGAGACAAAAAAAATAATTCCATATGCTCATCTGTATACATAAACAAACTAGGCTTGTATAAAGGGTATACATAAACAAACTAGTCTTGTATAAAGGGTAACTGTAGTTCCATTGTACATCAAATCGGACATAGCCTAGTGGTACTCCTACAAGGTATTGGTCTAAAAGTCTGGAGTTCGAATCTAACTTCTACAAAGATTTTTTATTTGATTTTTAAATATAATCCAGCATGCATTAACATAATTTGAAGCAACGAATAATTTTACATTGCAATAAAGCACAATGTTTTGCAACAAAATTAATTCATTATGACAATGGAGCAAATTCGTGGCAATTTTGTCACCTGATTGCAACAATTCAATTTTTCATTGCAATATAGATCAATCTTTTGCAATGCACTTTAATTCTATTACAACACCATAAATACGTGGAGATAATATAAAGTAATTGCAACCAATCCTTTTTACATTGCAATATAGATCGATCTTTTGCAATGGACGTCAAAATTATTACAACATAAACATATCATGGCGATATAGACTACTTATCGCAACCATTCAATAAAACTATTGCAATATAGACCAAGCTGTTGCAACGAACATAGAGATTATAACAACGTAGTTAAATTGTAGCAATATTGGGCACTTAGCGCAACCATTTTATATCGGGTGCTAATAAAAAAACTAATTGCAACTAAATTTATTAATATCGCAACGTAAGTTTTTTTTTTGTAAGAGTTTCCAAAAGTTGCAACAAAATCTCATAATTGTGGCAATACCACCCAGCTATTGCAACAAAAAATATGCAAATTGCAACGCAACATTATTTGTGGCATTATGGATGACATATTGCGACCAAATTTGAAAAAGGTAGCAATAACACCTATCTATTGCAACAGAATTAGTGTTGTTGCAATGCTTTCCGTGGCGATAGGGTAAAAATCTAGTAGTGTGTGTGTATATATATATATATATAAATCCATTCTACACGCGCTTATAGCTACTCCTACATGTGTATTCCATGATGTAGGGCGTATCTAACCCAACGAAAGGTACGTACGAGGTGTATGTGATCATACTAGACCATCTGTGATGGTATATACTTTAAGTATGTAACCATACATGGATTATATGGACATACTCATTTTTATATATTAGTACTAATGTATAATCATGATATATTTAAAAAATAGTGATGTTTTTGATATTTTTCGTACATATCCCTTTAAAGTATCTTAGAATTAGTATATGAACATACTCAAAGTGATAATTGAGTATGTGGATATACGCACGGTGGTATACTGATAGTGAGAGTGAGAGTAGCTACAAGCGAGTGTAGATAAAACTTGTCCTATATATATGTATATATATATACACCACACGATTGTCAGCAGCTATCAAGAGCCAACGGTCTGGAATCCTGTCCCATGTTTTTGTTCTTTTGCCATTTGAGCGGCTTATGCAAAACCGTATTTAATGAGCTGAGCACACCCAATCCTTATTATTTATTTCCATGTAAGCAAGATACGTGTCCACATGGTTTTATTTAAACTACGGACACATCACACCGTACTTCGAGAACTGAGCACACCTAAAACCTTACTTTTGTTTGCTAGCAGCTCGATACGTGTCTATGCTATTCTCCATGCTTTTGCAGCTGCTCTGCACTAAACAATATAACTGATGATTTTTTTGGTCTCAGCTATTCTCCATGCTTTAATTCAATGTACTTCTGTTAGAATTATCAATGCGTACGTGCAATTTGTGCTCACAATCTTCTTGTCTTATTGGTAGCATTGAGGGTGTAGCTGTGTTCAGTCGCCCTGAGGCTGTAGCAGTGTTCCAAATTTGTTGGTTTTCAAAATTTCCTTTGGATTCGTCCTGAGGATGTAGCAGTGTTCAGTGAGCTATTCTGATGTGCAACGTTCTGAAAGATGACGATTGCAGGGCCGTGCTTCTTGCATATGCTCGATTAAGTTGTTAACGGATCAATCACAATCCAATTGTCTCAACGGAAGCTGCTTACATCGGCCGCGAATACTATCTGTTGGTCGACCGAGTTTTTGCGTTTAAGTCAGTCGACTGACGTGGAGGCTTTTCTTTGCATTGGGCGATGAAGCCTACCATCTTCTTCTCGACGAATCCCATATGGCCTTCACTGATTGGTTTTGACTTTGGGTTTCGGGTTTGGGTGCACTGAACTGCCTGGACCCCGCAGAACTAGATGAAGGCAGCAGGAGGTCGGACCGATCGCAGACAGCTGGCAGTCTGTTGTTGATTGGATAGGGTTAGTGGTTGCAAAGTCCAAACAAATATACGAGGGTCTTTGCATCGGTAGAATGAACCTAGAAAAGAACTGAGTGTCTAGATACACTGCTAGAAAAACTTGCATTAGTACTGGGCTTATGGTATGGTTAGTACCCGTCGAGCTGATCGGTACCCGCCTGACCGGTACTAAATGGAGGACGGTTTGGATAGGGTTAGTGGTTGCAAAGTCCAAACAAATATACGAGGGTCTTTGCATCGCGTACACGTGAATTTTTCACGCGTAAATGTGCGCGTGCGTGGCCGTGAGGATTTGAACCTACGACCTCCCGCCTCGTGCGTAGCTTCTTTACCATCCCACCTACGTATCACATGTGACTAGGTGGCAGATGATTTCCTTTTGAAGTAATCCCTGGAGGGCCATTTAGCACCGGATAGTGTCATTGACCAGTACTAAATTGTCGCGCCATTTTAGTACCGGGCCAAAACATAGGGTGATATTTAGTACCGGATGGTGTTTTGGTCTGGTACTAAAATGGCTCCGGGGGCTTTCAAATTTGGACCCGGTACTAAAATGGCTCCGTGGCAACTTTAGTACCAGATACAATGTTAACCGGTACTAACATGCGTGACGAATGCCCATTTTTCTAGCTGTGATAAGTCTATTCGGAACTAGGGTTGGTACGGTATTTATTATTTACTACCTAGCCCTTGGGCTGGTGTAAAGTCCTACCACTGCTAGACAAACTAGCATTAGTACCGGGCATAGGGCATGTTTAGTACCAGTCAGGCTGACCTGTACCGCCTGGCCGGTACTAAATGGAGGAGGGCCATTTAGTACCAGTCGCAGAACCCGGTACTAAACGCGCCACCCAAAAAAAATGAAAAAAATATTACGAACTGTCCGGAGGCCCACACACGCGCATAGTCACAAGTCACGCAAATTTTTCACGCGTAAATGCGTGTGAGCGGCCGCGAGGAGTCGAACCCACTACCTCCGGTCTCACGTGTAGCTTCCTTACTATCCCACCTACACATCACATGTGATTGGATGGGAGATGCTTTCATTTTGAAGTAACCCGTGGAGGACCATTTAATACCGGCCAAGGCACCAACCGGTATTAAATGGTGACAGTTAATACCGGATGGTGTCATTGACCGGTATTAAATGCACGCGCCATTTTTGTACCGGGCCATTTAGTACCGATTGGTGTCTTGGCCTTGGTACTAAAATGGCTCCGGAGGCTTTCAAATTTGGACCCAGTACTAAAATGACTTCGTGTCTGCTTTAGTACCGAACCAAATTGTGTCCGGTACCTGACGAAAGGTCATTTTTCTTGTAGTGTACATGTACTAGGAGGACATTTCGGACCTTCCAACCTATCTTCCATCTTAACCCAAAGTGGCCCTCCCGCAACCATTAGAACACACCTGCCACTCCGTATGTTCCAGTGCATATATTAACGCACTACCTGCAGCCTTGTAGCGAGAGTCTAATGCCTTCCCGTGTATTTTCAGCATGTTGTCATCTAGAGTAAAAGAATGTAGGCTTGAAAACCACCTTGTACTCCATACGCGCTTGAACTCCCTGAATGCCCATCCTATCCGCGCAAGGATCTGATGTAAGACTTTCCCAAGACCAGGACCCATGTGCAAGTAGCCGTTGCAATACACTTCCTACAACCAAAGGGTGCTGAGTAAATTCCATACTCGCGTGTAGAAGGTGAAGAGGGATGGTCTACAATTCCTAGGAGCATGGCCTCTCCTAGGACCCATATTGTTCCATATCCGGTAACCCCCTAGAGACTGGACGGCCAGTCCAAAGGGTCCCCCTTTCTTCCGATACCAACGATTGCCCTGGTCTTCCGTAAATACCACTGTTTATTCCTATCATCACATTACTTCAGAAAACATCTTTGGTTTTTAACATTTGCCCTGGCCGTTGTTGGGTCCCGGGACTAATGATGGCATTAGTCCCGGATCCAACGGCTAGGGGCCGGGAAGGACATTTAGTCCCGGTTGGAACCTCCAACCTGTACTAAAGGTCCATCTTTAGTCCTGGTTGGTAACACCAACCGGGACTAAAAGTCCAAAACTTTTAATCCTGGTTAGTAACACCAACCGTGACTAAAGGGTCGTCATTTAGTTCCGGTTGGTAACACCAACCGGGACTAAAGATCCTTTACTTCCGGTTGGTGATATCAGCCCGGACTAAAGGGGGTTCTACGTGTTTTTTCAAAAGAAAAGCATCCTAAGTAGAGTCACATGTGCTGTGTAGGTGGGATGGTGAGGAAGTTATATGTGAGCCAAGAGATCTTGGGTTCGAATCCTGGGTGCGGAGTAAATTTTTTGTCTTGCACAGACCCTTAAGTCCAGGGTGTGGCAAAAGGCGAGATCAGCATGGGTGCTCACGTTGCTGGCTGTTGAAGGGAGGCGGCTGTGGAATTCAACAGTAGTTATTATAGGGCGGCCGTCGGGGCAAGGGTTGGCAGTGGTTCCCCGGAGCAAGGTTATCGTGTCGCGATTCAATGGTTCCAGCAAAGGCGAGCAACTTGAGAGACGCAGGTGAATAATAAGAAACAAAAGGTAATGTGATGAGGAGGTGGTGGCAGGATAATGGTCCCTGTTGGGCTGGCCGAAATGAAGCTCTGGTGACGTTAAAAGATTGATAGAATTTCTTTATATAACAAACAACGGCTGTGAAGAGTTCGACATATGGATTGTTCATCCTTAGATCCAGATCACAGTGCATGCGTACATGAGAATATATGAATAAGTGCAGCATGGGCATTAATTGTGATAAATTTACTAGCACACGACATGCATATAGGTTGCAAAACATACAAGCAAGAATGATTGAATACATTAAACATTCAGACGACCCAGAGTCTTGAGAGTCACGAAGATGAGAGAGAGAGAGAGAAAGAGAGAGAGAGAGAGAGGTGCAGGGAAAATCAAAAGATGAAATAGAGGGAGACAAAGGAAGATGTCATCAATCCACCAGAAAGTGCAGGTCACAATGATGTAGAAATAGTATTTGCCCTCCACAATGCATAATCACAGGGGCAGTTGCTGGGCTTAAGTCAAGAGATCTTGCAGAATATCTGCCAGATTTCAAGAGGAGCAACGTTGGTGTTGTGCTACTTCCATATCTTCACAGAATTAATTGATCGTGACCTAGCAAGATACGGTAGAGATCGCACAATCACATGTAAGCTAACCAATAATTGTGTGTGCGTGTTGTAGTGAATATCATTCTGCTAGTTATTCCTAGTTTATGATCGATGATTTTGGTGATTTTGTCATATCATAGATAACGATATGTTTGTCAAGTATGTCACTTAACAGGTTTTCGTTGTATGTCACTTAACAAGTAGGATATTTACCTATCCCTGTCGGTGAGAATATTTTCATTCACTGTTGCATAGGAAAGCTATACAACCAGATCTCCTTGAAATTCTTGCATACTCCTTTGAATGCACGCACATATGTGGAGCACTGTGATGACCCCTAGCATACTTAACTACACCCCCCACCCCAAACACACACAATCTTTCTAAGTTAAATCTTCAGCTATGAAGATGAAGATTGGAAACATGGGGTTACGTTCGCACTCAGCTCAAGGATGTAGATTGACTATGCGCCACCATTACATTGTTTCTCTTGTGTGCTTTTTTTGTTTCTTTCCTCTTTATGCCAAGCTGGCTATTGTACTGGTGAAAGCTAGCTTTTTGCCTCGATGTTGTAATAATTATCTTTTGTCATCATGATATATGCACTATACCACTGCCCCAAATTACTGACTACGTAGGAGTCGGTATAAGCCATTATACTGACTAACTATCAGTCAGTATAGAGCTTTGCCGATTCCACCTTTCTATCGCTGTAAGAGTTTTACCGACCGACAGTTTGACACACTCATGAGTTTTACTGACCAACAGATATACAACGACCCACTGCCTGTTGCCAGTTTTACCGACTGATTGTTTGATGCTACTAAGAGCTTTACCGACTCACGATTCAACGGAATCAATTATATGGATGAAAAAAAAATAAAGGTAGCTCATGATTAGTTAGTACATATTAGACCTAAAATTAAATTAATCTATCATCCATGCCCAAACATTTATAAAACGCAAGGGACAACATTAACCATACAAACTTTGATTCATTCATGTAGGCACATAAAAACATAAGAGTAGCTAGTATACAAGATCTTGTGTCACATAACATCAAACTATACTACATGTCCTAGCTAAACATATAGCTCATGATGTCCATCAATCATAAAGACATCCTAACTAGATATATTAATCATACACATCAAAACTAGATCAGCTCTTTGATTGGGTTGTTGTTGACATGCTGCTGCCTAGCACATCCTAGAAGTTCCTGAAAAATCAAAGTTGGCAAGCAATCAGCGACATCCTGCATACCTAATGAAACTAATTAAGTTTGCGATAACATGAGCAGCTTTGAGGATAAGAGAAATACGTTCGTCTCTATATTTGGATGAGAAAAACTATGAACAAATTTAAGCATGCTGTACATGTTATCCTACACCCCTAAAAATGTTATACCACATGTCAAACATTTACCTATTTTTCCTACAAATTCAGAATAGAAGCTTATAGTTTCAGAAAATTTAGAAACAGAAGCTAATAGCTTCAGATTAAGTCCACATGAATTGACTTGCTTACCCTATAGATTAACTTGCTCGACTTAGCACAAGGTCAAGTTTTGCATCCATCTCAAATTAATTATTTGCAGACCCTGCACATGGTATAGCACACATAGTGAGTTCAACTGCTACAGTTTAAAAAACTATATTAGTTAGAAGCAAAGAATAGTTTAAATGGAAGGTAAAGGCAAAGAATACTTGAGGCAGATAGAGTGCTGTTATTACACATTCTCTTCAGATGAGATATCCACTCACTACTATAGAACAGAGTTTTAGTAACACACTATTGTAACACATTCATCGATGTGTTACAAAGAAATTTCATTGGAACACAAAACTACATGTTACAACCGAGCGCAATAACACATAACACTTGTTTGTAAAATTGTGTTACAAACAATAATTATAGTAACACAAAATTATATTACACCTAAAATGTTGCAAGATGGAAGCATCTTGTAACACACACAAAATAATGTTACAAATTAAGTGTTACAAACGAGCACCTATATTATGTTGTCATTGAGTGTATATGCTTTCATTCATAAAGTACAATATAGTTCCATATCTTGTCCTATATGTTGAGCATCTTGTGAACGATTCTTCCTTTTTGGACTACATTTTTCCCCTAAAAATTATTAGTTGTTGAATAGGACCAGTATTTAAATTGGCAGAATAAGCTTGCTAGAAGTAGGAATGAACCTAAGATATATTTTAGATGTACATATTTATTATTAGTACATCCATTTCGATATATTTTTATATTTGGAATAATTATTTGAATTTGTCAATGTTGATAATGTAAAAGTTGTCCTATAATCAATGTTGCCCTCTTAGTTTTCTTTCGTTAAGTGGCACAAATGTTGTTACACTAGAAAACATCATGAGTAGATAATAGGGAATGTCGAAGAAATCAGAAAACACAATTAATTAGTAGTAAGGAATCAAAATTATATTTAGTTGGCGGCTAGATACAATAATAGATCATATACAATCAGCTAGATAAATGATGAAAAGGCAATGAGTTCATGTCCAAACAATAGTCTTTGGTGAAAACCATATGCCACAATAAAGTATGTTACAATAATTTTCATTACATAAGTAGCTTTTTGCACCGTCATGAATACAAACTATGATATATTGGTAAGCCAGTCATCTCGAAGTTTGATATTCTGCAGTAACAGAAGAAATATTAGTAAATCCCAATGTCACACATGAACAAAACAAGGTGTTTGATCTAGATGAATTGTAGAAGATCATACAAAGAAATTTTGTAAAATGTCTAAAGATGATCATTTGATTAAAAAACTCTACATTGTGGATAGAGATTACTAGCAAGAAAAAAGGTATAGAAAATCCTCACAGGAAGATTTATTTCTTTTATACAAATATTTACTTTTGTGTTGGTACAATCATCTAGGTTCCATACCAAACTGAATTATAGAGATACAAACGTGTTCCAATAATGCAACTATACAATCCTCATTTAATTTTTACGGCATAATTTAGAATGAAAAGAAATTCTATAAGTAAGCATAGCAGAAAAATGATACGAACACAAACCATTGAAGACAACATCTTTATTGGTCATTCAATCCACTGGTGCCCGCATTAACCGTTGTTCCCTCAATGTCTGTTCTAACCCATTGATGCGTGATCTTTCCATTATTGAACATCTCTCCAAGGTGTGTGACATGGAATGGCTCAGTTTCTATATCATCTTCCCATTCATCAGAACCCATGTTATATATATCTCTGGGTTTCATCTTCATGACCACAGACCACCCAGGGTTTAAGTTATCATCAATATAAAACACCTGGTAAGCTTGATTTGGGAAAATGAAAGGTTCATGTGCAATCTTATAACCAGTATGTATCTTGTGTGAGAAGTTGACAAGTGTGTAGCCATATTTGTCCTTTTTAATTCCTCTTCCAGATACAACATCAACCCATTCATATTTGAAAAGTATCACAGAAAAATTTCTAGAATAGTTCAGCTCAATAATATCAATTATCATCCCATAGTAAGTCACATTGCCTAAAATTGGTCTGGCATCACTTGCACTAGCATAACTGGATGTTTTCGCAGCCAGCACTGCTCCACTATTTTGTGTCACCCCATCCAACCGTTTGGGCCTAAATTGGAAACCTCGACTATTGAGGTACCTTTTTGCTCCTTCAACCGGGCCACGGGCTAGCCATCTTATTATCCCATCTTTCAAAATATGAATGCCACTTTCCCTTTTGACCTCCATAATCTGTGCAACTATACAAGGTTAGTTTTTGTACTTTCATTAATATGCACAACATAAAGGCTGAGATATTACATGACCTCTAAACCATTGATGGAACATCTCATTCTGCATTTTCTCGATATCCCTATGGCTCACTCGACGTCCATTATGCTTAGTTGTGATCTCTTCGGCATGAACTCTGTAATGTATTTTGTAAGGAAGTTTGTGTAATAAAAAGTGCTAGTTTATGTTTATGAGTTTGAGATATTACCTAAGGTACATGTCGACATCAGAACAATTAAATAGCACATATCTATGTGCTTGTACTTTTTCCAATCCTCTTATAACATAACCACGTGGCTTTCCAAGTGCTGTACCAGCATGAGGAAAAAGACTTGATGCCTGTGCAATACAAGATCCAAGTGTTTCATCATTATCATCATTCCTTGAGAGATTGTTAAGTAAGATTTCAAACCATCAATAAATCCTGAACAAAGTGCCATAGCCTCTTTTGCTAAAATTGATTCGGCAATGCATCCCTCGGGACGAGCTTTATTCCTCACATTTGACTTCAACTCACCAAGGTACCTGCATAGGTCGGCATCATACATAGAGAAATGTTAAACAATCATGCACAAAAATAGTAAAAATTTAACTTCTTTAACTCTAAGGACAAGCATACCTCTCCACAAAATACACTGATCGATTGCAGATAGGACCACCTATTTTTGCCTCTGTTGCTATGTGAAGAACTAGATGAACCATCGTAGTAAAAAATCCAGGTGGGAACATCATCTCCATTTGACATAACATCATAATAATTCGCTCATCTAACTTTTCAAGTTCACCTTTGTAGAGCACTTTGCATTTAGTTCTCTAAAATAACCGCATAAATCATATAATATAGATGTAACATCATGAGAGAGAAGACCTCGCAAAGCACCTGGAAGAAGTTTCAGGCCGGTAATTTTTGCTTGAGCAACATTTACACATCTAGATATGTTACTGGAATAACCATCTGGAACTTTTATATCATGAAGGACCTTGCAGAATTGTTGCTTATCCTCTTTAGACATGTTATACAAAGCTGGAGGCAAGAATAAAGTAAGTCGTGGAATGAAGAAGACAGCACATACAACGGGTATGTTGACGCCAGATTTCGACACGTGTTGAATCGGCGTCAGGAGGAGAAGATTGGCCGATGCGGCAGATCTGAAGGCTATAGAAAGGAATCGGCCGATGGAAGTAACAGTTGGAAATCGGCCGATTGGTGGCCCAGCCTATGCCAACAGGATGGGATTATTTCAAGAGATCCTGGTCAAAAGCTGGTCAAAGGGGGCACGCTAAGTCAGTCGAAGAGCAATTGAAGGAAATCTTGATTGATTAGGGAGCGGCGGCGGAAGATTCTGCGGGAGTCCATTTCCTTTTTAAAGTCCGTATAGATATAGTAATTTAAATAAGGTTGTAACAAGTCATGATCGACCAGGAGTCCTAGCTTTAGGGTATAAATAGGAGTCGTCAGGGTCTTGAAAAGGGATCAACACATCAATCAACAACAATATTTCCACTTTTCCAGCAATTTACTTTCAAGTCGGCGACTTCGCCAATACTTTTCTTCCTTCACGAGTTCGTACGGATTGGCAGGGCTGCATCAACCTGATCTCCGGCCAATTGGTAGGTTCCGCTTACCGAGTAATATCCAAGCTTTAACTACGGGCGCATCGCTGTGGTTTCGTTTGGATTTATTCACCAGTTATCGATATTTACTAGAATTGCAAGTTTTACCTGTTATTCTAGCATTATCACCAGTTATCCAGCTTGAGATCAGAGTAATCGACTTCGTCATTGTTCTTCTTCGATTTATCATCTTACAGCCGATTACATCTATTTCAAGTGTTGCTTCTGTAGTAATTGTTTAGATCGCTTCGGTGGTTTTCTTTACAATTACTACCCGATCATCGGCTGATCCATAGCCGATGATCTCTACAGCAAATCGGCCGATTCGCTGCCGACGCGCCCCTCAGGACAGATCGGAACTCCAGCCGATCGACGCGTCTGGAATTTAATATTCTATTTCCTTGTCAATCAACAGGTCAGATTGACTGGCACGCCGCGCGAACCATACCAGGGCGATAACCCGAACAGGAGCTAAGCAAATTCTCCCGGGTCGTGTGTCCGACGCTGAAGACCCATCGGCCGATTCCTATCCGGCCGATTTTAGCGCCAACACACTTTTGGCACGCCCGGTGGGACTATCCAAGATCTGATATGTCGAAGAACGCAGAAATCTCCTATAGCAACATCATTGAGGTCACAGAAGCGGATCTCTAGGACGACCAGAGGGAAGAATTGGCCAAACATCTGGAAGATTACAAGAAGATGTACCTCCAGTCGTTCAGTCATACCAGAAGCGGGGAGGCAGTCAAGAAGGCTCCTATTCTAGCACCTCGCCACATCACCATTGCTGAGGACTCGGGCAAGATGTCAGAGATGATTCAACAGTCCGTGTATCAGGCGTTCATCGACCAATCCTCGGTGATGACCAACACGGTGTATAACGCCGTCGTCAACTCTCTGGCCAGCGGAGCCGTTCAAGGCTATCAGGGACCGGCATATGCCCCCCCAACTACTCTGCCAGCCAGAAGCCTACCATACACATCCCAATCGGCTCCTCAGCCGATATTGACGCAACGCAAGGGGTACAACTCTCCACCACCCTCGGCGTCTCCAAGATACAGCAGTGCACCATGTCTCCCATCACAAACGCCGCTTCAACCCGTTCAGATGGCTTCTGTGCAATCACTACCTACAAGCTCAGCGCCTTGGGGAACATCAGCCACAGCGTATTTTCCAGAGCCAACGAACGGGCATGGCAGTTATTCGGTTCAGGTGCCATACCAATCGGCCGCCCGGCCGACGGTCTCCCAGTATCAGCCGATCTTATCAGAAATCGGCAGGGGGGCAAACACTGTGGAAGCATTCAGAAGCACGGCGCCAGCAGTGACGTACGAAGGGGGTGCGGACTCGTTTCGCCATCAACTATCGGCCGCTCAGCAAAATTCGCCGATTCATCACCCGGCCATACCAGCCCTTCAGCACATGCCCGCGCCGCGAACAGCTGTTCATCAGCAGCAGGTGGACTGGACAGCAAGAATAGCAGAAGTGATCCAAGATCAGTTTGGATTATAGCCGAAAGTTCAAACTTATACTTACAAGACGCCGTATCCATCAGCCTATGACTCGCTGCCGTTCCCGCACCGCTACAAAGTTCCTGATTTCATCAAGTTCTCAGGGACGGACGATACATCCACTGTGGAGCATATCAACCGATTCATCATCCAGTGCGGAGAAGCTGCCACGCAAGATGCTCTGAGGGTGCGTTTATTTTCATCGTCCCTGTCCGGATCGGCCTTCCAGTGGTTCACCACTTTACCGCCAAATTCTATCGTCACTTGGGCCGATCTGGAGAAACAATTCTACAAGTACTTCTATGCAGGAGTACACGAGATGAAGATCTCAGATTTGACCAGCCTCAGGCAGAGGAGCGATGAACCAGTAACGGGGTATATACAGAGGTTCAGAGAAGTCAGGAACAAATGCTACAGTCTGACTCTGACCGATTCACAGTTGGTCGATATCGCTTTCCAAGGTCTCTTGCCACAAATCAAAGAGAGATATGCTGCCCAAGAGTTTGAAAGCCTGAGCCAAATCGTCCACCGATTATCAGGGCAAGAGGTCCGACCGTTTGAACAGCGGAGGAACTTCCAAAAGAAGGTGGCATACTTGGAGGGATCTGAATCCGATGCGGAAGAAGAAATCGGCCTGGCAGAGTGGGTAAAAGGGAAAAAACCAATATCTTGCCCCTTTGGCAAGAAGGAGCCAGAGACATTCGGCTTTGACACGTCAAAGGCCGATAAAATTTTTGATCTACTGCTTCAGGAAGGGCAGATTAAGCTGTCTCAACATCACACCAACCCCACGGCCGATCAACTTAAGAAGATGAAATACTGCAAGCGGCACAACGCTACTTCTCATGACACAAATGAATGTAAAGTCTTCCGCCAGCAGATACAATCGGCCATCAAGCAGGGGCGGCTCAAATTTGAAATTCCAACCAAATCGGCAAAGCCGATGAAGATAGATCAGCACCCTTTCCCGACCAACATGATTAACGCTGGAGGAGACTCAAGTCAAACCAAGGTGCTGACGTCAGAATCGGCGAGAAGAAGCGGCGTCGTCGACCCCAGGAGGCAGATCACGACGGAAGAAATCAGAAGGAACAGGCGAGGGCCAGAATGACCACACAAGCCCGTCACCTCCCAACTCTTACTCAGTAAATATCGGCAGCAGCAAGAACAAGCAAGATACCGGGAAGAGGCGATACGCCGGCATGAAGATCACTGGCAATGTTCGTTCTTCATCCACTGCATGAAAATTACGTGTGTGCATTGATTTCAGGAACTTAAATCAGGCTACGCCGATGGATGGATATCCGATGCCGACGGCCGATATCTTGGTGGATGCTGCCGCAGGCCACAAAGTCATAAGTTTCATGGATGGGAATGCCGGGTACAATCAGATATTAATGGCCGAGGAAGATATTTCGAAAACGGCTTTTAGGTGCCCAGGCCATCTTGGTTTATTTGAATGGGTGGTTATGACTTTCAGCTTGAAGAACGCCGGTGCTACATATCAACGGGCCATGAACAACATCTTCCACAAGCTCATGGGTTCATCGGTGGAAATTTATATAGATGACGTCGTGGTCAAGTCAAAAGGTCACCAAGATCATCTGGCCGATTTACAGGAAGTGCTGGAGTGCACAAGGAAACATGGGCTGAAGATGAACCCAAACAAGTGTGCATTTGGTGTATCGGCCGGACAATTCTTAGGATTTATGGTCCATGAGCGCGGGATAGAAGTCAACCGCAAGACCATAGACGCCATCAACAAAGTGGTGGCCCCCCAAAATAAAACTGAACTGCAGTCCCTCATCGGCAAGGTCAATTTCATCAGAAGATTCATATCCAATCTATCAGGACGTATTCAGGCTTTTACCCCTCTGTTGAAATTAAAGCCCGACCAGGAATTCATATGGGGAGAAGGACAGCGCAAGGCACTGGAGAATATCAAGCAGTATCTGGTTTCACCTCCAGTATTAGCTCCACCACAGCCTGGTAAGCCATTCAAGTTATATTTATCGGCTGATGAACAGGCTATTGGATCGGCGTTGGTACAAGAGTTTGAGGGGAAAGAACGAGTGGTATACTACGTCAGCAGAAGACTTTTAGACGTCGAAACAAGATATTCCTCGGTGGAGCGATTATGCTTGTGCCTGTACTTTTCATGTACTAAGCTCAGGCACTATTTTCTGTCGGCAGAATGCACAGTCGTGTGCAAGGATGATGTGGTGAAGTATATGCTATCATTGCCGATTTTGAAAGGGCGGATTGGAAAATGGATCCTGGCTTTGTCAGAATTCGATTTAAGGTACGAATCGGCCAAGGCCGTCATAGGTCAAGTGATGGCCGATTTCGTAGTTCAGCATTGTGGACCAGAAATCGCCACCGTTGAACCAGTTCCATGGACTCTATATTTTGATGGTTCCTCGTGTGGGGTCGGATCAGGGATCGGTATTGTTCTTATGTCGCCTAAGGGGGCAAGTTATGATTTCTCTCTGCCGATAGAAGCCTCTGCAACTAATAACCAGGCAGAATATCGAGCTGTTCTAAAAGGAATCCAATTATTAAGGGAAGTCAGAGCTGATGCAGTCAAAATTTTCAGGGATTCCAAGCTCATTGTGGATCAGTTGACGGGGCGATCTGAGTGCAAGGATGATATCTTGAGGATTTATTATGAGGATTGTCTTCAACTTTTAAAAGAGTTCAAGTCTGCAATAATTGAGCATATCCCCAGGGATTATAATGAAGAAGCCAACAGACTGGCCCAACATGCTTCTGGATATCGGCCGATTCAGGGAGCAATGACCCTAGAGCTCGCGGCCGATGACTGGCGAAAGGATATCGCTGATTACTTGAGAAATCCATCCCAAAAGGTGGATCGGTGAACACGTTTTCAGGCTACAAAATATGTGTTGCTTGAGGATGATTTATTTTATCGGACGATTGATGGAGTCCTTCTCAAATGCCTGGGAACAGAAGAGGCAAAGGTTTTGATGGGAGAAATCCACGAAGGCGTGTGTGGAGCTCATCAATCGGCTCACAAAATGAAATGGATGATCAGGAACAATGGATATTACTGGCCAACCATCCTTGAAGACTGTTTCAAGTACTACAAAGGATGCCAAGACTGTCAGAGGTTTGGCAATGTGCAGCGCGCACCAGCATCGGCTATGAATCCAATAATTAAGCCGTGGCCGTTCAGAGGTTGGGGAATAGATCTCATCGGACAGATTCATCCTCCATCTAGCAAAGGGCATAAGTTCATATTGGTAGCTACAGAATATTTTACTAAGTGGGTGGAGGCAGTTCCTTTAAGGAACGTGACATCGGCCGATATGATTGAATTTGTTAAAAGCCATATTATATATCGATTTGGTATTCCTCAAACCATCACAACTGATCAAGGGACAATGTTCACTTCTGAAGAATTCGGAGAGTTCGCCGCCGATATGGGAATTAAATTATTAAATTCTTCTCCATACTATGCTCAAGCCAATGGCCAAGCAGAGTCGTCTAACAAGGGGATAATCAAGCTAATCAAGAGAAAGATAGAAGAGCAACCCAAGAAGAGGCATATGTCTTTGGCTAAATCTTTATGGGCATACAGGATGGCTTGTCATGGGGCCACTAAAATATCCCCTTATCATTTGGTTTATGGTCATGAGGCGGTCTTGCCATGGGAGGTAAGGACAGGGTCAAGACGTATATCGTTACAGGATCAATTAACGGCCGATGACTATTCCTTTCTCATGAAAGACGAACTTGACGATTCGGCGGGTTTACGGTTGAGAGCCCTGATTAGCATAGAAGAAAACAAGAAAAGGGTGGCCAGATGGTATGACAAAAAGGTCAAAGTTAAACAGTTCTCTCAGGGAGATCTGGTATGGAAGTTGGTGCTGCCGATAGGATCTAAGGATCCCAAATTCGGTAAATGGTCACCCACTTGGGAAGGGCCGTATAGAATCGGCCGATGTGCCCCTGGGAATGCATACATTCTAGAGACACTAGAAGGGGAGGAATTCCCAAGAGCTTTAAACGGGCGATATCTGAAGAGGTACTATCCAAGCATTTGGGTAGATACATAACTTGCAGCAAAATATGTCAAGATAACATGGCCGATTTCTCATCGGTTTCTGGCTACGCATCTGGTGAAAGAAGCATTGGGATTCATTATTCAATGGAAATTACAGATTACATGGCCGACATGGTATAAGTCGCCCTTAGAATAAAAATACTGGTGTGTCTACTGATTACGCCTACGCTGGATTTCTCTCTCGATGCGACCCAGTTTTATCATAAGGGTGAGCCTTTTCTCTTTCAAGTCCTCTGCAGTGGCTCCAGTTTCAGCTTGGTTGCAGAGTTCTTTCAGCAGGCGGGTCTTCTCCTCTTCCAGATCTTCCATGACGACTTCAGTTTTAGCTTTACAAGGAAGTGAAGAACTTTTTTCAGAAGATGGTCGCTTGCGGACCAAAAGATGAGCACTTATGAGGTCCGAATATTCCTGGACAGCGGCAGGGACATGTTCTCTGAGTTCCTCAGCATGAGTTCTTATCAGATTTCTGTCTGCCTGTGATAATGGCTCTTCTGAATGCATGATTTCTATCGCTCGTTCTAGATCAGAGCTGAGATGGTTTGGCTAAAACAGAGATAAAAGGAGTTACCCAGTATCGGAGCGATTGAGATGCTTAAGAAAAAGGTAGAGGGGGAGTTCATACCTGGTTGACAGAGGAAGAGGATGAGGAGGACGAACAAGACATCTTGTCGTTCAGTTGGGACAGTAAAGGAAGGAGAGGAGATAAGTAATGCGTACGCTTCTAGAGATGGTGAACGATCTGCGTATAAATGAAGAGGGGGTAGATGGATGGTGAGACACGTCCTATCAGAGTAAATACATACATAAATGCAAGGCAGACTGAAGGAGCAGTTCAAAACCAAATCGGCGCAGTGACATTAAAGGAGCAATAATATTTAACATATTTTTTACAGCCCAAGGAAAGCATCTATGGCTACAATCGCTCGTCGTCTAATTTGATCGGCCGAGTCTACTATTCTCTGATCATTGTCGGCCGATCCTGGTACTTCTGACACGCGGCGACGGAGCCTTATTGTTTCACGGGCCAGATGTTGTCTTTCTTGCTTCAGCTCGCCGATGATGGTTGGGAGTTCTTGGAGCTTCTTCTCTTCAGCGGCTATCTCTTTGGTTATCTGTTCCATCTCCTTGGCTAGTTCTGCTCTCCTCCGTTTCAGCCGATCTATTGCGCCGACGATGTCCAGACGGCAGTTCTCGAGGAAATTGATCCTGTGGTGTACTTCCTGAGTCCGATGCTTGTACGAGTCGACCACCTCCTGAGTTTTGGCCATATGAGCACGATCGGCCATACGTTGCAGCGCCCTGGAAACCGGAATCTGCATACCCTCTATATAGGCAGCATATCCCAAGTTTTCCGACACTTCATCCGGGATGTGATCTTTGACCTCGTTGAAAAGTCGTCGGATCGGCGATGCATCTTCCACCAATCGGCTGATGTCACCTTGGAGGAGAGTACGAATGCTTTCGAGCTTGGAGCGGACATCGTCGGAGGTAGAGCTCGATGGAACTGCGTGTGAAGCGATTTCTTCTTCATCGGCCAAGGAGACAGCAAAGGAAAAGATGCTATTGTTTGGGGTATCTTGCTCCTGTAAGAGAACAAAGTAAAAGGTAAGCAAGTGGTGAAAGGAAATCGGCCGATTCTAATGGTGAGATTGTTAACTCTTTGAAACGAATCTCTCTTGCCTGCGCCGGTGGAAGTGTTTCCCTTATTTCGGGGACTGGTGCACTTGGTTCACCAGAGGAAGAAGATTCGATCGTTATTAGTGCTCTGCTTGGGCCAGCTTCCTGAGAAAGACATAAATTCCCGTGAAAATACTATGGGAAATTGAAAGAAGATGGTAATAAAAATTTGCCATGCCTCTGTGGGTCTCCCGGCCGATGCCTGTTGTGGAGTTATAATCGGCGTACCCAAATCGACCTGCATCAAAATTGGTTAAGTTTTCTGAATATTAAGGATTCAGGGTAAGAGATCGTGTACCTCGGCAACAGGAGCTGCTGGAATCTCAGTCCCCACATGAGACGTGGCCGATAGTTGCGGGGACTGCAGTGGGACAACTTGTGCAGCCTGGCAAAGGAATAGAATTGATGTCAGTAGAAGATTTGGAGAATATATGAGATAAATAAGATTACCTGAACAGCTTCTACTAATAGTGATGCTGCAGCGGCCCCGACTTCGGCAGTAACTTGGGGATCGTCCATCTCGATAGCCGGAAGGGGTAAAGGACCTGAGGTCTCGGCGGGTGTCACCTCTACTTGATCGGCCGATCCAACGCGGGGAGTCTCGGCCGATACCACTGCCGTCTGGCTGGCCGATCCGATGCGGGAGACTTCAGCCGATGCTATTGCCGTTTGATCGGCCGATCCAATGCGAGCTCGCACCCGACGGCTGGTTATCTTTGATGTTGGCCTTTTTGGTGCTCGCCTTGATCGGCCGGTAGAGATATCTCTGACAGTTGGAGCATGAAAGCCGATAAGTGGATACGGCGTGTATTGGTGATGGCTATCAATCGGCCGGCCGCTTCGGCTCCGCATCGGGGGAACATGGCTTTCAGACTGAAGGGATAAACATGAGTTAACGACAAGATGATAATATAATATTGGGATCAGCTAAGGAAAAAAGAACATACCGCTGCATTTGGGTCGATGTTCTCTGGGTCCAGAATGTTGCAGTAAGATGATGGAGATTTACAGAAAAGGTGCTGCTTCCATTCTACCCACCATAATTTGAACTGCTGGGTGGCGAAAGAGGCAACTGACCAACCATTCAAGTCAATGGTACTAGAGTCGGGTGCTAGATCACACAGCCGGCTGTAATCAAGGCTTGAGGTTAGTCCATCTCTGAATTTTGCCTGGCCGGCAAAATAGACCCGAATCGGCAGTTGGCCAAAACCCAGTTGCCTTGCCGCAGCCGATGGACTGTAGAACTCGTAGGTGGGTGAGTCCTTTCCTGAGAAGAAGTTGGCCGGCAGGATCCCCGGCTTGATCAAGACGTCCATCAACTCTCTGTCAAAGGTATGGGTGGAGAAATCAAAACATACAGGCAACTCGAAAATCGGCTCTACTGCCTGATATGGGTGCCAGCTGACCATCTCTTCACTAAGGCCATTGTAGAAGCATCTGAAGTATTCAGCTGTGCGGGTGGCAGTGAATTGGCAGCCGGGAAAAGCCGATACCGCTTCTCCAAAGGACCTGCAGCGGCGACGGACCGATGGATTCTCCTCCGACTCGATGTTGGTTAAGGTCTTTGTCTCTATCCGCTGCTGAGAAACCTTGCTCATGTGTAAGTTGAGCCAGAGGGTGATGAACCACCAAGGACCGCCTGGGTTCCCTATCGGCTCCCCCTTCGACAGCTTGACGCCGATTTGATGCAACAGATGGTATGCCGATCCCAGCAAGTGTTTTCCAAGAGGGATGGCCGATCCTTGTGAAAGAGCTTCTGCCAAAGCTTGAGTGTTTGAAGAGGGGCCGACTGCTCTGCCACAGAAGAAATGTTTCTCCACATCATCAAGAAGGCAGTATGCTCCCTCTGCGAAACTGTCCCGGTCTTCATGTTTTTACTGATGTATCCTTTCCACCCGCCGATTCCTTTGGTCTCCAGCCGATGAGATGGCTTGAACAGATAATTGAAAGGGGTATCGGCGGAGGAAACATCTAGGTCGGTCAGCAGCAGGACATCGGCCAAGGTCGGGGTCATGGGTCCGTGTCCAAAAAGGAATGCGTTAAGTGCATTGGACCAGAAGTAAGAGGCTGCCATAACCAAAGGTTCGTTCCTTTCCATCTGAGACAGGGATAAGTCTATGCACTGCCAATTTTGAGTTCTTCCCATTGAACCTTCCAAGACCCGGCTACCCTCTGGTACCATTCTCTCCACCCGGGTGTTTCATTCGGCCAGGATCTGAAAGTGCCTACCCAATGATCTAAATCCATGGATGACTGCTTAAAGGGGATCCTATGGGTTTCTAAACTGATCAGAACCGTTGGATCAGGGCTCCCCATAGGGCCCAGGCAGATGAGGTCAGGGGATTCTGAGAGAGGAATGGTGATTCGGTGCCTAAGTGCCTAAAAAAGGGAAAAAGGGAAGAGACTAAGAAAGGGTCCGGAAAATACTGAAGCAGTAGAAAGGCAAAAAGGGAAAAATTTCAAGCATTTACCTCTGGGATGGAAGCCATCGTCGCCGATGACGCCGCTGGGGAAGCCGCCGATTGGGCCGCCGCCGCCAAAGGAGTAGCCGATGGAGCCTCTGTAGATGGGGTGGTCGCCGATGGAGACGCCATTGGGGGTCGGAGCAGGCCGCGGATGAGATCGCCGGAAAAGGGGAAGCACTTGGAAATCGAAAGAGCTTGAAGGAAGACGAACAGTGATGCGACGGAGAGAATGCTAGATTCGTGGGGAAGGAGAGGCGGAGAAAGCCAGTACTTAAGAGAGATCAGGGGAGCAAGGGCAAAGATGGTATTTTTACCGCGCCGTCTACACGAGTTCCAGGGGAGCGGTCGTTTCGCGCGCCCGGTTCGAGGGAATTGCAATCATTGTGCCGCGGAACGGAAGAAGATTTTTACTGCGCCCGTTTCGAAGGAGAGGATTAAAGAAAAGAGTTTCGAAGGAAAAGTTATATTTTACTCCGAAACTGGGGGGCATGTGTTGACGCCAGATTTCGACAAGTGTTGAATCGGCGTCAGGAGGAGAAGATTGGCCGATGCGGCAGATCTGAAGGCTACAGAAAGGAATCGGCCGATTGAAGTAACAGTTGGAAATCGGCCGATTGGTGGCCCAGCCTATGCCAACAGGATGGGATTATTTCAGGAGATCCTGGTCAAAAGCTG
This sequence comes from Panicum miliaceum, assembly GCA_032594955.1. Classification (NCBI taxonomy): domain Eukaryota; kingdom Viridiplantae; phylum Streptophyta; class Magnoliopsida; order Poales; family Poaceae; genus Panicum; species Panicum miliaceum. The sequence goes on along the minus strand of CM064072.1, from coordinate 25,369,721 downwards.
GTCAAAGGGGGCACGCTAAGTCGGTCGAAGAGCAATTGAAGGAAATCTTGATTGATTAGGGAGCGGCGGCGGAAGATTCTGCGGGAGTCCATTTCCTTTTTAAAGTCCGTATAGATATAGTAATTTAAATAAGGTTGTAACAAGTCGTGATCGACCAGGAGTCCTAGCTTTAGGGTATAAATAGGAGTCGTCAGGGTTTTGAAAAGGGATCAACACATCAATCAACAACAATATTTCCACTTTTCCAGCAATTTACTTTCAAGTCGGCGACTTCGCCAATACTTTTCTTCTTTCACGAGTTCGTACGGATTGGCAGGGCTGCATCAACCTGATCTCCGGCCAATTGGTAGGTTCCGCTTACCGAGTAATATCCAAGCTTTAACTACGGGCGCATCGCTGTGGTTTCGTTTGGATTTATTCACCAGTTATCGATATTTACTAGAATTGCAAGTTTTACCTGTTATTCTAGCATTATCACTAGTTATCCAGCTTGAGATCAGAGTAATCGGCTTCATCATTGTTCTTCATCGATTTATCATCTTACAGCCGATTAGATCTATTTCAAGTGTTGCTTCTGTAGTAATTGTTTAGATCGCTCCGGTGGTTTTCTTTACAATTACTACCCAATCATCGGCTGATCCATAGCCGATCATCTCTACAGCAAATCTGCCGATTCGCTGCCGACGCGCTCCTCAGGACAGATCGGAACTCCAGCCGATCGACGCGCTTGGAATTTAATATTCTATTTCCTTGTCAATCAACAGGTCAGATTGACTGGCACGCCGCGTGAACTGTACCAGGGCGATAACCCGAACAGGAGCTAAGCAGATTCTCCCGGGTCGTGTGTCCGACGCTGAAGACCCATCGGCCGATTCCTATCCGGCCGATTTTAGCGCCAACAGGGTACAAAGAGTTATGCGCGTTGGTCTGAGGACTTGGTGAGCCCTATTTTTCTATTAATCTGCTATTAGTTTGAGGCCATGGTTTGAGAACAATGAATCATCTGTTTTTTTCTTATCATTCTGGTATTGGAATTTTATCTAGAGACAAGCTGATCCTGCAAATAAACAACCTCATAGAGCAACGGTTTACTTAGCAACTCACAGGAAAAGGGTGAAGGAAACAGATCAGCCTGCGGTATTATATACACACACAAGGAAGTGAATATCATATCTGCAAACATCACATTTTTACTTTACTTATCCGTATATTTAGGTTTGTGCTTTTTCACTCATAGGTTCAGTTGGAAAATCTGATAGAAAAGCAATCAGAATTAGCACAGAATAGTGATGGGGAGTTGCATGGGAAGGAGATGCACTACATCAAGTATTGGGAAAGGAGAAACCTGGGTAAGTACAAGGAATGGGATGGCTTCCAATTCCTAAGCAAGTTTATGGCCGAACAACACGTCATTTCAAGGATATTAATATCGCTACAATACATGGTTCGTCATCTGATGTAGAGACTCATATGTTGGAGGAAATAAAGCAACTCAAGGACCGTTCAAGAAGACAACATAAAGTTATTGATGAACTTATAATCAAGAAAATTCACCATGAGAGTGAAGAACCAACAAAGGTATCAATGTCTTTTACTAAACTCTATGCTTCAAAATTTGTCTCAAATTTACTTTGTGAATTGACTAATCATTTTCAGATTGATCACGATAAATTTCAGAATCATGTAGTGTCTTCCAACAGAAAGGCATTTTTTTATTTTCATGCTTTATCATAAATGTATCTCTTGGCTATAATGTTGTTTTCAAATTGCAGAGAGTTCGATGTGCTGAATAACCATGTAGATGTTGTCTGTGAACAGAGGGATGAATTTGTAATTAAATCTCACTCCTAATGCAAATACCTTTCATCTTTTCTACATACATGTACAAACATGAATTGGTGATCCATTTCTGTCCAACAAAATTGTTATCAAGTTGTTGCTTGTCACTTAACAACACCGTGTTAGCAATAATCCTGTACGTTCTTGAATCTGTCCAGGTTCATAGAGTCTAAGTGCAGAGTCTTTAGTAGCATATTTCCAGCTGCTAGGTAGTGAGAATAATAGCCAAATCAAAGTAGTAATGGTTGTAGTTATTAGCTGATTGGCCCAGGCTAATTTGAAGAGTTCGGCTGGGATCAAATAGGATAAAAAAATCAAAAAAGGCAGCAAGCATTTGCAGCACCAAAACCAGTGTGTATGTGTGTGTTCTTTGTGTGTGAGCTCCTGAGCTACCTGTGAGCATTCTTGGCTTTCACACCTTACTATTAGCTGATTATATTTTAATATTTTTATCTAGTGTCTTAAAATTGTATGATTTTTTGTTGGATCCAGTGTCAAGGTGATGGAAATCACATAGGGTTCTAAGATCAGGAAGCACAACCATCATCCCCCCAATGCTCTACTAATGATTTTAGACAAAAAGAGGTACACCATTCTGGCGAAATAAATTACATGTGTTATATTTGCCAAATGTTACATCCATTCAATAGGATTATTGCAGTCCATAACTCCGTTCAAGCTGAATCATTGAATAAGTATATGCTAGCCTACAATGTTTCATTCATTTAGTTGATTATTTCACTGTAGCACTATATAAATTCAATATATTCACTTGCGTTCAGTTTGATGTGTGTACACGGAACTCAAGTGATGGTAGGATAACAAGAAAGAAAGGTATGTGACAAACACACTTCTACATTTATTGAAGTAATATCTTTACACAGAACATGGTATAATTTAGCATATGAGTTCATATCTTATTTCAAATGATAAAGACTCAACAAGGAGCAAGCATTTGCAGCACCAAAACCAGTGTGTACCTGTGTGTTCTTTTGTGTGTAAGCTCCTGAGCTACCTGTGAGCCTTCTTGGCTTTCACACCTTACTATTAGCTGATTATATTTTAATATTTTTATCTAGTATCTTAAAATTGTATGAGTTTTTGTTGGATCCAGTGTCAAGGTGATGGAAATCACATAGGGTTCTCAGATCAGGAAGCACAGCCATCATCCCCCCAATGCTCTACTAATGATTTTAGACAAAAAGAGGTACACCATTCTGGTGAAATGAATTACATATGTTATATTTGCCAAATGTTACATCCATTCAATAGGATTATTGCAGTCCACAACTCCGTTCAAGCTGAATCATTGAATAAGTATATGCTAGCCTACAATGTTTCATTCATTTAGTTGATTATTTCACTGTAGCGCTATATAAATTCAATATATTCACTTGCGTTCAGTTTGATGTGTGTACACAGAACTCAAGTGATGGTAGGATAACAAGAAAGAAAGGTATGTGACAAACACACTTCTGCATTTATTGAAGTAATATCTTTACACAGAACATGGTATAATTTAGCATATGAGTTCATATCTTATTTCAAATGATAAAGACTCAACAATGAGCACCCCAAGGGACTATATCCAAGACACAACAAGTTGCAACTCATGACAAGGCTACAAGCCATAAGCGTTCAAAATATACACCACCTCCTCCAATTAAGGTGAACAAACATACTAGGAATTGTTCAAATTTGATTGTGTTTATACATCTAATTTCTTTTGGTCAGTAAGTGACTTTATTGATTCAACGCAGGTTGGATCCAGAGTGATACTTAAGTCACTTAAGTCAGGAAGCCACCCAAATAAAGCAGTTGTGGCCTATGCAACCATTTTGAGCTCTAGTCCAAAAGCAAATTGTTGGTGGAGTTGATCTAGGAAACCAATTCTACAAAGTGCGTATCAATCATCCTATCATACAAGATGAACCATTAGTAAGGCCCATGACTGGCTACAACATCATTGGTGATGCCCATGCCAAAGGAGTACCAGTTGCTTGGCCTTCTATTTGTGTATGTTATGACTAGCTCAATGTTACAACTAGCTTCCTCTACGTAGGTGAAAATGATCAAAGTTACAACTTGTAGAATTCACTACTATTTACATTTATTCTATAGAATCATGTCCATTTGTAAATATATATTCCATTTTGTGAACAAATACAATGTTTCCTTTCTACAATCAATACAGCTTCCCGTGATAATTGAAAATTTTGGTTTTTGTCATTGTGCAATGTGTAATATTCCTTGAAAAAATATCATGTCATCGTTATGTGACATACACAAGTGTATAGTAGTTATTTTTATTCTAATTTTTGAATAAGTTACAGTAGGTAAAGCATATGTTACGAACCATGTGTTCCAAAAGTTCAATACATTGTCCGGGCAAAGTGTTACTGCCCAATGTGCAAGTGTTACTAGAGCTTTAAAAAAATGTTACACAAGAGGACCATTGTAACACTTAACACGTGTTCCATTAGACCAGTAATTGTGTTGCAGAGGAGTAACACTTTTTTTAATGTAAAGGAACACATTATTTTGTTCCAATTGATTAGACTGTAGTAACAACAGCTATAGTAACACTAAAAGGATGTGTTACTAGGAGACCTAGTAACACTTTTATAGAGCTACAGTAACACAATTTGGTGTTACTAAAACCATGTTCTGTAGTAGTGACTTATCTTGTTTAGATAATTTCCAAAAGGTTCAGCTAAAACCAAGCTTAAATTAGTGGTACTGAAATTGATTTATGCTAAACTTTATGAATCATGATAAGCCAAAAGACTGCATAACATACTGAATTCAACATTTACCACAACAGCGATGCACTAAGTCAGTTTCTGTCAAATAGATAGAAAAGTTAGCATCCAACTGGACTACGGGAGAATTTGAAGCATCTAACTGAACACATCCAGATTCCATATACATAAATTTTTTGCAAATATGACAACAACCCAGCTAGCAAGTCCAATGAAATGTAATCGCTAGAGCAAGATATACAGCTACATTACTAATTTAACTTTCAGAATCCTGATTCAGACTTTCAGAGGCCTAATAGAACGAATGGACGTCCTAGCAGATTAGAAAAAGTAGCATTATGGAATTTCAGCTACAAGTAGCATACAAGCAGCAACAATCCATGGCCTTCTCGATGACACCCAGTAGCAGCAGCAAGAAAAAAGAAAACGTTTGAGAAGAACCTGGTGGTGGCTCACCTGTCGACCTTCACCACCTTACTCGAGCGCACCATAGCCGCAGCAGGTCCAGCAGCCACCATTGCTCGAGCTTGTTGGTGCAGTGCCATTTCTTGAGCTCATTGTTGATGGTTCTTAAGTAAAAAATTTCAACCGTCAACTTCTGGATCCTTTAATATAAAAATAATCACTAAACTTAGCTATAGGGTTTGATACTAATTAGTTCCACAAGTTTTAGTAAAATATATTTTGCAAGCACCCACAAGTGAAATACCAGAGAAAACACGAGTGAACGCAGAAGAAACACACAGAAGATCTCATCCTGCGTCTCACTTACAAAACAGGCCCACTTATCAGATCACACTGACGTTTCAAGGTGGCAACACCCAAAGAATAAGATCAAGACCCACATGTCAGCCTCTAGAACAAAGGCGGTGTAGAGGAGGGGCCACCAGGGGTCGGCGACCCCTGGGGTCGGCCGAACCTTGCCTGGCTCCCGTCCAGGTGCAGCTTGGCGGGAGAGTCGTTCTTATCCTCCTGAAGTCGGTGCCCAGCGTTTCCTTGTATACTTCGGCCCCAAACCAACCTTAGAGAGTATAAAAGGAGGAGAGCCCCTCACCCAGAAAACAACATATTTTGGAGAAGAAGAAGTAGAGAGACCCCGCCTTACATTGTAAAATTAGGATAGGGAGTGTGTGAGGAGAAGGACTGGAGAAGAGCCGGACTTGTCGGCCTCTCTTCTTCCTTGTACCTTGGCAGGTATGAAGCTTTCAGTAAGTACCTGAGTTTATCTAAGTGGTAAGTTCTTGGTTAAGTTATACTCTTGTTGTTATTCGTTTGTGGGATCATCGTCCATTCTTGTAGCGGATACTCTAGTAGAGGGCCCCTGATAAAGATGGGATAACCCTGCGTGACGACGCTAGAGTAGTAATCGATGGCATAAACATGGTGTTTAGGCCTTAGATTACCTTTGTTTGCCTCGAGTTCCACGGTGTTGTAGGGGTAGGCGGCAGGTGGTGATAGCCCAGTTCGTCCACCATGTTCCGGCATGGTTTGTGCATCCCTCCACATTCAGGTTTCGGCGCAGAGCTGTTGGCTAGAATTGCTTGGCAGATCAAGGTGAGCCGGTGCCCGAAGTAGGCGAATAGTTGTCGTTCTTAGGTAAACCACACTGCCCAATGCCATTCTATCTCTTGTTTTTCAAGGTAAACTGGCTAGGAAGCCGTTACACCTCCGTCCCTTGAGAAAATACGATACCCTGAATACTCTCTGGGTATATCCGTGCACTTGCGGATTTATTTGTAATCGTTAAGAAATACCAACACTCATCCCACCACCGCAGCAGTTCTTGATCTCGCAGATAAGGAGATAAGGATACAAGAAACCAATCCAAGAATCATGTACTGCAGGGGTGGACACCAATCCAAGAAGGCCTCAACTACTCCTATCCACGGCAAAACACGTGCCCTCCTCCCCACGCTGCCGCTGGTCTAGGGCTTACCTGTCGCCGCCGCCACCTGCCATAGGGGGATCAGGAGATTGAATCCCAAGCCTTAGAAAGGGAAACAAGAGAAGGGTGGAAGGAAGGAAAGGCTCACCAGGAGGCACCGCTAGAGCTGGATCCGCGACTAAAGCGACCGGCGGTAGAAGTCCTCTCTGGCGCACATCACTCGCTTGTTGCGCTGCCTGCATGGCTGCCTTGGACCAGCAGAGGAGTAACAGATGTGCCGTCCAGCAGCGCTCCTGCCGGGCGGAGGTGGAGCCACGCGCCCGCGCCTGATGCAGTGCCGCCATGGAGCCCCTACGTGGCATGCGGGACGGAGCGTGGCTAGCAGCAAGCGACTGCGCGGACATGGCGCGAATGGCACCTGCTCCAGCCCGCCAGCTGCGGCGCGGGTGCCGGCAGGAGCAGGAGCCGGCTGGGGGTGAGGAGGAGGTGGTGGGGGGGGGGGGGGAACTGGGGCAGCGCAGATCTGAGGAGGGGGGTGGAGGCAGAGACAGAGGTGGGAGCAGCGAAGGTAGGGAGCTAGAGAGGTAGGGTTTTGAGTTGGTGGATGATCGATCCGAATCGTTGGATCGAAGATGGATGGCTAGGAGAAGTCGGGCCTTTGCGGAAAACGGCCCTGATTAGGTTTCTCGGCCTGTTTAACGTTTTTCTTTTTTCTTTTTTATTTCATTGCACTAGTGTGAAGTAACACAAAAAATAATTATCTTATATACACTAATATATTTTTATATGTAATAGAGTACATATAAGGTGTCTTGTAGAAGTTTCAAAAATTTTGGAACTGATTTACTTTTTTTCCGATATGTTAAATGAATTTCTACATGGTTATCGAAATTAGTTCCAAACTGAACAATATGTGCATCTAATAAGATACGAAAAATTGTAAACAATTATATTTAGGCTCATATGTTCCATTCTAGTATATTTCCTAGAGATAGATGAAAAATTTAACTATTTTCTAGGGATAATTCGAACTTCTTTCTCCAAATTACCATATAATAATTATAGTAATATCTAAATTTGGTCAGAAAATTCTATAAATTGGCATAACAACATATTTTTAGTCTATAATCTTGGCATAAAAAAACTTAAATAGTTTCATTAATGGATACCTCTCTCACATAGTTTCATAAAACTCAAGTCAAACTTTGCGATTTGGATACTTTATAATATTTTTGGATACCTTAAATTTGGACATAACCTTATGTTCATCATAATACTAGGAAATATGAAGTTACATTACCAATTGTTATGCAAAAATATGCCTCTCTATTTTTTACTAGGTGGAAGGAAACAAATCATATGGAAAAGATTCAAGAAATAGCAATTAACATACAAACAACCATCATTTAATGAAAAGAGCATGATTTTAGAAAAGATTAGATAAAAAGAGAAATACAAGTTTGGAGTTCTTACGAGGCAGAAATACAAGTTACAAGTTTTAATTCTAGATTTAATTCTGCATTAAAAGAGAAAGATGAACATTTATGCGTTAGGCATGTCAATCCACGATTCCATTTATAAAATTAGTTCCAAATTCAACACAAATGAACTTCTAGCGCAGTGGTGTAATAACTACCTTCCAAGACCAAGGGTCTAGGTTCGAGCCCTGCTTTTTGCTCCTATACTGACTGATAGTGTGACCCAACTATTATGAATTGCCGACGGATGTCTCAATGAAAAATCTAAATATCTATACCAACTAATATGCAGTTGGGAAAATTTGATTGTCAGTTAGAGATCTTTACCTATACGACTGATAGTGTGACCCAACTATTATGAATTGCCGAAAAAATCTAAATATCTATACCGACTCTAGGTTCGAGCCCTGCTCTTTGCTCCTATACTGACTGACTGACTGATAGGGTGACCCAACTATTATGAATTGCCGACAGATGTCTCAATGAAAAATCTAAATATCTATACTCAATGAAAAATCTAAATATCTATACCGACTGATATGCGATTTATTGACTGACAGTCAGTTAGAGATCTTTACCGACCAAGGGTTTATCGATAATTCCCTACTTTTAGCGACGCACGTCTGACAATATTTTGATGTTGTGGTATAGTGATGGAAGTGATATCAGTTGTTGCGTGTACTATGTATGATAGCTGATACACGAATTGAACCAGAGTACAAGGCATCACATGATAGGGGCGGGTGAAGATTAGACGATCAGTGTTGTCTTGTGGGGGGACGGATGACTAGTATTGGTACGAGGGGTGCGAAAGTGGTGCCAAGGCAGCATTATTTTGGGGCATGAGGGGTCAGGTCAGCCACCCACTTGGTCACTTTCTTGGAGCTTACCACCAATTACATGGACACCTCAATTACTAGAACAAGGGAGAAAGGACCCTGAAGGGAGAAACCAGAAGTGGTAGCTCACTATGATAAATAGGAAAAATGGAACTCCAGAAACTCTAGTTCAAGTTGCTCGGCTAGCAGCCTGCCCAGATTGTCTTATGTTTTTTGTTTCGAATAGAACACATGAAGAATTGATGACCACGATCTTTACCAAAACATGCTCTATGTTGCTTCTTAATTTTCTCATAAATTTGTAGAAGTCGATGTATTTGTGGATGGAAATAAATACCGCGTGCAACTAAACAACTACAATTGGTTGGATGCACATGGGTGGGTGGCAAAATAGATGTAACAATACAAAATAAGTACATACCAAATTGGTAGATTATTTATTAAGCACCCAATATATCTATCTAGATGTCTTGAGCCACGCGTGGGACAAGAAGAAGTTTCTCCTTCCGGTGAACATCCATCCCGAATACTTCGGTCATATCAACATCCGGCAAACCTTGCGGCAGCTCCCAGTTAAAGTGGTAGATGAGGTTTGCCACAATGAGTTTAAAAGTGACGGTCGCAAAGGTTACACCTGGGCACATCCTCCGCCCTGATCCAAATGGCAAGAAACGGAAGTCGTTCCCTTGGTAATCGGAAGCAGCTTCCAAGCCTTCGTCCAAGAATCGTTCGGGCATAAACTCCTCTGCACTCTCGCCCCAGCATGTGGTGTCCCTCCCTAGAGCCCACGCATTGATGAGCAAGCGGGTCCCTGAGGGTATGGTGTATCCCTCTACGTCACAGTCGGCCGTGGAGAAGTGAGGTAACAAGAGAGATCCCGAGGGATGCAACCGGAATGTCTCTTTCATCACCGCACTCAGGTAGCTCATGCCGCTGAGGTCATCTTCGGTGACGAATTCTTTCCCCTTGGTTTTGCAACTCCTCACCTCGTCTTGCAGCTTGGCCATTGCATGGGGATTCCGCACCAGCTCGGCCATGGCATAGTCCAGCGATATGTAGGTTGTGTCTGTTCCAGCTTCAAACATATCCTGCATGTATATGTATGCCATCAGAACAATAGGTCATAATACAGTTGTAATGGTCCAGCTTCAAATACATGATTTCTGTAACAAGCAAAATTGTTAATTTTAAAACTAATTAGTAGCACTCTCTAAACATCAATATTTAAGAACGGAGCTATAAATTTTCAATAATAAGATTTGCTATGAAATATATTTTCATAGTACATTTATTCAGTGTCATATATCCTAGTGCTATATATACTACAATTTTTCAAAGTTGGTAAAAAATTTAAGATATTTGATTTAGGATAAAAATAAACATATATATGTGTACCCATCCGTACAATCAATATTGCCTTGATGTTGTCTCTCGTTAGGTTGTACTCATCTTGAACGGAGAGCAGGACATCTATGAAATCGGCTTCTTCCTCTGTCACCGCCTGCCCGGCGTGCTTGTCGATGAGATCGTCCAGCAATTCGTCCCATCTCTTCTTCTGCTTCACGGCCTTGGCGCACACGAACCTCCTCACCATGTCCAGCCTCGCCAAGCTCGGGAAGTAGTCGTCCAGGTTAAACCCCGACAGGAGCTTGGAATTGGTCTTGAACAGCTCCCGGAACAGCTTGTTCCTCCCTTTCTCCCTGGGCAGCCTGCCGAGCACGGCCTGGCAGACGACGTCGTTGGAGTAGTTGCTGAGGACCTCGCTGAGGTCCACCGCCGTCGACGCGGCGGCGGCGTCCCTCATCCGTGCCAGGACCAGCCGAACCTCGTGCTCGCGGGCGGGGCGGAAGGAGCGGACCTTGCTGGTGGTGAGGAGGTGGATGGCGGCGATCTTCCTGGTCCGGCGCCAGTAGTCGCCGTAGGGGGCGAAGGCGACGTTGGTGTTTCCGTAGAAGAGGATGTCGCCGACGGCGGAGTGCGGCCGGGACGCGAAGACGTGGTCGTGCGTACGCAGGACGGTCTTGGCGGCGGCAGGGGACGACACTACCAGCGTCGGGACGGCGCCGAGGCGGAGGAGCATCACGTTCGGGCCGTGCCGCCGGGCGAGGTTGCGGAGGGAGACGTGGGGGAGGGCGCCGACGAGGTGGAGGTGCCCGATGATGGGGAGCCTGGACGGCAGCGAAGGGAGCTTGTTGAGGAGCTTCTCTGCTCGCGACCTCAACGTCGCCAGGCGCACGGCGACGACGAAGAGGACGAAGAGGAGCGACAGGGCCAGAGGGGATGCATGTTCTTGGAGGTGTGCTAGCACTAGAGCCATGGCTGCCCAGATGCTGAGCAGCTTGCTTGCTCGTGCGGTTAATGCCTATTCGTTGCCACTTTCGTCGTGCTTGGAATCAAGATTTACTAGAGAAGAGGAATATATATACAACTCGCTATAAGCTCCACGTATAATGAGACATAAGGGTGAAACAAATAAAGTGGCGCTTATGTGACACGCGTCCAACTGCAATCCTACCTTCTCACCAGGTGTCTCCTCTCCCGTCTCTGGTGTTACCATCCGGCATGGGGCATGACATGATATAGGGCGGCGGGCGTCTGGTGATGTAGCTACTCTGGCTACGTTTCTTGCTTTTTCTCAGGACAATGGGTGCAACGACCCTGTGAATTTACAGTTGTTTGGTTGCTTACAGGCAGAAGCACCGTGCCACCAAGAGAGAAGCTCATATTCTTACGTATCCATCTAATTAAGATGACAAAATATTTATTACATCAACAAATGCCGGATGATCCTTTCATATTATACACAACCATTGTGTAGGATGATCCTTATATGATCAACTAAACGTATCGCAGAGAATCAATGGCTTTCATGGAGAGGCCTCGACCTGCGGGAACAATATCAAAACAAAGGATGAGGATAATAAGGTCAATTACTAAGTTGACAGACGTACGAATTCTTTGAGAAACCGCCGGAGGGCCCCAACCATAGTGTCCACAAGAGACAAAGGCAAAACCCTTGTTAGAAGCGTGCGAGTATGTCCAGTGCCTCCAGTTGGGGCTTCTTGCTTGCCGATCTTCTAATTAGACCTTCACCGCAAATAGCGTGGGTAGCTAGCTTTATCTGGTAGTATTTTAGTTTCCTTTTACAGAAAAGTAAATTATTCAAATAATTTTGTTTCATTGTTCATGACAATACTTTTGTCCATTATTATCATTTGTCACCTCATCCACTGTTTAATGTGGAAGTTTCTAGTCCTTCTGGATGAACATGGAGATTTATTATTTTATTTCAAGATTGATCTACTAGCCATAAAGGAATGAGTATAATATTTTTTATTTTAAAATTTATCTATTAACATAATCTACATGGTCTCTTTATTTAATTAATATGCTTCTAAATATTAATAAAAACTAAAATATAATTTTCATTAATTTTCTCAAATTTAGTTATTCATTAATTGGTTTTGACATGGACTATTTGTTTTGCTATTTTGGTTATAATTTAATATGGGGGCTTACTACTTTCGTTCTTAAATATATGAGACCGTTCACTTTTTATCCAAACTTCGACCGATAATATTTATCTAATGAATTATTTAAATTAAGTAAGATGAGTAGCACAATATCTATCATCAATAATATTTTAGATTTAGATTGTTGATTTATCTATTTGCATAAATATTTGTAGAAAAGATGAATAGTCAAAGGTGTCATATATTTAAAAACAAACATAGTACTAATATTTCTATTATTTTAATTCTAAATTTAGCTATTCATCATTTATCAATTGCACTTATCATGTATTCTTAGATATACCATTAGATTCTCTTAAAAATCAATGATGTAAATCATTTTTACTATTAATGAATTATATGTCCTAATTCAAAATTTATCTATTAATGAATTATATTCTACATCGGCTCTTTACGCATGTAATTAGATTTCCAATTCAAATGGAAATTCAAAAACTATTTTTCATTGTTTTGATTCCAAATCTTATTCATTTATTAATATATTTGTCAGATACCCTTTATTTAGCTATTTTGATTCTCGATTCGCATATACATGAAGTACTAATTTTTTATTTCACATTTAGATATTAATTAATCGTATTCAACATGGACCCTTTGTTCAATAAATATTTCCTTTTCTAATTCCAAATGTTTTTATTTGTTAATTGGATTGGACATTGATTCTTTAGATTTTTTGCAGACCATTGAATCACCATAAAACTCCATGGTGCCTATTTAATCATAATTGTTACTGGAATTGTAATCAAATATTTGTAGGCTTTACATTTGAGATTAGTATTCTTTGTCTACTATAAAATCAGAAGAAAGAATACACCATTCCACGTTGAGGATCGGTATTCTTCTACGTTGCCACAACACTATCTAGGCTGACCATGTATGACCATTTTCTCTCTATACTGCAACTTGGCCAATTAGCCGTAGGAGTTTTGATCCCCATTGATTCAGCAAGGACAGTTTCTCTCCATGCGCAGATCCTGAAGCTTGCTTTGCCTGTTTTTCACATTAAGCTTGACTCAATGCTGCTCACCAAGCGAACTCTTTCATCTAGTCACTTGTCTCTCCTCAGTGCTCAATCAACGGGACCTGCCACTCCACTTCAGAGCGCTCGCCAATGTGGAAGAGCTCGAGCTCGAGTATCGCAGGCCCACTAGGTACAACCATCTTGGTGCAGAGCTTAGAGGAGGGGACGCGACATAGGAGAGTTGTACAGGAGGGCGCGGGCATGGAAGATAATGATAAGCCCGCCATCAAGGACTAGGCCAGCGGCGAGTAATGTGTAGCACAGAGTAACAATACGTGAATTTCTGATAAATGAATAGCTCATATGATCTTTCGAATTTCTCAGCATCTAAACAACTGCTTGCTATTGTTTCATGAAACTTGTCCCTACCCCTCATGGTGCCACCCAAGGCCACATCATCGATCACAACTTGATCATCCATTAGAACTTGTTTTTCTTATAGGAGACAGCTAGTTGCTCATCACCATCGTTGTTGTTGGAGTCGACTCTTTTCTACTAGCCGTCGTTGCACCTCCATCTACATCAAGTCGTCAATTGCGGAATTGTGATCTTTCCAGATCGGAGTCACATCCAGCTTTGCCATGGTCATGATGTGCTTTTGTTGATATTCTCCTGTCTTCTTATTATTGTTGCGAGTACACTGCGCGTGTCCCATATCTTCTGATTATTATCGTGATCGATCACTGTTGGGAGAGAAAAATCACACACGGAGATTACTCAACAAGGGAGAAAAAAGTGCGGGCGTGCCAATTTACCAAGTACACAAAAGAAATAAACAAAGATAGGAAATACGAACTTTATTCATATTTTGAAAATACAAATACCGGTTCTCTTATACGTATGTGCACTCCATAACGTGCTTTTGGGTAGTTCTGACTTGGGCGATATGGTCCTCTGGTTCCTGAGATCTCGAAAAGCTTCCGGTTAATATTACCTCTACCAGATTGGCGTGTCGGAGTACCTCCAATTCTGCTACTATGATCGTTGCTTAAATCTTCTCTTCACGTTCTCCATGCATGACGATGGTGGTGTCTGTGTATATGTGTTGGCGTCGGCGTTGTTCATAACCTCGGCGGTGTCCATGAGCCAATGTAGTGCGGCTGGAGCATCAGCTGGAGCAACCTCAGCCTCATCGGTCTCGAACGGTATTGTAGTCATTGTAGAGGTATGTTGTAGATGCATGGCGGCGTGAGCTGGACCGGGTCGATATCATAGCAGCTCGGTCATGATCGAGGTAGTTTCAATGAAAGATGGACCATTTCGGCAGATTGTAACAAAATTGTAATCACAAGTTGGCTGGACAGTTAGATGTTCCACTCGTGAATGTCTTCGAGTTGAAATATTAGAGACCAGAGGGTAGATTAGATCCAATCGAGTAGCAGGGGAAGAGAATCTGAAGCACTGAGCATGCGCACACTCACGAGACAAGCAACGGCGGAGGTCAATCAAGAGCACATGGTCCAGGAGAACTAATTGCCCTGTACACTGCAGTTCAATGTCGCAGACTTGCATCGCAGTAGCAGCGCGGATGGTAGTAGAGGTGCTGACGGCAACAGATCGTGCACGGGACAGAGCAGACTGCGGCGTCGACGGCTTGTGCTTTCTGCACGGCGGCAGCCGGCAGCTCCTCCGCGTGGGTGGAGACGGAGCGTAGCGTCCGGCCCTCGCGTTACGCCCGCCGATGGTGGCCTCGCGCTCACACTGAGCGAGGGTGCTGGCTGGCGGCGGGCGAAATGGAGGCGGAGGACGGGAGGACACTGAGGTGAGGGTTACGGTTCAGAGTTCACTGTTCACTGCATATATATATTTTGGTTGGGACGTATTTGGCTACATATCATATGGGTCAGCTTATTGTTTTTTTAGTTTTCGGGCTCCGCGGGCTCTACGGGTCAAATTTGCCCCCAGACCCGCCCCGCATGCATTTCGGATCCCCGCCCCGCCAGGCCTGCGGGGAAAAATTCCGGTTCCTGTTGTTATCGGGGCGCGTGGATCTCCGATCCGACTAGCCCCGTTGCCAACTTGACATACTACGCGGCAGCTGCCGCAGTCATTAATCGTGCGCATGCATGGGCATGTGGTCAACACATGCAAGACAACGAACTACGCTACCTCAATATGCTTCCAGGTCTCCAGGACACTGCCGTCTGTTGGTGATGAATACTACTGCCGTCGGCCGTTTCAAATTATCAAAAAAATAAGGCTTTGATGTTGCATAGACGAAAATACAAAATATTCATGAGACAATGCCAGGTCATGCTAGGACTCGTGCCTGCATGACATGCCTGCGTGACATCAGGGCAGCAATATTGCTGCCATCTCGTTAGAAGATGAAGGTGCTGCATGCGCGCGCCAGTGGTGGAGCCAGGATCCTAATCTACCTATGCGCGCGTGGAGAGCGTTGGGCGGCAGAGCTGCCGAGGGAGCCGAGGGAGCATTGGGTGGCAGCGCGTACCTATTGTGAGTCATCAACGGTAGGTGTGGCGGCCGCCGCACCTTGCCTGGTGCCTCCGCCACTGATGGGCGCTGTTAGCATCCGTGCAACACGCGAGGGTAACTTGCCATCCATCCATATTTTTTTTCTAGTGCCATGGGCCGTGCATTGTTACCGCTTAGTTACGTCCATGATGATTTAACTATTGCAATAATATAAGGATTCTGGTGATTTACCGGTTTCACTTTAGAGTTTTTCATATTAAGTTGGTGCTATATTATTTGATCATGATTTAAGCACGTGGTAGTACATTTAATCAAGAAGCACGTAGCAGTACATTTGACCAAGAAGTTCTATCATGCAGCACTGATGAAACCAAGCTATGGAATGCATGTAACAACTATTCTATCATTTGCATCGAGCTATTCTGGATAAGGTATACCCAACTCCAACCATTTGTCGAGAATTACATATAAGATCCATATGACAAATTGCCTGCCAGAATTTGGCTCATTAAATCCTTAACCTGTGGTCTTTTTGCTTTGTGTTCAGAACTACATATTATTCTTCAATCGATCAGATTGTGAATAAAGTGTCTTAGTTTCTTTCCTTTCAGGTTTATAGGGAAGCTATGTGATGCTTGGGCCTTCTCCCTATCCTGAAATGGCTCTTTCTTTATTGTCTCAAACAAATGCACATTGAAGCTCGGTAAAGTGCATGGGGAGCTCGGAGTGTACTCTTGGCTCCTATCAATTTCACAGGTCGTGGCCAATTGTGAGCAATGGAAGGCAATGGCCAATTGCCAGCCCTCCAGTTTTCCCAATATTTATTCTCTGATCTCTAAGGATTTTACGTGCCTCGAAACTTAAATTGTAGACACTAATAGATCATACATGTCAGTGTCACTTCATGTGTTGACCATGTGAAAAATTTCAGTGTATTTACCATGATCAACATCTTGCCCTGAGGGCGCTTTAATTCCTTAACCAGGCCACGGTGACACAAGGCTGTTCTAAAGTGAAGAAGCGGTTTGAACAGCTTCCTGTGGACAGCTACCTCTGCACGATTTGGCCAGTGTCTGTGAGCTCTAAATTTTACAACTCTGAACCAGTTGGTAAAAAAACAATCTGAATTTGATGCTGTAACTAACAGACTATACTTGTTCTGAATCAATTAATGTACTAATGTTATAAAATTTGTTCTAACACCTATCATATTTATTGCCTGCAGCTTTCAACTACATTATCCCCTTCTCTATATATGGTTGGTTGATTAATTCATATTTTTTAATGCAGAAACGTGGTTATGCCATATGATGGGAAAACATTATATTTTTATGCTGAAATGTATTACTCAGTGCAGATATTTAATGTTGGTCTAATTTTATTTGATCGCAGTGCTGCTAAATATTTAATGCTGATCGCAGATTTTATATGAATAATATTTAATGCTGAAATGTATAACTCAATGCTGAAATGTATAGCAGCATATTTAATGTTGGTCTGAAATAAAATAGTGTGGGATCGTGATTTTATTGAAACTATCAATATTATTTGAATGTATAGGTAGGGAACACTGCTAGAATCCTTAGCATCAGTACCGGGCGGGAACCCACGATTAGTATCGGTTTCCCGTCCGGAACAGCCTAGACGATACTAAATTGGCATCTATTTAGTACCGGACGCAATGCCCGGTACTAAATGGCGCATTTAGTACCGGTTGGTAACACCAACTGGTACTAAACTCCTCGCCACGTAGGGCGTCAGTTTAGTACCGGCTGGAGTTACCAACCGGTACTAAATTCTTTGTTTTAAGCTTATGTTTCTTTTCTTTTTTTCTTTTTAGTTTTAATTTAAATTCGTATTAATATCTGTTTGTGTATAGCTAGCATTCGTATTCGTATCCATATTTGTATTCGTATATAGCATAGCAAAGACTTATATATTATATATATACAATTTATATACACTTTAATATTATAAGTTGCCACATAAGTTATTTGTACTTCAAATATCACTAATCTTCATCGTCGTCCTCGCCCCTGTTTGGATCAAGTTGACCTATGCTTATCCTATGATCGGAATAAAATTCTCCTTTGGGATTTATGACCTCATCTAGCAGGAATCCACAGATTGCTTCTAGAATTGCTCTCACTCTTTCCGGTTCGATGAGGTCTTCTTTCATTCGCCAAATCTGTCACGTGCAATCATCATTATTTTAAATCCATACATGTACAAAATAAAATGAAAGAAATTGTTATTAATTTTTTAGGTACATTGAATTCTTGTTGCGTCATTCTCTTTGGAACCCAAATGTGTGGATGAACTCACATACGTAGTAGCCACATAAGTTATTTCCTTGCGCGTGTCTCAAACACTATATATATATATATATTAATGGTGTTTTGATATAAAGCGCACCCGGGTTGTCATTGACTCCTATGTGCTTTTTGAGGAAGCGAGCCCATGCTTTTTGGAGGATGTCTATGAGGTTTTGATATTGCTGTACCGGTTTTTTCTTAGGGTCGAACACCACAACTCGGTATCGATCAATCTCAATGGAGAGCAAGATCCAGTGAAAGCTGTTGATACACATATACAGATAAAATATTGGATATACTTATTATCAAATTGAATGGATGGAAAAAAGAGTTGAAGGACTTACTTGAAGTTGTACGGCAACATAATGAATGTACAAGTATGTTGCAAATCCAAGGCCATGAATATATTGGTCTCGGTCCGATTTGTCCATTTGAGTACATTATTCATGTTTATAACATCCGGACCTATGAAGCCGATGTTATAGTACCCCCTTCTTCAGCATTCTAGCACCTTCATCCTACATGATACAAAACAAAAGAGGGGATGAGAAAGCACAGAAGTAGTAGAGCTAGAATATAGAAATGAGAGGAAACACTTACATAACAAATGCACTGACAAGGGACTTGTTTAGGGCGTCTTGATGGTATAGAAACCAAAGACTCTGAAACTCAATCCATACGTCAGCTAGCCCCCGATGTAAATGGCTATGTTTAATCCGAGTTGTGAACATTATGTCTCCATCTGCAGAGGCCTTCAAGTACCATTTATGCAACTCACGCGTTCTCGTTGGTAGCATATTCGGCAACTCTGGCCACATAAGAGGTTCCCCGCATACAAATGGTTTTCTTCCTGCCCCGGGTGAATCGGGATTGGATCCTCCCCTCGGTGTTGAGATTTTGTGAGTTTCGTTTCCACCACAAAGTCGGCCATAGCTTCATCCTCTTTTGAAAGAACTTGGAGTGGAGGTATCGATTGTTTGGTTGTTCTCCGAGCTGGGGAATGTTGTTGTACCGACAATTACCCTTCTTCTGATAAGACTTTGTGATTGAGCGGTCATAGTCCGATAGTGTTTCTTTCTCCCTTGGTTGGCACATGGCTACAAAGAAGTTCTGCCCGGCTGGATCCACTGGTTGCTTCGGCTCAGACTTCTTTGCCATGAAATGATCGGTATCCTCCTTTCTCACGTGGGCATGCAATTCCTCGTTAGTCGCTTCGTATGCTAACTTCGGAGGTGGAGGCTTCTCTTTCTTCTTAGCTGGGTTCTTCTTCGCCTTAGGAGGTGGCGGTGGTGGGACCCAAGCCTTTGCGTTCTTCTTCACCATAGGAGATGGTGGACTCATGCTGGGGTCCCTTTGAGCGGCTGGTGACAGCGGATCCTTGCTAGGATGCTTTTGTGGAGATGGTGACGGCAGATCCATGTTGGGGCTCCTTTGTAAACTTTAGATGTTCTGCTTTTTTTTGCAACAATATCTTGTCGTACATACACGCGTTGTTCCTGTGTAGAACAAGGTGGCGGCAGGGCAACATTGTTTGGCTACCCGGATAGGGATGTCAGCGGCAAGGAGGCTTCTTCTAGCGGCAGACCAGCGCAGATCTTTTGCCACCGACTAGGTGGTAAAAGTAGAATAGTAGTTGGGCAAGAGGAAGACAATGAAGTTGAGCCCTCGGATTGACAGGTGGAAAATGCGTAGGATGAGAGGAGGATGATGAAGTTGAGTCATAGATTACTTGGATCCAGCAGAAAAATTAGTTACTAAAAAAATTGTCGAGTAGATAACCTTTTTCAATGATAATGATTTGTACTTCTATTTATGGTTTTGTATGACTCCAAATTTGTTGGTGCTAAAAATCGGCAGGGAATCGGCCGATGACCTTCAGCGTCGGACACACGACCCGGGAGAATCTGCTTAACTCCTGTTCGGGTGATTGCCCTAGTGCGGTTCGGGCGGCGTGCCAGTCAATCTGACCTGATGATTGACAAAGAAAGAAACATATTAAATTCCGGGGCTCCGATCGGCTAAAGTTTCGATCTGTCACGAAAAGCGTATCAGCAAATCGGCCGATTTGCTATGAAGATGACCGACTATAGATTAGCCGATAATCACGTGGCGATTGCAGAGAAACTACTGGAGTAACTCAAACAATCGCTGCAGGTGCAACACTCGAAATAGATCTAATCGGCTATATGATAATAAACAAGGAAAAATAATGATAAAGCTGATAGTTCGATCTCAAGCTGGATAACTGGTGATAAAACTAGAACAATAGGTAAATCCTATAATTCTAGTAAATATCGATAACTGGTGAATAAATCTAAACGAAACAACGGCGATGCGCCTGAAGTTAAAGCTTAGATGTTATTCGATAAACGGAACCGACCAATTGGCTGGAGATCGTGTCGATGCAACCCTGCCAATCCGTACGAACTCGTGAAAGAAAAAGAAGTATTGGCGAAGTCGCCGACTTGAAAGTAAAGTACGATGAAAAAGTAGATTGTTTGTGTTGATTGATGTGTCTCCTCTACAAAACCCTGACTGCTTCTATTTATACCCTAGGACTAAGACTCCTGATCTATTACGATCTGCTACAAACTTAATTTAAATAAAAACTACTATATCTCTAAAACTTTCCCAAAGAAAACGGGCTCCCGCAGAATCTTCTGCTGCCATCTCCTAGTCCAATCCGAACTCCTTCCATTGCTCCTCGACCGAGTCGGCGTTGTTCTTTGACTAACGTCAGGTCATCTTTGACTGGGATCCTCTGTTGGGATTCCATTGGCTTCATCCCCTATCTGTTGGCGCAAGCCCACATTGGCCAAACGCTCTAGCCTTTCAATCGGCCAACCCCTACCAACTCCATTCGCCAATCGCACGAAACACTGCAGTGCCAATCGGCCGATTCCTAACTGTAGCGTCGATCGGCCGATTCCCAACAATAGCCTTTAAATCTGCCGCATCGGCCAATCTCTTCCTCTCCTGACGCCGATTCAACACGTGTCAAAATCTGGCATCAACACATGCCCCCCAGTTTCGGAGTAAAACATGACTTTTACTTTGAAATTCTTTTTTAATCTCTCCTGCAAAACAAACGCGGCAAAAATCTCCTTCTGTTTCGCGGTCTTCTATATGATGATTGCAATCTTTTCGAACTGGGCGCCTGAGACAACTGTTCCCCTAAAATTCATGTAGACGGCGCGGCAAAAATCCCGCCTTTACCCATTCTCTCTCGGACTGTCTTTAAGTACTGGCGTTCTCCGCCGCTTCTTCTCCACGAGCTTAGTAATTTCCTCCCCAGCGAATCACTTTCTATTTTCTCCCAGCGTCCTCTTGGTTTCCAACCGCATTCTCCGGCGATCCTTCTTTCGTCTACAATCCGCTTCATTCCTTCAATGGCGGCACCATCAGCAATTCCACCAACCACGGAGGCTCCGCCAGCAACTCCATCGGCGATGGCGATTCCATCAGCGACTCCATCGGCGACGATGAGCTTCATCCCGGTGGTAAACATCCAAAACTTTCCTCTTTTACTTTTTACCGCCTAGGTACCTTTTAGATCTATTCTTAGTTCCTCCCTTTTTACCTTTTTTAGGCATTTAGACACCAAATCACTATTCCCCTTTCCGAAGCTCCTGGTCTCATCTTCTTAGGCCCTATGGGGAATCCAGACCCGACTAATCTGATTAACTTAGAAACCCATAGAATCCCTTTCAAGCAATAATCTATGGATTTGGGTTAGTGGTCAGGCGCTTTTAGATCTTGGCCGAATGAAACCCCTGGCTGGAAAGAGTGGTACCACAGATTGGCCAACTCTAAGAGAGTTCAATGGGATGAATTAAAAATCGGCCAGTGCATCAATCTCTCTTTGTCCCAGATGGAGAAGAATGAACCCCTGGTAATAGCAGCCTCCTATTTCTGGTGTGACGCGCTTAACGCGTTTCTCTTTGGGCATGGACCCATGACCCCAACTCTGGCCGATGTCCTGATGCTGACCGACCTTGACATTTCTTCCTCTGATACACCCTTTGATTATCTGATCAAACCAACCCATCGGCTAGAGACAAAAGGAATCAGCGGGTGGAAAGGGTATATCAACAGAAACATGAGGACCGGGACGATTTTGGAGAGAGAACATACAATGTTCTTGATGATGTGGCTAGAGAAGCACTTCTTCTGTGGCAGAGCGGTTGGTCCTTCTTCCAATACACAAGCTCTGGCCAAAGCCCTGTCAAGAGGATCCACCATCCCCATCTGGAAGCATCTGCTAGGATCGGCCTACCACATGATGCACCAGATCGGCGTCAAACTATCAAAAGGAGAGCCTATTGGTAACCCTGGTGGCCCCTGGTGGTTCATCACCCTCTGGCTTAACTTGTACATGAGCAAAGTCTCCCAGCAGGAGATAGGACCAAGACATTCCCCAACATTGATTTAGAGGAGAACCCCACCATACGACGACGGTGCACCTCTTTCGGCGAAGCGGCATCAGTTTTTCCTGGTTGCCAGTTCACCGCCACCCAAACAGCCGAGTATTTAAGATGTTTTTACAATGGCTTTAGTGAAGAAACCACCAGTTGGTACCCGTACCAGAGGATAGAGCCACTTTTTGAGCTTCCCTACTGCTATGACTCGTCGTCCAACTCCTTTGATAATGATCTCATGGACGTCTTGATCAAACCAGGGATTTTAACGGCAAACTTCTTCTCTAGGAAAGACTCCCCAACTTATGAATTTTACAACCCATCAGTTGCAGCACGGCAATTCGGCCTTGGTCAGCTGCCGATTCAAGTTTATTTTGCCGGCCACGCAAAATTCCGAGATGAGCTCACTAAGGGCCTCGACTATAGTCGGCTGTGCAATTTAGTGCCGGACTCCAGTACCATTGATCTAAGCAATTGGATAGTGGCTCCTTTTGCTATCCAACAATTCAAGTTATGGTGGGCCGAATGGAAGCAACATCTCTTCTGTGCATCTCCTTCAACATATTGCAATGACCTGGATCCTGACAACATCGACTCAAATGCAGCGGTACTGCCCTTCTCCCACCGATTTCAATGTTATTTCTTTTTATGCTACAAATTTGCCGCTAACTTTTATTTCCCTTTTCAGTCCGAAAGTCGACTTCCTCCGACGCGGAGCCGAAGTGGTAGGCCGATAGAGAATAGCTGCCCATACACACCATTCCCACTCATCAGCTACCATGCCCCAACCATCAAAGACATCACCACCGGCCGATTAAAACAAACACCGAAGAGACCTTCTTTAAAGAGGATGAGCCGCCGAGTGCGTGCCCGTATAGAACCGGCTGATCAATTGGCGCCGGCATCGGCTGAACCTTTAGCTGCACCGACTCTGCCGATTATTGAGGAAGTCGATCTTCAGGCTGCTACAAAAGTTGGAGCGGCTGCTGCATCATTGCTAGTAGAAGCTGTTCAGGTAATTTCGCATACCTCACATACTTCTAAGTATTCTATCGATATTAACTTCTTCCTTCTGCCAGGCTGCGCAAATCGCCCCAGTACAGTCTCCGCAGCAATCGGCTACATCCCAGGTGGAAACCGGAATGCCAGCAATTCTTCCCTCCGAGGTAGAGAGTCTCTTAACTCTTTTTTGATACTTAACCAAAAACTAACCGATTTTTGATGCAGGCTACCCTGGGTGCATCGATTGTACCTTTCCAACAACTATCGGCCAGATAACTCACAGAGGTACAACAGTAATTATATATCATCAGACTTAATCATTTGCATTATACTTATAAAATCCGCTTCTCATACCTTTCCAGGAGGCTGGCCCGAGCAGGGTACCGATAGTCGTTGAATCCTCTTCTTCCGATGAACCAATCGTGCCAATTCCCGAAATGAGGGTAGCACTCCCGCCGGCGCAAGCAGAAGAAATCCGTTTCAAAGAGGTAAGGAACTTGTCACCCAAATCAGCCAATTTCCCCTTACCGTCGGTTAATCCATATTTTTATTTATTTTATTCTTTCGCAGGAGCAGGACACTCCTAACAACAGTCTTTTTTCTTTCACGGTTGCCCTTTCTGACGATGAAGAGGTTGCTTCACGCCAAGTCACACTGAGCTCGATCCCTGATAATGTCCGTGCCAAGCTCGAGAGTATACGTACCCTCCTCCAAGATGACATCGGCCGATTAGTGGAAGACGCCTCGCCGATTTGGCAACTTTTTAGTGAAATCAGAGGCCAAATTCCAGAGGAAGCGACAGAGGCTCCGGAACCTGCAGCATACATAGAGTCAATGCAGACTCCAGTGCTTAGAGCTTTGCGCCATATGGCCGATCGCGCCAAACTAGCAAAAGCCCGCGAGGAGGAAGACTCCTACAAACACCGAGCTCAAGAGGTGCATCAACGAATCAGCTTCCTTGAAAACTCTCGACCAGATATCATCGGTGCCATAGACTGCCTTAAACAGCGAAGGGTAGAGCTAGCCAAGGAGATGGATCAGGTGACCCAGGCCATAGCTGCTGAAGAGAAAAGACTCCAAGATCTCCGATCCGTCATCGCCGAGTTGAAGCAGGAGAGGCAGAACCTGGCCCACGAAGCAATAAAAATCTATCGTGAAATGCCAGAAGTCCCTGGATCGGTTGATGACGACCAGAGAATCGTAGACTCGGCCGATCAAGTTAGGCAACGAGCGATTGTGGCTATTGATGCCGTCCTCGGGTAAACTGTAATAGTTCTGTAAACATTTAATGTCCTCTTGCCGTTGACGTGCAGATTCAAACTTGGACCGTCCTCTTTGGTAGCTTTTCATTTGTTTACCCTTTTATTCCGATGGGACGCATCCTACCATTCCTTCACCCTCTTCCTTCTATAAGTATGAGATCCCGTATCGTTTCCAAAGGCGTCCGTATTGCCCGTCTTCTTTCCCTCTAACAACTTGATCTCCGTCCTCCCAGACTAGATGTCAAGATGTCCTCTTCGTCTTCTTCCTTCTCCATCAACTAGGTGCAAAATCCTCCTCTATTTCCTCTCTTGACATTTCAATCATTCTGACGCTGGGTGGTTGTTTGCTCTCCTTTTAGCCGAAACGCCTTAGTCCCAGTCTGGAACGAGCGATTGAAGTCATGCATTCAGACGAACCATTGTCGCAGGCGGACAGAGATCTGATCAAAGCTCATTTCGAAGAACTCAAAGATCATGTCCCTGCTGACATCCAGAAGGTCTGGGACCATGTAGACGCTAACTGCTCCAGGCGGCCGCCAACTGAAAGGAGTCATCCACTCCCTCGCTCAGTAGCCCTTGAAGATGCTGCGGCGGGGACATCCCAACCACCTCTCGACAGGAGCCACCCACTCCCTCGTCAAGTCGAGGTTGAAGTCGCCATGGAGGATCTGGAGGAAAAGAGCATCTGCTTCTTGATTGAATTAGGCCGGATCGAGAGGGAGATCAAGAAAAAACACGGTCAATAAATATGTTGGTACTTTTGTTCTAAGGGCGACTTGTACCGTGTCGGCCATGTACCCTACTGTTCTTACCGAATGATGAATCGGTCAGACTAAATCGAATGTTTCATCCTTAAGGCGATGTCATCTTTACATCGGCTATATAGACAGGAGCCAATAGGAGTTGGCCACGTTGTCTTGATGTACCCTATCGTAAGTTATGCACCCACCCATATACTTGGATAGTACCTCTTCAGATATCTCCCGTTTAAGGCTCTTGTGAATTCTTCCCCTTCAATAGTTTCTAGTATATATGCATTTCCCGGAGCACATCGGCCGATTTTATACGGCCCTTCCCAAGTGGGCGACCATTTACCGAATTTGGGATCCTTAGACCCTATCGGCAGCACCAACTTCCATACCAAATCTCCTTGGGAGAATTGTTTAACTTTGACCTTCTTGTCGTACCACCTGGCCACCCTTTTCTTGTTTTCTTCGATGCTAATCAGGGCCCTTAATCGCTGACCCACCAAATCATCGAGCTCTCCCTTCATGAGGATGGAATAGTCATTGGCCGTCAACTGATCTTGAAGCGATGTGCGCCTTGACCCCGTCCTTAATTCCCAAGGCAATACTGCCTCATGACCATATACCAACTGATAAGGAGATATCTTAGTGGCCCCATGGCAAGCCATCCTGTAATCCCATAGAGATTCGGTTAAAGACATGTGCCACTTCTTGGGTCGTTCTTCTATCTTCCTCTTGATCAACTTGATTATCCCCTTATTGGATGATTCGGCCTGGCCGTTGGCTTGAGCATAATACGGAGAAGAATTCAACAATTTAATCCCCATATCGGTGGTGAATTCGTCGAACTCCCCTGAGGTGAACATCGTTCCTTGATCAGTTGTGATGGTTTGAGGGATGCCGAACCGATAAACAATGTGGTTCTTCACGAAATCGATCATAGCGGCCGATGTCACGGTCTTTAACGGAATTGCCTCCACCCATTTGGTAAAATAATCAGTGGCTACTAATATAAACTTGTGCCCTTTGCTTGATGGAGGGTAAATCTGTTCGATGAGGTCTATCCCCCAACCTCTAAACGGCCATGGTTTGATTATCGGATTCATAGCCGAGGCTGGTGCGCGCTGCACATTGCCAAACTTCTGACAATCTTGACAACCTTTATAATATTTAAAACAATCTTCGAGAATCATCAGCCAATAATACCCGTTGTTTCTGATCATCCATTTCATCTTGTGAGCCGATTGATGAGCTCCGCATACGCCCTCGTGGATTTCTCCCATCAGGACCTTTGCTTCTTCCATTCCCAGGCATTTGAGAAGAACCCCATCAATCGTCCGATAAAACAAACTTTCTTCGAGCAACACATATTTCGTGGCCTGAAAACACACTCGTCGATCCACTTTCTTGGATGGATCTTTCAAGTAATCGGCAATCTCCTTTCGCCAATCGTCGGCCGCAAGTTCCAGAATCATGGCCCCTTGAATCGGCCGATACCTGGACGCGTGTTGGGCAAGTCTATTGGCCTCTTCATTGTAATTTCTGGGAATGTGCTCAATAACCGCAGACTTGAATTCCTTTAACAGTTGGAGGCAATCTTCATAGTAAACCCTTAAGACATCATCTTTGCATTCAGATCTCCCCGTTAATTGATCCACAATGAGCATGGAATCTCCAAAAATTTCCACCGCATCGGCTTTGATTTCTCTTAACAATTGGATACCTTTTAGGACGGCTCGGTATTCCGCCTGGTCGTTGGTCGCGGATGCCTCTATCGGCAGAGAGAAATCATAGCTTGCCCCCCAAGACGATACGAGAACGATGCCGATTCCCGATCTGGCTCCACACGAGGAACCATCGAAGTATAGAGTCCATGGAACTGGTTCAACGACAATAATTTTCGGTCCACAATGCTGAGCCACGAAATCGGCCATAACGTGACCCTTGACAGCTTTGGCCGATTCGTACCTTAGGTCAAACTCTAACAGAGCCAGGATCCACTTTCCAATCCGTCCTTTCAAAATTGGTAGTGATATCATGTATTTCACCACGTCATCCTTGCATACGACTATGCACTCTACCGATAACAAATAGTGCCTGAGCTTTGTACACGAGAAATATAGACATAGGCACAGCCGTTCCACCGGGGAATATCTCGTTTTGGCGTCCACGAGTCTTCTGCTGACATAATATACCACCCGTTCTTGTCCTTCGAACTCCTGTGCCAGCGCCGATCCGATAGCCTGCTTGTCGGCCGATAAGTATAGTTTGAACGGCTTGTCAGCCTATGGCGGGACTAATACATGTGGTGAAATTAGATATTGCTTGATGTCTTCTAACGCTTTGCGTTGTTCTTCTCCCCACACGAATTCCTGATCGGGCTTCAATTTCAACAAAGGAGTGAAAGCTTGAATATGCCCGGACAAGTTGGATATGAATCTTCTGATAAAGTTGACTTTGCCGATTAGGGACTGCAGCTCAGTTTTATTCTGCGGGGCCACAACCTTATTGATGGCAGCTATGGTCTTCCGGTTGACTTCTATCCCGCGCTCATGGACCATGAATCCTAAGAATTGCCCGGCCGACACACCGAATGCACACTTGTTCGGGTTCATTTTCAACCCATGCTTCCTTGTGCACTCCAACACCTCTTGTAAATCGGCCAGATGTTCCTGATGACCTTTTGACTTGACCACAACATCGTTGATGTAGATTTCCACCGATACACCAATAAGCTTGTGAAAGTTATAATTCATAGCCCGTTGGTATGTAGCGCCGGCGTTCTTTAATCCAAAGGTCACTACCACCCACTCGAATAAACCGAGGTGGCCTGGGCACCTGAAAGCCGTTTTCAAAATATCTTCTTCGGCCATTAATATTTGATTGTACCCAGCATTACCGTCCATGAAACTGATGACTTTATATCCTGCGGCAGCATCTATCAAAATGTCGGTTGTCGGCATTGGATACCCGTCCATTGGTGTAACCTGATTTAGGTTCCTGAAGTCGATGCATACGCGTAACTTTCCGTTTTTCTTGTATACGGGTACAATATTAGAAATCCATTCGGCGTAACGGCACTGCCAAATAAATCTTGCTTCAATCAATCTTGTAATCTCGGCCTTTATATCAGGTAGCATTTTAGGGTTGCATCGTCGTGCAGGCTGCTGATATGGCCGATATCCTGGTTTTATAGGCAACTGGTGTTCGACAATGGACCGGTCTAGACCAGGCATCTCATGGTATTCCCAAGCAAAGCAATCTTTGAATTCTTTTAATAAACTTGTCAATCTACATTTGTAGTCGGGATCCAAGCTAGCACTAATATACGTCGGCCTTGACTTGCTACCATCTCCTAAATCCACCATCTCCAATGAATCGGCCGACATAAATCCATGCCCAAGCTTCCCGTCTTCTCGGACGAATTGATCCATCTAATCTGAATCTTTAGAGCCGACTGCTCGAATCAGCTGTAGGCCAAAATCGGACACTTTCAGGAAATCAGTGTCCCAAGTCCTACCGGATATACACTTGAGTTGTTCGTAGCTCCACTATTGCGTATCGGCCGCCGCAACACTTTAGGCGGAATCGGCGGTGACTATCTCGGTACTGTCGCCGACCCACTGTACGAGGCATTGGTGCATTGTAGACGGGACGCAGCAATTCGGGTGTATCCAATCGCGACCGAGCAACATGTTGTAGGACCCCTTGCCATTAATAATAAAGAAGGTAGTGGGAAGGGTCTTACTGCCGATGGTGAGGTCCACGTAGAGCGCTCCGCGGGCGGGAGACACATTGCCTTCGAAGTCTTTGAGCATCATGTTCGTCTTGGTCAGATCTTCATCGCTTTTGCCCAATTTCTGGAACATGGCATATGGCATGATATTGACTGCAGCGCCTCCGTCCACTAGTAGCCTGGTAACAGGTTGTCCGTTAACGTGTCCTTTGAGGAATAGAGCCTTGAGATGTTGCCGTTTTTGGTCTTCCGGTTTCTCAAAAGTGGCTGTCATTGGCTCCAAAACCAATTGCGCCATCTGCTCCTCCATCCTTGTTGCATTGTCTCGATCGGCGGGCGCCATGAACTCCATCGGCAAAATGAACACCATGTTGACGTCAGCTGCCGATTCTTGATTGTCGCCCTCCTCGTTGTTGTTTCTTTTCGGGCGCCAGACTCGAGACCTGTCGTTTTTCTTATCCGCCACCTGCCTCTGCTCTTCCTCTTGTTGTTCCCATTGGCGCAGACGTTGGATCCTTCGTTTTTGAGATTTGGACAGTCCATCAGGGCACCACCAGGGGTTCACCGGTTTGGTCGGTGGTTTGGCTTACTCCCAATCTAGTTCCCTTCCTAGGGGGTTTTCATCTCACAACCTAGCGTCGGCCATTTCTTCTAGCCGATCGTGTACACTGGTTCTGCCCCCAGTCGCTTCTTCTGGTTGATCCTGCCCCACGGCCGATCAGGCACTGAAAGGCACCGACCCTCTTGTTCGCGCCAGTTTTTGCTGATCGGCTCTGATCCTCTGTCTCTGGAGTGTGACCTTTTGAGCGGGCGATCGTTGCGATTTGGTCCGCTGCACTCAGGGCAATTATCAGCTGATGGTAGTCTGAGGTCATTTTCCCAGCAATGGATGAAGAACGGGCATCGCCAATGATCTTCGTGTCGGCGTATCATCTCTTCGCGGTGTCTTGATCTTTCCTGCTGCTGCTGATATTTGTTGAGTAAGAATTGGGAGGTGACGGGTCTACGCGATCGTTCTGATCCTTCGTCCTCATCTTCAACCCGTCTTTTCCCTTTGACATCGTCCATCGTAACCTGCTTTCTGGGGTCCACGGCGCCGCTTCTTTTAGCCGATTCCGATATCAGCACCTTAGTTTGAAGGGAGATTTTTCCCGTGTCAACCATGTTAGCAGGGAAAGGATGCTGATCAATTTTCATCGGCTTTGCTGGCTTCGCCGAGACTTCGAATTTGAGTCTGCCTTGCTCAATGGCCGACTGTATCTGCTGACGGAAGATTTTGCACTCATTTGTGTCGTGAGACGTGGCATTGTGCCACTTGCAATATTTCATCTTTTTGAGCTGTTCGGCCGCTGGAATGGTGTGGTAAGGTGAGAGCTAGATCTGCCCCTCTTGGAGAAGTAAGTCGAAGATTTTATTGGCCTTTGACGTGTCAAAGCCGAACGCCTCTGGTTCTTTCTTCCCGAAAGGGCACGATATCGGCTTCTTCCCTTTGACCCATTCGGCTAGGCTGATTTCCTCTTCTTTTTCAGATTCAGATCCTTCTAAATATGCCACCTTTTTCTAGAAATTCCTCCGCTGGTCAAACAGACGTACTTCTTGACCGGCCAATCGGTGAACGATCTGACTTAAACTTTCAAACTCTTGTGAGGCGTACCTCTCCTTGATGTGTGGCAGGAGACCTTGGAAGGCGATATCGGCCAGCTGAGCGTCGGTCAGGGCTAGGGTATAGCATTTGTTTCTGACCTCTATGAACCTCCGTACGTAATTAGTTACTGGTACGTCGCTCCTCTGCGTGAGGCTGGTCAGATCTGAAAGCTTCATCTCGTGGACTCCCACGTAGAAGTACTTATGGAATTGCTTTTCCAGATTGGCCCAAGCAACGATGGAGTTGGGTGGTAGGGTAGTGAACCACTGGAAGGCCAACCCAGATAGAGACAACGAGAACAGACGCACCCGCAGAGCATCTTGTGTGGCGGCCTCCCAGCACTGGATGATGAATCTATTTACGTGCTCCACAGTTGAGGTGTCATCCAGCCCCAAAAATTTGGTGAAGTCAGGAACTTTGTACCGATGGGGAAACGGCAGTAGATCGTAGGTAGGTGGGTATGGCATTTTGTACGTATAGGTTTGTACCTTCGGCTTTAACCCGAATTGGTCTTGAATCACCTCCGCTATCCTTGCTGTCCAATCCACTTGCTGCTGATGAACAACTGGTCGGGGGATCGGCACATGTTGATGGATCGGCGGTGGGACGACCGGGTGATGGATCAAAGCGTGTGGCGGATTTTGCGGCAGCGTGGCTGGCTGAGCAGTTGACAGCTGGTGGCCTAGCGAATCTGTTGTCCCATCGTACAGCATCATCGGCGTCGCGCTTCTGAGTGTTTCCGCAGCATCTGCCCCCGTGCCGATTTCTGACGTGGTCGGTTGATACTGAGGGGCCGTCGGCCGGACAGCTGATTGGAACGGTCCCCGGGTCGGAGAGCCTCCATGACCAGCTGACTGGTCCAGAACAGCCGTTGTTGCTGGTACCCCCCCAAGGTACTGAGTTTGAGGGCAGTGATTGCACAGAAGAAATCTGGGCAGGCTGAGGCGGCGCTTGTGATCGAAAGCATGGCGCACCGTTATATCCTGGAGGCATTGAAGGCAATGAAGTGTTGTATCCTCCGTGTTGTGTCGATATCGGCTGAGGAGCCGAGTGAGACGTGCCTGGTAAGCTTCTGACTGGAGCTACAATAGGTGGGGCGTATGCTGGCCCCTGATATCCCTGAGCTACTCCGCTGACTAGTGAATTGACGACGGCATTGTATACCGTGTTGGTCATTACTGAGGATTGGTCGATGAAAGCGTGATAAACGGACTATTGAATCATATCGTACATCTTGCCCGAGTCCTCGGCGATGGTGATCTGGCGGGGAATTGGAAGATGAGCTTTCTTGAGGGTCTCCCCGCTTTTGGTATGACTGAAAGATTGCAGATATACCTTTTTGTAGTCTTCTAGGTGTCTTGCCAGTTCTTCTTTCCGGTCGTCCTTGAGATCTGCCTCCGTAACCTCAATGATGTTGTTCTCAGAGATTTCGGTGGTCTTTGACATTTTGGATATTGAGGTCCGTCCCACCGGGCGTGCAAAAAGTGTGTTGGCGCTAAAAATCGGCCGCGAATCGGCCGATGACCTTCAGCGTCGGACACACGACCCGGGAGAATCTGCTTAACTCCTGTTCGGGTGATTGCCCTGGTGCGGTTCGCGCGGCGTGCCAGTCAATCTGATCTGTTGATTGACAAGGAAAGAAACGTATTAAATTCTGGGGCTCCGATCGGCTAAAGTTCCGATCTGTCTCGAAAAGCGTATCCGCAAATCGGCCGATTTGCTATGAATATGACCGGCTATAGATTAGCCGATAATCACGTGGCGATTGCAGAGAAACTACTAGAGTAACTCAAACAATCGCTGCAGGTGCAACACTCGAAATAGATCTAATCGGCTATATGATAATAAACAAGGAAAAATAATGATAAAGCCGACAGTTCGATCTCAAGCTGGATATGGTGATAAAACTAGAAAAATAGGTAAAACCTATAATTCTAGTAAATATTGATAACTGGTGAATAAATCTAAACGAAACAACGACGATGCGCCCGAAGTTAAAGCTTAGTTGTTATTCGATAAACGGAACCTACCAATTGGCCGGAGATCATGTCGATGCAGCCCTGCCAATCCGTACGAACTCGTGAAAGAAAAAGAAGTATTGGCGAAGTCGCCGACTTGAAAGTAAAGTACGATGAAAAAGTAGATTGTTTGTGTTGATTGATGTGTCTCCTCTACAAAACCCTGACTGCTTCTATTTATACCCTAGGACTAAGACTTCTGATCTATTACGATCCGCTACAAACTTGATTTAAATAAAAACTACTATATCTATAAAACTTTCCCAAAGGAAATGGGCTCCCGCAGAATCTTCTGCTGCCATCTTCTAGTCCAATCCGGACTCCTTCCATTGCTCCTCGACCGAGTCGGCGTCGTTCTTTGACTAACGTCAGGTCATCTTTGACTGGGATCCTCTGTTGGGATTCCATTGGCTTCATCCCCTATCTGTTGGCGCAAGCCCACATTGGCCAAACGCTCTAGCCTTTCAATCGGCCAACCCCTACCAACTCCATTCGCCAATCGCACGAAACACTGCAGTGCCAATCGGCCAATTCCTAACTGTAGCGTCAATCGGCCGATTCCCAACTGTAACCTTTAAATCTGCCGCATTGGCCAATCTCTTCCTCTCCTGACGCCGATTCAACACGTGTCAAAACCTGGCGTCAACAGTTATAATTACACAATGGAAACTGATGGTCATTGAGAAAATTTATTTCTCTCATAGCAACGCATGGGCATAGACCTAGTTAAAATAAAATTATATGAGTACATCAATACATAAAATGAACATGTGAAAATTTGGAAGAAATCAAAATGTTTGTATACTTTTCTATCTAGTTTTCATTGTTGGTAATTAGTAGTTTCTCAATTAAAACCAAAAATAACATGAAAAACAAAAACATTAAATGTCATGATAACTTCATATTCAACCGATCTAAAGGATTTGGCCCACATCAGCCAAATTGAACCACACCTTAGTCCTGACGGCGAACAATCCACATCTCCCAAAACAACCCTACACTACTGCACAAAACGTTTGTAGGGGCGGGTAAAACAACATTTGTAGGTGCGGATGCGATACCCGTGTCTGCTTCTTGCAGCTAGAAATGCTGTTTCAAAGGGTGGGTAACGTGCCCGCCTCTTGAAATCCATGACCCGCCCCTGAAAATGGATTTCCAGAGGCGGGTGAGGGCATGACCCGCCCCTGGAAATGAGTTCCCCGCCCAAAAATTGGTTGATTTGTATTTAAATTTTCCAAATCTGGTTCATACTACTTTTTAAAATTATGTTTCCCGCCAATTTTGACGTATCAAGCTAGTGCGCGATCGAATGTCATAGTGACTGAAATGAAATATATTTGGTAAATACAAATAATTACGCATACAAAATAAAATCATATCGAAGTATATCATTACAGTGCATCATTATTGTACATTATCAAAGTGCGCATAGAATACATGTTTTTGTCCTATTACCCCTGATGAACGCTACTGGAGCCGGCACGGAGGTGCTGAGTGTCCCACTGACGAATACCTTCGTATTTTTTTTGAGTTGCCAATTAGGTTGAACAAAATACCCCATTACATGGATCACTTCATGCAAAATGAAACAGTATAAATCGTCGTGTTTTCTTGGCCAAATCCGCAATTCAAAAATAAAGGGAAAAATTAAGCCAAGTGTTAGATACACGCAAAAATAATTCCCACGTATGCATCTATCCCTAACAAAGATTAGCCCCATACACGTTCGGGATCAGCTGTGTATCCCTGAGCTCCCTCATATGCTCGCACATGTAGTACCCACAGTACACAGAACCTGCAGGTTGCTCGTGGCACGGGAAGTGTGTGCGCAAAGTCATTTCTGTTGTTCTCTCGGGGGGATGAATTCCTCCTTTGGAAATGTAGTGCATGTAAGCCCTATTTTAAAAAAAAGAAATAAGAAGTTAGTTTATATACGTAGTTTTTTTTGGAAGATCTAGCATGATGGAAATGTAGAAGATAAGAATTTTGCTAACATGTTGAGGATGGATATGAATTCTTTGTATCTACGCGGCTCAAAATCAGCGGAGTCCAATACGAGCATTTTTCCACGCTTTGGATTTAGCATAAAAGCAATCCAGTGATTTCTGCCAAAATATTATATATGATTTCTAAGGCATTTATTCGAAGCAAGTGCATATTATATCAAATGATTGAAACTACACTTACTAGAAGTGGTATGGTTCCCATATGACATCCTTGTCTTGGCATTTTTGCATCTGAAGCGATATGTAGACCCCAACCCTCTTTATGATCTCTTTGTGTCCGTGTATTCGTTTTGCTTGTTTTTCCTTGCGCGTTTTACACTTGCTTAGCTCATCATGGCTGTCCTTCCACCACATTGGCCCAAGATGCATGGACTCACAAATAGCTTGAGGGTCAAGAAACGCGATCTTGCGATTTATAGGGTCGGCTTGTCTTTGTTGCATCCTGTATAATAAAATGCATCACAATTAATTAGATATGCTTATATAATACAGTAGGCCATAGCATATAAGATATTAGTTTCGATACGACACTTACATGCACCAGAGTCTAACCATTTCTATGCTTAGTTCTTTGAGGCAAAACATGTTTTGGATGCCTTCAAAATCGAACATGATATTAGTGACGCCTTTAGGATCTTTTGGTCTGAATATATCCGGGTCATACCAAGCCCACATACTTGTGAGCCCAAGTCTACATGCCCTCGTGTACTAACTTTGCATCCTTTGCATGTCACTTGGAACCCCCGCGATCATAGCGTCAGGTAGAAATGGTTTACCACACTCGAAATTTATCGGACAATCTGGTAAGTCTTGTATGTCATCGACCCCAACAACTAGATGGTGCTCTGAGTCAGTGCGAGGCAAGGAAAAGCCCGGTCGTCTGATGGCACTAGAATTTGAATCATCCTTTGACTTAGCCTTTGACCCCTGCTTCTTGTTTGCGACGTGCCATATATCTGCAATCTCTGACCCTTCCCTCCCGTAAGGTCGTATCACTCTCGGCACCAACAACTGCGGTGGCTGTTGTTGTTGTTGTGGTGCTGGTGGAGCCTGTGCCGTGTGCTCCCGTGTTGATGATGCCAAAGCCTATGGTGATGCTAGAGCTGGTGGTGGTGATTGCGGAGCCGGTGGTGTATGCTCTCATGGTGGTGATGCTGGAGCCGGTGGTGGTGATTGCGGAGCCGGTGCCGTATGGTCTCGTGGTGGTGATGCTGGAGCTTCTAGTGTATGCTCTGGTGCTGCCCCCTCTTGTTGTGTTGCCGATGATGAGGGATGCTCAATTAAGACTTGTGCCAGCACGTTACGATCCAGAGATGTCGAAGGCTGTGGACCAAGCAGTACAATATCTCATTTATGCCATAGGATGGTTGAGCCAAGGCATTCTCCAAGGCAATGCTTCCCATCTGCAGTGGGGATATCTATCTCATGATCCTCATAGCTTGATTTGAGGAGATGTTGCACTTGTACGCATGCATATAGGGGCGGGATCGGATTTCCCTCAAATGAACCCCCAACCGGATCCACCTGGGCCTTGGCTACTTCCTTCGTCTTCCCAGCTCTGCCAACCAGATAGAGCAACAAGTAGGGGGTACTAACGGATATACAAACTATCAGGTATGGTTGTGCTGTGTTAGAGGCAACACTGCTCTGAGCACATGTTGTATTCGCTTGGGCCAATACCGGAGGGGGCATCGTCACCATCTGTTGTTGCCCCACCTCTTGTGACGGGTTAATCCATAATAGCTCGAACTGCTGCTGCTCCGCCATTTGTGCTAGGAAAAATTCCTTAAACTTAGCTTCCAGTACTTTCTCTAACGCTTCTTTCATTTCTATCTTGTCGCGGTCATGCCTCCTGTAGCTAGCCCAGTCCTCCTGGAACCTATCCCTCATGGTCAACTTAGAGGACATGCCTCTGACGCGGCCTCCATGCTCTTTGGACCCAATGGCTGTACTAAGCACATCCTTGTCGCTCTTGGCTTTGAACTTTCCTTGCTTCTAAAGCTCGGTAAGTTGGTACATTTTTTGTGCCACCACTTTGGTCTCGGGTTGGTCAAATGCAGGCTTGCCATCCACTATCTTAGGCTTCCTTGATTGAAGCCAGAAATAGCCACATTCGTCGAAGCCTTCAAAAGGGTCAGGTTGCTCGGTGGCTATTGCAGCCTCTCTTTCATGCCGCCACGGATCGACCTTCCTTTGGTATCAACCCGGGCCAAGACAGACTGTATGTATGATTCTTAGTGCTAGATCTCTATTTCTCTGGCTTAGGGATAGAGTTTCATCAGAGGACTTTTGCTGAACAAACTCTTTCCATTGTGCTGGTGTGATGTCCCGTAATCTGCAAATGGCGTTCGGCCCTTCTGGACATACATGGTATTCAGATCACTCTTCCACCAGTTGAAAACGTTCACCCAACATCTTCCTAGCATAATGCTTTACTTTATCTTTAGTTCCTCTTGGCAAAATAAAAGTTTTGCTCAAAATTTGTCACATCGCTTCCTTCTTCCCCTTAGGAACCATTAGCAAATCGGGGATCGTTGGATCACAAACCACTTTTGTTCTCATTATAGAACCGATTGCATTTTGAAACTTTGCAGACACCTCAGGAGGCTCTATGGGCTCGCCTGCTGCGCTAACTACATTGACCGTCCATTGGCCTTTGGGGTATTGGTTTCTTCCACGCTGACCACTTTTACTTTTGTTTTGGCTGCCAGAGATTGTAGTTTGAGGTTCCGAACTGGAGCTATCGGTGTCTTCAAGTTCTTCCTCTGTTGGGCTTGGAGGTCGGCGTCGGCGTTTACTCCTTCCTGTTGGATTCTCCTACGTGGATCATACGATTCGGCGAGTCATTACGTGTAGTCTATGAAAATGTATAATAAATGCTCTGTTGTAAGTAATCGCGTAATCATTACCTGACTGGATTCGGAACATAAACCGGATCAAACTCCGACCTTGAACGGCTTTCTCTAGGAGGAAACGGATGTGGATTTATCGGATCATGCCACTGCCCTCCTACCCAAGCCCCTTGTCCTACCTCGGGACCTTTGTTATCCCCAGATTGTACTCCGACGTCGCCCTCATCGTCCCACTCCATCTAGGATGCAATTTTCTCCATTTCATCATCTTGCGTTGCTACATGCTCCCTTTGTGGGGAAGATAACGACGGATGATCCATTTACAACTTCTACATTAGAGAGCCAAAGAAGATATAATTGAATAAATATTTGAATATATATTGGAATAGAAACCTAATGGAATGCACAAACATTATTAGTGTCAAAATATTTAAATGAAACTACGGTATTTTCAAATTTTCACATTGAAAATTATTTGTAGGGGCGGGTGGGGGCCATGAAAATCATTTTCACACTCCTTAGTTTTTTTGGACTTTCAGAGAACCTTGAATGTCAAAGGATAAGGGATGAATTCAGAATGTGAAGCACATAAATTCATTCTGAATTAATTCCTTATCCTCCAACATTCAAGGTTCACAATTTTGCAAGGGGTCCATTATATACATCATTAGAGTGTCAAAATACTTGAATAAAACTACTGTATTTTCAAATTTTCACATTAAAATCAAATAGAAAATCACTAACAATAGACAGACCTCGTACTTTCTTATAAGAAGGACTCTGCAATGTCCACATCTTTGAAATGGAAAAAAAGAACTAACTAATTCAAACAATATCAAATACACTTCTCATTGGGTTCAGAGTACATGTCCATTTCACAATGGCAATAAATTCACTATAATTACAATGAAAATATACTCACAATAAATATTCTATTGGGTTCAGAGTACATGTACATTTCAATAAAATTATAAAGACAAACATTCAATAAAATTACTGAATAACACTTTAATAAATCGCAAATTACTGAATAACATTACAGAATCATAGATACACGCAAATTACAGAACAAATCACTAATTTGACAATACTGAATAATCCAATTCGCATTTCGCATTCAAATGGGAAAAAGGAAAGAAAAAAGAAAGACAAGAACCTACCGTGGAGGAGCGTCGGGGAGGGAAGGAGCACCTAGGTGGGCCCCGCACGTAGATCCATGCCAGGGAGGGCCTCGGGGAGGAGGCCGCGTGGAGAGGCTGGCGGGTCGAGGAGGAGGGATGTCGCGGGGAGGAGGGCCGGCGCAAGGAGAGAGGAGTGCGCGGTGGTGGAGAGGAGGCGCACAGCTGCGGCGGTGCAGCGTGGGTCGAGGAGGCGCACGACTGCGACGTGCGGCGCGGGTCGAGGAGGATGCGTTGGAGCATGGCTCGAGGAGGTGCACGGGGGCTGAGGCGTGGCACGAGGAGGAAGAGGCTACACCGAGGAGGGCCTATAAAAGTGTTCGTTGACTAAAGGTGTCATTATCGTGAGATGCTGCAAGATGCTATAATGTGCTTGTGGCGCACCTTTGAAATCCTTGTCGATGAAAGTTTTCCTCCCAACTGTGCCAACCCCTTCCAACCTCCTCCAAAAACGTGGAACGGGCAAACCAACGCCTACTTTATTCTTTAGGTAACCTAGGCAACACTCGATGATTTCCTCAGTACTGTATCCCTCTATCATGGCCCCTCAGGGTATGCACGATTTAGTACGTACTGGTTTAGAATGGACATGAAATGCTCATACATCCACATTTCGTGAAGGTAAAGTGGACCAAGTGCACGTATCTGGTTGATCATGTGAATCATTAGGTGCTCCATTATATAAAAAATCCCGGAGGGAAGCACATCTCGAGTTGCGCCATAGTCTCCCCAATAAATTCTTGGAGATCCTGCAATTCATCTTCGTCGATCACCTTTTGAAAAATCTTGTTGAAGAAGTAAGACAACCGAGTGATTACCATCATCGCGTATACTAGCTTGATGGCTTTGATTGCAATAGGGAGGAACACCGTCAGCATTACATGATAATCGTGACAGTTGTAGCCGCATAGCGAGAAGTCTTTCATCGAGACCAGTTTCCTTATGTTGGATGAGAAACGACTTGGGACTCTTATCCCCTGTAAGCTCTCACCCAATGCCTTCTTCTCATCATGTGTCAAGTTGTAGCTAGCCGAGGGAAGTTCATATCGTCCATTCCCTTTATCCACAGGGTGAAGTTCTTCTCTTATCTTCATGGCTACCAGGTCTTGACATGACTTTAAGGTATCCTTTGTTTTTGCTGATGTCTCCAGAAGGAGCCCAATTGTGTTACCAAACGCATTCTTCTTCAGATGCACACCATCGATCGCATGGCGGATCTCGAGATTCGCCAATACGGCAAGTTCTTGTAGAAGAATGCATTTTACCCTTCCTCTTCCTTTTGTTCCCATCTCCTAGACCTTGATTTTTGCCACCACAATAATCGGCATTGTTTTTGTATCGACTTGCAGAACATACAGGACATTTGTCCAAATCTTTGAAAGTATCCCTATGATACAAAATATAATGATTTGGGCATGCATGAATTCTTTCCACACCTATCGTGAACAGGCTGACAAGCTTCTTTGCTCGATATGTGCTGGCAGACACTTTATTGGGCTTTGGAAGCAACCAAGCCAAGATACGCAAGAGATCATTGAAATACCGTCTGACCAGCTGTGCTTAGCCTTTAGGATAAACAGCTCAAGTATGAAACAGATAACGGTCCAGTGTTTCGGACATCCTTTAGATCGCTCGTATATATTTTCCTCTGCTGAGTTTTTTCACCAGCTCGAAGTTTGACGACCCCTTAGCACTACCAACCAATAGCTCTGCTTTGGTGTGACGCAACAACTGGCTTAGGAAATCACTGTCATGAAGTTCAGCATCA
Organism: Panicum miliaceum; assembly: GCA_032594955.1. Lineage (NCBI taxonomy): Eukaryota > Viridiplantae > Streptophyta > Magnoliopsida > Poales > Poaceae > Panicum > Panicum miliaceum. Next base: position 25,328,982 of record CM064072.1, on the reverse strand, counting down.
CTACTATCATCACTGCCACCATCGATGGGCCCCCCCGTCAACACCATCACCATAGCCTCCGCCAACATCTTCATCATCGCTGCCAGCATCATCAAAATCATCATAAGCATCAAACAATCTATTAAACTCGGCATCCTATATGATTTCATCGAGCAGATTCTCCGTCAGAGGGGGTGATTTCTGGCCATGATACGTCCAGAGTGTGTAATTCTCAACAAAACCACCCACCAACACATACGATCTTATTGTAGTTGTGTCGCTGAATACTCTCATATTCTTGCATATTTTGCATGGGCAAGGTATCCTTTGTGTCTTCTCATTTCTTGCCTGGTTTTCCGCATCTCGAATGAATTTATTAAGTTCTCCATAGAAATAGGCATCCATCCTTCTTGCTTTGTACATCCATGTCCTAACCATCTCTAAACATCAAGAGATAACTTAAATGGCTTAAAACAAGCTCTTCAATAATTTTTAAAATATAAAACAAGCTCTTCAATAATTTGGAAAAAGTCAATTTAACATGGAAAAATAAAAAAATCAAGACCTGACCTATTATTGAACAACTAAATTTTGTGGAAAAAACTATCATGCATGTGTGTAAATATAGAAAAGAAACAAAGCTTATTCTCTCTCCTTCATTGATCTAGGAATTTGTTTACTAAGGAATGAGGCTAAACCATAAAGATTGGGCGCAAATGATTACATAATCTTGTTCTCGTACCAAAATAACCTAACTTCATACAAACGTTTGAGGCAAATGGAACCCGAAATGGCAAATCCACACCATGGAGATCTAGATCTAGCTAGAGGTAAGAGAGCTCCATTTGAGGCATAAAACTATCTAAAAATCTTAGAAAAGATATGGGATTAGCATCAACTTACCTCTTAGAGCCCCCAACTCGAAGGAAATCAAGTTTAAAACCTCCCCTCCCCTTTTTTGTTTTTTTGGATTTTTGGGCAGCGCCTCCCCCGAGCAAGCAATGGGCTGTCGGGAGGACGAAGAATCCTTGCGCCCAGAATTTTATGGGGATTTTTAGGGGCGGACCTCAGCCTAGAGCTTAAGTTCCTTAAGGATGAATATGACACGCTCCGTCGGCGGTCTTTGCTCCAAGGTGAACAACTTGGCAAAGACCATAGGGAAGGATGACGCCTAAGGTATATCCTTTGCCTTCCCGTCATATCTTCTAGGGCACATTAGCTTATTTCCCTTTCAATGTAACGTGCCCCCATTTTGAATTCAATAAAGATTTGAACTCCACGGGATTCAAACCGGCAGAGTTCCTTTTGTTTCAATATCTTGAGCAAAATCGCAGGTACAAAAATAAGTGTTGGGGAAAGCACGCCCCAAAAATGCAACACAGACCTGAGACACCCTGCACGAGAAAGGGCGAGACCAGAGGGCCCACAACAGGGTCAGCCGAACCCTGAAGTGGCCCACCTGGCCTCTACCTTCTCCTACTGGCTGGTTTGCGTTTCATTCCTGCGCACTTTCCTGTTTGAAATAAAAATTCAACTATGAAAATGCTGAAATAAACTTAAAAAGGACCTTTCACTACATGCGCTTCCATGAATAAAATTGCATACATTTTCTTCCTTGCATCCTTTCTAAGTCTTGTGAACCACATTTTCCTAGGGAACGCATGTTATCTAAGTGATTGACTAATGTGATATGATCAAGATGAATGGAACCATGCTCCTCATTGCAAAGTTCTTGGGATTTCTTTTGCAAAAAAAATAAAAAATATAATAGCTTGCCTCTTCAAATTAAAATTCCTACCAAAGCCAAACATTGATCTTCATGAAAAACTATTTATGTAGCTTAACTTTGCTTTGAGCCCTGTCAAATTCTTTGACCCATGTTAGAAACTTTTAATGCTTTCAAGATCAAGATCACGTACACTCCACATACATATGCCGATTTCCACACTGGAAGTTGCGCAAAACATGCCATCCATCAAATAAAAAGCTCGAATCAAAAGTGACTCTCTCTCTCAAGAAAGAAGTGTGGGCTATGCAAAAGAAGAAAGAAAAGAAACAAGAAGTATGCTTAAAGAGCATAATTTGGAATTGTGCAAGTCTAAAAGAGAGAGAGAGAGAGAGAGAGAGAGAGAGAGAGAGAAAGATAGCCCACAAGTTTCAAAGGAAGAGAGAGTCATAGCAAAAAAGAGTTCATACATGAATACCACACACTTGCACATTCTTGATCAAACTGCATAACTTGTTTCTTCTCAAATCTTGTCTTTGACTCAGCAACATAAGCAAGGCAAGCATGCCTTTTTTCTTCTACCCTAAGCTCCACAAAAGCCAACAGAAAAGAAGGCAACAGCTTTGCCTTGGTGAGGACTCAAAAATAAAAAAGAGCGATTCGAGAAAATAATTTGAGGAGCAAGGCTATTCTCTTTCAGAAAATAAAAAACCCAAGATTCTAAGCAGGAAGAGCCAGGAACCTAAAGTCTGCATCATTCCATTCTTCAATTACTCAAGAAGCATGGCAGTCACTCAAAGGATTCACAAGGTTTGGAAGAAGCTTGGAATAACTTGTATGCAGGCTTCTTCAAGGAGTTGCAACCACCTTAGTCCTCAAACCATTACTCGAGGACGAGCAAAGGGCTAAGTGTGGGGGTGTTGTTGACGGTGCTTAAGTCCCAAAATCAATCGACCACTCCTACATCTATTCTATCAGAATAATCACCAAACTTAGTTATAGGGCTTTATTCTAATTGATTCCACAAGTTTTGGTGAATTGCGATATGCAGGTGCATATGAGTAGAAACCAAGGAAAAAACACATAACACACATAAGAAATGCGCAGAAGATCGCTTGTTGTGTCACAGTAACAAGAAGGGCCCACAAACCAGAGTATACGCGTGCGCCAAGGCACGAATCACCAGGGATACTGACTAGGGCCCACAGGTTAGCGAGCCAGAGGAAGGCAGATCCAGGGGAGCTCCACCTGGGGTCGGCCGAACCCCAGGTTCGGCTGAACCCAAATGGGTTCCCGTCCAGGTGCAAAGTTTTGCACCATAGGGTCCAATCCTATAACTACACAAGGCAATTGTAGCAAATGTAGACGTAGAATGTAAGTGCAAGAAGTAATGCGGAATGTAATTGGGGTAAAGAATGCAATCTCCTGGCACGACGACTTTTTACCAAGGTATCGAAAAGCTCTCGCTTTCCACTAATCCTCGTTGGGGCGCCTCGCGAGGGAATGCCCACGCAAGGTCGAGCTCCCGGTCGAGTAACTCCGTGGATAGCCGACGAGCCTTCCCTAGGCGCAAGTGGGTCTCCGCCTTGCCTCTCCCGGATGCTCCCCGCCATCTTCACTAAGTAGAGCTTTGGCAAATCGCCGAGGGCCTCTCCTCCCTCTCAGATGCACCAGCAGCCAGTCCACAAACGTGGTTGGAGGGTCTTGCAAGACTACAAGACCCAGAATTATAACTCTTGGTGAGCGCAAGCACCAATAGCAAAGAGGTGTGCAAACCTTGCCTAACTCTAGGCTAACACCCAAAGCAATGCGCTAAGAGGCCTAAACTAGCACTAAACAAGCCCTAAGACTTTTGCTAATTTCCTTAATCTTCTGTTGAATACTTTGGTGGATAGAGCACTTGAATATGTGTGGAACACAAGTCTACAACTTCCCCAAGATCTAACACACTTGAAATGCCCGGGTGGAGGGGTATTTATAACCCCAACCAAAGGAACTAGCCGTTGCTCCTTATGCTGCACACGCAACATTGACAGATTAATTCGGTCAAGTATAATGACCATGACCGAATTGATCGGTCAGTACATTTAGCACTTGGACAACGATCACTGACTACTGACAGATTAATTCGATCACTGCTGAAAACCTGAGCATAGTATTAATTTGTCATTCCAGTACCGAATTGAGATCGAGTCAGGCCCATGGATTAATTCGGTCGTTAACATTTCGTCGAGCATAGAATTAATCGGTCATTCCAGTAGCTTTTCCTTCTGCTGCCCATGATCATCGATTGATTTGGTGCAAGCTTCTTTGGGATCGCCGAATTGATCTGTCATTCCAGAGATGTCCTTCTCCTCTCTTTTTCAGCACCAACTAATCAGTGCCCTCTTCATGGCACCACCAAAACTTACTATCAATCCAGAGAGATTTGAAGCAACAAGCAACATCACCGAATAATTCGGTCATGGTCATTGGAAGTGACCAAATTAATCTGTCAGTGTAATCTGAGTTTGCAGAAAGCACCAGGGACCACCGACTAATACTATGGTCACTCTTCTCCCTGAGAGTATTTGTCCATCAGTTGACAGTATGTTGACGGCGCTTAAGTGCCAAATACATGTCGTCAACTCCTGCATAAACACATGAAAGATAAGCATCAACATTAGTGGTAGGTGTTATTACTAACAAATTCCACAAGCGTTGGTAAGTATTTATACGCATGTCAATTAGAGGAGAAAACACACCTCAAGAGCAAGGAAACACACTCTCAATCCAAGGCAACACCCGTCCGACCATTCAGACGCAAGCATTCAGCATCACATGGATCCATGGGCCCACCAGAGGGGGTAAACCGCGTCAACTTGGTGCGAAACACCCAGAACCGACTTAAGGACCTACTTGTCAGTCACCTAGCCGAAGATGGAGGCGAAAGGTGGCAACTGTAGGTCGGCCGAACCAACATTGCCCAACCTCATGCCCAGCTTACACGTGTCGACTCCAGAAGGCCTCCCAAGGTCTGTTACGCATGCGCCAAGCTACCTCATCGGCCCAAACCCCCCTATCCACACCTATAAATATTAGAGGAGGGGGTAAGAATGAGGACACGCCATCCAAGAGAGCCTTGAGCCTAATTCCAATGGCAAAGCCTTGCCTAGCTTGTGCTTAGAGTAGGGAGAGAGTGAGGGGTAGTTTGGGGGAAGCGCCGGGCCTGTCAGCGCTCTTCTCCAACTTGTACCTCTACAGATGCTGGCTTTTTTTTTGTATGAAGTAAGTTCGTATTCATAGTTTCTTTCTTGCATAGTAGTTGAGTGAGATCACTTCTCTTACTTTCGGGTTCGTCACTCCGTATTTATACAGAGTGGTGTAGTTTGCTAGCGGGATCTAGTCATAGTTAGACTGCAGTAGTGATCCATAGTGTAGACGTGGTGTCCAGGCTAGGGGTTATACTTCGTTTGCCTTATATCCCACGGATAGCTAGGGGTAGGCTGTAGGTGGTGATAGCCTTGTGGTCCTTTGTAATACTCCACATTCAGATATAGCGTAGAGCTGTTGGCCGGAGTCTCCTGGCAGACCAGAGGTAAGCCGGTGCCCGAAGCAGTATTTCGCCAGAGAGATCGACCTTTAACTCATCTATAGTGCTACCTTAGGAATCCTCTCTACCCTCACCACCTATCTTGGTGTGTCCTTGGACCGTCTAGAATAGAAGTTAGTGCACACACGTTCCCTTGGGATTCGATAACCCTTAGAATACTCTGAGGTGAAAGCCTTTGATCACTGCCTTGAGCATTTAGATAAGGTCTTGTTGCCGCAAAAAGGACTTAGTGCTTAATTAGGAAAAGTGCCATTTCATGGTCCGCGAGGGCGTTGTCTTAGGGTACCTTGTTTCCGAACAAGGGATAGAGGTGGTCCAAGCCAAGATTGAAGTTATAGAAAAGCTTCCACCTCCTATTAATGTCATGGGAATCCGTAGCATCCTAGGCCACGCTTGGTTCTATCGCCATTTCATCAAATACTTTTCTCAAATTGCTAGACCCCTCACAAGCCTCCTAGCTAAATATGCATCCTTTGACTTCACTGATGAGTGCCTCGCTGCCTTTCACACCCTAAAAAAGGTACTCATCTTAGCTCCAATTTTCCAACGCCTAGATTGGACGCTCCCATTCGAGATCATGTGTGATGCTAGTGACTATGCCGTGGGGGCCGTTCTCGGCCAAACTAAGGACAAGAAGCATGACGCGATCCCTTACGCTAGCAAGACTGTGGCAAGAGCTCAACTAAATTATGCTGCCACTGAAAAAGAGCTCCTTGCCGTTGTCTTTGCTATAAACAAGTTTAGGTCTTACTTAGTAGGAGCTAAGATCATTGTTTACACCGATCATGCTGCCTTGAAATATTTGCTCACTAAGAAAGATGCTAAACCCCGCTTGATACGATGGATCCTTCTACTCCAAGAATTTGATCTCAAAATAAAGGATAAAAAAGGAGTAGAAAACTCTGTTGCAGATCATTTGTCGCGTATGCATTATACTAACATGCAGGAGCTACCGATAAATGATTTCCTCCGGATGACATGCTACTAAAGGTAACAGACTCCACCCAATGGTATGCAAATATTGTGAACTTTATGGTTGCAGGATATGTACCACCAGGAGAAAACAAGAAGATGTGTACCCACAGTCGAAGGAATAAGGATGACCCGTACCTCTACAGAGTTTGTTCTGATGGCTTGCTGAGAAGATGACCCGTACCTCTACAGAGTTTGTTCTGATGGCTTGCTGAGAAGATGTGTACCCGCAGCCGAAGGAATAAGGATCATTGAGAATTGCCATGCGGCACCATATGGGGGACACTATGGTGCATTTTGTACTCAAGCGAAGATCTGGCAAAGCAGATTCTTTTAGCCAACCATGTATGAAGACACCAAAGATTTCATTTAGAAATGCTGGAAATGCCAGCAGCATGCAGGAATCACCACACGAGATGCAATGCCTCTACAGAACAACCTCTAGATAGAGCTATCTGACGTATGGGGCATTGACTTCATGGAACGTTTCCCAAAGTCCTATGATAGTGAATATATCCTAGTGGCAGTTGATTATGTGTCCATGCCGTGCTGCCGACTCCAAGCAGGCTTGAAAGATGTTCCATGAGATCATCTTCCCTCGTTTTGTGACACCAAGAATGATATTAAGTGACAGAGGGTCTCACTTCATTGATAAGACCTTTTGAAACTTCCTAAGAGAGCTCGGAGCACAGCACAACATTGCAACTCCATACCATCCCCAAACAAGTGGCCAAGAAGAAACATCAAATAAGCAAATCAAGAATATTCTGTAGAAGATAGTACATGAGATGGGGAATTCATGTAAGATGAAGCTACCCGATGCACTTTGGGCATATCGGACTGCCTACAAGACACCGTTAAGCATGTCACCGTATCAGCTAGTATACGGGAAAACATGCCACTTACCCGTCGAGCTAGAACATAGGGCACACTGGGCAATCTGAAAATTCAACATGAACTTTCCGAAAGCCGGAATGCACAGGAGGCAACAGCTACCAGTGCCGGAAGATTGGAGGGACAAAGCATACCACAGTGCCAAGAGCTACAAAGAGAAGACCAAGAAACGGCATGACAAAAGGATCAAGCTGAAAGAATTCAGGCCAGGAGATAAGGTATTACTCTTCAATTCAAGGGTCAAGTTATTTGGACATGGGAAGCTTCGGAGCAAATGCGAAGGACCATACACCGTCATCGATGCCACGCCCCACGGAGCAATCACACTCCAAGATGGCGGAGGTAAGACCTTTAAGGTGAACGGTCATTGTTTAAAAATCTTCCTAGAACCTGATAATAGAGATTATGATGTGATCAACTTCATCGAAGAAACCTAGCCTTAAAATTAACTTCCAAAATAAATAGGCTAGACAACCTTTATCTTCCTAGGCCGCTTTTGTTTTGCTTTGTCCCCTAATAAAATGCAGGCACAAGAATAAGTGTGGGGGGGGGTCACCCGACCCCCAGATCATTGTGACACCCTAGGTGTCTAAAAGGCTAAACAAAAATCCAAATCATGAAATCAGTCACAAAAGAACAAGAAAAGTATGAAACAACCTATCAAATATACCTTTCAGCCAAATAAATATGTGTATATGTATATATGCATAAAACAATTGAACCCGTACAAGCAAACTCTTGTAACTTTCCAAATTGATCACATTTGAACCTGTAAATTTAATGGCACCTCTGTCATAACAGGAGCAACAAAAGTCTAGTTGAACTCAAAGGCTAACAGTGCAAAAATTCACATGAACTGACGTGTCATTTAAATACTTGTTTTCGGAATTTCAAAATATCTTTTTGAACTTTGCTCAGCTGAACTTAGTCATAACAGAGAAAATGTTTGTCTTGAAAAACTGAACAATTTTGGTATTCAAATATTTTTTTTGACCTTGGGAAGAATGAGTTTTAGCTTCTTTTTCCACCATGACCCCTGCTGTTTTGTTTTTCACACATCAGTCCTATCATCTTCGCCCTCCTCTCTCCTCCCCTTCCTGTCCCATCGCCGGTAGGCCAGCTGGCCGGCACTCCACGGCGCAACTGAGGCCGCCCGGCCATGTGGGCCTGCCAGCGCATCGGAAATCTTCTGAAGCCCCACCAAATCTTGCGCTACCCCCTCAGGAAGCCTCCACGCGGCGTGTTTCCTATGTCGCAGGCGCTGCTGGCGCCACGGCGAGCCCCCGCTGGCGCCAGCTAGGCCATGCGGCCCCGGTTTTGCCCCCTGTCTCACCTTCCCCTGAGGCTCGAACCAAGGCCACTATTCCCCCTCTCGCGCCTATAAAAGCCAACCTGAGGCCCCTGAGTTCGTCGCCCCCAACCTCCAACTCCGGCGAGCAGTTTTCTGTGCGTGGACGCACCACTCTGCCCCCACATTGCCCAAAACAACCCTTCCACCACCTTCTCCACCTCATCCCGAAGCTGCACAGCCGTTCCCCACACCATCTTCCTCACCGGACCATCGCCCCCACCATCCGCACCCGCCGGTGGCTCTGTGCCACCGTCGGCAAGTAGCCTCAGTCCATCCCTTCCCCACCCAAGACCTCAAACAAGTGCAGTCTGTTCCTCTCTTGCATCATCCACCTTCACCCCTCACCATCGGCAACCCTAGTCGCCGGATATTGGCTGGCAGTAGCCGTTCCCCTATACCAAGGACCCATCTGCGTCGATTTCAATCTTTCTGAGAAGTTTTCTGTAAATCTCAGGGACTCATCTGTAAACCTGGAACAAGAACTTGAAAACCAATCTATTAACTTTGAAGATGCAAAACAACTCACAAAAAAATCCTAAAATACAAGCTAAGGTGTTCTGGAATCCTTAAGTGGAGATCTACAACTTTGTAACAGGGCCTTGGAACTGTTTCCACACGCTTTTAGTTATAGATTTAAAACAACTTTAAATAGCTTTTATTTTGTTCCAAGAGTTTCAAGTAAGAGCTGCTCATGAATTTTGGATGGTAGCTTCAGTATTAGGAGTAAAGTCTCTCATAAAATTTCATACTCTAAATCCAAGCACAACCAGTGATTTCGAGTACTTTTGTTATAGGCTAGATCCTTTTTAAACTAAAATGTTAGCCTCTGGTTCTTTCTTAACCTGGTGAATAAAAATGGCTAAAACTTTTACAGCGAGTTTCTATTTAAGTGACAAGCTTTGCATAAAAATCTCAACCCAGAAACTACCTCTACGAGTAGTTCTGCAACCTAGAAACTACCTCTGCGAGTAGTGCTGGTTAACCAATGCTTCCTGTTAGAAATGACCGTTTACAACATGCAAAACCACTCACTCACTTAATGAAATTAGTTAATCCAGATAAGTACTCGATAAATAACTGCCCAGGGAAAAGAAAATGAAGTACTCGACTACTTAACTTAAGTTTTGACTACTTTATAAAGCAACCTTGTACCAGTAAAACCACTCATACATGTGCATTCATATAGACTCGACTACTCTCGCCGACGGGATCTACAATCTTGTGCCTGAGTTCGAGAGTGAGCAGCACGAATCTCAGGTTAATCTAACAGCAGTCGCTGAAGACCTGGACCAACGTTCGGAGGAAGCCCCAACTAGTTTTACACAAGAAGGCAAGCCCCGATGCATGATCCCAGTTTTTAATTTATGCAACTGTTGTTCCTTTTACCTGTGCATTTAAGTTCATAGCAGTTGATTGGAACCCTAGCTGCATGATCCTAGGCACCTTTGTAATGACTACTAGAACAGGAAGTCAAGTAGTTGCTCTGCTAATAGGTATGGTAAAAGTCGAGTGGTTTCCTGCAACTCGCGAGAATTATAGGAGTTGGATGTTTTACCGCTTACTGCAACTATAAGGTCGAAAGGTGGGGCTGAGATAAAGTACTCGGGGTTGAGGCCTCATCTGAGTAGTGAAAAATGCTAAGGCTGTAGTGTGTGGTAGCAGTGGTTAAGCGTTTGAAAGTACTAACCACATGCTAGGAATATGGTAATCGGTAAGCTTAAGTACTTGATTGAACCGGTGGGTGGACAGGCTCCACCGTCTTGACTCTGTCCCATGGGCCCAATGGTGAGTGCAAGAGGGGTCATGGCCCGGCATCACCGTGATTCGTGGACCTCTTGTACTCGAGGCCGGAGGCCCTGATCCATAAAACGGGAATAAAGGGGAAAAGTTGCACATGTGACTCTGTGAGTAACCACGTGACATGTGTTTAGGTTTCCCTTGCAAGGTTAAGAAATTCAATTCGAATCGTCTGTTTCTCGGGGTAATTGAGACTGCTTAACACTCTTGCCACATAGAGTAACAAGAGGAACTATGGATATGATGAAACCTGTTGGATGATGAATTGTTTCCACCATGTTTGGTTAGAGATAGGTGCTCATCTAGACTGGTTAAATAAACTAGAATATTGAAAGCTAAAATATGAAATTACGGACCTACTCTTTGTTGCTTTTCAGCAAAAAGAAAACCCTAGAACCTTAGAGCCGTGCATGCTTAGTAGTCGGTATTTGCGTACCACTAGTCGGGTAAGCCTTGCTGAGTATTAGTATACTCAGCCTTGCTTGTGGTAATGTTTTCAGGTGTGTCTGTTGAAGATATGGTAGATGGTTTACCTTGGCCGAGTGCTTTGCCGACTGGGTGGACAGTGGAGTGGGATCCGTCCCTGGCTAGCAATGACTCCACCGACGCTAGTTGATCGTGTGTTTCTTTCTGCTGAAGTTAAAACTCTGAATAAAGTTTTATGTTGAACTTTAAAAGTATTTGAGTAATGATTTTGTCTTGTAATAAATGATGTCCGACTTGTGGATATAAAATCTGTGGAATGTTGTAATCTCTGGACTTGCCTTCGTGGGAGTTATGTGCATGCTTTGTTTCGATCGAAATATTAAGTGGTTGCATCGGGATCTACACGACAGACTGTCGGATTAATCCATTTGAAGTGCATGATAGCCCGTTCATCTTTGAGAATGATGGTTAGTGCACTTGAGCCGGGTTAATTTAGGCGGTTCTGCCACAATCATCTACACGCAGCAAAGGTATACAACCCCATTCCATACTCTCCCTAGCTCAAGAGTTTGAATGATTTTTAAATCTAGCTCACTGAAATCAAACTCAGAATAAAATGAATCAGCATGCTCCACCCGCTCTACATGTTCCCTATGGTTGGCTTGCATATGCTTTATTCCATGCTTATCACCTTAATGCTTGTGAACAAATATCTTTAGGATAGCATGCTGCTCTAAGTAGTTGATGATTGTGATATGGTTTGATGAAATGATCCTCGCTCTTGATGTTTAAGTGCTTGGGAAATTTATTTGAAAATTTTAAAAATAAAACCTTTGCACAGCTCCTCTTTGATATGCCAAAGTCCTACTAGAGCCATATGATGAGATATTTTAAAACCATATGCATATGTTTCTTGTCTTTGCATTGAGCTTTGTCAAATTGTTGTGACCCTTGTGAGAATTATTTTCATGCTTTCATGATCAAGATTCACGTGTACTCCATATACCCCCTGCTATGCTTCAATGAGAAGTTAGCATTGTACCATCCATCCATTCCACAAATAAATGATCCACAATATATGTTGGTCTCTCCCTCTAGATATTTTTACAAAAGAGACATGGGCTATCGAAAAAAATATGGACACATGAAGGTCCAAGTAAAAAAATATATAAAAGGATAGATACACATGAAGGTCCAAGAAAAAGAAAAAGGAAGATAGCCATGTTCTCAAAAGAATTTACAAAAGGAGAGAGATCAAACAAAAAGGAATCTCCATTTCATCCACCATTCATCATCCACCATATTCATACACATGCACATCTTGATCTGATTGTATGATTTGTTCTTCTCCTTGGATCCAGTTTTTGACCTTGCAATAAATGTGATGAAAGTATGCCTTACCCTTCATACCTTACCTTGAGCTCCACCTATAGCCATCACTAGAAGTAGGATGAAGAAGGTTTGTTTTTGAAAATTTATCAAAAAATCCCAAGTTTCTTGAAAAAAGGAGTAAAGGAGACTCGATTCAAGATCATTCCAACCCTCAACTACCCAAGATGGCATGATAGACACTACAAAGTTCACTTGTACAAGGTATGGCTTGGAATATCTTATATGTTTGCTCCTTACCATAAGAAGAAATGTTCCACCATAGACCTTGCCCTTCACTCGAGGATGAGCAAAAGCTAAGTGTGGGGGTGTTGTTGATGGCTCCTAAGTGCCAAATCCAAACTATCAACTCCTGCATAAACACAAAAAAGATAAGCATCAACATTAGTGGTAGGGGTTCTCACTAACAAATTCCAGAAGTGTTGGTAAATACTTATATGCAGGACAATTAGAGGAGAAAATACACCTCAAGAGCAAGGAAACACACTCTCAATCCAAGGCAACACCCGTCCAACCAATCAGACACAAGCATTTAGCATCACATGGATCCATGGGCCCACTAGATGGGGTAAATCGCCTCAACTTGGCGTGAAACACCCATAACCGACTTAAGGACCTACTTGTTAGTCACCTAGCCGAAGATGGGGGCAAAAGGCGGCAACTGTAGGTCGGCCGAACCATTGGTTCAGCCAAAACGACATTGCCCCGCCTCATGCCCAGCTTACACGTGTCAACTCCAGAAGGCCTCCCAAGGTCGGTTACATGCGCCAAGGTACCTCACCGGCCGAAACCCCCTGTCCACACCTATAAATATTAGAGGAGGGGGTAAGAATGACGACAAACCATCCAAGAGAGCCTTGAGCCTCATTCCAAAGGCAAAGCCTTGCCTAGCTTGTGTTTAGAGTAGGGAGAGAGTGAGGGGTTGGGGGAAGTGCGAGCCTGTCGGCGCTCTTCTCCAACTTGTACCTCTAAGGATGCTAGCTTCTTTTGGTATGAAGTAAGTTCGTATTCGTAGTTTCTTTCTTGCATAGTAGTTGAGTGAGATCAGTTCTATTACTTGTGGGTTCATTGCTCTGTATTTATATAGAGTGTTGTAGATTGCTACAGGGATCTAGTCGTAGTTAGACTGCAGTAGTAATCCATAGCATAGATGTAGTGTCTAGGCTAGGGGTTATCATTCGTTTGCCTTATATCCCACAGATAGCTAGGGGTAGATCGTAGATGGTGACAGCCCTATCGGTCCTTTGTAATCCTCCATGTTCGGATATAGCGCAGAGCTGTTGGCCGGAGTCTCCTGTCAGACCAGGGGTAAGCCAGTGCCCGAAGCGAGTATTTTTCCCGAGAGATCGACCTTTAACTCATCTATAGTGCTACCTAAGGAATCCTCTCTACCCTCGCCACCTATCTTGGTGTGTCCTTGGAGCGACTAGAATAGAAGTTAGTGCACACACGTTCCCTCGGATGCGATAACCCTTGGAATACTCCGAGGTGAAAGCTACAACGGTATATGTGTGCTTGCCGATTTCTTCGCACATCGCTAAAATACCCAACACAGTATTAATCGGTCAATTGCATCTGTGCTTGTTTTGCTTCGTTTCTTCGCGAATCTTTTCATACTTGATCATTTGAATGGCTTCCATTACATTTTTGGAATCTTTATACACCTTCAAAGGTATATCTTGACAAACACATTAGTCCCGATGGTTATGTTGTTATTCAATCAACTCCTTACAATCTCCCCCTTTTTGGTGATTGATGACAACATAACCAAAGCAAGAGATAATAGTATGCAATTAAAACAACTACTTGCTTGGATGCAATGCAAGAGCAAGGACATATGCTCATTGAAACATGCAAAGATATCAATTGTAAAAATGTAGATGATCATACCTTGCTCTTACCATTAGAAATACAGATCCCCTTTGCGTGCTCACAATGGATATAAGACTCCTCCTCATTCCAATGCCACTTTTCTCCCTTTCTTGCAACATGCACTTGAGGTTCTTGCTTTCTTGCATGCTCCCCCTTAAGAGCTGCTCCCCCTTAAGGTATACTTGCTTTGGTCACTATAATTCTCCACCTTTGGAATCAGACACCAAAAAGGAAGACATCAAATGCACAATGGAGAGTTCCATAGATCATGATCTTTTGGATGTGGAAGGCAAACAAGATCATGAATATGAAACTCACATAACATAGAATAAGCTCCCCCTAAGCGTGTGCATACATATGTTGGAAGGCAAAGCATATGCACAACTAGTCAACTAAGACAAGATGAGGAGATTAATCTATATTATGCATGGAGGTAGCTTCAAATGAATTGAAAGATATGGAATCAATAAAAACAAAGATACCACATATGTTGAAACCAATTGAAGAGAGATTCATGCACATCTCCGGGGATTATTCTTCTTTCAACTTGAGACTATACACATGATAAGCTTGCAAACAAGGTTAGTCTCAAAATCACAAACCATAGGACAGCTCCCCCCCTAAATGTGTGCATACAAGTATTTGAATTACTTGTGGGAGACATGAACTAGTCAATGACGACATTGGGAAGTTATCCAATGACTTGGATTTGGCACATAAGATAAGAAATAAAGGTTACTGCCATTTTTCTACAACTAATAAACCATGTAGGTTGCTCATGGGTTAGAGCGAAACACATGCAACATACCATAAGAAAGATTACTCTAGGCAATGCAAAAGAATTTAAATATGCTCATGCAATCCTAGACAAGTATATGAACTAGATGCTAATTGAAATTGCATGAAAGTACATCTAGTTACCTGAGTTACCTATGGAGGATTTAGGTATTGGATGGATCAAGGATTTTGCAATTTTCTTCAATTCTTGACAAACTTGGCATAGACACGAACAACTTCTTCTTTTGTAGCCAAGTCTCCAAAACCTCCTGAGTCCCTTGGACTCTAAGTTGCCTTTGGAATCCAAACTTTCTTGGAGCCCTTCATGGTAGAAATGATTTTCTTGGGCATCCAAATAGGTTGGTTCCAACCCTTGCCTTGCTTGTTGATCATGTGAGCCACCACCTTGTTTTCTTTCTTCTCGGGGAGATAGGTGTGCTCTTTATCTTGTCAACCTTCAAGTAAGGCTTGGTGTTGGAGTTGACTTTCTTCTTGTTTTCTTCCCCTTTATTTTTATTGTTGCACTCATAAAACTTGTGGCGTTCTTGATGGCATGAGTAGCAAGTCACGATTGCACCCTTCTCAAGCTTCTTCACCATCTTGGAATGGTTATCTTGAGAAGGTTGTTTCTTGCACTCATGACAACTTTTCTTTTCCTTTAGCCTTGTCAAGTCCCTTGTGAGCCTTGTTACTTCTTGCTTGAGCTCGTCATTTTCTTGGGCAATGAGATCATCACAAGTTTCTACAACAACATTCTCAACACAAATCTCATTGCAAGAGGGTGAGCTAGATTCATCAATTAAATCAATACAAGAAGTAGAGGCATCCGTTTTAGTTTCAAAAATAGATTTTGGTAGACTTTTTAGAGATAGTTTTAGTTTGTTCAAGCAACTCAATTTACTTCGTTAGCTCATCATTTTGTGCAATGAACATATCAAATTTTTCGGCCAATTCTTTATAATTGGATGATGAGCTAGCCAATTTTTCTTTGAGTTGATTCTTTTTGGAAAAAAGTTTTGTTATCGCTACCTCTTGAGTGCGAACAAGATCCACAAGTTCATGAATAGAAGGCCAAGAATCATCATCACTTACATCGCTATCAGTCATACCTTTGGCCATAAGGCAAATATGCGACGAGCTTGATGATGGTAAGAAGGTACGTGGCTTGTGGTGGATTTCTTCATCACTTGAGCTTGTCATATCAAATCCACCCTTTGCAATGCTAGTGAAAGCCTCCTTGCTTGCCTTTCTTTCCTTCTTCTTTTGCTTGCGTCTTGCTTTCATGAGAGGACAATATTCTATGTAGTGTCCCTTTTCGCCACAACCAAGACATTCCTTGTTCTTGTTTTTCTTTCTTTGGTTGTAGCTGCTGACGACGCTTAAGTACCAAATTTAGGCCGTCAACTCCTGTATAAACACCGGAAAGACAAGCATCAACATTAGTGGTAGGGGTTATTACTAACAAATTCTACAAGTGTTGGTAAATATTTGTATGCAGGTCAATTAGAGGAGAAAACACACCTCAAGAGCAAGGAAATACACCCCTCAATCCAAGGCAAAAGGCGTCGACCAATCAGAGCGCGCCGTTCAGCCTCACACAGATCAAAGGGGCACCAGAGCAGGAAACTGACTTAGGACAACACCAATTCACTAACCATGGAACAGAGGGCCCACCTGCCAGCCTCCTGCGTGAAGATGAAGTCGGTTAGTAGTCTGGCTAGGTCAGCCGAACCAGCCTTGGTGCCACCGCCTTACTCCTTGCACGTGGCATCTCCTCATTGGTCCTCAAGGTCGGTTCAAGGAGGCCCCTGCTATTTTCCCGGCCGTAGAACCCTTCAACAAAGCTATAAATACGAGAGGAGGGGCTCCTAAATGAGACACACCATCCAAGAGAGCCTTGAGCCTCATTCTAAAGGCAAAGCCTTGCCTATCTTGCGTTTAGAGTAGGGAAAGAGTGAGGGGTAGTTCGAGAGGAGTGCCGGGGTGCGACTCTCTCTCCTCCTAGCTTGTACCTCTACGGATGCTGCTACATTCTTTAAAGTTAAGTAAGCGTTCGTGATTTCTTCCTATAGTGTTATACTTGGTTGCATGAATAGCCTTGTTCCCTTGCTATCATAGTATAGGATTGAGTGCCCTCATGTATGTCTATTGTATACACTATTAGTTCACATAGTTGAGTGACATCAGTTTTCTTACTTGTGGGCTCGTTGCTCTGTTTTTATACACAGTGCCGTAGTTTGCTATGGGATATCAAACGTAGTTAGATTGCAGTAGTAATCAATAGTGCAGACGCGGTGTCTAGGCTAAGGGTTATCCTTCATTTGCCTTATATCCCACGGATTGCTAGAGGTAGGCTGTAGCTGGTGACAACCCTATCGGTCCTTTGTAACCCTCCATGTTTGGATATATCATAGAGCTGTTGGCTGGAGTCTCCTGGCTGACCAGGGGTAAGACGGTACCTGAAGCGAGTATTTTGACCAAGAGATCGACCTTTTTAAGTCACCTATAGTGCTACCTTAGGAATCCTCTCTACCCTCGCCACGTATCTTGGTGTGTCCTTGGACTGACTAGAATAGAAGTTAGTACACACACATTCCCTCTGATTTGATTACCCTTGGAATACTTTGAGGTGAAAGCTACAACAGTATCCGTGCGCTTGTAGATTTATTCGCACATCGCTAAAATACCCAACAAGCTTTCTAGCGCCGTTGCCGGGGAACGGTTGCTGTATCTTTCTTCGTACCTAGTCGTCCTCGTATCTTTTGCTTTTCTTTCCTTCTACCCTTACCCCCGCTACCCATGGAGAAGCCATACTTTGAAAACCTCTCTACCCCAAGGGGGGAGTTCTTAGAGCCACCACCCTCCACTCAACTAATCCTTACATCCAGCTGTGAGCTGCTTCCCGACCTTATCACTTTTGTTCGGAAACCTTCCTTCTCTGGGTTAGAAAGTGAAAACCCATACTACCATCTTTGTGATTTCGAGCAACTGTGTTCATGCTTTGCCATTGTAGGCATGACACAAGATACCCTCAAGTTGAAGTCGATCCCTTACTCTCTTATAGGGAAGGCCAAACAATGGTAGACATATACTGTAGGCAGCATAAACGATAGTTGGGATGAGCTTAGAGACAAGTTTTTCCTTGAGTTCTTCCCCCTATCCTGTATCGTTGCTCTACAAATGGATATTCGTTGTTTCCAGCAGAATGAGAGGGAACCCATAGGCGTGGCTTGGTTTAGATTTTATTGTTTAGTGGAATCTGGGCCTGTCGTACCAATACTCGAATGATTGTTGCTTCCCAACTTTTATGAGGGCCTCGACAAGGACTCCACCTATCCACCTATCATCTCGGCATCATCGCTGGAGCGTCATTTATCCATAAGTCTCTAGCTGAAGGTAGGGAAATTCTAGACAGTGTCATCGAGTACACCACCTTCGCTGTCACGCCCAAACCCTTCCGAGAAGAGCGCAAGTCGAGCCATGATGATCTTCTAGTGGCTGAATCCGATCCTCCACTATCCACATCCTCACATTCAGCCATAGAACCCTCAACCGAACCAGGAACATCGGAGGAAGAAAAAACTCAACCTTCAAAGTTCCCTTCTCAATTCGAGGATGATCCATCTAGAAACCATAGAAACACCTCGAATGCCTTTAATGCCAATTACGGGAGGAACCTTCTTCTATCCACACCAACCAATCTAGAAATCCCTTGATAGAACCTTCCCTCAGGCCTACGGTACCTCCTTCCCCTCCTGATCCTCCCAACGAAGCAATTCTCAAGAAGGCCATAGAAGAGGAATGGTCGGATGGAGTGAACACTTTTCAGAAGCGATTAGGATTAGTTCACCATCTATGATCATTCCTTGCTCTATAAAGGAAAATATCATAGAAGCCCATCTTAAGCCCATTAGGAAGGTCAATATCATGCCATGGCACTTAGCGTACACTCTTTTGGGCAATGTACCGCTAAGACCATCCGACAAGCTCCTTAGAAGTTGTCCGTCCGGACACATCCTTGAATGTCTGGGGGTCGCAAGTGCCATAGCACTCACAATAGATAGAATCAAGGTCAACCTGGACTTCCACATCTTCAACATCCTCGATTATGATCCTCTCCTAGGCTACCCGCTAGATAAACTTCTCGATGCATCTCAAGCGAGCCTAGATGAAAAGCCTAGGGAAACCGCTTCTGCCACTGCTACCTCTTGTTTAAAAAATCCTATGGCGAAGCATCTGCCCAAGCAAAACCCACTTGAGAAGATGGTGCATGCATCTCCGTTCGTATCATCCGAGCCCGTTCTCTTTGAGGTTGCAAAATTTGCAACTCACGAAGAGCGCGACTCGGAAGAAATCCTTCACCTTTGTGAAGTAGAATGATCATCATCACCCTCAATAGAATTTGAGCCTCTTCCCGCTAGCTCGGAGTACATTTTTCTTGATCACGATCGAGACCCAACCCTGATCTCTCACGATGAATCTCTCGAGATGGAGAATCCATGGGCCATGGAATTTTGTGAGGCACTGACTCTGGAGTCTGAAGGAAAGGATTCCATAGATGAGCATGGGAACTTCATTCTTGAATTACCACATGAACCATGCTCATTCAATGCTTCTCCAGAGTCAGGCATGCTCATTCAATACTTTCCTGCAAAGTCTTTAGAAGATTGGTTGTAGATGCATTTGTTTACCATAAACATCACAAATTTCATGGATGCACGGTGGCACTAACCTTGCAGCTAAAGCTTCAACAATACATCAAAAATTGGTGGTGAGAGGGGAACGCATCACCATGATAGCTGCAAGAGGACATTCCCATGGTCGAGCTTGTGACCATAAAAAAAGCACTGCTGGGAGATAGCCCGGACTATCATTTCTATTTTGAATAAAAGCAAGATCATGTCTTTAGGATAAACTCTCTTTCGGGTATTTTTGGTCGCTAACCATTTCAGGTGGAGATTGAAAAGAACAACGAACATGTGGTGCTTAAAAACATGAGAGCTACGCCTACTACAACACCATGGTAATTCTCGGTGAGGGAACGAGTATGAAGGGAAGCGTGAACTCCACACACTTAAGTTGTGTTGCTCAGCAATGCAAACTCCAAGTGTGGGGGAGGCATGTAAGTATCCCAAGTAAGATCCTTTCATGCCAATTCTTATCTTGGTTTAGAGATGGTGTTAGTTCTTGCATCTTGCCCCATGAAAATAAAACTAAGAAAAAAAATCAAATGAATCCCTTTTCTTTCCACCATTTTGTTCTGAATACAGCACTAGGTACAAGCACAAGTGTGGGGGAGATGTCTCAAGTTCATCATCGCCGTACATACTCGAGATCTCCCACAAAGGTATCACACAACATCAACTGTGCCAACATGACAAGGGACAAGGCGAGGGCACGAGAGTGAGTCGACCGCCCCCATGGTTTGGCGGAATCACCACTGGTCCGCCTCGATCCCCATCTTCTTCAGGAGCGATGGTATGTGCACCCTCTACCTCTCTACTCTCCTTGATTCATGAGTTTGAATGAATTTTAAATGTAACTCACTAAAATCAAACTCAAAAATAAAATGAACCAGCATGCTCCACCTTCTCTACTTGACTCCTATAGTTGGCTTGCATATGTTTAATTCCATGCTTATCGTCTTGATGCTTGTGAACAAAAATATTTAGGAAAGCATGCTCATCTAAGTAGTTGATGTTTGAGATATGGTTTGAATGATATAATCTTCACTCTTACTGCTTAAGTGCTTGGGAACCTTATTTGAAAATGTGGAAAACCCTTTGCAAAGCTCCTCTTTGATATGCCAAAGTCCTACCAAAGCCATATGGTGAGATATCTTGAAAACCCTATACACATATGCTGCTTGTCTTTGCATTAAGCTTTGTCAAACTGTTGTGACCCTTGTGAGAATTCTTTTCATGCTTTCATGATCAAGATTCACGTGCACACCATATACCCCTTGCTATGCTTCTATGAGAAGTTAGTATTGTACCATCCATCCAGTCCACAAATAAATGCTCCACAATATGTGTTGGTCTCTCTCCAGCTTTCGAAAAACAAAATATGGACACATGAAGGTCCAAGTAAAAAAACACAAAGAAAAAAAGATTTGGACACATGAAGGTCCAAGAGAAAGAAAAAAAGAAAGATAGCCATGTTTTCAAAAGAATTTATAAAGGGAGAGAGATCATACAGAAGGAGTTTCCATTTGATCCACCATTCATCATCCATCATATACATACACATGCACATCTTAATCTGCGATACAAGTATGCCTTATCCTTCATACCCTACCTTGAGCTCCACATATAGCCATCATTAGAAGTAGGATGAAGAAAGGCAAGTCTAATGCCTTGGTGAGGACATAAACACATCAAGCAATCAGAGAGAATCAAATAAGGTGCTAAGCAAGGTTTGTTTTTAAAACGTATTGAATAAATTCCATGCTACTTGACATGAGGAGTAGAAGTGATTTGATTCAAAACCATTCCATACCTCAACTACCCAAGATGGTATGATAGACACTTCAAAGTTCACAAGTGCAAGGTATGGTGTGGAATATCCCTTATGCTCGCTTCATACCTGTGGAAGTCATGTTTCACCTTAGTCCTTTCTCCTTCACTCGAGGATGAGCAAAGGCTCAGTGTGGGGGTGTTGTTAGCAGCGCTAAAGTACCAAATTTAGCCCGTCAACTCCTGCATAAACACTGGAAAGACAAGCATCAATATTAGTGCTAGGGGTTATTACTAACAAATTCCACAAGTGTTGGTAAATATTTGTATGCAGGTCAAATAGAGGAGAAAACACACCTCAAGAGAAAGGAAACATACCCCTCAATCCAAGGAAAAAGGCGTTGACCAATCAGAGCGCGCCGTTCAGCCTCACACAGATCAAAGGGCCCATCAGAGCTGGAAACCGACTTAGGACAGCGCCAATGCACCAACCATGGATCAGAGGGCTCACCTGCCAGCCTCCTGCCCAAAGATGAAGTCCGTTGGAAGCCTAGCTAGGTCGGCCAAACCAGCCTTGGCGACACCGTCTTACTCCTTGCACGTGGCATCTCATCATTGGTCCTCAAGGTCGTTCAAGGAGGCCCCTGCTATTTTCCCGGTTGTAGCACCCTTGGACAAAGCTATAAATATGAGGTGAGGGGCTCCTAAATGAGACACACCATTCATGAGAGCCTTGAGCCTCATTCCAAAGGCAAAGCCTTGCCTAGCTTGTGTATAGGGTAGGGAAAGAGTGACGGGTAGTTCGGGAGGATTGGCGGTGTCGGCTCTCTCTCCTCCCAGCTTGTACCTCTATGGATGCTGCTACATTCTTCAGAGTTAAGTAAGCATTCGTGATTCCTTCCTATAGTGTTATACTTAGTTGCATGAATAGCCTTGTTCCCTTGCTATCATAGTATAGGATTTAGTGCCCTCATGTATGTCTATAGTATACACTATTAGTTCACATAGTTGAGTGAGATCAGTTCTCTTACTTGTGGGTTCGTTGCTCTTTATTTATACCGAGTGCCGTAGTTTGCTACGGGTTATCAGACGTAGTTAGACTGCGGTAGTAATAAATAGCGTAGATGCGGTATCTAGGCTAAGGGTTATCATCCATTTGCCTTATATCCCATCAATTGCTAGAGGTAAGCTATAGGTGGTGATAGCCCTATCGGTCCTTTGTAACTCTCCACGTTCGGATATAGCGTAGGGCTGTTGGCCGGAGTCTCCTAGCGGACCAAGGGTAAGCTGGTGCCTGAAGTGAGTATTTGGCATGAAAGATCGACCTTTAAGTCACCTATAGTGCTACCTTAGGAATCCTCTCTACCCTCGCCACGTATCTTGGTGTGTCCTTGTACCGACTAGAATAGAAGTTAGTACACACACGTTCCCTCGGATTTGATAACCCTTGGAATACTCTAAGGTGAAAGCTACAACTGTATTCGTGCGCTTGCGTATTTATTCGCACATCGCTAAAATACCCAACAGCAGCTCAGTAATTGTTCAATGGTAGTAGGGACACCGTTTGATTTGAGCTTCTTGAGTAGCTTGTTGACTCCTTTGACAAGTTGCTTGATTTTTTCACTATCATCGGAGGAGCTACAACTTGCTCGATCATCATCATCTTCTTCCTCTTCATCATCACTACTCCCATTTTCACTTGAGCTTGAAGTTCACTTGAGCTTGAACTTCAACTTGATTCTTGCTCTTGAGCTTTCTTGCTTGATGTGGAAGATTCTTGTTTATCTTCAATCTTCTTCTCCTTTTCTTCTTTGCTTGATGTACCAACATCTTGGCTTGAAGGAGAAGGTTCTTTGTCAATCTTCATAGATAGCTCATGAGCAATGATCTTGCTTAATACTTCAGTTGGCTTCATCTTCCTAAAGTTCTCAAACAAGTGGAAGTACGTGACGATGGCGGAGTATCGATCCTTTGGAAGTACTTGGATGATCTTTCTTGATATGTCCTCATCACTTAACTTGGTCAAGCCTATTTCATTTAGCTCATTGACAATAACATTTAAACATGACTACATATCATTAGCTAATTCATTTGGCATCATTTTAAAAGTATTAAAAGCTTCTTTGACCAAGAGATACTTTTGCTCCCTAACATCTTTTGTGCCTTTGTGGAGCTCCTCAAGCGTGTTCCATATTTCGTGTGAACTTTTAAGATTATACACTCTATTGAACACATGTCACACCTGGTTTTAAGAACAAAACCGAATGCATAACTATATGTATGCCAGGATGAAGTTCCATACATATAGTGACTTCATCAGTGAATAATCAGTAACAGTATCAAAAAACAGAACTAAAAGACTATAAAGATTATCAGAGATGTACAGCTTATCCTGGTAACGAAGGCTTCAAACTTCACAGGCAATCGACCGGGGGTTGCGTAGGCTTAGAACTCAGCATCATCTTCAACAGACTTTAGATCAACTTTCTCTTTTGACCAGCAATTATAACAAGCGTGAGTACACTTATGGTTGGTACTCAGCAAGTGTTGGGAATTATATGACATGAAGGCCAAAATCAAGGAAAGGCTGACTGGCTTACTGCGATAAGCAATTTTAGGTTATCAAGTTTTATTAGCACCTAATTACTAATATATAAGTTCATACCAAAACCCACATTAAAAGAAACATAACAGGTATAACAGAAACATAACCATAAACATGGTCCATGATTTAATTCATCTTCAAGTTCATTAATCATGTGAGGGTCCAAGCCGCTCTTAACGGTGAGCACGACTGATATATCAGTTTTCACTCTATAGAGGTTGTACACTTTACCCACAATTCGTGTCTCTCAATTTGCCTGAGGTAGCTAGCCTTTTAAACACTTCCGAGGTGAGTGGCAAGGGATTCACTACGAGGGCTTTACAAAGATTCCCTAACTTATGACAATCCGCTAAGGTTTCAAGTCAAAACAGTCATAACTCTCCCTAACGAGGAAGACACCTTAACCAGGACCATATCATAACCTCAAGAGGACCGAGCTATACCCCGACGATGCAACCCCTCTTGCCCTTTCGGTAAGATTGTCATAAGCTAGTGTTTCAAATTAATCAGCCAAGACCAGAGCCATATAGTATTGTGATTGCACCATTTTCCTGGGTGGTTCTCCATGTTCCGATTAACCATATGATCTTGTATTAACAACGCAAAGAGCATGAACATGGATAAAATAGGTGTAGCATCATCATTGTTGTCATCATGGTTATATATTATTCCCAAACCAAAACGAGTTATAGCAACTAAGTAGAAGCTACCCAACATAAAGGTAAAACCCACGTTGACAAGGAATGATCATAAAGACTAGGCATATCCTTAATTAGGATCCATCAAAATTAGGACACATGCATGGATAAGGAAAAGTTATATTTATTGTGATTATTAGGACAAAAGAATGATCAAGGAAATACTTGCCTTTCTTTTAGAGAATAGCTGCTCAGAGTCTTCAACTCTTGTTTCTGAAACTCTTAATCATCAAAGCACTTGGATTGCGCTCCTTCTAATGTCACACAAGCATCGGGCCCAAGCATAACAACAACCAAACAAGAACAACTAAGAACAGATACACCAAACAAAACAAAAGCTTTAAAAAGGCGTACAAAAGGATAAGGATCGTTGCTACGGTCACGAGAACGAGGGAAACACGGAAAACGGATCTACGATTGAAAAGAAACAACTTTCGAAAAATTTATGTTATCAAAGAGAATAACAGAACTATAAGCCTAATTTATTTTAATTTAGAAAACACATGTAAAGGATATTTGAAAGAGATATCCAAGAATAATAATTAACTCATATTATATTTTGCATTTGTAAAAGCGGAGTAGAATATAGTCAAATTTTATTTATAATTGTCTATGTTCAAATTACTCTAATTAAACAATTAATTAGAAAAGAACTTGTGAGAACATCTAAACGTCGAACTTTATGATTCGAGCTGAACTAAACAAATTTGATTACAAACACATTTGTGTTGATATGAATCAAGTTACATTAATTATGAAAACCGGAGTAAAGACTTAATTAGATTTTAATTGGAAAAACTAGATGAGAGGATATTAATCAAATAAAATCTATATTTAATTTTAAAAATAGAAACTATGATACAACAACACTACAAAACGATAGCTTAGGTGTCAGACCCGGGTACACGGGACTGTACACGTGGCACACTTTTTCCTAAGATAGGGGATGGGGCATGGCCCACGCCCTACATTTGTTGTAACTACTCGTAATGCAGTAGGATTACTCGTAGAGTAGTGATACTAGTCGGACACGGTAGGAAACTACCCAAGAAGTACTCGGGTAGGACTCCTGGACTTGTACCCGACTAGGACTTCCATGTAAACCTGTCCCCCCGGACTATATAAGGGCGGACAGGCATCCCGTCGGGAATAATCATCATCAAAGGCAATACAAACCACACAGGATGTAGGGTATTATGCTCTCGCGGCCCGGACCTGTCTAAACCTTGCGTTCCTTTGCAACTTCGAGTTACAGATCTCGACGACACCCTACCTACAAACTCACCACCTCGGGGGTATCCCTCGGTGGGCGTGGTGGTAAAACACCGACAGTTGGCGCGCCAGGTAGGGGAGTTCATCGAGCATCCACTGGAGAACTCGTTGGCATCCTTTAACTTCACCAGCGTTGTGCTTGATGAGGGCGTGACTTTCATCTTCGGCTCCTGGATCTGCATCACCAATGGCCTGGGCGGCTTCAACAGCCACCTAGCCAACTCCGAGGAGCCGGAGGCCTCTCATCAACTCCAAGCAGCGATCTAGACGACTTCATCGACAACCTCGATGACATGCTGCTTCCCGATCTGGCCCAACAGATCGAAAAGATGTCCGTTTTCAACGCGACTTCCACTCATAACGCACCAGATCTACTCGGGTTGAATTCAAACTGATCCGAAGGAACCTCACGATCTAAATCCCTCTCCGACTTGGAGAAGGATTTGGATCTGCAGCTCAAGACCAAAGACGAGGGTGCCACCGCTTGTCGGGGGACCCCGCTTTTGACTCCTACTCGGACTCCACCGCTACTCGGACTTCAAGCCGGCTCCGAAAAGGACTCGGAGAGGCAGGAGCCACCGCTTGTCGGGTGGCCCCCGACCTTAAAAACCAGTCGCAACCCGATGGCCACACCGAATTCTTGTCAGGCAGCCATCTGGGTTTAACCATAACATGAACGCCGCAAGGACGTTTCGTGTACTGGAAGGACTTTGAGCCCTCCGAACTACTCGATTACGAGTCCCGCCTTGTGGCCTTCATGCAGGAGCTACCCTTCCAGGAGGGTAGACCCCTTTCCCCCATTGCGGAAGAAGGAGAGAGTAGCACAGAGCTACTCGAGCACAGCCTTAGGGCTAACAAGTCGTCGGACCGTCAAGTCTGCATGGCTTCCTTCGCAACGCGGAGGAAGACGAGCTGGGCACCCCGTATGACAAAGAACAACTCACGGATATCTTAGCCGACGAGCCCACAGCTGATGCCCCCCAAGATGAAGACGAGGAGCACCGGAGGATTCGGCGTGTAAAGAACGCCAAGCGCGCTCAACGCAGGCGCAACGCACAGCATCGCGCTCGCGAACCAAGGGACCTCAACAATGCTTTTGCTGCATCGCGGATCGTGAGTACCGCACGCCGATTGGCGCCATCGCTGAGGCAGCAGTCCTAGCTCAACAACTCCCATCTAACCCCCCAGATACAAAGGTTGCAATACCTGACCTAGCGCGCGCTTGTGCAACTCGATGGGCAATACCCAGCACTTTCCACTCGGAATCAGCCCTCGAGGTCTGAGCAACACGGTGATACCGTGCTGGTCAGTCGCACCCCTGGAGGAAGGCCCGGGAGCCAGAGGAACGACAACCGCCAGCGCAACAAAGGCAACCCTTCAGCGCGTGGCAACAATGAACAAGAAGTACAACAACCCACTCGCAACTAGCGTGGTGCAAGGCATCAAGGCCAAGATCTAGTCGCGACCAACCTCCGAGACGCTCCTACGATCGACCTCAGGCAGAAGATCAATGAAGGTCGCGACGCGCGGCTTATTATTGACGCGAGGAGGAAGGACCGTACCAGCAGGCACTACGATGACGACGACAGCGACCGTTTCCCCGCCTTCACCACCAGCATCACCGACAAGTCCTATCCAAAGGACTTCAAACCAGTCGGAATC
Organism: Panicum miliaceum; assembly: GCA_032594955.1. NCBI lineage: Eukaryota > Viridiplantae > Streptophyta > Magnoliopsida > Poales > Poaceae > Panicum > Panicum miliaceum. Next base: position 25,301,515 of record CM064072.1, on the reverse strand, counting down.
CCCAAGTATGATGGTAAGTAGGACCCACGCCAGTGGATTCGTTGCTACTCTGTCGCCATTGAAGTTTCAGGGGACACCAACTCTACGAAAGCTCTTTACTTCCCGGTGGCCCTGGAGTCCGCACCCCTCACGTGGCTTGAAAGCCTCAAGCCAAACTCCATCGACTCGTGGGAAGACCTCAAGCGGACCTTCATCGACAACTTCCAGGGATCCATGATCAAGGCGGTCACTCACCACGACTTGTCCCAGGTGAAGCAGGAGATGATCGAGACCCTGAGGTCCTACACACGGTGTTTCTTCGAGATGCGCACCACCATCGCCAACATCACGGATGAGGACGTCATCCTGTGCTTCCAAAATGGCCTCTTCTCGAAGAGCACATACCACGACTTCGGGCGCAACCGCTCGACTACTGCCGTGGAGCTGCGGGACATGATGGCACGGTGGGCAGACCAGGAGGACGAGCAGAATGACCGCTTCCCCAGATGCAACCACAACAAGGAAGGCGCTGGCAACGGCCACTTCGACAAAAGCCAGCGGAAACACTCGGGGAATACCCAAAAGCGCAAGCCAGACAATAAAGTCGCGGCTGTCGAGCGCACCCCGCGCGGCAAGAAGTCGGGGATCAACGACTTCGAATACGAGAAGATCATGCACAAACAATGCCCGATACACCCAAAATCACGGCACACGCTCTTCGAGTGCATCACCATCCACAAATCACTCAATGCTCCTCCCCTCCCACAAGCTGGAAAGCGAAAGGACAAGGAGAATGATGAAGGAGGTGACATGTCGGGGGCTCAAGACTTCCAGGATCCAAAGAACGTCATCAATGTTATCTTCGGTGGAGACGGCGGATTCCCCACTAAGCGCGTGCAGAAGCTAACCCTGCGCGAAATACTCTCTAAGGAGCCGGCCACGACAAGGCCTCTGAGATACAGCGAGGTCCCGATCTCCTTCTCCAGGGATGATCAATGGACCAGCTTCTCCGAGCTGGGAAAATTTCCGCTCGTCCTAGATCCAGTCGTGGCGGGTTCACAGCTCACCCGAGTACTCGTTGACGGCGGGAGCGGCCTTAACCTGCTTTTCGCGAGTACTCTCAAGAAGATGGGACTGGACATCTCCAGGATGCTCACTCCCAGCAAAGCCCCTTTCTACGGCATCATCCCGAGTAACGCGGTTACACCACTTGGGTCAGTGGTCCTGCCAGTCACCTTTGGGACAAAAGACAACTACCGCACCGAGTAAATCAAGTTCAAGGTGGCGAATTTCGACTCGTCGTACCATGCCATCCTTGGCAGACCGGCACTAGCCAAATTCGTGGCCGTGCCCACTACGTCTACCTGCTACTCAAGATGCCAGGCAAGACAAGCATGCTCACACTCCGTGGCAACCTGAAGAAGTCGTACGACTGTGACCAGGAGGCGATCGAGTATGCTACGACTTCACGCGTGCCAGAGCTGTCTGCAGAAGTACTTGCGGCCGTGCTGAAGCTGACCAATACAGAGATGGAGATCTCCAACCAGCGGCCAAGCCAGTCGAGGGATAAACCTAACCGCAGCAACATCGGTTTCAAGACCATCCAGCTGCAAGAAGGTGACTCGTCCAAGACCACTTTGATCGGGGGCGGCTTAGGCGACAAATAGGAAAGCGTGCTCATCAACTTCCTTAGGGCTAACCGGGACATATTCGCATGGAAACCACTCCAAAGAAGCAACGACTACGACGATTCGCCCCCGACAAGAGGGAGGCCATCAAGAAGGAGCTAGCAAAACTACTCGCGGCTGGTTTTATTAAAGAAGTATACCATCCCGAGTGGTTAGCTAACCCTGTACTTGTACTAAAAAAGAATAATAATGAATGGAGGATGTGTGTGGATTATACTGATCTCAACAAAAACTACCCGAAGGACCCCTTCGCGCTCCCACGCGTCGACCAAGTCATTGACTCCACGATTGGATGTGTCTTACTCTCCTTCCTTGACTGCTACTCGGGCTATCATCAGATAGCTCTCAAGGAGGAAGACCAGATCAAAACGGTGTTCATCACCCCCTTTGCTTATACTACAATGTCTTTCGGGTTGAAGGATGCAGGAGCCACCTATCAACAGGCCATCCAACTGTGCCTTGCGGACCAACTACACCACAATGTTGAAGCTTACATGGATGATGTGGTCATTAAGACCAGATCCCACGATGAGTTCATCTCTGATCTCGAGGAGACCTTCAACAGCTTGCGACGGTTTTGATGGAAGCTCAACCCGACAAAGTGCGTCTTTGGCGTGCCTCAAGGAAAACTACTCGGGTTCATTGTCAGCCACCGTGGAATCGAGGCAAATCCAGAGAAGATCAATGCCATCACACCCATGAATGCTCCAAAGATGATCAAGGACGTCCAGAAGCTCACTGGCTGCATGGCAACTCTGAATCGATTCATCTCCCAACTTGGAGAATGGGGTCTACCCTTCTTCAAATTGCTCAACCTCCACGACTAGTTCAAGTGGACCGAGGAGGCAAACCAGGCGCTATAAGATCTCAAGCATCACTTGCAGTCACCACCCATCCTGACGGCTCCCCAACCAGGCGAGAACCTGCTACTCTACATAGCCGCGACTACTCACATCGTCAGTACGACAATCGTGGTGGAACGTCAGGAAGATGGCCACGCCTTCAGGGTGCAGCGACCAGTCTACTTCATCAGGGAAGTCTTCTCTGAATCCATGGTTCGTTACCCAATGATTCAGAAAATACTTTACGGTATACTCATCACTTCCAGGAAGCTACGCCACTACTTCGATGCATACAATATCCTGGTTGTCTCCGACTTCCCATTGGCGGATATCCTCCACAATAAGGATGCTACTTGGCGCATCTCCAAGTGGGCAGTGGAGCTGGGAGCCCTTACACTCGACTTCAAGCCCCGGACAACCATCAAGTCGCAAGCACTAGTCGATTTCATGGCGAAGTGGCGAGAAAATCAAGTGGAAGCCCTAACCAACCAGCCGGAGCATTGGGTCATGTACTTTGACGGCTCACTCAAGCTCGGTGGTAGTGGTGCGGGAGTACTTTTCATCAGCCCAAGAGGAGAACAGCTCAAGTACGTGTTTCAAATACTGTTCGAGGTCTCCAACAATGAGGCCGAGTACGAGGCATTGCTGCGGGCTACGCTTGGCAATCTCTCTGGGCATCAAGCGACTACTTGTCTATGGCGACTCCTTACTGGTGGTTCAACATTTCAATCTGGTTTCTACTGGCCCACTGCTTTGGTAGATGCCGAAGCACTCGTCCGCCGGTGTACCAACTGCCAATTCTTTGGCAAGCAGCCTCATGTGCCGGTTCATAACCTCATCACCATACCACCTTCATGAATGTTTGCATGCTGGAGCCTAGACATGATAGGGCCTTTCACAACTGCGCTAGGAGGTTTCACACACGTGTTGGTGGCCATCGACAAGTTTACAAAGTGGATAGAGGATAAACCAATCGCAACGCTCACGGCAAATCGCGTGGTTACTTTCATCTGCGATATTTTACACTGCTTAGGCTTCCCCATCACCATTATCATAGATTTGGGATCGAATTTTCACTCGCATCAGTTCTAGGATTTTTGTGAACGTAGTTCCATTGAAGTTAGATATGTTTCAGTGGCTCACCCGAGGGCCAATGGCCAGGTTGAGTGCGCCAACATATTGATTCTTGATGGACTAAAGAAAGGACTCTATGACGAGAACAGCAAAAAGGCGGCAAATGGATCAATGAGTTCTCATCAGTAGTCTGGGGGCTTTGCACACAACCAAGCAAAGCCACAGGCTAGCCACCTTTCTTTCTTGTATACGGGTCCGAAGCAATACTACCAGCCGACGTGCTGTGGAAGTCTCCACGATTGGAGATGTTTGAAGAAGGCGAGGCTAACATTGCAAGACATCTTGAACTTGATTCTACTGAGGAAATCCGATGCAATGCATTGTTGCAGTCGGCCCGCTATTTACAAGGAGTTCATCGTTACCACGACAGGAACGTTCAACAACGCTCTTTCAACGTTGGAGATATGGTTCTTTGACGAATCCAGGATGATACTGGTCTACACAAGCTTAACTCATGATGGGAGGGACCTTTCATTGTGTACAAAGTTACAGGACCTAGATCTTATCGATTAGAATACCCGGATGGCCAGGAGGTACCCAATTCGTGGAATATTGAACATCTACATCGATTTCATCCTTGAGTCAATGGGGGACATCTTCTATTGGTGCCCGAAGGTTGATATTACCAGTACAACTCCGTTTTACCGGTTTCCGACTGGTACTACGCGTTGTTTACTGAAGGGGCCTCGCTCCCATACTCCCAGGACCTAATTATTAGTCTCCGACTAGTCTTTTGGGTTCTTGAAGAGCATTTTGTGCTTCTATTTCCAGTAAAACTCCATTTTATCGGTTTACGACTGATACTCGGCGCAAGTTTACTGAAGGGGCCTCGCTCCCATATTTCCAGTAACATATTACTTGTTTTTGACTTGTACACTATGTTACCTTACACATCTGAATCCTCTTACTCCGGGTGATTCTCTCCAATGTGTCCAGGATTTTGACCGGGTACTCTGCGTAAGTCAAATCATCCTGCACATTCAACTCCTCCAGTGGCAACTGTTCCTCTGGTACCCTCAAGCACTTTTTCAACTGTGATATGTGGAACACGTTGTGCACATCTGACAGTCGCGCAGGTAGCTCTAGTTGGTAAGCTACCTCGCCTTTCCGTTCCAAGATCCTGAACGGACCAATGTAACGAGGTGACAACTTCCCTTTGACCTTGAATTTGCGCAAACCTCTAATAGGTGACACCTTCAGATACACAAATTCTCCTTCATCAAAAGTCAACTCCCATCATCGAGTATCTGCGTAACTTTTCTACCTCGACCTAGCTACTTTCAGATTCTCATGGACAACCTGCACCTGCCGTTTGGCCACTTTAATGATCTCAGGCCCGAACAACTGGCTTTCACCTGTCTCACTCCAATACAACGAAGCTCTGCACTTCCTACCATACAATGCCTCAAACGGTGCCATCTTCAAATTGGCCTGGTAACTGTTGTTGTAAGAGAACTCTGCAAATGACAAACTCTTGTCCCAACTGCCTCCGTGTTTTAGGGCACAGGCCCTAAGCATACCCTCTAACACCTGATTTGTCCTTTATGTCTGCCCATCAGTCTGCGGATGAAAAGCGGAGCTGAAATTCAACTTTGTGTCCATTGACTCATGCAACTTCTGCCAAAATCGAGATGTGAACTGAGTACCTCTTTCTGACACTATCTTCTTAGGTACCCCATGCAAACACACAATTCGGGAGATATATAACTCTGCTAATCATGCCCCTGTGTAGGTAGTCTTCACCGGAATGAAGTGAGCTACCTTGGTCAAACGATCCACTATGACCCATATAGAATCATAACCATCTCTTATGTGTGGCAATCCCACGATGAAATCCATTCCAATTTCTTCCCATTTCCATTCGGGCACCTTCAATGGTTGTAACAAACCAGCTGATCTCTAATCTTCTGCCTTGACTCTCTGACACACATCACACAGTGGCACATGAGAGGCAACATCACGCTTCATGCCATACCACCAATATCTCTCCTTCAAATCCTGATACATCTTTGTACTGCCAGGATGGATGGAATTAGCCGAGTCACGAGCTTCTAGCAAAATTTTCTCGTGAAGGTGATCCACATCAGACACACATACCTCTTTCGGAACCACACGGTTCCATGCTCATCTTCAGTGAAGTCAGGTGCCTTGACTGCTTCTATCATCTCTTTTATCTCCTGAATCTTAGCAACCTCAAGCTGACCCTTCCATATCTCCTGTTCGAGAGTCAGCTCCACTTCTATAGCGATCCCTTCAGTATGAGCAACGAACCCAAGGTTGAGTTGTTCAAACTCCTTATACAATTCCCGAGGCATCCGGCTAGCCATTGTCGCATTCACATAGCTCTTGCGACTCAAGGCATTGGCAACCACATTTGCCTTCCCGGGATGATCGTGTATCTCCAGGTCATAGTCCTTTATTAGCTCTAACCATCGTCGTTGTCTTAGGTTGAGGTCATTCTGAGTGAAAATGTACTTCGGACTCTTGTGGTCGGTGTATATCTGACATCTGTGACCCAACAAATAGTGCCTCCATATCTTCAGAGCATGTACCACAGCTGCTAACTCCAAATCGTGTGTGGGATAGTTCTATTCATGTTTCCTCAACTGGCGAGACGCATACGCAATCACATGTCCCTCTTGCATCAATACGCAACCAAGACCTTGTTTAGAAGCATCACAGTAGATGTCGAAACTCTTGTGAATATCAGGCATAACCAATACTAGTGCGGTAATCAACCTTTTCCTCAACTCATCAAAACTATTCTGACAGGCCTCTGACCATATAAACTTCTTCTCTTTCTCTAGTAGTGAAGTAAGGGGTTTCACTATCTTAAAGAAGCCTTCTATAAACCTCCAGTAATATCCTGCGAGTCCTAGAAAACTCCGGATCTCTGACACTGTTGTTGGCGGTTCCCACTTCAACACATCTCTGACCTTCCCCGGATCCACTGCAATACCTCCGTCTATGATAACATGACCAAGAAACGAGACCTCACTTAACCAGAATTCACACTTGCTGAGCTTGGCATACAACTGATTTTCTCTGAGTTTCTGCAGAACGAGCCTCAAATGTTCCTCGTGTTCCTCCTCATTCCTGGAGTACACCAGAATGACGTCAATGAACACCACCATGAATTTGTCAAGATAATCCATGAACACTTTATTCATCAAGTACATGAAATAAGCTGGAGCATTGGTCAACCCAAACGACATTACTGTATATTCATAAAGCCCGTATCTGGTAGTGAAAGCTGTCTTGGCAATATCTGAGGGTCGTATCCGCAGCTGATGATACCCTGACCTCAAGTCAATCTTAGAGAATACTCTGGCTCCCTTCAACTGATCAAACAGGTCTTCTATACGAGGCAACAGATATTTGTTCTTGATGCTAACCTCATTCAAGGCTCTATAATCAACACACATCCTCTGTGTGCCATCCTTCTTTTCAACGAATATCACAGGTGCTCCCCAAGGTGAAGAACTAGGATGAATGAACCGCTTATCTTGCAATTCTTTTAGCTATTTCTTAAGTTCCTCTAATTCACCAACTGACATTCTATATGGTCTCTTAGCAATAGGTGCAGTACCAGGTAAAAGATCTTTGAGGAATTCAATGTCGCGTTTAGGTGGCATACCTAGCAAATCATCGGGGAAGACGTCAGGGTACTCACACACCACTCTGATGTCCTCAATCAAATCTGCCTTCAGCTGATTCACTGCACAGTCTGCTGTGGATGGAAGTGTTGCAACGAACTCAAACCGTTCACCTTCTGAACTAGTGAGAAGCACTGACCGCTTGGAACAGTGAATAACTGCATCGTACTTTGTCAACCATCCCATTCCGAGGATAATGTCAATACCACTGGACTCCAGGACTATTGGATTTGCACGGAATTCTCTCCCCATAATTTGTATTTTCACCCCAAGACACTAATACATAGCCCTCGTATTTCCCCTAGGTGAATTTACTAGCATGGAACTAGGCATGGTGCATAGGGGAATGGAGTACTTAGCAACATTACTCGGCAGAAATAAAGGAATGCGATGCTCCAGAATCAAATAAAACTGATGCAGGGGCTGAGTTGATTAGGAACATACCGAACACAACGTCCTGAGCCTCCTGAGCGGTCTCCGCGGCCACATGATTCACACGCCCGCGGACGTAGTTCTGCTGGCCCTTGTTGTTCTGTGGTGTCTGGTTGTTGTTTCTGGTCTGTTGCTGCTATGGAGTCTGCCTCTGTCCACTGTTGTTGAACTGGCTTGGAGTATTCTGGACGTTCCTCTTGGGACAACCATTGGCATAGTTTCGCCACATCCGAAGCCCGTATTACCACCAGTGGGAATAGGGGCGTTGTTCCTCACAGGTGTTCCAGTAGGGGTGTTCTTGCGATTTTGTGGAAAACTGGGGCGCTACGCTGACTGACCAGCACGCTGAGCTTGCTGCTACTGGTTCTGCTAGTCGGGGAGCTGGTATTGATTGTGCCCATAGTTGACATTCTGTCCCACATTGCGGAAAGGTGTTCCTTGCGGGGGCGCGAAGCGAGGGCGTGAGTTGTTGCTGAACTGCCTGGGCGACTCAAACTTCCTCTTCTACTCACCCATCTCCTTGCGAGCATGCTCCACCATGATGGTATTATCCACCATCTTCTAGAAGTTTTCAACTGATACTTGATAGGACCAATCAGACCATCACTCAAGTGATCATGTTTCTCTTCATCATCTTCTACATCCGCGGGAACGTAGCGAGATAGCTGAATGAACTTGTCCCGGTACTCACTCACACACATTGGTCCCTGCTTAAGTGCAAGGAACTATTGTTTCTTGAGCTTCATCAGACCTTTGGGTATATGTTACTCTCTGAACTTGCTCCTGAACTCCTGCCAGGTGATTGTGTTGGGGGTGTGATGAGCTGCGGTGTAAGCATCCCACCAACCTGCAGCGGTTCCTTCCAGTCTGCCTGAAGCATACAGGACCTTCTCCCTGTCATTACACTGGACGATGTTCAGCATCTTCTCCACAGTCTTGATCTAGTCATCAGCTTGCAGAGGATCAGGTGAGTGAGAAAATGAAGGGGGTTTGTGGCTCATGAATTCCCTGTGCCTGTCTCTAGCTGGCGGTGGTGGAGCTTGGTTCATTTGGGCCTGCATGTTGGCGATAGTGTTCGCCATGTTGGTTAGCAGCTAAGTCTGGGCGGCGCGAAACTGCTCCAACCCTGCTAGTGGCGCCTGGTGCTATTGACTCTACTGAGGATTTGGATTGGTGTTGTTGCTTCTTTCCTGACGTGGTACTACAGGCTGATCAACCCCTGATCTGGACCTGGTGTTCACCATCATGGAAAAGGATAGGAGCAAGGATAAGATAAAGATAATAAATATAATAGATAACCCCAAGCTTTACTAAACTATCTACCTTTATTAAAAACTTGAAGTAATTGTGGTCATCACTCCACAATTCATCGCAATCATTATAAAGATCCAACTCAATTTGTTCTCACAAAACCAAGCACACAAGCACATTAACTAGGATTATACAAACTATAAAGACCGTTCGAACAAGCGATTACAAAAAGACTCTTAAGGACACTCCTAACTTAGACTCCTAGATCTAGCATCTCTAACGGTAGCGGGTGCGGTAGCCGGACTCTCCGTAGTGGACGCGCTTGCGGGAGGTCACTCTGGTAGGTAGTCGATAGACTCGTCGCTGTCGTACTCTGGGGTTAACTCCTGATCTCCCCTCAGCTGAGCTTCCAGAATCGCCTTCTCCCTGAGCATCTTCCTCAGCTTTCTCTTGACCTCCTGGATCTCTGCTCCGGCAGCATCCAAGTCGGTGCTAAGAGCGGTGACCAATTCCTGTGTGGTGTCCATGAGCAAGCTCTCTTCCCCAGGGGGTGGAACAGTAATCTGTGCACTGGTGGCACCCGTCCTGCGGCGTGGGAACTGCTGAAACTTGGTGCCCTAGAGCTCATCCCGATAAGCATGGCAGAGATAGTAGAGAGCCCTCCTGGCAACTTCACTGGTCCCTGCGTCCATGGTCTTCCTGGCCACGTCATCAAAATACTTGTAATATTCCATCCGGCTGCCATACCTCTCATCCGGAACACTGATCACCACTGTCACTAACCGCTCCTCCTCCTGCTGGGCATTCTTGAACAAGGAGGCTTCATAGCGTGGTAGTAGTGGAAAGCCGATTCTCTGCATGGCCCTCCAAAGAAGCGTCTGCTGCAAAGTGGTGTAGTTGCTTCTCATAATGGGGTTCTGGTGGCGGTACGTCTGCTGCGGCGTCTAGCTCTGGATCATCATCTGGGTCATCGTCACCACCATCTAGTGCAGCTAGGTCATCATCACCATCTTCTGCATCGTCTACTCCTGCGGCGCCTGGATCGGCACCGTCTCCTCCTGCAGCGTCCCCCTCATTGATTTCTCCTGCAGCGTCTGGGTGGTCCTCAGGTAGCTCTATGGGCTCCTCCTCAGTGTTAGTGTCCACCTAGCCTCCTCCGTAGTAGCCATGGTAGTCGTCGTCGTTGTCGTTATTGACCTCCATGACCACGGGGGCGTCCTCTGGTTGCACGGGCTCCTCCTGTGCGGGCACCTCCTGAGTATGCTAGATCTGATGAGGCGGCCCACGGGTGCTCTTGCGGGCGGTCTCCCTGGTTCTGGCCATCTGTAGCAAAACGACGACAGTGCAAGATAGAGAATATTTAGAAAATGCTATGGGTGACCTTAAAGCAAGAAGGAGTTTGGGAAAACGGCAACACACTTGTGAGGCAAGCATGAAGACAAGGGTGAGATAATAGTGATATAATCAAGAAATAAGAAATTTTAGCAAGGAAGCAGAAGCTTGGTTACTAAGCAAGATAAGCCTTAAAATTTGACCATTACTAACTAGGCTAACATTCTATAGTAAACACTACTCTGATACCACTTCTGTCACACCCGGTTTTGGAATGGAACCGAATGCATCTCATATGTGCGCCAGGATCAAGTTTATACACATATGATAGACAATACAAGTGTATATCTGAAATAATGTCATAATAAAAGAGAGTATTATAGTACTTTATTACATGACCGAGAGTTTTAATCTTAAGCGAATGAATAAACGTTTTTAACTAGCAGCGGAACTTCAACTTCATAGGCAGATGACTGGGAGACATACGCCTAGACCTCCTCAAAATCTTTAGGGAACTTCAGACAATTATCTTGTTTTGAGCAGCATTGGTTTTAATAAAGCAAGCATGAGTACACTTATAGTTGTTACTCAGCAACTGGAGTAAATTATATGTCATACAAGGCTAAAATCAAGGAAAATCTGACATGGTTTGACTGCGATAAGCATTTCTATTTGACCAAGTTTTATTTAGCAAGCATTAACTAAATGTAAGTATATACCAACCCTTAAATAAATAGAAGAGATAAGTAACAAAAACATAGATAAAGAACATCAATTTAGATCATCTTTAAGTTCAATTATCATGTGAGGGTCCAAGCCGCTCTTAACCATGAGCACGACAAATATATCAGTTTTCACTTTGCAGAGGTTATACACTTTACCCACAACTCGTGTTTCTCTTGATGCCCGGGTTTGCAAGGCCCTTAAACACTTCCGAGGTGAGTGGTAGGGATTCACTACGAGACCTTTACAAAAATTCCCTAACTTGAAACGGTCCGCTAAGGTTTTAGGCCGCAGTGGTCATAACCCTTCCTAATGAGGCGGTACCTTAGCCAAGGACCATAAATGAAATCCTCCAAGAGGACCAGGCTATACCCCATCAATGCACTCCCCTCTTGCCCTTTCGGTAAGACCATTACAAGCTAAAGTTTCTAATTAATTAGTCAAGACCAGAGCCATGTAGTATTGTGGTTGCACTGTTTTCCTGGGTGGTTCTCCATATTCCAATTAATGCAATGATCTTATAATTATCACAATAAAGGTATTCCAGAACATGAAGTAAAACAAGTGTAGCATAGTTTCCAAGTTATCCCACAAAATTCTAAGTAAAAGCAACTAGCGTAGCTACAACATAAATTTAACAACCCAGGTTTAATCAAGGAATTTCAAAAGGAACTAGGCACATCCTTAGTTTGGGACCCATCATATTATAAATACATGCATGCATATAAAGTAAATGTGTGTATTTAGAAATTATTAGGATCGGAATATGATCAAGGACCACTTGCCTTCTTTAAAGTACTGCTGCTGCTCAGGGGCGTCTTCAAAGCCTTGCTCTTGCGGACCCTCGAACTGCGCACCGTCTATCGCAACACACAAGTACATACAAACAAGCAAACAAAATAAATAAGAAACATTACACCAAACAATACAAACAGCACAGAACAACATTATAAAGCTACTGTACACGTCGCAAGGGTCTCATGAGCGCGAGAATCGATGAAAATTCTAGGGGCTTATTTGTAGAGGATTTGAAACTAAAAGGACTCTGGACAAAGAAACCGAGGCCTAAAATATAATTAAACCTTAACGCTAGGGTTTAGATTGAAAAACAGAGGGGCTAGGGACGGCGGGTTCTATTTTAGAAAAAGGCAGGGGCTAAAATAGAAGAAAAAGGATCTACATGTGAATACTTTTGAACTACCGTGGATTGTGGATTGATTTCGATAGAACTCAGGGGCTAAATTGCAAAAGAGCCTAGGGTTTGATCGGTATGGGTTCTGTTGACTCGGGTTAGATTAGATCTAACCCGTCGGATCGAGATCCGATGGCTCGGGAGGATCGGGGCGGTGCGGCGGCGGCGCTAGCGGGGGCTGGCGGCGGCGCACGTCGGCGGGCGGCGGCGGGACCACCGGACTTGGCCGAAAATGGCCGTTAGGGCTCAGTTTCAAGCGCGGGTTGCACGAGAAGAATGAGGGTGCGACGGGGAACGCATCTAGGGGCTCGGGATGGCGAGACGAGGACTGGAGAGGGGCGCACGGCGGCGGTGCTTGGCCGTGGAGCTTCGGTGAGGAATCGCGCGTGCGGGAAGGCGAGGAAAAGAGGGAAAAGGGGCCGGCGGTGCTCCTTACCACAACGCGGAGCTCTTGTGGCGATTGCTCGACGGCGGAAGACGACAAAGCGGCGGCATGGCGGCTAGACCGAGCTTGACGAAGGCGGCGGCGCGGCTAGGGTTGCGAGGGCGAGGGGCGGCTGTGGGTTGCGGTGGCCCTAGGGGTACGGTGGTGGAGCTTTAAATAGGGCCGAGGGGGAGCCTTGACGTGCGAGCCCATGATGCCGCACGGCGGAGGTGGCGTGCCGCAGCCGGACTCGGGGTTGAGCCCGAGTCTTGCTCGAGATCGGGGATGGACCAAACGGGCGGGGTCTGCCTAGCAGTGAGAGGGAGAGGGAAGAGGAGAGAGGCGCCGGATTGGGCTGGGAAAGGAGAGAGGCGATGCGGTTGGGCTGGCTGGGCCGCGCGGGGGGAGGGGGAAAAGAAATAGGCCGGCTGGGCTGGGCCTTGCGGGAGGAAAGGAAGGGGAGGGGGAAGAGGAGGGTTGGGCCGCGTGGGAGAAAAAGAAAAGGGAAGGAGGAAGATGGGCCGGGCCAAGAGGAGAAAAAGAGAGAGAAAGAAAAAGAAATGCACTCAGTTGCATTTCAATTGGAATTTGAAATTTAAACTCAAATGGAAGACAAGCAACAAAACAATGCAATGCGGCATGAAATGCATGAGACCTATATTTTCTTATTTTTTTATGGTTAAGTAAAATTATTGTTAATTTACGGTAAATTTTCAAAAATCAAAAGGATTTGAATAAAAACTTTATGGATCCTGAAAAGAATCTAGTAAAATTTATTTAGGTTCCTAATTTGAAAATTAGGATGTTACAAGCATTGACAGATTAATTCGGTCAAGTATAATGACCATGACTTAATTGATCGGTCAGTACATTTAGCAGTTGGACAACGGTCACTGACTACTGACAAATTAACTCGGTCACTGCATTATCATTTCACATAGCATAGAATTAGTCACTCATTCCAGTACCTTTTCCTTCTGCTGCCCCTGATCACCGATTGATTCGGTGCAAGCTTCTTTTGGACCACCGAATTGATCTGTCATTGCAGAGATGTCCTTCTCCTCTGTTCTTTAGCACCAACTAAATTGGTGCCCTCTTCATGGCACCACCGAACCTTACTGTCAATCCAGAGAGATTTGCAGCAACAAACAACATCACCGACTAATTTGGTCATGGTCATTGGATGTGACCAAATTAATCTATTAGTGTAATACTGTGGTCACTCTTAATCGGTCAATTGCATTTGTGCTTGTTTTGCTTCGTTTCTTCGCGAATCTTTTCAAACTTGATCATTTGAATGGCTTCCATTACATCCTTGGAATCTTTAAACACCTTCAAAGGTATATCTTGACAAACACATTAGTCCCAATGGTTATGTTGTTATTCAATCATCAAAATCACAAACAATGGCTTTGGGGCAATTTTCCTTACATGTTGCGATGAAAATCGCACTCGAGATGGAGTAGCCACCGAGCCTTAGGTTGAATCAAAGAATCAGGCTAAGGGTCAAATTAGTCTTGAATCGTCTTGTCTTTATCTTCCAAATGAATTTGAAAAATAAGCCATTGATGACACATGTCCTGCAACCCCCCCAGCCTTGAGTCCAAATCTGTTGGTGCTTTACCGCCACGCCCACCGAGGGATACCCCCGAGGTGGTGAGTTTGTAGGTTGGGTGTTGCCGACATCAGGAACTCGAAGGTGCAAGGGACACAAAGTTTAGATAGGTTCGGGCCGCCGAAAGCATAATACCATAAGCCCTGTGTGGTTTGTGTTGCCTTAGGTGGTGATCGGGTGATCTGATGTTTGGAGGGGGTCCTTATCTGCTCTTATATAGTCTGGGGAATAGGGTTACATGGAAGTCCTAGTCGGATAGGAGCCCAGGAGTCCTACTCGAGTACTTTTCGGGTAGTTTCCTACTGTATCCGACTAGTTTTACTACTGTATGAGTAGTTCTACTATGCTACGAGTAGTTACAACTGGTGTACGGTGTGGGCCATGTCCCACCCCTTATCCTGTAATATGTAGGCCATGTGCGCAGTCCCGTGGGCCCAGGTCTGACAAGCCCTCGAGCTCTTCATAGTCAAGTACTGCAGGCTTCCGAGTACTTCTGAAGGCGTCTTCGAGTTCTCCAGAATTCCATCTTGAAGGTGTCTTCTGAGTACTTCCTTGGCTGCATCAAGGCTGTGAGGTGCTCATGCCCCGAGTAGTTTGTCAAGTCTTCTTTTATATGGGTTGCGATTGAACTTGCACTCCATATGGAGTTGCCCCCGAGCCTTAGGTTGACTCGTAGAATCAGGTTGAGGGTCAATTTAGTCTGGAGTCTTTTATCCTTACCTTTCAAAAGATTTGAAAAATAAGTTGCTGATGACACGTGTCCCTGCAGCCCCCGAGCCTTGAATCCAAATCCTCAAGGTTTTGAATAAAGAATCCAAAGAATCATGGCATGCAATATATGATAGTAAAGATTTGATGGTTAAGATGGCCAAATTGGTTTAGAAATTTAAACACCGCTTTTTCAAAAGGACTTCCCTGAAAAAATGGTTAAACAAATAACTTATCCAAAAAGCGCCCGAAATTACCACTCAAATCAAACCTTGTTCGCTGAGAGCCGTGTCGCATCCATCCCTCGAGCCTGGGAGCTAGATGAGTCGCACAAGATACACCTAGTAGTTGGTGGAGAGAGCCCCCGATCCTAGGCATTGGCCAAGTTGCCACTGGATCTTTAACTGTCGATGAAGTCGACTATTCGGAGTCGATTCCGACTAGTTGAGTAGGCGAGACGAGTAGTCGAACTAGTCGACGACGCGTAAAACTAATCGGTAACCAGTAAACGCAGTGTCATGGGAGCGAGGACCCTTCAGTAACATAGAATACTAGTTGGAAACTAGTAATCTGAGCGGTACTGGAAGTATGGGAGCGAGGCCCCTTCAGTAAACTTGCATGTAATACCAGTCGTTAACTTGCATGTAATACCAGTCGTGAACCTGTAAAAGGAGTTGTACTGGAGGTATGGGAGCGAGGTCCATGCAGTAAACTCTACGTAGTACCAGTCATAAACTAGTAGACGGAGTAGTACTGGAAGTATGGGAACGAGATCCATGCAGTAAACTCTACGTAGTACCAGTCGTAAACCAGTAGACGGAGTAGTACTGGAAGTATGGGAGCGAGGCCCATGCAGTAAACTCTACGTAGTACCAGTCGTAAACTAGTTGACGGAGCAGTACTAGAAGTATGGGAGCGAGGCCCATGCAGTAAACTCTACGTAGTACCACTCGTGAACCAGTAAACGGAGTTGTACTGGAAATATGGGAGTGTTGGCGCTAAAAATCGGCCAGGAATCGGCCGATGACCTTCAGCGTCGGACACACGACCCGGGAGAATCTGCTTAACTCCTGTTCAGGTGATTGGCCTGGTGCGGTTCGCGCGGCGTGCCAGTCAATCTGACCTGTTGATTGACAAGGAAATAAACGTATTAAATTCCGGGTGTTCCGATCCGCTGAGGTTCCGATCTGTCCCGAAAAGCGTATCAGCGAATCGGCCGATTTGCTATGAAGATGACCGGCTATGGATCAGCCGATAATCATGTAACAATTGCTAAGAAACTATTGGGGTAACTTAAACAATTATTATAGATGCAACACTCGAAATAGATCTGATCGGCTGTATGATAATGAATAAGGGAAAGTAATGATAGAGCCGATAGTTCGATCTCAAGCTGGATAATTGGTGATAAAACTAGAACGATAGGTAAAACCTATAATTCTGATAAATATCGATAACTAGTGAATAAATCTAAACGAAACAACGGCGATGCGCCCGAAGTTAAAGCTTAGATGTTATTCGATAAGCGGAACCTACCAATTGGCCGGAGATCGTGTCGATGCAGCCCTGCCAATCCGTATGAACTCGTGAAAGAAAAAGAAGTATTGGCGAAGTCGCCAACTGGAAAGTAAAGTACGATGAAAAAGTATATTGTTTTTGTTGATTGATTGATGTCTGTTCTACAAAACCCTGACGACTCCTATTTATACCCTAGGACTAAGATTCCTGATCGATTACGATCTGTTACTAACTTGATTTAAATAGAAAACTACTATATCTATAATATTTTCCTAAAGGAAACGGTTCATCTTCTCCCCACGAGCCTAGTAATCTCCTCCCCAGCGAATCACTGTTCATCTTCTCCCAGCGCCCTCTCGGTCTCTGACCGTATCCTCCGGCGATCTCTCTCACGCCTGCAATCTGCTTCATCCCTCCAATGGCGGCGCCATCAGCAACTCCACCAACCGCGGAGGTTCCGCCAGCAACTCACTCAGCGACGGCGGTCCCATCGGCGACTCCATCGGTGACTCCATTGGCGACGATGAGTTTCATTCCGGAGGTAATCATCCGAAACTTTCCTCTTTTACTTTTTACTGCTCAGGCACTTTTAGATCCATTCTCAGTTTTTTCCTTTTCCCCCTTTTTAGGAATTTAGGCACCAAATCACTATTCCCCTTTCTGAAACCCCTAGCCTCATCTGCTTAGGTCCTATGGGGAATCCAGACCCAACTGATTTGATCAACTTAGAAACCCATAGAATCCCTTTCAAGCAATCACCTATGGATTTGGGTCAGTGGTCAGGTGTTTTTAGATCTTGGCCGAATGAAACCCCTGGCTGGAAAGAATGGTAGCAAAGATTAGCCTGGCCGATGTCCTGATGCTGACCGGCCTTGACATTTCCTCCCCTGATACACCCTTTGACTATCTGACCAAACCAACCCATCGGTTAGAGACAAAAGGAATCGGCGGGTGGAAGGGGTATATCAGCAAAAACATGAGGATCGGGACGATTTCAGATAGAGAAATGCAGCGTTCTTAATGATGTAGCTAGAGAAGCATTTCTTCTGTGGCAGAGCAGTTGGCCCTTCCTCCAATACACAAGCTCTAGTAGAAGCCCTGTCAATAGGATCCGCCATTCCCCTTGGGAAGCATCTGTTAGGATCGGCCTATCATATGATGCACCAAATCGACGTCAAATTATCAAAAGGAGAGCCAATTGGTAACCTGGTGGTCCTTGGTGGTTCATCACCCTCTGGCTTAACTTGTACATGAGCAAGGTCTCCCAGCAGCAGATAGAGACCAAAACGTTTCCCAATATCGAGTCAGAGGAGAATCCCACCATACGACGGCGGTGCACCTCTTTTGGAGAAGCAGCATCAGTCTTCCCTGGTTGCCAGTTCACTGCCACCCGAACGGCTGAATATTTCAGATGTTTGTACAACGGCTTCAGTGAAGAGACCACTAGCTTGTATCCATATCAGATGACAGAGCCGCTCTTCGAGCTTCCTGTCTGTTATGATTCATCATCCAACTCTTTTGATGGTGATCTTATGGATATTCTGATCAAGCTAGGGATTCTGCCGGCAAACTTCTTTTCTAGAAAAGACTTTCCAACTTATGAATTTTACAACCCATCAGTTGCAGCACGGCAATTCGGCTTTGGTCAGCTGCTGATTCAAGTTTATTTTGCGGGCCGTGCAAAATTCCGAGATGAACTCACCAAGAGCCTCGACTACAGTCGGCTGTGTAATCTAGTGCCAGAATCCAGTACCATCGACCTAAACAACTGGATAGTGGCTCCCTTTGCCGTCCAACAATTCAAATTATGGTGGGCAGAATGGAAGCAGCATCTCTTCTGTTCGTCTCCTTTAACATATTGTAATAATCTGGACCCAGACAACATCGACTCAAATGCAGCGGTATTGCCCTTCTCCCAGCCGATTTCAACATTATCCCTTTTCATGCTACAATCTTGCCGCTAACTCGTATTTTCCCTTTTCAGTCCGAAAATCAACTTCCCCCGACGCGGAGCCGAAGTGGTAGGCCGATAGAGAGCAACCGCCCATACACACCATTCCCACTTATCGGCCATCACGCCCCGACCATCAAAGACATCACCAGCGGCCGATGGAAGCAAACACTGAAGAGGCCCACTTTATATTATCAGACTTAATTATTCGCAGTATACTCATAAAATCTGCTTTCCATACCTTTTCAGGAGGCTGGCCCGAGCAGGGCACTGATAATCGTCGAGTCTTCTTCTTCTGATGAGCCGATCGCGCTGGTTCCCGAGACGAGGGTGGTACTTCCGCTGGCACAAGCAAGAGAAATCCGTTTCAAAGAGGTAAGGAACTTATCACCCAAATCGGTCGATTCCCCCTTAGTGTCTGTTAACCCGTATCTTTACTTCTTTTATTCTTTCGCAGGAGCAGGACACTCCCAATAACTATCTTTTCTCCTTCGCGGTTCCCCTTTCTGACGATGAAGAGGTCGCTTCACATCAAGTCACACCGAGCTCAATCCCTGATGCCGTCCGTGCCAAGCTTGAGAGTATGCGGACCCTCCTCCAAGACGATATCGGCCGATTAGTGGGAGATGCTTCGTCGATTCGGCGACTTCTTAATGAAATCAGAGGCCGAATCCCAGAGGAAGCGACAGAGGCTCTGGATCCTGCTGCATATATAGAGTCAATGCAGACTTCAGTGTTTAGGGCCTTGCGCCATATGACCGATCGCGCCAAGCTAGCGAAAGCCCGCGAGGAAGAAGACTCTTACAAACACCGAGCCCAAGAGGTGCATCAGCGAATCAACTTCCTTGAGAACTCTCGTCCAGATATCGTCAGTGCCATAGATTGCCTCAAACAGCGAAGGGCAGAGCTAGCCAAAGAGATGGAGCAAGTGACCAAGGCCATAGCTGCTGAAGAAAAAAGACTCCAAGACCTTCCATCTGTCATCGCCGAACTAAAGCAAGAAAGACATAACCTGGCCCATGAAGGAATAAAAATCCATCGTCATATGCCAGAAGTCTCCGGATCGGCTGATGACGACCAAAGAATCGTAGACTAGGCCGATCAAATTAGGCAACGAGTGATTGCGACTATTGATGCCCTCCTTGGGTGAACTGTAAAAAATCCTGTAAACATTTAATGTCCCCTCACTGTTGACGCGCAGATTCAAACTTGGACCGTCTTCTTTGGCGACTTTTCATTTATTAACACTTTTACTCCGATGGGACGTATCCTACCATCTCTCTACCCCCTTCCTTCTATAAGTATGAGATCCCATATTGTTTCCAAAGGCGTCCGTATTACCCATCTTCTTCCCCCCCCCAATAATTTGACCTCTGTCCTCCGAGGCTAGACATCAAGATGTCTTCTTCATCTTCTTCCTTCTCTATCAACCAGGTACGAACCCTCTTCTATTTCCTTCCTTGACATCTCAATCGCTCTGACACTGGGTAGTTGTTTTCTCTTTCTTTAGCCAAAACGCCTTTAGTCCCAGTCTGGAATGAGCGATTGAAGTTATGCATTCAGACGAACCATTGTCGCAGGAGGACATAGATCTGATAAAAGCTCATTTTGAAGAACTCAACGGTCATGTTCCTGCTGACGTCCAGAAAGTCTAGGACCATATAGACGCCAACTGCTCCAGGCGACCGCCAACTGAAAAGAGTCATCCGCTCCCTTGCTCAGTTGCCCTTGAAGATGTTGCGGCAGGAACATCCCAACCACCTCTCGACAGGAGCCATCCACTCCCTCATCAAGTCGAGGCTGAAGCCACTATGGACGATCTGGAAGAGAAGAGCATCCGCCTTTTGATAAAATTAGGCCGGACTGAGAGAGAGATTAAGAAAAAGCGTGATCAATAGATATATTGGTACTTTTATTCTAAGGGCGACTTGTACCATGTCGGCCATGTACCCTGCTGTTTTCACCGAATAATGAATCGGTCAGACCAAATCAAAATGTCTTCTCCTTAAGGCGATGTCATTTTTACATCGGCTATATAGACAGGAGCCAATGGGAGTTGGCCACGTTGTCTTGATGCACCCTATCGCCAGGAGCCACCCACTCCCTCGTCAAGTCGAGGTTGAAGTCGCCATGGAGGATCTGGAGGAAAAGAGCATCTGCTTCTTGATTGAATTAGGCCGGATCGAGAGGGAGATAAAAAAAACACGGTCAATAAATATGTTGGTACTTTTGTTCTAAGGGCGACTTGTACCGTGTCGGCCATGTACCCTATTGTTCTTACCGAATGATGAATCGGTCAGACTAAATCGAATGTTTCATCCTTAAAGCGATGTCATCTTTAAATCGGATATATAGACAGGAGCCAATAGGAGTTGGCCACGTTGTCTTGATGTACCCTATCGTATGCGATGTCATCTTGATGTACCCACCCATATACTTGGATAGTACCTCTTCAGATATCTCCCGTTTAAGGCTCTTGTGAATTCTTCCCCTTCGATAGTTTCTAGTATATATGCATTTCCCGTTTAAGTGGGCGACCATTTACCGAATTTGGAATCCTTAGACCCTATCGGCAGCACCAACTTCCATACCAAATCTCCTTGGGAGAATTGTTTAACCTTGACCTTCTTGTCATACCACCTGGCCACCCTTTCTTGTTTTCTTCGATGCTAATCAGGGCCCTCAATCGTTGACCCGCCGAATCATCGAGCTCTTCCTTCATGAGGAAGGAATAGTCATCAGCCGTCAACTGATCTTGAAGCGATATGCGCCTTGACCCCGTCCTTAATTCCCAAGGCAAGACTGCCTCGTGACCATATACCAACTGATAAGGAGATATCTTAGTGGGGCCCCGCGGCAAGCCATCCTATAAGCCCATAGAGATTCAACCAAAGACATGTGCCACTTCTTGGGTTGTTCCTCTATCTTCCTCTTGATCAACTTGATTATCCCCTTATTAGACGACTCGGCCTGGCCGTTGGCTTGAGCATAGTATGGAGAAGAATTCAACAATTTAATCCCCATATCGGCGGCGAATTCTCCAAACTCCCTTGAGGTGAACATCGTTCCTTGATCAGTCGTGATAGTTTGAGGAATACCAAACCGATAAACAATGTGGTTCTTAACGAAATCGATCATATCGGCCGATGTCACGGTCTTCAACGGAACTGCCTCCACCCATTTGGTAAAATAATCAGTGGCTACTAATATAAACTTGTGTCCTCTGCTTGATGGAGGGTGAATCTGTCCGATGAGATCTATTCCCCAACCTCTAAACGGCGCGCTGCACATTGCCAAACTTCTGACAGTCTTGACAACCTTTATAATATTTAAAACAATCTTCGAGAATCGTCGGCCAATAATACCCATTGTTTCTGATCATCCACTTCATCTTGTGAGCCGATTGATGGGCTCCGCATACACCTTCATGAATTTTCCCCATTAGGACCTTCGCTTCTTCCGTTCCTAGGCATTTGAGAAGAACCCCATCAATCGTCCGGTAAAACAAATCGTCTTCGAGTAACACATATTTTGTGGCCTGAAAATGCACTCGCCGATCCACCTTCTGGGACGGATCTTTCAAGTAATCGGCAATCTCCTTTTTAGCCAATCGTCGGCCGCAAGTTCCAGAATCATGGCCCCTTGAATCGGCCGATATCCGGACGCATGTTGGGCAAGCCTATTGGCCTCTTCATTGTAATTTCTGGGAATGTGCTCAATCACCGCAGACTTGAATTCCTTTAACAGCTGGAGGCAATCTTCATAGTAAATCCTTAAGATATCATCTTTGCATTCAGATCTCCCCGTCAATTGATCTACAATGAGGATGGAATCCCCAAAAATTTTGACTACATTAGCTTTAACTTCCCTTAACAATTGGATACCTTTTAGCACGGCTCGGTATTCCGCCTGGTTGTTAGTTGCGGATGCTTCTATCGGTAGAGAGAAATCATAGCTTGCTCCCCGAGGCGATACAAGAACGATGCCGATTCCCGATCTGGCTCCACACGAAGAACCATCGAAGTATAGAGTCCATGGAACCGGTTCAATGACAGCGATTTTCGGTCCACAATGTTGAGCCACGAAATCGGCCATGACTTGACCCTTGACAGCCTTGGTCGATTCGTACCTTAAGTCGAACTGTGACAGAGCTAGGATCCACTTTCCAATCCGTCCTTTCAAAATTGGTAGTGATAGCATATATTTTACCACATCATCCGTGCATATGACTATGCACCCTACCGATAACAAATAGTGCCTGAGCTTGGTACACGAGAAGTATAGACACAGGCACAACCGTTCCACCGTGGAATATCTTGTTTCGGCGTCCAGGAGTCTCCTGCTGACACAATATACCACCCGTTCTTTTCCTTCGAACTCCTGTACCAGTGTCGATACGATAGCTTGTTCATCAGCCGATAGGTATAGTTTGAACGGCTTATCGGGCTGTGGCGGGACTAACACAGGTGGTGAACTTAGATATTGCTTGATATCTTCTAACGCTTTGTGTTGTTCTTCTCCCCACACGAATTCCTGATCGGGCTTCAATTTCAACAAAGGAGTGAAAGGTTGAATATGCCCGGACAAGTTGGATATAAATCTTCTGATAAAGTTGACCTTGCCGATTAGGGACTACAGCTCAGTTTTATTCTGCGGGGCCACAACCTTATTGATGGCGGATATGGTCTTCCGGTTAACCTCCATCCCGCGCTCATGGACCATGAATCCTAAGAATTGCCCAGCCGACACGCCGAATGCAAACTTGTTCGGGTTCATTTTCAACCCATGCTTCCTTGTGCACTCCAATACCTCTTGTAAATCGGCCAGATGTTCCTGATGGCCTTTCGACTGGACCACCACATCGTTGATGTAGATTTCCACCGATACACCAATGAGCTTCTGAAAGATATAATTCATAGCCCGCTGGTATGTAGCGCCAGCGTTCTTTAACCCAAAGGTCATTACAACCCACTCGAATAAACCGAGGTGGCCCGGACACCTGAAAGCCGTTTTCGAAATATCTTCTTCGGCCATTAATATTTGATTGTACCCAGCATTACCATCCATGAAACTGATGACTTTATGTCCTGCGGCAGCATCTATCAAGACATCGGCTGTCGGCATCGGATACCCGTCCATTGGTGTAGCCTGATTTAGGTTCCTGAAGTCGATGCATACGCGCAACTTTCCATTTTTCTTATATATGGGTACAATATTAGAAATCCATTCAGCGTAACGGCACTGCCGAATAAATCTTTCTTCAATCAATCTTGTGATCTCAGCCTTTATATCAGGTAGAATTTTAGGGTTGCATCGCCGTGCAGGCTGCTGATACGGCCGATATCCTGATTTTATAGGCAACCGGTGTTCGACAATGGACCGGTCTAGGCCAGGCATCTCATGGTATTCCCATGCGAAGCAATCTTTGAATTCTCTTAACAAACTTATCGATCCACATTTGTAATCGGGATCTAAACTAGCACTAATATACGTCGGCCTTGGCTTGCTACCATCTCCTAAATCCACCATCTCCAATGAATCGGCCGACATAAATCCATGCCCAAGCTTCCCGTCTTCTCGGACGAACTGATCCATCTAATCTGAATCTTCAGAGCCGACTGCTTGGATCGGCTTTAGACCAAAATCGGACACTTTCAGGAAATCAGTATCCCAAGTTCGACCAGATATACACTTGACGTGTAACACCCAAAATATAGGAGTTGAAACTTCTAAAAGTATTTTCATAAAGATCATGAGATAAAATTGTGCATGCACCCTTATTTCTTTTCTTCTCCTATTCTTTCTTCCAGCCAGCCCAATTCTTTTCCTCTGCTTATTTTCTTTTCCCGCGGCCAACCCAGCGGCCGATTCGCTCACCCGACTCTTTCTTTCACCGACAGCTAGGACCCACCTGTCGGCGCCTTCTTCTTCTTTCTTGTTTCCTTACCCAGAGTCCGGAACGACTCCGTGCTGTCGTTCGTGCTCCGTTTTCTTTCTTTCTTTCTTCTTACCCGAGTCCTGATCGATTCCGCAGCACCGCCTTCCTACTCTTGGCCGACCCGCCCCTATAAAATCCCGCTGAAACCCCGCTTTGCAACCAGAGCCAGGCTCAAATCTTTTCCTCTACACAACATCGTCGCACACCACTGGAAGTTGCACATCGGAGGAACGCCGCCGTCCCGTGTCGCCGATTCTCCGTCGACTCGCCGATCTGCAGTTTCTCCGCCGTCTTCAACTCTCGCCAGAAGCTCCGCGAATTGGTGAGCATCAAGCTGCACCAGATTCCCCTCTCTCTTTTGCTCCGCCGCAAATCAGATTCCTCGCCGGACCCCTGTTTCCGCCCGCCGCCGTGGCCGCCATTTCACAGCCGCCGCACAGCCAACCCGTGATCACCCTCACCTTCCCCGTACCATCCACTCACTTCCAGTCATGAACCTAGCTTGAGTTGAGCCCTGAACACCGGATTTGGTGAAGCTCCGGCCATCCGCCGCCGCACACGCTCGCCGCCGATGCCCAGTTAAAACTCCGCTTCGCCCGACCCTTTTCGTTCCATCGAGCCGACCCTTCCTCTGCCGATCGATCTAGATCTAACGGCCAGAATCAATCTTCACTTTACACGGCTGATTTACCCGACCTTTTCCCTACTCAGCCGATTCACCTGACCCACTCCTCATACCGCCGATTCGCCCGACCCTTACCCGCCGATTCGTTCGATCCGCCGCCGATTCTGATCCAACGGACCAGATTCACCCAACCCTAGCCGTTCCCGAAACTTTTGCAGGAAGATCCCTAGGTTTTCCAGGAATCAACCCGCAGTCCAGAGCAGTAGAAAATAATTAGAGTTGAGCCCTTTCTTCTTCTGTTCCGACCCCTGACTTTTCTAGATTTAGTACCCGCCGTCCAGAACCTCTAGTTTTATACCCCGACCCTCTGTATAAGGTTTAATTATGTTTTAGCCCCTAAATCCTTCAGATCTAGCCTCGAGAGACTCAAAACTCTAGCAGTTAGGTCCCCAGATCACTGTTTTGGCCATATCATCATCGTTTCAACTCCGATTTCAGCGATTCTGGAGCCCACACGATCTTTGCATCATGAACTACAACTTTAGCATCTTCTCACCTTCTGTTTGTATTGTTTGTTGTATTGTTTCTTATTTGTTTGTGTATGCTTGTTTGTGTGATCGCGTAGACAACGTGACGTTCGAGCCGAATCAAAAGCAAGCTTACGAGGAAGAGAATCAGCAGTTTCTTGAAGAAGGCAAGTGGATTTCCCCCTCTGCATATTCTATTTGATCCCAACAACTGCATGAAAATACACTTTACTTTATTGTTGCTTGCATAAATTTGATGGGATTACCTATGCTAAGGACATACCTAGTCTTTTACCCAAAACCTTGAAACACCTGGGTTTACTACTTTGTTGGGTAGTTACGCTTAGTTGCAAACTTTGGGATTGGTATTGGTTTACTCTTTTAACAACGTTGGTCACGTTGCGTATTGTGGTTTTATCGCGTAAGTTCAAGATCGACTTTGTTTAATGGGAACATGGAGAACCACCAAGTGAACAGTGCAACCACAAAGTCATATGGCTCTGACCTTGGCCAATTAATTAGATGTGTAGTTTGCTGGTGGCCTTACCGAAAGGGCAAGGAGGGGGTCGGTGATAGGGGTCATAGCCTGGTCCTCTTGGGGTAGCTGCCTTTGCTAAGGAGCTAACCATTAGGGAGGTTTATGGACCACGCCGCTACTGAAACTCTAGCGGGCTGCCTAGCTCTCGACATGTCCTTGTAAAGGCTTCGTAGTGTACCCTCGCCACTCACCTCGGAAGTGTTTAAGGGCCTTGCAAACCCGGGCGACTCAGGGAAACACGATTTGTGGGTAAAGTGTACAACCTCTGCAGAGTGTAAAACTGTTATAACAACCGTACTCACGGCTATGAGTGGCTTGGACCCTCACATGATAATGGAACTTGAAGATTAATTAAATTGTGGTTCTTGGCAAATACTTGTGTTGATGGAATCTTTGTGATTTTGCTAAAGTGGGTTGGTATAAACTTCAACCTAGTTAATAGATGTTGTTAACAAATATTTGACCAACTAAAAGCAACCGCTGCTGCAAACCTTAGCCTATCCTTGATGGCCTCGCATATTCACCCCACTTGCTGAGTACCAACCATAAGAGTACTCATCCTTGCCCCCTGCTATTCAGAAGAGAACTTTGAAGAGGAGATCTTCGACGACTTCGAGGAATTCTAGGTCCTGCGTTCACCAGTCATCGCCTGTGGAAGACGGAGTTGTTGAAGACTTCGTATAGGGTATAACGGTTTATCGTTTAAAGACATTTGTGTCTCTTTTATACGAAGTGTAATATTGTTAAATACTTTATTTAGTTATTCTTTGAGCATTGTGTTTGATATATTACACTTTCCGTCTACCATATGTGTGTGAACGAGATCCTGGCGCACATATGAGATGCATCTGGTTCTTTCTAGAATCGGGTGTGACAGAAGTGGTATCAGAGCTATGTTGACTGTAGGACGCTAGCCTAGTTAGAAATGGTCGAAATTAAGGATTTATCTTCTAGCAAGCCAGGTCAGCATCAAAAATTCCTGCTTACTTTCCGCATAAAAAAAAATCTATGTTTACATAAAACTTCCATCATCTTCCTTCTAAAAGAAAAATATCCTGAATTTTACTCCCGCTCTGCCAGATGGTCAGAACCTACCAAACTGCCCGCAAGCGCACCGGAGGTCGCCAAGTTCGCATTGCCCCAGCTGAACCAACTTCTCCTACCCCAATTCCAGCCCCTGTTGAAGAAGCTACGGAGGAAGAACCCGAGGAAGTCTATTATTTCGTGGATGGTGAAGATGGTCGCATCATGGCAATGGATGAAGAAGGAAACCAGTTCACACCACCGGCATCACCAGTCATTGAGACATCGCCACCACCCTTAGTTGTCCCTGCTCCAGCCCCCTCCCCAGCACCGGACGTCGCTGAAGGAAGCCCGAGTAACTTCGAAGATATTAGAAGAGATGATGACGAGGACAACAACAACGATGAAGACAACAACGATCAGAGTGATGAAACTCCAGGGATGAGGCAACTCTGCTGTGTTCGCACCTTGGACAGAGAACCCGGCCACTTGTCTCTAATGCTACAAGGTGTTCTTCAAGAGTTGGGCAACCGCGTGAGACCTCACGACCACACGCATCACTACACCGACCCTGCGCTCGGCAACTACTACCTCTCTCGCGTCCACATCAGGATGGAAAGTGCCAGAGGCCTGAGGACTCTCACTGCACACGACTCCACCACACCCCACGCTACTTACGACGCAGCCGTCAGCAGTGCCGCCAGGAGAGTGTTGACGCCAGATTTTGACACGTGTTGAATCGGCACCAGGAGGAGAAGATTGGCCGATGCGGCAGATCTGAAAGCTACAGAAAGGAATCGGCCGATTGAAGTAACAATTGAAAATCGGCCGATTGGTGGCGCAGCCTATGCCAACAGGATGGGATTATTCCAGAAGATCCTGGTCAAAAGCTGGTCAACAGGGCACGCCAAGTCGGTCAAGAAGCAATTGAAAGGAATCCTGATTGGATTAGGGAACGGCGGCGGAAGATTCTGCGGGAGTCCGTTTCCTTTAAAAGTTCTTATAGATATAGTAGTTTTCCTGTTTTTTAAATAAGGTTGTAACAAGTCGTGATCGAGCAGGAGTCCTAGCTTTAGGGTATAAATAGGAGTCATTAGGGTTTTGAAAATCAATCAACACATCAATCAACAACAGTACTTCTACTTTTCCAGCAATTTACTTTCAAGTCGGCGACTTCGCCAATATTTTCTTCTTCCACGAGTTCGTACGGATTGGCAGGGCTGCATCAACTTGATCTCCGGCCAATTGGTAGGTTCCGCTTACCGAGTAATATCCGAGCTTTAGCTACGGGCGCATCGCGGTGGCTTCATTTGGATTTATTCACCAGTTATCGATATTTACTAGAATTGCAAGTTTTACCTGTTATTCTAGTATTATCACCAGTTATCCAGCTTGAGATCAGGATAATCGGCTTCGTCATTGTTCTCCTTCGATTTATTATCTCACAGCCGATTAGATCTATTTCAAGTGTTGTCCTTGCAGTAGTCGTCTAGATCGCTCCAGCAGTTTTCTTTACGATTACTATACGATCATCGGCTCATCCATAGCCGATCATCTCTACAGCAAATCGGCCGATTCGCCGCCGACGCGCTCCTCAGGACAGATCGGAACCCCAGCTGATCGACGCGCCTGGAATTTAATACTCTATTTCCTTGTCAATCAACAGGTCAGATTGACTGGCATGCCGTGCGAACCGCACCAGGGCGATAACCTGAACAGGAGCTAAGCAGATTCTCCCGGGTCGTGTGTCCGACGCTGAAGACCCACCGGCCGATTCCTATCCGGCCGATTTTAGCGCCAACAGAGAGCTCTATGGTCCATCTGCCATACCTACCGCCAGGAGCTTCAGAACACGGAGTATCGCCACCTTCCTCGCCGCCTGAGTGGAACTGAAGAGACTATGATTACTCTGGGGGAAGATGATGAAGACCGCCTCAACACTCTTGCTCGAGTCACCGCCGCCCTTAACACTGAGCTGGAAAGCGTCATCACTGAGCTGGATGATACTCAAGACAAGCTACTGGAGGCCCATGAAAAGATCCGCATGCTGGAAGCTCGACTTGAGGGAAGAGCGCCGCCACCCCCACAGATGGATGAACCCCGCTTCACCGCTTTGTCACCACCCCGCAAGAAGCTTCGTCGTGGCGAACCCGGCTCCATAACTCGCCCCGAGGAATAGGCACCTAGGCTCTTAGGCTAGTACCTCCTAAAGTTCTCGTTAGAATCATTTTCACTTGAGAGGACGACGATGTAATGATGATTACTTATGAACAAATGTTTGCTTGAGTGCTATAAGAATTGCTTGATATAATATATACAGTTGGAGTCTTATGAATCCATATTTTGTTAAGATATTATTTTCTATCTACCTATATCTAGTACACCTGTCTTATCCTGGGTTTATTCCCTAACGGTTAGATGGTGAACACCAGGACAGGTGGAGGACAGAATATCCCTAGCTCTAGGCGTGGTCGCGTAGTCAATCAACAGAGTCAGTTGCCAACACCGCCCAATCCAACAATGGAGCAATTCTTGGCAGCACAGATGCAGGTGTTGCAGAGCCTCACTGCCACCATCCAGAACATACAAGCTCAGCAGAATCAGCAAGCACCGCAGCAAAACCCGCCACCAAGAAACAAACACAGAGAATTCATGAGCCACCACCCTCCTACCTTTTCTCACTCTGTGGACCCCTTGGACGCTGATGATTGGTTGAAGGTCATCACTAAGAAGCTGGACATCACGCAATGCAGTGACCGTGAAAGGGTCCTGTATGCTGCAGGACGTCTGGAAGGTGCAGCCGCTGATTGGTGGGATGCTTTCACTGCTGCCCACGCCAATGCCAACGCTATCACCTGGGAGGAGTTCAGAACCAACTTCCGCAGCCACCATATCCCCGCAGGACTAATGAAGCTCAAGCAGAAGGAGTTCCTGAATCTGATGCAAGGCAGCATGACTGTCAGTGAGTACCGGGACAAATTCACCCAGTTGTCTCGTTACGGGCCCCATGAGGTGGATAGTGACGCCAAGAGGCAGGAGCGCTTCTTGGAAGGTCTGATAGGGCCGCTCAACTATCAGCTACACAGTCACACTTTCCCAAACTTCCAAACTCTATTAGACAAAGCCATTGGTCCGGAGAGCAAGCGCAAGGAGCTTGGGGAACACAAGCGAAAACTTCAATCCCGGGGACAATCCAGCAGCAACACCCGACCCCGCTACAACACATCCCAGGGATTTCAGTCGCGCTTTGGAGGACAAGGTGGAGGATATCAGCAGAGCCAACAGAATCAACGAACTCCACAGCAGCCTCAACGCTACAACCAGCAGACTCAGCGCAACTCCATCCCGCAACCGTACCATCCAGGCTATGCCACAGGTGCACCAGTACGGACCAACAATCCAGTCACCCCGATCCAACCTAACGGATGTTTCAAATGTGGAGAACTGGGTCATTACGCTAACAACTGTCCGAAGCGTAATGCGCAAACTCCGCAGAATCAGAGGAACAACAGACAAAGGTAGACTCCTCAGCAGCAGCAGCCGCACAACAGCAACCAGACACCACTGGGAAACAAAGGACAACAAAACTGCATGCGCGGAAAGGTGAATCATGTGGCTGCAGAAACAGCTGAAGAGGCTCCCGACGTTGTGCTCGATACGTTCCTTGTCAATTCTGAACCTGCATCAGTTTTATTTGATTCTGGAGCATCACATTCATTCATTACTGAGAAATTTGCTGCAAAACATAATTTACCAATGAGCCCTATGAAACAAATATTACTAGTAAGCTCCCCGGGCAAGGAATTGAAAGCCAGCCACTTATGCCCAAGGGGCAGCATGAATATTATGGGGATAGGATTCCTAGCCAATCTAATAGTCCTAAAGACTAACGGCATCGATGTGATCCTCGGAATGGATTGGTTATCAGGATGTGATGGTGTTATTCAGTGTCGCAAGAGATCAGTGCTCTTAACCAGCCCTCAAGGAGATAAAATAGAGTTTGTGGCATCAGTTTCACCCTATAGAGTTGGGACAGTGAACCAAATGAAGGGAGTGCCTCTGGAAGATATCAGAGTTATCAGTGAGTACCCCGACGTTTTCCTGGAAGATTTACCAGGTATGCCACCTGTTCGTGACATTGAGTTCAGTATTGATCTTTTACCTGGTACAGCACCTATCTCTAAAAGACCCTATAGAATGGATGTTAAGGATCTAAGTGAACTAAAGAAACAAATAGAAGAAATGTTAGCTAAGGGATTTATCCGTCCTAGGTCATCCCCGTGGGGAGCACCCGTGATCTTTGTCGATAAGAAAGATGGCAGCAGAAGGATGTGTGTAGACTACAGGTCGCTGAACGATGTGACAATCAAGAATAAGTATCCACTGCCCAGGATTGAAGATTTGTTTGATCAGATGAGAGGAGCCAAGGTTTTCTCCAAGATTGATCTGAGATCAGGATATCATCAGCTAAGGATCCGACCGGAGGATATACCCAAGACAGCCTTCACTACCAGATATGGTCTGTACGAGTTTACTGTGATGTCGTTTGGATTGACCAACGCACCAGCATATTTCATGTACCTGATGAACAAGGTTTTCATGGAATACCTTGACAAGTTTGTGGTTGTCTTCATTGATGACATCTTGGTGTATTCACAGAACGAGGAAGAACATGAAGAGCACTTGAGGATAGTGTTACAGAAACTTCGAGAGAATCAGTTATATGCTAAGCTGAGCAAATGTGATTTTTGGTTGAGAGAAGTTTCTTTCCTTGGACATGTTATCACAGATGGAGGAATTGCAGTAGACCCCAGTAAAGTTCAAGATGTTCTGAATTGGAATCCACCGAAGACTGTGCCTGAAATCAGAAGTTTTCTCGGACTTGCAGGCTACTACCGCAGATTTATTAAAGGCTTCTCAAAGATTGTGAAACCTATGACTTCTCTGTTAGAGAAAGGGAAAGAATTTAAGTGGGATGATACATGCCAGAAGTGTTTTGAAGAGCTGAAAACAAGATTGACCACTGCCCCCGTGTTGATAATGCCAGATATCCACAAAGGGTTTGATGTGTATTGC
This sequence comes from Panicum miliaceum, assembly GCA_032594955.1. Lineage (NCBI taxonomy): Eukaryota > Viridiplantae > Streptophyta > Magnoliopsida > Poales > Poaceae > Panicum > Panicum miliaceum. Next base: position 25,269,343 of record CM064072.1, on the reverse strand, counting down.
GACGCTTCACGGATGGGTCTTGGATGTGTGTTAATGCAAGAAGGCAAAGTTGTGGCCTATGCTTCAAGACAGCTGAGAAAGCATGAGCAGAACTATCCTACCCATGACTTGGAATTGGCTGCCGTCGTGCACGCATTGAAGATTTGGAGGCACTACATGATCGGAAACAAGTGTCAGATCTTCACGGACCATAAGAGTCTGAAGTACATCTTCACGCAACAAGATCTTAACTTAAGACAGCGACGATGGCTAGAATTAATCAAGGACTATGATTTGGATATTCAGTATCATCCGGGCAAGGCTAATGTTGTGGCAGACGCCCTAAGCAGGAAAGGACAAGCTAACATGATGATTGCTCGATTGATGCCTCAAGAATTATGTTGGGAGATGGCACGTTTGAACTTGGGAATTGTCACACAAGTGGAAGCCATAACCATGGAAATGGAACTGACACTAGAACAAGAGATCAGAAAAGGACAGTTGGCGGATGCTAAGATCAAAGAGATCAAGATTCAAATTGGTTTAGGCAAGACTAAGGATTTCACCGAAGATGAACAAGGAACCGTTTGGTTCAGAAAAAGGATCTGTGTGCCTAAAATTGATCACCTTCGTGAGCTTATTTTGAAGGAAGCACATGATTCCGCTTATTCCATTCATCCTGGAAGTACCAAAATGTATCAAGACTTGAAAGAAAGGTACTGGTGGTATGGTTTGAAAAGAGACGAAGCAACTCACGTAGCTCTGTGTGATGTATGCCAGAGAATAAAAGCAGAACACCAGAGACCAGCAGGTTTACTCCAGCCTTTGAAAGTACCTGAATAGAAATGGGAAGAGATTGGTATGGATTTCATTGTAGGGTTACCTCGTACTCGTGATGGTTACGACTCGAAATGGGTTATTGTGGACAGATTGACAAAAGTCGCACATTTCATCCCAGTCAAAACAACCTACATCGGAGCCAGGTTAGCGGAACTGTACATGTCACGAATTGTGTGTCTGCACGGTGTTCCAAAGAAGATAGTGTCTGATCGAGGTACTCAGTTCACATCGCGTTTTTGGCAGAAATTACATGAATCTATGGATACAAAGCTCAATTTCAGTTCTGCATATCATCCGCAAACTGACGGTCAGACTGAGCGAACGAATCAAGTATTAGAAGACATGTTGAGAGCGTGTGCCCTCAAACATGGAGGTAGTTGGGATAAAAGTTTGCCATATGCAGAATTCTCCTAAAATAACAGTTATCAAGCAAGTCTCAAGATGGCACCATTTGAAGCATTGTATGGAAGAAAATGCAGGACACCATTGTATTGGAATCAGACAGGAGAAAGTCAAGTTTTTGGACCAGAGATTCTTCAAGAAGTGGATAGACAAGTCCAGATAATCCGGGATAATCTCAAGACTGCCCAGTCACGACAGAAAAGTTATGCTGATACACGAAGAAGGGAATTGACATTTGAAGTTGGAGACTCTGTGTATTTGAAGGTATCACCCATCAGAGGTTTACGTAGATTCAAAGTGAAAGGAAAGTTGTCACCACGTTATATTGGTCCTTTTCAGATCCTGGAAAGGAAAGGTGAAGTGGCATATCAATTGGAGTTACCGGCAAGATTGTCTGATGTCCATGATGTGTTTCATGTGTCACAGTTAAAGAAATGTTTGAGAGTGCCAGAGGAGCAATTATCGTTGGAGGAACTGGATGTGCAAGAAGATTTAACTTATGCAGAGCACCCGGTTAAAATCTTGGAAACATCTCAGAGGGTTACCCGGAACAAGGTGATCAAAATGTGCAGAGTACAGTGGAGTCACCATTCAGAGGTTGAGGCAACTTGGGAAAGGGAAGATGAACTAATTGCAGAATTCCCTCAGCTGTTCCCTAGTCCTTCTTCATCTCGAGGACGAGATTCTCTTTAAGGGGGGTAGGTTTTGTAACACCCAAAATATAGGAGTTGAAAATTCTAAAAGTACTTTCATAAAGATCATGAGATAAAATTGTGCATGCACCCTTATTTCTTTTCTTCTCCTATTCTTTCTTCCAGCCAGCCCAATTCTTTTCCTCTGCTTATTTTCTTTTCCCGCGGCCAACCCAGCGGCCGATTCGCTCACCCGACTCTTTCTTTCACCGACAGCTAGGACCCACCTGTCGGCGCCTTCTTCTTCTTTCTTGTTTCCTTACCCAGAGTCCGGAACGACTCCGTGCTGTCGTTCGTGCTCCGTTTTCTTTCTTTCTTTCTTCTTACCCGAGTCCTGATCGATTCCGCAGCACCGCCTTCCTACTCTTGGCCGACCCGCCCCTATAAAATCCTGCTGAAACCCCGCTTTGCAACCAGAGCCAGGCTCAAATCTTTTCCTCTACACAACATCATCGCACACCGCTGGAAGTTGCACATCGGAGGAACGCCGCCGTCCCGTGTCGCCGATTCTCCGTCGACTCGCCGATCTGTAGTTTCTCCGCCGTCTTCAACTCTCGCCAGAAGCTCCGCGAATTGGTGAGCATCAAGCTGCACCAGATTCCCCTCTCTCTTTTGCTCCGCCGCAAATCAGATTCCTCGCCGGACCCCTGTTTCCGCCCGTCGCCGTGGCCGCCAGTTCACAGCCGCCGCACAGCCAACCTGTGATCACCCTCACCTTCCCCGTACCATCCACTCACTTCCCGTCATGAACCTAGCTTGAATTGAGCCCTGAACACCGGATTTGGTGAAGCTCCGGCCGTCCGCCGCCGCACACGCTCGCCGCCGATGCCCAGTTAAAACTCCGCTTCGCCCGACCCTTTTCGTTCCATCGAGCCGACCCTTCCTCTGCCGATCGATCTAGATCTAACGGCCAGAATCAATCTTCACTTTACACGGCCGATTTACCCGACCTTTTCCCTACTTAGCCGATTCACCTGACCCACTCCTCATACCGCCGATTCGCCCGACCCTTACCCGCCGATTCGTTCGATCCGCCGCCGATTCTGATCCAACGGATCAGATTCACCCGACCCTAGCCGTTCCCGAAACTTTTGCAGTAAGATCCCTAGGTTTTCCAGGAATCAACCCGCAGTCCAGAGCAGTAGAAAATAATTAGAGTTGAGCCCTTTCTTCTTCTGTTCCGACCCCTGACTTTTCTAGATTTAGTACCCGCCGTCCAGAACCTCTAGTTTTATACTCCGACCCTCTGTATAAGGTTTAATTATGTTTTAGCCCCTAAATCCTTCAGATCTAGCCTCGGGAGACTCAAAACTCTAGCAGTTAGGTCCCCAGATCACTGTTTTGGCCATATCATCATCGTTTCAACTCCGATTTCAGCGATTCTGGAGCCCACACGATCTTTGCATCATGAACTACAACTTTAGCATCTTCTCACCTTCTGTTTGTATTGTTTGTTGTATTGTTTCTTATTTGTTTGTGTATGCTTGTTTGTGTGATCGCGTAGACAACGTGATGTTCGAGCCGAATCAAGAGCAAGCTTACGAGGAAGAGAATCAGCAGTTGCTTGAAGAAGGCAAGTGGATTTCCCCCTCTGCATATTCTATTTGATCCCAACAACTGCATGAAAATACACTTTACTTTATTGTTGCTTGCATAAATTTGATGGGATTACCTATGCTAAGGACATACCTAGTCTTTTACCCCAAACCTTGAAACACCTGGGTTCACTACTTTGTTGGGTAGTTACGCTTAGTTGCAACTTTGGGATTGGTATTGGTTTACTCTTTTAACAACGTTGGTCACGTTGCCTATTGTGGTTTTATCGCGTAAGTTCAAGATCGACTTTGTTTAATGGGAACATGGAGAACCACCCAAGTGAACAGTGCAACCACAAAGTCATATGGCTCTGACCTTAGCCAATTAATTAGATGTGTAGTTTGCTGGTGGCCTTACCGAAAGGGCAAGGAGGGGGTCGGTGATAGGGGTCATAGCCCGATCCTCTTGGGGTAGCTGCCTTTGCTAAGGAGCTGACCATTAGGGAGGTTTATGGACCACGCCGCTACTGAAACTCTAGCGGGCTGCCTAGCTCTCGACATGTCTTTGTAAAGGCTTCGTAGTGTACCCTCGCCACTCACCTCGGAAGTGTTTAAGGGCCTTGCAAACCCCGGTGACTCAGGGAAACACGATTTGTGGGTAAAGTGTACAACCTCTGCAGAGTGTAAAACTATTATAACAGTCGTACTCACGGTTATGAGTGGCTTGGACCCTTACATGATAATGGAACTTGAAGATTAATTAAATTGTGGTTCGTGGCAAATACTTGTGTTGATGGAATCTTTGTGATTTTGCTAAAGTGGGTTGGTATAAACTTAAACCTAGTTAATAGACGTTGTTAACAAATATTTGACCAACTAAAAGCAACCACTACTGCAAACCTTAGCCTATCCTTGATGGCCTTGCATATTCACCCCACTTGCTGAGTACCAACCATAAGAGTACTCACCCTTGCCCCCTGCTATTCAGAAGAGAACTTTGAAGAGGAGATCTTCGACGACTTCGAGGAATTCTAGGTCCTGCGTTCACCAGTCATCGCCTGTGGAAGACGGAGTTGTTGAAGACTTCGTATAGGGTATAACGGTTTATCGTTTAAAGACATTTGTGTCTCCTTTATACGGAGTGTAATATTGTTAAATACTTTATTTAGTTATTCTTTGAGCATTGTCTTTGATATATTACACTTTCCGTCTACCATATGTGTTTGAACGAGATCCTGGCGCACATATGAGATGCATCTGGTTCTTTCTAGAATCGGGTGTGACATGACGTGTTCACAGCTCCACTGTTGCGTGTCGGCCGCCGCAACACTGTAGGTGGAATCGGCGGTGACTATCTCTGTACTATCGCCGACCCACTGTACGAGGCATTGGTGCATTGTAGATGAGATGCAGCAATTCGCGTGTATCCAATCGCGACCGAGCAACATGTTGTAGGATCCCTTACCATTAATAATAAAGAAGGTAGTGGGAAGGGTCTTACTGCCGATGGTGAGGTCGACGCAGAGCGCTCTGTGGGCGGGAGACATGTTGCCTTCGAAGTCTTTGAGCATCATGTCCGTCTTGGTCAGGTCTTCATCGCTTTTGCCTAACTTCCGGAACATGGCATATGGCATGATATTGACTGCAGCGCCTCCGTCCACTAGTAGCCTGGTAACGGGTCGTCCGTTATCGTATCCTTTGAGAAATAGTGCCTTGAGATATTGCCGTTTTTTGTCTTCCGGTTTCTCAAAGGTGGCTATCATCGGCTCCAAAACCAACTGCGCCATCTGCTCCTCCATCCTTGTCGCTTTATCTCGATCGGCGGGCGCCATGAACTCCATCGGCAATATGAACACCATGTTGACATCAGCTGTCGATTCTTGATTGTCGCCCTCCTTGTTGTTGTTTCTCTTGGGGCGCCAGACCTGAGACCTGTCGTTTTTCTTATCAAGCACCTGCCTCTGCTCTTCCTCTTATTATTCCCATTGGCGCAGGCATTGAATCCTTCATTTTTGAGATTTAGGCAGTCCATCAGGGCACCACCTGGGGTTTACTGGTTTTGCCGGCGATTTGGCGTGCTCCCAGTCTGGTTCCCTTCCCAGGGGGTTCTCATCTGACACCCTAGCACCAGCCATTTCTTCTAGCCGATCATGTATGCTGGTTCTGCCCCCCAGTCGCTTCTGCTGGTTGATCCTGCCCTTCGACCGGTCATACCGGTCAGCTCTGCCCCCCAGCCGATCATGCACTGAAAGGCGCCGACCTTCTTGTTCACGCCAGTTTCTGCTGGTCGGCTCTGATCCTCTATCTCTGGAGCGCGATCTTTTGAGCGGTCGATCGTTGTGACTTGATCCGGTGCACTCAGGGCAATTATCGGCTGATGACAATCTGAGGTCATTTTCCCAGCAATGGATGAAGAACGGACATCGCCAATGATCTTCGTGTCAGCGTATCATCTCACCGTGGTGTCTCGACCTTTCCTGCCGCCGCTGATATTTGCTGAGTAAGAATTGGGAAGTGACGGGTCTACGCGATCGTTCTGATCCTTCGCCCTTGTCTTCAACCCGTCTTTTCCCTTTGACATCGTCCACCGTGACCTGCTTTCTGGGATCCACGGCGCCGCTTCTTCTAGCCGATTCCAACGTCAGCACCTTGGTTTGAAGTGAGTTTCTTCCCGTGTCAACCATGTTAGCAGGGAAAGGATGCTGATCAATCTTCATCGGCTTTACCGGCTTCGCCAGAACTTCGAACTTGAGTCTACCTTGCTCAATGGCCGACTGTATCTGCTGACGGAAGATCTTGCACTCATTTGTGTTAAGAGATGTAGCGTTGTGCCATTTGCAATACTTCATCTTTTTGAGCTGATTGGCCGAGGGGATGGAGTGGTAAGGTGAGAGCTTAATCTGCCCCTCTTGGAGAAGTAAGTCGAAGATTTTATCGGCCTTTGACGTGTCAAAACCGAACGCCTCTGGTTCTTTCTTGCTGAAAGGGCACGATATCGGCTTTTTCCCTTTGACCCATTCTGCTAGGCCGATTTCTTCTTCTTCCTCAGATTCAAACCCTTCCACATATGCCACCTTTTTCTGGAAATTCCTCCGCTGATCAAACGGATGTACTTCCTGACCGGCCAATCGGTGAACGATCTGACTTAAGCTTTCAAATTCTTGTGAGGCGTACCTCTCCTTGATATGTGGCAGGAGGCCTTGGAAGGCGATGTCGGCCAACTGAGCATCGGTCAGGGCTAGAGTATAGCATTTGTTTCTGACCTCTCTGAACCTCTGTATGTAGCCAGTTACTGGTTCGTCGCTCCTTTGCCTGAGGCTGGTCAAATCTGAAAGCTTCATCTCGTGGACTCCCGCGTAGAAGTACTTATGAAATTGCTTTTCCAGATCATCCCAAGTGACGATGGAATTGGGTGGTAAGGTAGTGAACCACTGGAAGGCTGACCCAGATAGAGATGACGAGAACAGACGCACCCGCAGAGCATCTTGTGTGGCGGCTTCCCCGCACTAGATGATGAACCTATTTATGTGCTCCACGGTTGAGGTGTCATCCAGCCCCGAAAATTTGGTGCAGTCAGGAACTTTGTACCGATGGGGAAACGACAGTAGATCGTAGGCCGATGGGTATGGCGTCTTGTACGTATAAGTTTGTACTTTCGGCTTTAACCCGAATTGGTCTTGAATTACCTCCGCTATTCTTGTTGTCCAATCCACTTGCTGCTGATGAACAGCTGGTCGGAGCGCTGGCATATGTTGGTGGATCGACGGCGGTACAGCCGGGTGATGGATCAAAGCGTGTGGCGGATGCTGTTGCATCGTGGCTGTCTGAGTAGCTGACAGCTGATGGCGAAGTGAATCTGCCGCTCCATCGTACATCGTCATCGGTGCCGTGCTTCTGAGTGCTTCTGCGGCATCTGCCCCCCCTGCCGATTTCTGACGTGGCCGGTTGATACTGAGGGACCGTCGGCCGAACGGCTGAATGGAACGGTGCCTGGATCGGATAGCTCCCATGTCCGGTTGATTGATCAGGAAAAGCCGCCGTTGCTGGTGCCCCCCAAGGTACTGAGTTTGAGGGCAGCGAATGCACGGAAGCAATCTGGACAGGTTGAAGCGGCGCTTGCGATCGAAAACATGGTGCACCGTTATACCCTGGAGGCATTGAAGGCAACAAAGTGTTGTATCCTTCGTGTTGCGTCGACATCGGCTGAGGAGCCGAGTGAGACGTGCCTGGTAAGCTTCTGGCTGGAAGTACAATAGGTGGGGGCGTATGCTGGCCCCTGATATCCCTGAGCTACTCCGCTGACCAGAGAACTGATGTCGGCGTTATACACCATGTTGGTCATTACTGAGGATTGGTCGATGAAAGCCTGATAGACGGACTATTGAATCATATCGGACATCTTGCCCGAATCCTCAGCGATGGTAATGTGGCGGGGAACTGGAAGAGGAGCTTTCTTGATTGTCTCCCCGCTTCTGGTACGACTGAAAGATTGCAGATACACCCTTTTGTAGTCTTCTAGGTGTCTTGCCAGTTCCTCTTTCTGGTCGTCCTTGAGATCTGCTTCCGTGACCTCGATGATGTTGTTCTCAGAGACTTCGGTGGTCTTTGACATGTTGGATGTTGAGGTCGTCCCACCGGGCGTGCCAAAAGTGTGTTGGCGCTAAAAATCGGCCAGGAATCGGCCGATGACCTTCAGCGTCGGACACACGACCCGGGAGAATCTGCTTAAATCCTGTTCAAGTGATTGCCCTGGTGCGGTTCGCGCGGCGTGCCAGTCAATCTGACCTCTTGATTGACAAGGAAATAAACGTATTAAATTCTGGGTGTTCCGATCGGCTGAGGTTCCGATCTGTCCCGAAAAGCGTATCAGCGAATCGGCCGATTTGCTATGAAGATGACCGGCTATGGATTAGCATATAATCATGTAACAATTGCTAAGATACTATTGGGGTAACTTAAACAATTATTACAGATGCAACACTCGAAATAGATCTGATCGGCTGTATGATAATGAATAAGGGAAAGTAATGATAGAGCCGATAGTTCGATCTCAAGCTAGATAACTGGTGATAAAACTAGAACGATAGGTAAAACCTATAATTTTGGTAAATATCGATAACTAGTGAATAAATCTAAATGAAACAACGGCGATGCGCCCGAAGTTAAAGCTTAGATGTTATTCGATAAGCGGAACCTACCAATTGGCCGGAGATCGTGTCGATGCAGCCCTGCCAATCTGTACGAACTCGTGAAAGAAAAAGAAGTATTGGCGAAGTCGCCGACTGGAAAATAAAGTACGATGAAAAAGTGGATTGATTTTGTTGATTGATTGATGTCTGTTCTACAAAACCCTGACGACTCCTATTTATACCCTAGGACTAAGATTCCTGATCGATTACGATCCATTACTAACTTGATTTAAATAGAAAACTACTATATCTATAATATTTTCATAAAGGAAACGGGCTCCCGCAGAATCTTCTGCCACCATCTCCTAGTCCAATCCGGATTCTTTCCATTGCTTCACGACCGAGTCGGTATCGTTCTTTTGACCAACATCAGGTCATTTTTGACTGGGACCCTCTGTTAGGATTCCAATGGCTTCATCCCCCTATCTGTTGGCGCAAGCTATATCGCCAATCGGTCGATTCCTTACTGTAGCTTCAATCGGCCAATTCCCAATTGTAGCCTTTAAATCTCCAGTCTCTTCCTTTCCTGACGCCGATTCAACACGTGCCAAAATCTGGCGTCAACAGGGAGCAATGCCTCTTTAGTAAACTCTATGTAGTACTAGTCGTGAACTAGGAAATGGAGTAGTACTAGAAGTGTGAGAGCAATGCCCCTCGAGTAGACCATGCTATGCTGCATCTGACAACTTGGGATACAAGTTGGCTAAGGGTGAAAACGCCGTAGGTGCTCGATATTCCTGTAATTTGGGACCTCCTGGCCATCAGGGTACTGTAAGCGATACGACCCTGGTCCTGTAACCTTGTGCACGAGGAAGGGTCCCTCCAATTGCGAATTAAGCTTGTGCAGCCCGGTTTCGTCCTGGATGCGACGAAAGACCATATCTCCAATGTTGAAAGAACATTGTTGAACGTTCCGGTCGTGGTAACGACGGACTCCTTTTAAGTAGCGGGCCGACTGGAGCAAGACGCTGCATTTGATTTCCTCTGCCGAGTCAAGTTCGAGATGTCTTGCGCTATCAGCCTTGCCTTCTTCATACATCTCCAGTCGAGGAGACTTCCACATGACGTTAGTCGGTAGGATAGCTTTAGACCCATATATGAGGAAAAAAGGTGACTGTCCTGCGGCTTTGCTTGGTTGTGTGTGAAGCCCTCAGATTGCTGACGAGATCTCGTTGATCCATTTTCCGCACTTTTTGTTGTTCTCGTCGTAGAGTCTTTTCTTTAAGCCATCAAGAATCAATCTGTTGGCGCGCTCAACCTGGCCGTTGGCCCGCGGGTGAGCCACTGAAACGTACTTGACCTCAATGGCACTGCGTTCACAGAAATCCCAGAACTGATGCGTGTGGAAATTATATCCCAAGTCTGTGATGATGGTGTTGGGGAAACCAAAACGGTGCAAGATGTCGCAGATGAAGCTAACCACTCGATCTGCAGAGAGCGTTGTGATTGGTTTCTACTCGATCCACTTCGTAAACTTGTCGATGGCCACCCACACGTGAGTAAAACCACCTAGCGCAGTTGTCAAAGGCCCTATCATGTCCAAGCCCCAGCATGCAAACGGTCATGAAGGTGGTATGGTGATAAGGTTGTGAGCCGGGACATGGGGCTGTTTGCTGAAGAACCGGCAGTTTGTGCACCGGCGAATGAGTGCTTCGGCGTCTGCCAAAGCAGTCGGCCAGTAGAAACCAGATCTAAAAGCCTTGCCGACTAGTCTGCGAGAAGCAGCATGGTTCCCACACACGCCTTCGTGAATCTCCTTGAGTATTTCTCTGCGTTCCTCCGTACGGACACACTTCATGAGTATTCCTGATGCTGATCCACGCATGTAAAAGTTGTCCCTGACTAGAACGTACCCTTTGCTGCGCCTTAGAGTGCGTGTAGCCTCAGTGCTTTTGGGGTCAACGCCGGGGGTAGTTTGTGATCCTGGATGTAGTCGATGAACATCACCCGCCAGTCGACCTCTATCATCAAGACCTCTCGGTCGGGTTCCGTTGAACTTTGAGCGATGGTACTTGGATCTGGTGTCTTGATGGATGGGTTATGCAACTCGTGAATGAAAACTCCCGGTGGGACGTTAGCTCGATCAGAACCCAGTTTCAAGGGCACATCCACTCCGACATTGTTGTCGTGAATCACATGATAGATTTTCAGCCCCGAGAATTTGTTCTTGAGCTTGCATATTTCCATGATGTACGCGTCCATGGTGTCCTTGTTGACGTCCCACTCTTTGCTGACTTGTTGGACCACCAGCAAGGAGTCGCCGTAGACAAGCAGTCGCTTGATGCCTAGAGAGACTGCCTGGCATAGCCCGTGCAAAAGTGCCTCGTACTCGGCTTCGTTGTTGGAGACCTCAAATAGTATTTGGAACACACACTTGAGTTGTTCTCCTCTTGGACTGATGAAGAGTACTCCCGCGCCACTGCCACCGAGCTTGAGTGAGTCGTTGAAGTACATGACCCAATGCTCTGGCTGGTTGGCTGGGGCTTCCACTTGGTTTTCTCACCACTCCGCCATAAAATCGTCTAGTGCCTACAACATGATGGCCGTTTGGGGCTTGAAGTCGAGGGTGAGAGCCCCCGGTTCCACTACCCACTTGGAGATGCGCCCGGTGGCATCCCGATTGTGGAGGATATCCACCAATGCGAAATCACTGACCACCGAGATGTTGTATGCGTCGAAATAATGGTGAAGCTTCCTGGAGGTGATGAGAATACAGTAGAGTAGTTTTTGAATAGTCGGGTAACAAACCATGGATTCAGAAAGGACTTCGCTGATGAAGTACACTGGCCGCTGCACACCGAAGGCATGGCCTTCCTCTTGGCGCTCCACCATGATTGCCGTGCTGACAACATGAGTAGTCACGGTGACGTAGAGTAGTAGGTTCTCACCTGGTTGTAGAAATATTAGGATGGGGGCCGACTACAAATGATGCTTGAGATCTTGCAGCGCCTGCTTCGCCTCCTCGGTCCACTGGAACTTGTCGTGGTGCTTGAGCAATTTTAAGAAGGGTAGTCCTCATTCTCCAAGTCACGAAATAAATCTGTTCAGGGCCGCCATACAACCTGTGAGCTTCTGGACATTCTTGATCGTCCGTGGAGCGTCCATGGCTGTGATGGCGGTGATTTTCTCCGGGTTTGCTTCAATTCCTTGGTGACTAACGATGAAACCGAATAATTTTCCTTGTGGCATGCCAAAAACGTACTTGGTTGGGTTAAGCTTCCAACAAAACTTACGTAAGCTATTGAAGGTTTCCTTGAGATCAGGGATGAACTCTGCATGGGATCTGGTCTTGATGACCACGTCGTCCACGTTGGCTCCAACGTTGCGATGTAGCTGATCACCGAGGCATAGTTGGATGGCCTGCTGATAGGTGGCTCATGCGTTCTTCAACCCGAAGGACATGGTGGTGTAGGCATATGCTCCAAAGGGGGTGATGAACGCTGTCTTGATATGGTCTTCTTCCTTGAGAGCAATCTAGTGAGAACTCGAGTAGCAGTCGAGGAAAGAGAGCAGGACACAGCTAGCCGTAGAGTCGATGACTTGGTCGATGTGTGGGAGCGCGAAGGGATCCTTCAGTCAGTGTTTGTTGATATCAGCGTAATCCACACACATCCTCCATTTATTATTATTCTTTTTCAAGAATAGTACAGGGTTGGCTAACCACTCGGGGTGGTATACTTCTTTAATAAAACTAGCCGCGAGTAGTTTTGCTAGCTCCTTCTTGATGGCCTCCCTCTTGTCAGTAGCGAAGCGTCGTAGTCGTTGCTTCTTCGGAGTGGCTTTGGGGTTGACTTTTAGGCAATGCTCGATCAACTCCTCGGGCACCCCTGGCATATCAGCTGGTTTCCACGCGAATATGTCTCGGTTAGCCCTGAGGAAGCTGACGAGCGCGCTTTCCTATTTGTCACTCAAGCCACCTCCGATCAAAGCAGTCTTGGATGAGTCACCTTCTTGCAGCTAGATGGCCTTGATGCCGACTTCGCTGGGGTTGGGTTTATCTCTCGACTAGCTATACATCCGGCTGGAGATCTCCATCTCTGAGTCGGTGAGCTTTTGCGCGGCCGCGAAGACTTCCAATGAAGGCTCTGGCACGCGTGATGTCGCGGCGTACTCGATCGCCTCTTGGTCGCAGTCATACGACTTCTTCAAGTCGCCGCGGAACGTGAGGACGCCTGTCTTGCCTGGCATCTTGAGTAGTAGGTAGACGTAGTGAGGCACGACCATGAATTTGGCCTATGTTGGTCTGCCAAGGATGGCGTGGTATGACAACTTGATGTCAGCCACCTCGAACTTGATGTACTCCGTGCGGTGGTTGTCCTTCGTCCCGAAGGTGACTGGCAGGACCACTAAACCGAGTGATGAAGCCGCGTTTCCCGGGACGATGCCGTAGAACGGAGCTCTGCTAGGGGTGAGCATCTTGGAAATGTCCAACCCCATCTTCTTCAGAGTACTCCCAAAGAGCAGGTTGAGGCCGGTCCCGCCATCGAAGAGTACTCGGGTCAGCTGTGAGCCCGCCATGATAGGATCAAAAACGAGCGGGAATTCTCCCCGCTCGGAGAAGCTGGTCCACTGATCATCCCTGGAGAAGGAGATGGGGACCTCGCTGTATCTCAGAGCCTTTTGTATGGCAGGCCCGATAGAGACGATTTCGCGTAGGCTTAGCCTCTACGCACGCTTGGAGGGGAAACCACCGTCTCCACCAAAGATGACGTTGACGACATTCTTCGGGTCTTCAAAATCTTGTGCCCTTGACTTGTCACCCTCGTCGCCGCCCTCCTGATCCTTCCGCTTTCCGTCTTGAGGGAGGAGTGGAGCGTTGAGTGACTTGCAGAGGCTGACACACTCGAAGAGCGTGTGCTGGGCCTTCGGGTGCATCGGGCAACGTTTTGTGACACCTCAGGTGTTTAAATTACTAAACAAGTCTCATTAGCATAACAATATGCCTAACTAACTAAGAAAAGTTTAAAAGAAACAAATTATGAGTTGGTTTTCCTTGGATTTGAAAGTATGTGTATATGTGCATAAGTACATGTACTTTAATCAAACAAATTAAATAACTTTCACCTCAAAGCACTTATGGCTACAAAATCAAATAGGCCCATCATCAGTGACATGATAAACAAAAGTCTAGTTGAGACCTCGGAGAGAATAGGAAATTTTGTCCATAAAATGTCGTGCCCTCCGAATCATAAATTTTTCAGTCTTCAATTTAACTCTCAAACTAGAGCTCAAATGAACTTTGGCCTGAAACAAAAATTTAAGAAACACTTGACTTTGCAAACCAGCCCCTGCCTTTTCTTCTATTTCCACTTTCAGTCCCTCCCTTCTCTCTGCTTCGCCCGACACCCCCGCTCGCCGCGCAGTCGCCGCTGGCCACCTGGCCGGCGATGCCTGCCGCCCACGCCGCGACAAGCCAATAGCCGGCCAAGACGCGCCCGACCAGCTGCGCTGCTCCCCACGCCGCGTCCCTACCCAGCCCATGCGTGCCACGCGTGCGACGCCGTCGCCGCCTCTGCTCACCGCCGTCGCGCCCAATGGACAAGCCGCACTGTGCCCGAGCCCCCGCCGTGCCCACCAGTCGCCGCGCTCGCCACCCGTCAAGCCAGCTGCTGCAGCTACTCGCCCAACCACGCGCCCTGAGATGTTCCGCTCCCCACGCCAAATCCCCGGCGCCCAATCCCCTAGCCGCGGCCGCCGCATGCCGTGCCGGCTCTGCTCACCGCCCGCCGCGCCCAGTAACGCACCCCCATCGTGCTGCCCCTCCCCAGCGTCGCCCGGCCCACTCCCTCCCTCCTGCAGCCTATAAAAGGTGGCACAAAGCCGCTCGCACGCGCCTCGACCCACTAGAACACCGCCGCCGCTACCATTGCCGCCGCCATAAGGAGCCTGCCGTGGAGCTCACCTCTCCGGCCACCCATTGCCAGAGCTAAGTCTCCAACCACCATCACACCGCCCCACCGCAGCTCACTGCTCCGCCCATCACCGCCCAGACCTGCCAGAGCGCCGCCAGCACCGCCTCCACCGCCGCCGCCCCTGACCGCCGTGGACACCCCACCTCCGGCCCTTCTCCGTCCGAACCAAGGCTCGGAATGGGACTACATCACCCCACCGGAGCTTCCCGACCCGCTAGCGCTGCCTCAACCCCGCCAGAGCACCATCGCCGACACGCCGCACCGCCGCCGCCCCGTGCTCCACGCCAACGAGCCCTTTCCGGCCACCCCCAACCCCGACCAAGGCCACCACAAGGTAGCTCTCATCTCCCTGGTTCTCCCCAACCCTTTTTCCCTCGCCGCCGACGAGCCCCCTCGCCGGAATTTGGACGGCTGCCATGCCAGCGCTGCCCAGGGATCCAATTGCAACGATTGAAATCTTTAGAAGGGTCTGCACGCAAGTTTCCAGGGGCATAACTGTAAACCTGTGTTTAAACTTTGAATTACAAAATAGTGAACTTGTAAAATTCATATAAAATCATGCAAAAATTAGAAAAATACAAACTCAACTATTCTAGAATCGTTAGAAGAAAAGATACAACTTTTGTTACATGCATTTCTTCAGATGTTTGCTATATTTTGTTTTAAATGGAAGGTTTAATAGCTTTTAAATGAACCCACTGTGGTAGACGAGTTCTGAATCTGATTTCTGGAAATTAGATTGGCTGCTTGATGTGTAGGTCAATGTAAAAATATTAGGACCAGAACCCATCTCTAGCTAAACTTTTGGTTAAACTTGTTTTATGCCATAGAGAGATAAATCAAATTATTCCTGCTGTTATAGTGCAATTTATGTGGTGAAACATTTTATGTGCTGTTCTATGGACGTCTAGATCCCACAAAAATAATTAGAGGCTTTTTACCTGTATGCGGCCACTTCTATGATTTTGTGGTGGAAAAATGCGTTAAATCAAAAGTAAGTAGTTTTTGTGCTTGAAAAATGTTCATCTTTTTAATATAGGATACTTTGTGTTAGAACATGCTTTATAAAAGGTTTCATACTTAGAAATCTTGTAAAACATCCTGTAGAAATTAATCTTTATTAACATAAGTGTAGCTTGTACTATTTATTATGCTTTGTATAATGCACAATAAAATATAAAAAATTTACAGTAACATATATGTGGATAGGTCAACCCCTGTAAAATATTTGACATCAATAATTGCATGGTTTGTTCTGTATAAAAATAACTAGGTTCTAACAGTAGTTATGTATTACATTTTTCATAATTATTCTGCTGCATGAAAATGTCTGAAATTTTTACAGTAGTCTTATCTCTGCATAATGTATTTTTAATAAAAATGTCATCACCAGAAGTTATCTAGATCAGTGTTTGTGCTTAATCCATGCTTATACTACGAAAATTAAAATTTCAATACAACACCACCCCTTCTGTTAAAGATTTGCCCAACAAATCGTAACTAAGTAACTTTACAACCAAATCTATGTTTTTGTGGACTGCAACTTCATCGTGAAGAACATAAATATCACGTACCCTCACTACAACTTACACTTGTGCATTCATATGGAACGTATGAGCTGGTGCCCGCATCCGAGAGTGAGTAGCGTGAAGCTCAAGTGAATCTAACTGAGGTTTTCGAAGACCCGAACCAAAGTTCGGACGAAGTCCAAGCTAACTTTACCCAAGAAGGCAAGCCCCGGAGCATGAACCCTGTTTTTCTAAATTATGCAACTTAATACTCTATTCTACTTGTGCATTAAGTTTATAGGAGTTGGATGAAAACTTAGTTGCATGATCCTAGGTACCCATGCTCTCAACACTAGATGTAAGGTTCGATAGAATGCTATGCTAATAGGACTCAGTAAAAGTCGAGTGATTTCCTGTCACTCGCGAGAATATAGAAGTTGAATGTTTACTACATGCTGCAATCATAAGGTCGACGGACGGGGCTATGGTGCGATGTTCAAGTTGATGATTGATGTCCGGTCTGTTTAGTGAAATATGCTAAGGCCGCAGTGTGTGTTAGTGGTGGTTAAGTCTTTGAACGTACTAACCACATGCCGAGAATATGGTAATCGGTAAGCTTAAGTACCTAATTGGACCGGCAAGTGGACAGCATCCCACCCTCTCAACTTCGGTTCCATGCGCGCACATGGTGGGTACAGAGCCGGGCTCTGTAGTCTCGGATGGTGGCCCTGATCCACAACCCGGGAAGAAAGGGGAAAGGTTGCACGTGTGACTCTGGGAGTAACCACGTGACGTGTGTTTAGGTATCCCTTGCAAGGTTAAGAAATTTGATTCGAATCATCCGTTTCTCGCGATTATTGAGACTGCTTGACCCTTTTACCACATAGAGTATGAAATGGAACAATGATGATGATTAATCTTGTTGGATGCAAATTAGTTCTTTCACCATGTATGATATTGGATAGTTGCTTACTTAGAATGGATAAAGAACTCTAGAACTTGGAGCTAAAATATGAAAGTAAGGACCTACTTGTATATGCTTTTCGGCAATACAAACCCCTCAAGCCAAAAGCCTTGCATGTCTAGGAGTCGGCTAAGTATATTCCACTAGTCGGGTAAGCCTTGCTGAGTATTAGTATACTCAGCCTTGCTTGTGGCTTATTTTCAGGTGATACTTTTGAGAACATGATCGCTAGTTTGACTTGGCCGTGTACTCTTCCTCCTAGTTGGTCGGTGGAATGGGATGCGTCCCCGGCCAATGATGATAATGTCGAGTGATGTCTCGTACGGGCTTCATCGAGACATCATGTATCGTCGAGTAGTTTATCGTTGATTTTCCGCTGCAGTGAACTCTGAAGAACTCAATTACTTTGAACTCTGAAGTACCTTGTTTTACGAATTCGAACTCGGTTGTAATAATAATTTATGATGAACCCTGTGATGTAAAATTTGAACCTTCGTGTGAGTACTTTGTATGTGTGGTTTCGATCGGCAAAATAGTGGTTGTATCTGGAGGTTACCCGACAGACCAGTGGATTACTCTGTTTGAAGTGTGAGTTAGCCCTAATTGCCCTTGTGGTGATGGTTAGCGTGCTTGAGCCGGATTAATTCAGGTGGTTCTGCCACAGCTGGTACCAGAGCCGAAATGCATACACCAGAGAATGCGACAAGCCTTAAAGACTAATTTTCATAAAACTTGACCAGAAAAATGCATTACAAAATGCGTTGGTTCCTTAAGGATGGTACCTAGTTCGTAAAGCCCTAGGGGATTATGGGAAAGTTACTAGGTGGCTATCTAACTTATGAATATTATCAACTGACTTCCAGCACATTACTTTCTATCAAAACTTACTTTTATGCACAATCGACCCTTAATTTCTGTAATAACGTACTCATCGCTAAGGTAAGAAGGTAAGATTCCTCATCCAACTGAGAGAGCTTGGCCTTCCTATCGGTGATGCGAGCCGAACGCTGCCCTCAAGCAGTGCCTTACTTGAGGTGCTGCCAATATACCAACTATTATTTGATTATATTGGAGGTAGAAGGTTTGGCGCAGGGTATGGCGATCGCTGTTCATGCCCCCGTCTCAAGACGGTACCCCCGTGAATACGCTATCTCGATAGCGTATGTTAACGTCATCTGTACGGCAGGAATTGTACGGATGCCATTTCTATAGTGAATGGTAATGGATACGGGCGCTTTCATGAGTGCTAGCATGAAAGGTTCAATGAATATATATATATATGCTCTATCAAACTTTTGCATGTACACTAACTGCGATTATGATAAGTTAAAGAACAGTTAGAGAATTTTTGACTAGCTATTATAGTCAGAGACGTATTGTGTATACCACCAAAACTAACTTCGTAAAACCAAAGCTATTTGGCAATTATTTTATTTTGTGAGGACGAATAGAACGTGCATGCATCATGACCATAAAAATCTGAAATTGAAAATGCGTTAAATGAGAGTGGTAAGGTTCATGCGTGCCGAAAATTGTCTTTGCATAAGGATTATCTAGCAAATCTGTCACATTTCTGCCATATCTGAAAAGATGGATTTATTGAGCTTAGAAAACGATCCTTTCTGGAGAATTTCATGTTGAAAGTTTTGTTCCAAAATTTGTATTCTACCTCCTGTCCAAATTTGAAATATTTTAGACATATACATAGCAAGGAGCAACAGAAACCTTGAGATGTCAGTTTTCTGTCCAAAATAAGCATTTCTGCCACATAAATTTTTATGCCCTCTTACTAAGTTTTCAGAAAAAAACTTGTTATAAATTTACTAAGGTAGCTGCTGTTAAAATTTGGTAATTTTTGGCTGGGTAGATTTTCCCTGGTGCACGAAATCTTGGCCCACTGTTCACTGAAATTTCTGGGTAGACAGTAAAGTAAAACCTTAAGAGAAAGACCATCTTAGAGCCTGCTCTAGCTCTGGAGTTGACTAGCAAAGTTGTTCACAAATACCTTAGGAATGTTCTGGTAAAATTTGAGAAGTTTTGGATAAGAACTGTTGAAGTTATGACTATTTTAGTGCACTATCCAGAACCTGTTCACTATGTTGTTCACAGTTTTTCACTATCTCACCCATTTGATCTTTTGTTTAGATGGCCGAGTCTGTTGCCATGATGGTGGATGAGGATGGACGCGTTTACTCGCAGTGTCTCCACTGGGAGGGCTTTCCCTCTATCTTGTGGGATGTTCTGAGCACCACGGGTTATCTAATTCCCCCACGTTACGCGGGACTGGAGTTTGCAGAGAATGGAGTTACCCAGTGCCGTGTTAACGTGACCATCTTTCCGCACCCGCTACACCCGGAGTGGCCCGCCTTGGAGATTGAGGTTGTTGGTCACCGTTTGGCCGATACTTGGGAGCTTGCTGCCATGAGGGCGCTCACCACTTTTTGTGCGCAGTGCCCCGAGGCCGTCACGCTCACTCCTATTGGTTTGTTTCCTGCTGCCCAGGACAACGACCCATTTTGGCTCAACAGGGTGCAGCACTCACAGTATTTAGTGGACATTCACGCCCAGAAGATCATCGAGACCTCCGTGCGGTGCATAAATGCACTGTACCGACTGCAGGCTCTCCAGAGTCAGGCGCTTGTGCAGCTCGCGGATCTTGCACAAGCCTACCACATAATGGCAAACAACAGAGATGAGCAGATTCAGGAGCTCAGTGAGGAACTTGAAGACAGAGACACCCGGATTGGCCAACTTGATGGCCAAGTTCAGGAGCATGACACTCTCATGGGTGAAAGGGATGACATGATAGCGCACTTGGAGGAGCAGCTCCATGATCTGAACCTTGAGTTGGAGGATGCTAATGAGCACATTCAGTGGCACCATGATCAGAATGCCCCTCCCGATGTGGTGGATATGGAGGAAGATATTGAGGATCCACAGGAGGTCGACAGTGTCTCGGATATGGACTTTGAGGGTGAGGCACCGCAGCCACCTCCAATGGGATCTCACTCTCCTACTCGCAGCGAGTCATCCGTCAACAATCTCGACGACTTCTAGACGATGACCTAGGAGGACTTTTGCATATACTCCTCGATAGTGTAGCCTAACTTTTGGCAAGTGTTGTAATAGGCTAACTAAGAGTTGAGTACCTCTTTTGTGATGAGTGCATCTCAACCATTGGATACTCTAATCATGTAGGCCATGGCTAAAAATTTGGTGGTTTGATTGTGATGTTGGAAAGCAATTGAATCTGCGATTGCAGAAACTTGTCGGAATTTTTACCCATGTCTCCTTACATTTCTGGGCTGAGTGTTGAATACCAAACTGTTGGACTTTGATAGTTGGAGTTATAGGCAAGATACTCTAACTCGTTCTGCTGAAAAACAGCCGAGATAGAGAAGCAAAGGATGAATCTTTCGACCATCTTGGCCATCGATTTAGCGTCTGAGTTGAATACCAAAGTTATGCATCTTTAAAATTCCTACTCACTGCCAAAATATGAGCTGTTTTGGATGAACCTACCAGGAGCTATGAGTTTTCTTGTAGCGAACAGTATTCTGTTCACGATTCTATCCATGATCTTTCGGAAGTCTACTCTTTTCCGCCCTAATCCTTTTTAATCATGGAAGCAATATGGATCACGTTGCTAATGGTAAACTTTCACGTTTCAGATGGTTGGAGCAACCTGTGGTAACCCGGAGGGTTTTGGTGCTAGTGCTAGTGAATCACAACAGCAGCCACCGCTACCACCCAGTTTAGTGGAAGTAATGGCCACTCAAACCGAGTTGCTTCGTCAGCTCGTGCAAGGACAGCACCAACAGCGGGGTGGGCACAATGTCCCCCAACCCCAAGCTGCCGGTTACACGGATTTCCTTGGGACCCAGCCTCCCTTGATTCACAAGACGGAGGAACCCTTGGATGCGGACGCTTGGATTCGCACAATCGAGTCCAAGTTTTCTCTACTCGTGGCCCATGTTCGGATGCAAACAAGGCTCGCTTTGCCGCGCGTCTTTGGTGGGACTACTTTGCTATGCTCCCGGCTGATCACGTTGTCACCTGGGACAAATTCAAAACTGCGTTCCGGGCACACTATATTCCAGAAGGTCTTATGGAAAGAAAGCTAAATGAGTTCTTGGCACTCACTCAGGGTACCCGCACTGTACATCAGTATGCTCAGGCCTTCAACAACCTATGCCAGTACGCGGGCTGTCACGCAGACATGGATGCGAAGAAGCGTGATCGTTTCCGCAGAGGGTTAAGTACCAAACTCAAGGAACGGCTGGACCTTGTCAAGGCCGATACATATAATGAGCTGGTCAATATGGCAATCACTCAGGAGGATTGTATTGTGGCACACCGTGTTGAAAAGAAGAGGAAGGCGCCAGCTGGACCCTCGGGTGCTAAGCCACTGAGGTATCGCTTAGTGCAAAATGCTGCGCCTACAGCTCCACAGAAGGCCCCTCAGCCAGGGCGTTGGATTGTCAGGCCCCCACAGCAGCAAGGCGTGGTACGACCCCTTGTGCCTCAGCAAACTGGCCCAAGGCCCGCTACTCAGCAGTTCCTTCGTCCAAACATCGCCAATCGTTGTTTCAATTGTGGAAGTTCCAGTCATTTTGCTCGAGAATGCCCTCAGCCTAGGCAGCCAAATCAGGGCCAAGACTCTAACCAGAACAATAAGAACAAAGGCAAGAGGAAGACCCTTCAGGTCATACAAGGACGGATTAATTTCACCACTCTTGCAGAACTTCCTGAAGGAGCACCAGTGATGACGGGTACATTCTCTATCCATAACAAGCCTGCAGTTATATTGTTTGATTCTGGTGCATCACATAGTTTCATTAGTGCAAAATTTGGCGCAAAAGTAGGCTTGGATGTTTGTCACACAAAAGGGTTGTATATGATATCAACACCGGGTGGTAAAATTGCTTCAAATCAAATGATAAGGCAAGTACAAATCAGGTTGGGTAGTAAAACCATCAACACGGACTTTGTTCTTTTACCCCTTGACGGCATGGACGTTATTTTGGGTATGAATTGGATGGCTCTACACGGAGTCACACTAGACCTTTCTTCCCGAGCTGTTGAAATAAATTCACCTAGTCACGGAGCCACTACCTTTTACCTACCATTCCAGGAGTGCATGAATTCTTGTGCTTTCATGATGGAAGGAATCGAACTAGAAGATATTCCGGTGGTATGCGAGTATGCCGATGTTTTTCCGGATGAATTACCAGGAATGCCACCAGATAGGGATATTGAGTTCGTTATTGAACTGCAACCAGGCACTGCAACTATCTCCAAAAGACCCTATAGAATGCCACCTAAGGAATTGGCCAAACTGAAAACACAACTCCAAGAACTACTGGACAAAGGCTTCATTCATCCTAGCGCATCGCCTTGGGGATGTCCAGCCCTTTTTGTAAAGAAAAAGGATGACAGTTTAAGATTATGTGTGGACTACCGACCTCTCAATGCGGTGACCGTTAAAAATAAATACCCACTTCCCCGCATCGACGTTCTCTTTGATCAATTATCTGGAGCTAGAGTATTCTCAAAGATTGATCTTCGATCTGGATATCATCAGATAAAGACTCGTCCATGCGATATTCCTAAGACCGCCTTTTCCACACGATATGGACTATATGAATTCTTGATCATGTCCTTTGGTCTCACAAATGCCCCTGCCTATTTCATGTATCTCATGAATTCGGTATTCATGCCTGAGCTCGACAAATTCGTCTATTCCAAGAATGAGGAAGAGCATGCTAAGCACCTGCACATCGTTCTTCAGCGTCTCAGAGACCATCAGCTCTATGCTAAATTTTCTAAGTGCAAACTCTGGTTGGATAGTGTGAAATTCTTGGGTCACACAATTTCCAGCAAAGGCATAGCCGTTGACCCCAGCAAGGTACAAGAAGTGATGGATTGGAAACCTCCTACCACTGTGCATCAGATTTGCAGTTTTCTTGGTTTAGCCGGTTACTATCGCCGCTTCATTCTGGATTTCTCCAGAATTGCTAAGCCTATGACTGAACTATTGAAAAAGGGAGTAAAGTTTGTGTGGGATGAGAAATGTGTAGAAGCTTTCCACACTCTTAGAGAACATTTGACTATAGCCCCTGTGTTAGCACAACCCGATAACACCAAGCCGTTCGATGTTAACTGTGACGCATCTGGCACTGGTCTTGGTTGTGTGCTTATGCAAGAAAATTGAGTTATCGCTTATACCTCACGAGCCCTTCGGCCCCATGAGCAGAATTATCTGACCCACGATCTCGAATTAGCAGTTGTCATTCATGCTCTAAAAATATGGAGACATAATCTCATGGGCACTCATTGTAATATCTACAACGATCACAAGAGTCTCAAATATATCTTCACCCAAGCCGATCTGAATATGAGACAAAGAAGATGGCTAGAATTAATCAAGGATTATGACCTCGAGGTGCACTATCACCCCGGCAAGGCTAATGTAGTCGCGGATGCACTAAGCCGCAAGGCTCATTGCCATTGCCTATCAGTGGAAATCTATAATGAGACATTATGTTCAGAAATGAGGAAGCTTAGTTTGGAAATGATTTCCCAAGGCACTCTGAATCACATCTCAGTTGAGCCCACTCTTCACGACCAGATCATCATGGCACAACTACATGATGAAGGAGTTAAGATCATCAAACAAAAACTCTCTCTAGGTGAAGAGAAATACAAATGTTTCCGCCAGTCGTTCCAAAGAATCATGAGCTCCGTAAACAAATTCTTGATGAGGCACATCTTTCCAAATTTTCTATTCACCTCGGTAGTAGCAAAATGTATCAAGATCTTAGGCAAAACTTTTGGTGGACTAGAATGAAAAGGGAAATTGCTAAATATGTCTCAGAATGTGACACATGTCAGAGAGTAAAAGCCAGCCACTTGAAGGTAGCCGGTACACTTCAACCTTTGCCTATACCCTCATGGAAATGGGAAGACATAAGTATGGATTTCATTGTTGGATTGCCGAGTACCGCACACAGACATGATTCCATATGGGTTATCGTTGATAGGCTCACAAAGACGGCACATTTTCTTCTGGTGCACACCACTTATACTGCCAAGAAATATGCCGAGATTTATCTCGATCGCATTGTTTGCCTACATGGAGTACCGAAGACTATTGTTTCCGATCATGGTACTCAGTTTGTAGCACGCTTTTGGGAACAATTGCAAGCTTCTCTTGGTACTAAATTGATTCGAAGCTCAGCCTATCATCCTTAGACTGACGGACAAACTGAAAGAGTGAACCAAATTCTTGAAGACATGCTTAGAGCTTGCGTCATTCACAATGACAAGAGTTGGGACAAATGCCTAGCCCTAGCAGAGTTCTCATACAACAATAACTACCAAGCGAGTTTGAAAATGGCACCATTTGAGGACTTGTACGGATGAAGGTGTCGAACTCCTTTAAGTTGGTCATAGACCAGAGAACGCAAAATATTTGGACCATACTTGGTAATCGAGACCGAAGAAAAAGTGAGAGTAATACAAGAAAACCTTAGAGCCGCCCAATCCAGGCAAAAGAGCTATTTCGATAGAAAGAGAAAGCCACTAAAATTTGAAGTTGGTGATCATGTCTACCTTCGGGTCTCACCAACCAAGGGAGTATAACGATTCGGAATCAAAGGAAAACTATCTCCCCGATATGTTGGTCCCTATGAAATTATCGAGAGCTGTGGACCCGTAGCCTATAGAATTCGACTGCCCCCTCAGCTTGCAGCCATCCATGATGTCTTTCACGTATCTCAACTCAAGAAGTGTGTTCGAGTTCCTACCGAGGTTGTGGAACAACAAGAGATATTGGTAGAGCCCGACCTCTCGTATGTTGAGTATCCTATCAAAATCATGGATCAAAAATAAAGAAGCACTAGGAGGAAAGTGATTAAAATGTATAAAATTCAATGGAATCATCATACTGAGGAAGAAGCCACATGGGAAACTGAAAACTTTCTAAACCAAAATTTCCTGGGGTTTTCTCAACTCTACCGAAGGTACACACACTATCACACTAGGCCTATTGTCCGAATCTCGGGGCGAGATTCTTTTTAAGGGGGAAGGTTGTGACACTTCAGGTGTTTAAATTACTAAACAAGTCTCATTAGCATAACAATATGCCTAACTAACTAAGAAAAGTTTAAAAGAAACGAATTATTAGTTGGTTTTGCTTGGATTTGAATGTATGTGTATATGTGCATAAGTACATGTACTTTAATCAAACAAATTAAATAAATTTCACCTCAAAGCACTTATGGCTACGAAATCAAATAGGCACATCATCAGTGATATGATAAACAAAAGTCTAGTTGAAACCTTGGAGAGAATAGGAAATTTTGCCAATAAAATGTCGTGCCCTCCGAATCATAAATTTTTGAGTCTTCAATTTAACTCTCAACCTAGAGCTCAAATGAACATTAGCCTGAAACAAAACTTGTAGAACTTTTTATTTTGAACAACTTTCATGTTCAGGGATTTTTGAGTTGCAACACAAAAATTTGAGAAACACTTGACTTTGCAAACCAGCCCCTGCCTTTTCTTCTATTTCCACTTTCAGTCCCTCCCTTCTCTTGCTTCGCCCGACACCCCCGCCCGCCGTGCAGTCGCCGCTGCCCACCTGGCCGGCGATGCCTGCCGCCCACGCTACGACAAGCCAATGGCCGGCCAAGCCCCGCCCGACCAGCTACGCTGCTCCCCACGCCGCCTCCCTGCCCAGCCCGTGCGTGCCACGCGCGCGACGCCGTCGCCGCCTCTGCTTGCCGCCGCCGCGCCCAATGGAGAAGTCGTGCCGTGCCCGAGCCCCCGCCGCGCCCACCAGTCGCCGCGCTCGCCACCCGTCAAGCCAGCAGCTGCAGCTGCTCGCCCAACCACGCGCCGTGAGATGTTCCGCTCCCCACGCCAAATCCTCGGCGCCCAATCCCCTAGCCGCGGCCGCCGCATGCCGCGCCGGCTCTGCTCACCGCCCGCCGCGCCTAGTAATGCACCCCCATCGTGCTGCCCCTCCCCAGCGTTGCCCGGCCCACTCCCTCCCTCCTGCAGCCTATAAAAGGCGGCACAAAGCCGCTTGCGCGCGCCTCGACCCAATAGAACGCCGCCGCCGCTACCATTGCCGCCGCCGTAAGGAGCCTGCCGTGGAGCTCACCTCTCCGGCCACCCATTGCCAGAGCTAAGTCTCCAACCACCATCACACCGCCCCACCGCAGCTCACTGCTCCGCCCATCACCGCCCAGACCTGCCAGAGCGCCGCCAGCACCGCCTCCACCGCCGCCGCCCCTGACCGCCGTGGACACCCCACCTCCGGCCCTCCTCCGCCCGAACCAAGGCTCGGAACGGGACTACATCACCCCACCGGAGCTTCCCGACCCGCCAGTGCTGGCTCAACCCCGCCGGAGCACCATCGCCGATGCGCCGCACCGCCGCCGCCCCGTGCTCCACGCCAACGAGCCCTTTCCGGCCACCCCCAACCCCGACCAAGGCCACCACAAGGTAGCTCTCATCTCCCTGGTTCTCCCCAACCCTTTTTCCCTCGCCGCCGACGAGCCCCCTCGCCGGAATTTGGCCGGCCGCCATGCCAGCGCTGCCCAGGGATCCAATTGCAATGATTGAAATCTTTACAAGGGTCTGCAGGCAAGTTTCCAGGGGCATAACTGTAAACCTGTGTTTAAACTTTGAATTCAAAAATAGTGAACTTGTAAAATTCATATAAAATCATGCAAAAATTAAAAAAATACAAACTCAACTATTCTAGAATCGTTAGAAGAAAAGATACAACTTTTGTTACATGCATTTCTTCAGATGTTTGCTATAATTTGTTCTACATTAAATGGAAGGTTTAATAGCTTTTAAATGAACCCACTGTGGTAGACGAGTTCTAAATCTGATTTCTGGAAAGTAGATTGGCTGCTTGATGTGTAGGTCAATGTAAAAATATTAGGACCAGAACCCATCTCTAGCTAAACTTTTGGTTAAACTTGTTTTATGCCATAGAGAGATAAATCAAATTATTCCTGCTGTTATAGTGCAATTTATGTGGTGATACATTTTATGTGCTGTTCTATGGACGTCTAGATCCCACAAAAATAATTAGAGACTTTTTACCTGTATGCGGCCACTTCTATGATTTTGTGGTGGAAAAATGCGTTAAATCAAAAGTAAGTAGTTTTTGTGCTTGAAAAATGTTCATCTTTTTAATATAGGATACTTTGTGTTAGAACATGCTTTATAAAAGGTTTCATACTTAGAAACCTTGTAAAACATCCTGTAGAAATTAATCTTTATTAACATAAGTGTAGCTTGTACTATTTATTATGCTTTGTATAATGCACAATAAAATATAAAAAATTTACAGTAACATATATGTGGATAGGTCAACCCCTGTAAAATATTTGACATCAATAATTGCATGGTTTGTTCTGTATAAAAATAACTAGGTTCTAACAGTAGTTATGTATTACATTTTTCATAATTATTCTGCTGCATGAAAATGTCTGAAATTTTTACAGTAGTCTTATCTCTGCATAATGTATTTTGAATAAAAATGTCATCACCAGAAGTTACCTAGATCAGTGTTTGTGCTTAATCCATGCTTATACTACGAAAATTAAAATTTCAATACAACACCACCCCTTCTGTTAAAGATTTGCCCAACAAATCGTAACTAAGTAACTTTACAACCAAATCTATGTTTTTGTGGACTGCAACTTCATCGTGAAGAACATAAATATCACGTACCCTCACTACAACTTACACTTGTGCATTCATATGGAACGTACGAGCTGGTGCCCGCGTCCGAGAGTGAGTAGCGTGAAGCTCAAGTGAATCTAACTGAGGTTTTCGAAGACCCGAACCAAAGTTCGGACGAAGTCCAAGCTAACTTTACCCAAGAAGGCAAGCCCCGGAGCATGAACCCTGTTTTTCTAAATTATGCAACTTAATACTCTATTCTACTTGTGCATTAAGTTTATAGGAGTTGGATGAAAACTTAGTTGCATGATCCTAGGTACCCATGCTCTCAACACTAGATGTAAGGTTCGATAGAATGCTATGCTAATAGGACTCAGTAAAAGTCGAGTGATTTCATGTCACTCGCGAGAATATAGAAGTTGAATGTTTACTACATGCTGCAATCATAAGATCGACGGACGGGGCTATGGTGCAATGTTCAAGTTGATGATTGATGTCCGGTCTGTTTAGTGAAATATGCTAAGGCCGCAGTGTGTGTTAGTGGTGGTTAAGTCTTTGAACGTACTAACCACATGCCGAGAATATGGTAATCGGTAAGCTTAAGTACCTAATCGGACCGGCAAGTGGCAGCATCCCACCCTCTCAACTTCGGTTCCATGCGCGCATATGGTGGGTACAGAGCCGGGCTCTGTAGTCTCGGATGGTGGCCCTGATCCACAACCCGGGAAGAAAGG
This sequence comes from Panicum miliaceum, assembly GCA_032594955.1. NCBI lineage: Eukaryota > Viridiplantae > Streptophyta > Magnoliopsida > Poales > Poaceae > Panicum > Panicum miliaceum. Next base: position 25,240,878 of record CM064072.1, on the reverse strand, counting down.
GGAAAGGTTGCACGTGTGACTCTGGGAGTAACCACGTGACGTGTGTTTAGGTATCCCTTGCAAGGTTAAGAAATTTGATTCGAATCATCCGTTTCTCGCGATTATTGAGACTGCTTGACCCTTTTACCACATAGAGTAAGAAATGGAACAATGATGATGATTAATCTTGTTGGATGCAAATTAGTTCTTTCACCATATATGATATTGGATAGTTGCTTACTTAGAATGGATAAAGAACTCTAGAACCTGGAGCTAAAATATGAAAGTAAGGACCTACTTGTATATGCTTTTCGGCAATACAAACCCCTCAAGCCAAAAGCCTTGCATGTCTAGGAGTCGGCTAAGTATATTCCACTAGTCGGGTAAGCCTTGCTGAGTATTAGTATACTCAGCCTTGCTTGTGGCTTATTTTCAGGTGATACTTTTGAGGACATGATCGCTAGTTTGACTTGGCCGTGTACTCTTCCTCCTAGTTGGTCGGTGGAATGGGATGCGTCCCCGGCCAATGATGATAATGTCGAGTGATGTCTCGTACGGGCTTCATCGAGACATCATGTATCGTCGAGTAGTTTATCGTTGATTTTCCGCTGTAGTGAACTCTGAAGAACTCAATTACTTTGAACTCTGAAGTACCTTGTTTTACGAATTCGAACTCAGTTGTAATAATAATTTATGATGAACCCTGTGATGTAAAATTTGTGGAATGTTGTATCCTCTGGGCTCACCTTTGTGTGAGTACTTTGTATGTGTGGTTTCGATCGGCAAAACCGTTGTTGTATCGGGAGGTTACCCGACAGACCAGTGAATTACTCCGTTTGAAGTGCGAGTTAGCCTTGATTGCCCTTGTGGTGATGGTTAGCACGCTTGAGCCGAATTAATTCAGGTGGTTCTACCACACGTTTGTGCAGGACTTTTTCAATCTAAGCTTGATTTCTCTCTGGCTTCTTGCCTCGCGGATTGCGCTCAACAATCGTGACTTCTTGCTCTGGCTTGCGCTTTCGGGGGTTCCCCGAGTGGTTCCGCTGGCGCTTGTCAAAGTGGTTGTTGCCGTTGCCCTACTTGTCACTGTTGCACTTGGGGAAGCGATCATTCTCCACGTCCTCCTGATCAGCCCACCATGCCATCATGTCGGGTAGTTGCACGGCAGTAGTCGGGTGGTTGCATCCGAAGTCGTGGTACATGTGCCTCGAGAAGAGGTCGTTCTAGAAGTAGTGGATGACGTCCTCGTCGGTGATGTTGGCGATGGTGGCTCGCATCTCGAAGAAACACCGGGTGTAGGATCTCAGGGTGTCGTTCATCTCCTGCTTGACCTGGGTCAGATCGTGGCGAGTGCCTGCTCTGATCATGGATCCCTGGAAGTTGTCGATGAAGGCCCGCTTGAGGTCCTCCTAGGAGTCGATGGAGTTTGGTTTGAGGCTTTCAAGCCAAGTGAGGGGCACGGATTCCAAGGCTACCGGGAAGTAGAGTGCCTTGGTGGAGTTGGATCCCCCGAGACCTCAATGGCAACGGAGTAGCATCGAATCCATTGGCGTGGGTCTTTCTTGCCGTCGTACTTGGGGATCCCGACTGGCTTAAAATCCTTGGGAGCGTCCTGGAGGCTGACCTCGGGTGGAGCTTCGCCTTGAGCCCTTGCATCTCGCCGATTGCGAGGTGGTCGAGTGGATTGCTGCACCTCTTTTTTGACGTTGCCAAACGCGGACTGTTGGCCCTGGTTGCGCTAGCGATTGTCGTTCCTCCAGTACTCGGGGCCTCCTCCAGGGGTGCGGCTAATTTGTGCAGTGTCGCCATGGCGCTCAGACCTGAGGGTATGTTCCGAGTGGAGGACACTGGATGTTGCCCATCGAGTTGGACGAGCGCGCGCTGGGTTAGATACTGCAGCCATTGTATCTGGGGGTTGGGTGGCAACTGTTGAGCTAGGAGCGCTGCTTCTGCAATGGCGCCAATCGGTGTACGATAACCCCGATCCACAACTGCTGCAAAGGCGTTGTTGAGGTTATTTTGGTGCATTGGATTGCGAGCACGGTTTTCCATGTTTTGCCTGCGCTGGGCGCGCTTGGCATTTTTCAACCGTCGGATCCTTCTGTGCTCCTCGTTCTCATCCTGGGGGGGGGGGGGGGGGGGCTTGCCGTACGCTCGTCGGCAGACACGTCCGTGAGTAGTTCGTCGTCGTACTCGGGACCCGGCTCGTCGTCATCCGCATTACAAAGGGAAGCCATGTAGACTTGACGATCTGGCGAGTTGTCAACCGTATGGCTGTACACGAGTAGCTCTGTGCTGCCCTCTCCCCCTTCGTAGATGGGAGAGAGGGGTTTGCCCTCCTGGAAGGGCAGTTAGTGTGTGAAAGCTACAAGGCGGGAGTCGTATTTGAGTAGCTCAGAGGGCTCTAAGCCCTTCCACTACACGAAACGGCCTTGCGGCGTAGATATTATGGTCAAACCCAGGTGACTACCCGAAAATGAATCGGGGTGGTCATCGGGTTGCAAGTGGTTGTCAAGAACGGGGACCTCCCAACAAGCGGTGGCTCCCTCGTCTTCGAGTCCTCCTCGGCTCTGGCTTGCATGTGTAGTACTAACCGACGAGTACACTTCGTTGGAGTCCGAGTAGTTGTCGAAAATGCCCCCCCCCCCCCCCCCGACAGGCGGTGGCTCCCTCATCCTCGAGTTTGAGCAAACGATCTAGATCCTCCTCCAAGTTGGAGAGGGACTTGGACTGTGTAGTCTCCCCAGATCAGTTTGAGTCCGGTCCGACTAGTTCTGGTGCAGCACGAGTTGAAGTCGCGTCAAAAACGGACATCTTTTTGATCTGCCGGACTAGATCGGGGAGTAGCAACTCGTCGAGGTTGTCGATGAACTCGTCGAGGTCGCTGCGTCGAGTTGGTGTAGAGGCCTCCGGCTTCCTGGAGTCGACTAGGTGGCTGTTGAAGCCACCCAAACCGTTGGCGACGCAGATCCAGGAGCCAAAGATGAAAGTTGTGCCCTCGTCGAGCAACGTGCTGGTGAAGCTGAGAGATGCCATCAAGTTCTCTGATGGATGCTTGATGAACACCCCTACCTGGCGCGCCAGCTGTCGGTGTTTTACCGCCACGCCCACCGAGGGATACCCCCGAGGTGGTGAGTTTGTAGGTAGGGTGTAGCCGAGATTAGGAACTCGAAGATGCAAGGAACACAAAGTTTAGACAGGTTCGAGCCGCCGAGAGCGCAATACCCTACGTCATGTGTGGTTTGTATTGACTCAGGTGGTGATCAGGTGATCTGATGTTTGGAGGGGGTCCCTATCCGCCCTTATATAGTCTGGGAGGACAGGGTTACATGAAAGTCCTAGTCGGATAGGAGCCCAGGAGGTCCTACCCGAGTACTTTTCGGGTAGTTTTCTACTATATCCAACTAGTTTTACTACTGTATGTGTAGTTCTACTATGCTACAAGTAGATACAACTGGTGTAGGGCGTGGGCCATGTCCCACCCCTTATCCTGTAAGATGTAGGCCATGTGCGCAGTCCCGTGGGCCTGGGTCTGACAAAATCCTCATGTTTGGAAAAAAAGGATCCAAAAATTCATGGAATGCATTGTAGAATAAGTTAAGAATTTGAATTGATGGTTAAAATAGACAAATTCGCTCAAAAATTTGGAAAACCCTTTTTCGGATAACATCCCTAAAAAAATGGTTAAACAAATAACTTCTTCAAAGAAATCCTAGTTTACTGCTCAAAACAAATTTTATCCCGAGAATAACTCTTCTCGGGCATTGCCCCCGAGCATGGGAGCTAGACGAGTCGCACAAGATACGCCAAGTTGCTTCTTGTGCCCAGCCCCAAGCATGGGAGCCAGATGAGCCACCGAAAAGCACGCTGGTTGCCTTGTTGTGCCCAGCCCCAGAGCATGGGAGCTAGACGAGCCGCCCAAAACACATTGAGTACCTTGTTGCGCCCAGCCCCCGAGCATGGGAGCTAGATGAGCCGCCGAAGGTACGCCGAGTGGTCGGTGGCGCCAGCCCCTGAGCCTGGGGTTTGGTCGAGTCACCGCTGAATCTTGAACTATAAAAGGACATGGCAAACATTATGTAGCAAATGTATTGAACTTGTATATTTGAAGGATGCAAGGTGCATGGGTGTGTAAATCCCCTTTCCTTGAGCAAAACGCCGAGTAGGACTTCGTGCGGCCCTTACCTTTAGTCACTAGGCACCTAGCCCTGCTAACCACTGCTCACGGAGAGGACGGCTTGCCATGACTACAAAGCTTGGGCAGACCGAGGCTTACATGTAGGTAGCGCACAGGATGAGTCGAGGTTTCACGATTTGGGACTTGAACCGCATGAGTTAACTCGGGAGTGCCTGAGGAACATGGGGTCAGACAAGGACTCGGAAGTCAGGGTCGGCGTTGACCCTCCCGAACGACTTGCCCTGCCTTGGCCCATTGCTAGCCTAGCTCGCGGCTAGCCCGACCCAGTGCCACCTCCACCTTACCCCCTCGCTCAGCCGCTGACCTGTGAGCCCCCGCTGTCCGCTTTCTCCCATGCTCACTAGTATAGAACACGTCATTAGTCCCGGTTAGGAAATCCCCTATAGTCCCGGTTTCCCAACCGGGACTAATGTGGCTCCTAGCCCCGGCCAGGCAGGGGCCCCCTTTAGTCCCGGTTGGTGTTTCCAAACCGGGACTAAAGGTCCCCCTTTTTTTCCCTTTCCTGCTTTCCATTCCATTCATTTCTTTTTCATTTCAATTATATTTTTATATTCCAAATTACGTATTCTTCTGTAGTACTACTATAAGATTGTACATACATGTTCAAGCTGAGTATAAAATCCACTAACATATATATATATATATATATATTAATTTAGTGGGATTCACCATGAAAGTGCAACAAAGTGAAACATAGATATATACATATAAATACAAAGTGGGACAAAGTTTTATATAACAATTTTTCCTAATATTGACTCTTGTTATCTAAGTCTCCTCCATCATAGTAGAATTCACCATCTTTGCTGACAACCTGCTCCAAAATAAATCCTGCCAGGGCTTCTTGAATCGCATGAACTCTTTCATGTGGAAGGAGCTCATCCCGCATCCTATCGATCTATAAAAAAGTGAAAATATTAGTTATGTCAATTTTCAAAGCTAGTTGAAACATTGATAAATGTTTTTTACTTACTTCCATTTTGAGGACCTACTCGACCAAGAAGGAACTCGCAAACATAGTATGCGCGTAAATTATTTCCCTATGCCTGCCTCAAACACTTTAAGAGAAAAGAAATCATCAGGTATCCATATGAATATATAATAAAAGAAATGAAACATGCAGAAGCAGGATCCAGTACGTACCGGAAAGTTTGTGTTCCATCTAAGTTCGTCATTGAATTCACCTACATTGTTTTCACGAAAATTTTTCTAAACCCTGCGCATGATCGAGAACGAATAAATATATTTCTCGGATGATTGAGGTATAATAGTGTGATGACCGGAATTACCTATTCAACATGTCAATCATGCTTTGGTACACTGATTTGTCTTTCCTCAATGAGTCCATAACTATCGCTAAGCTCATGTCAGGAATTATCACAATTAGTATCCAGTGATTCCTACAAGATTATACAACGCCAACTCTTATTAGGGTTTAAAAAAATCAATTATACAAAAGTAAAAGGGTTACACGCGGTAGAAAACACTGACTGAATGTTGTAAGTAAACAATATCTTGTGCTTGTAATGCTGAACACTTAAGAACTTGTATAAGTTATTAAATGTATCTTGAGGGTTGTCTTTTAGAGTAACACAATTCACAACCACTGGGTCAATGAAGCCCAAGTGATAGTACCCTTTCTTTCTACAAGTTTGAAACTACATTCTACATGATATAAAAGAAACAAGGAATAGATTGAGGGCATGTAATAAGATTCGTTAATTATGTTAACGAAAATTAAAGAACACCACTTACCGAAGCCAGGTACTGATGAAAGAGATGTCAAGGGTGTCTTGATGGTATAGTTGGTATAATTCTTTGAATCATAACCATATCGTGTCCTCTCCATGAAAGTAATCTTCATCTTTAATCTTTACACCCAACATGATCAATCCTCCCTTAGACGTCGCATGCAAGTACCATTCATGTAGCCTGCGCATTTGAGTTGGAAGCTCAGGCACGAGCTTAGAGGGAACAAGGCTTTGGCCCATGAAAAATTTCCAGGTAGCAACTACAGGAGCGAATGGTACATCCTTACACCCTGCAACCTAGCTGCCGAGAGACGAGTTTCTTTCATAAATGCAATCAGCTCTTCTTGCTTTTTTAATAGCACTACGAGCAGTTCAATTGATTGCTTCTTTTGGGCTCCGAGCTGTGGAACATCACATGATGACTCAGCAGATTTCTTCTTCTCGTATGACTCGGTAATCAAGAGGTCGTAGTCCGAGGGAGGAATAAATTTCTTCCGTTTTGCATCGGTCATTTTCATAAAAAAGGCTGAATCGGCTGGATTTATTGGTACCCTCTTCTCTGGCTCCTTTGGTCTGAAGTGCTCATCAACCTCTTTCTTAGCTTGCTCACAGCATTCCACATAAGTTTTGTCTCGCGGTAGTTTAGGAGCCTCCTTAGCTTGCTTTTTCTTTGGAGGCTATTTATTAACTGACTGAGTCTTGGACGTACACTTTTGCTTCTTTGAGGGCGGTGGCGGCAGAGGTGATGAAGCAGGAGACGTCTGCCTAGGAGGAGGTGAAGCAGGAGATGCCGGCTGCCATGGAGATGATGCTGAAGGAGAATGTTGTGGTGCAGCTATCAGAGACGGTGGACTCATGCTGGGTGCCCTTGGAGGAGGTTGCGGAGATGCTGGCCTTGATGCTTGATCAGTAGGCTTGAGGATGATGTAGCGCTTGTCCCATAGGATGTAACCATGAATGGCCTCTTGTAGTGTCTGCTCCCCATCACCTCTAGGAATATCGAGCTCGAGCTTCCCATAGTCCTTGCACACCTCCTCCATGCCAACTCTAGCATACCCAGCGGGAATCGGCTATCCATGGTAGACCTTGCCTGTTGGGTTGGCATAGTGGTAGCGAAGGCAACCGTGTTGATTAAGCCCCTATAATGAATTTGCAGCTAACAAGGTGTCCGCTGGGTAATATCATCCACAGGATAGCGTTGCTGGCCGGTTTCAACTGCGGGGATAGCATTGATGAAAGGAAGACCCGTGGAAGCGCAGCTGCTTCTTCGCTGAGACAAATTAGCTTCATTGACATTAGGCTCTGGAACCTGTTGTGGTTGCTACTGCTGGCTCATTGCTATGGCAACTTGTCATTTTATTTCATCCGCCATTCTTGCATCTTGAGATAACAACTGTTCTTCAAGCCTTCTCAAGTGCGCTTGCTCCTCGGTCTTCCTTCTTTGTCAACTTATGTAAGAGTCGATGCACTCACTGAACCCAAGTGTTCAACCCGAATGTTTTGGTTTCTAAAGGGCGTAAGTCAACTCATCCTTTTCCCTATCAGGCTCGAATGTTCTCTAGGCAACTGCTTCTATTGCCTCTTGTAGCCTATTGGCTGCTTCCTGAATTTTTTGGCCAAAAATACACTACCCATTCTATGGGTTCAAGCTTCTACCATGACCATAAAACCAGTTCCTTGAACGTTCAGGCCAGTTCATGGTCGCATGTATGATACCTGTAGCAAGCAGATCTTGCTCCATCTTCTCCCGTTTAAGGATTGCACGCTTGTAGCCACCTTGCCCTAGAGTGTGGTGATATATTTTCTTCGATGCATTTTCTTAGTTCCTTTGCACCCCCTAAATAGCAAGATCCGAACACTTATACTCCACAAATTCATCCCAATGGTCCTTCAACTTTTCAAGTTCTCCAGAAAATTTTGGCGTTTTCGCTTGCTTGATATAAGCATTGGTCAAATTCTTCTTGAAGGTTTGGAATTGTTCGGCCATCTTCTTAAGAGTCCACTGCTTAACTAATTTTCCAGATCCTGCTAGAAGTGTGAACTGCTGCTTTAATTCATGCCAAACCATTTCTTTTCTCTTTGAGGCACCACACTTCGCTCGTTTGGAATGTTGGATTTCCATAACCTAAAGCTGATCAGGATATGGTTCCTCACAAGATGTCCGCACTGTCTTACGTATTTCCCTCCAGCATTGGCGGGAGTAATTGGCTCACCATCATGTGCTACTTCTATGATAATGTATCACCCTTCCAATCTTTTGGTCAGGCCTCGTTTACTTCTGTTAGGCTTCGCCGATGTCGAGGGCTAAACATAAGTCATATTATTCGTTCTCAATAACAATAATTGTCTACATTGTTTGATATACATATATAGAAGAATGAAATGTTAGATATATACATTATCATCTTGGTCAGCATTATCGATTTGTTGATCAGCATCATCCTCAGATTGCTATTGACGGTCCTTAAGTGCAAAATCCAACCGTCATTTATACTCAGGAATAAAGAAGAAGGCCCTTATTTACTCACATACTTGTATCACTAACCTAGCTCACAGATGTATTGTCCACTAAGCCATTTCAGGGATGCAAGTGTGAAATAAGAGGAAAACATGTAGAGGACGCAGAAGAAGTACACAGAAGATCCCATCCTGCATCACACGAATAAAGAAGGGCCCACATGACATGCTAAACCAATTACACTTTAGGCGAAAAACCCAGGATCCACATAAGGAGCCCACAAGGAGTGCACCGACCGAAGATTGAGCCAAGAGGCCTCAGAAAGGGTGTGGCGGAACCCCTGGTTCGGCCGAACCCCCAATAGGCCCACTTAGGCCCAACTTTCTCCTCGAGTCTTCCACCGTGTTACCTACGCCGGTTCCAGATGGTACCATCTCGAAAGATCTCCCTAGGATCCACCCTTGGAGGGCTATATAAGGGAGAGGAGAGCCCCCCCATTGAACACACAACAATTTGGAGAAGAAGAAGTAGAGAGACTCCACCCACTTGTATCATTAGGATAGGGAGTGTGTGAGGAGGAAGCGTGGAGAAGAGCCGGACTTGTCGGCATCTCTCCTACCTTGTACCTCGGCAGGTACGAATCTTTTGAGTAAGTACCTGAGTTTATCTAAGTGGTAAAGTTCTTGGTAAAGTTATACTTTTGTTGTTATTCGTTTGCAGGTTCATTGTTCGTTCTTGTAACGGATGCTCTAGTAGAGGGCCCCTGATAAAGACGGGATAACCCTGTACGACGCTAGAGCAGTAGTCGACGGCATAGGCATGGTGTCTAGGCCTTAGATTACCTTTGTTTGTTGCGAATCTCACGGTGTTGAGGGGTAGACGACAGGTGGTAACAACCCTGTCCGTCCGCTACGAAGCTGCTTCTTGACCTTGACCCGCTCGAGGAGGTGAAGTTCGTATCTCCGTTCATTTCACCTAGGCCTGCTTTTCATCCTTGTGAAACAGAACGTCCATTGTCACCCTCACTCGAGTTTAAGCCTTGTCCCTTTGGCCATCAAAATGTTGTTCTCGATAGCGGTAGAGAAACAACCCCGATCTTCCATGATGAATCTCTAAAGGACAACCCTTATGCCATGAACATTCTTGAGGTGGCGACTCCGGAGTCTGAGGAAAAGATTTCCACAAACGAGCATGAAAACTTCTCTTTCAAACTTCCTCAAGATTCATGCTCGCATATGGAATCTCCAGAGTCTGTCTCGCTTAGTACCGCGTACTTTTATGATGATCACAACCACTTCTCAATCCTTGTTTACAAATGTTGACGCCAGATTTTGACACTTGTTGAATCGGCGTCAGGGAAGGAGGAGATTGGCCGATGCGGTAGACTTAAAGGCTACAATTGGGAATCGGCCGATTGACGCTACAGTTAGGAATCGGCCGATTGGCGCTGCAGTGTTTCGGGTGATTGGCGAATGGAGTTGGTGGGGGTTGGCCGATTGAAAGGCTAGAGCATTTGGGCCAATTTGGGCTTGCGCCAACAGATAGGGAATGAAGCCAATGGAATCCCAACAGAGGATCCCGGTCAAAGATGACCTGACGTTGGTCAAAGAACGACGCCGACTCGATTGAGGAGCAATGGAAGGAGTCCGAATTGGACTAGAAGATGACAGCAGAAGACCCTGCGGGATCCCGTTTCCTTTAGGAAAGTCTTATATATATAGTAGTTTTTATTTAAATCAAGTTTGTAACGGAACATGATAGATCAGGAGTCCTAGTCCTAGGGTATAAATAGAAGAAGTCTGGGTTTTGTAGAAGATACACATCAATCAATACAAACAATCTACTTTTTCATCGTACTTTACTTTCAAGTCGATGACTTCGCCAATACATCTTTTTCTTTCACGAGTTCGTACGGGTTGGCAGGGCTGCATCGACACGATCTCCGGCCAATTGGTAGGTTCCGTTTATCGAATAATATCTAAGCTTTAACTTCGGGCGCATCGCCGTTGTTTCGTCTAGATTTATTCACCAGTTATCGATATTTACTGAATTATAGGTTTTACCTATTGTCCTAGTTTTATCACCAGTTATCCAGATTGAGATCGAACCATCGGCTTTATCATTATTTTTCCTTGTTTATCATCATATAGCCGATTAGATCTATTTCGAGTGTTGCATCTGTGGCGATTGTTTAAGTTGCTCCAGTAGTTTCTCTGCAATCGCTACGTGATTATCGGCTGATCTATAGCCGGTCATCTTCATAGCAAATCGGCCGATTCGCTGATACGCTTTTTGGGACAGATTGGAACTTTAGCCGATCGAGATCCCGGGATTTAATACGTTTCTTTCCTTGTCAATCAACAGGTCAGATTGACTGGCACGCCGCGCGAACCGCACCAGGGCAATTACCCGAACAGGAGTTAAGCAGATTCTCCCGGGTCGTGTGTCCGACGCTGAAGGTCATCGGCCGATTTCCGGCCGATTTTTAGCACCAACAACAAAATATTTAGAAGGATGGTTGTGGATGCTTTTTTTATCGTAAGCATTGTAAATTTCATGGATGCACAACGGCACTAACCATGCAGCTTGAACCACGATGATAAATCAACAAATGTTGGTGAAGCTAGAAACTACATCACCATCGGTAGCTGCAGGATGAATCCCCCATGGTCAAGCTTGTGACCATAAACGAAGCACTGCCGGGAGATGGCCCGAACCTTCATTTTCCTTTTCAATAAAGTTTTTCCTCATTCAATAAAAGCAAGAACATGTTTCCAAGATAGTATGCACCTTCAGGTATTTTTGGTCGCTAACCATTTTAGGTTGAGATTAAAAAGAACGAGGGGCATGCGATGCCCAAGAATATGAGAGCTACACCAACTTGGTACTTTTTGGTGATGGAACACACTCTGAAGAAGACATCAACATCGCACACTTGATTTTTGATGCAGTAAGTCACAAAAGACCAAGTGTGGGGGAGATCGGTGAGCACCTCGCAACAGGATCCATCCATACCAAGAATGATGTTGGTTCTATCTTGCTAAAAAAAGAGAGAGAAAAATAAAAAGAGAGAAAAGGGAAGAAGGGAAAAAAAGAAAAAATATAGAGAGAGAAAAATAGAAAAAAAATAAAAAAAGAAATGGAAAAGTAGAGAGTGAGAGTGAGCTAGCATATTCCACGTGGACCAAAAGCCGTATTATGAGCATACCTCCAAGTCATGACATCATACTTTGATAGCTTTCATTTCACCGCCTGGCTCCACCCCGTCTTGCTCTCTCTTACGCTTACAAAGCCTTGGCATAGTAGCATGGCGTATGAGCAATATAGCTTCTCTTTTCTTTTTTTATATTATTATATGAACCCTGTCACAATTCATGATTTTATCTGGTCTGTGAGCAGGATAAAGTCACACCTTTTACATTTTTTAATAAGTTTGTTGATGTGTTCAGGGAGGCAGATGAGGCAATGATCGAGAAACATTGTACTGGACAGTGCCCGGTCAATTGAGTTGGCTTGGGCGAGTTACCTGCTAATTTCAGATGATTCTCATACTCCATTTTACTGCCTGAAGAAGCATTGCGTGAGTCAGGCTGTGTAAACCTTTGGAATGAATTTGTGTCTTTAGCAGGATCATGCATTTCCTATCTTGAATTGTGATGAATGGCTGGATGTTGTTATATATATAAGTAGAAGTGTTTGTTTCACAGATGTCATAAGTCATTGTCTGTAGTTACAAATTTAATGGGCTTTCGATCTTACTACTGATGACCAATAAAATAAGAACATAGTAGGCCTGATGTCAGAGCTAAGCTATCAGTTGAAATATTTAAGGCTGAGAAAGATCCCTGTAGTATCCCAGCCAAAACCACCCAAAACCGAACAAAGAGTATTAAGGGAGGGATTAAGGGGATGATTCCCCACAGGGTTTAGGTTGTATGGGAGGGATTCACCCAATCCCTCCCTGGAATAAATCCACTTGGGGAATTAAGCCCTGTCAACCGAACAAGGCCTTAGAAAGTGTAAAAACCAGAGGTTGATGAACATGTGGGACGTGGTTTGTCAGAACTAGTACCATTTCTTTTTTGGTGAGAAAGATTTGTCTCATTTAGAAATTTAACTTTACTGTAACATATAGCTCGCAGTCCCGAGGAAAAATGTTAACAATGAAGAGTCATTTTCCACTGATTTTGCTGAAAAATCATCGGTGTCAGCTGACACCGACGAGCTCACGCAGGTTCGCCACTGGACTCACCTGGTTGCCGGAGGGGAGGCCGGTGCGGAACTCTCGAGTTCACCGGAGGCACTCTTGGATGGCTGATTTTGCTCTCTGGCTGCTCGTAGCGTCCGCCGCCTCGCCGTCAAACCCTAGCTATCTGAAGACTGCCGAGACTGAGGTGTTGTCTCGATATACTCCAGGCCCAGTGGCTAAATGGCCCAAACTGTCCATTTAGACCTTAGCCCAACCTCTCTACCCCTCCTTGCTCAACGATTCACCGTACCTAAACCGAGCGACACCCACACTTCTGCTTGTCCCGCTCCAAGACAAACAAGGGAGGCCTATCGGTCGGCAGGTGCACGTAATGTAGTTGTGGTCTACTTGCCACCGTGGGGCACCATCAAGCCGCGCAGCTTCTTGCGTCTCCGAGCAGGACAGCAGCCACGCGGCACGAGCGCAAGGCGCGCGGAGCCGCAGGCGTCGCCGCTCCCGTGGTCATACCCTTCCTATGATGTGACCTGGTTAGATGGGCCAGCTGCCAATCTTTTGATCGTTTGTTCTTCCACGGTCTCCCCATCTGGTAGATCCAGGTCCTTCAACCATACAGTCAATCGACGCTTGTGCTCTCTCATGATCCAATCATCCGAGCGGCCATTACTTTCTGCACAAATATTGCTCAAGTGTTCGTTGACTAAAGGTGTCATTACCGTGAGATGCTGCGAGATGCTATAATGTGCTTGTTGCACACCTTTGAAATCCTTGTCGATGAAGGTTTTCCTCCCAACTGTGCCAACCCCTTCCAACCTCCCTAAAAAATTTGGAACGGGAAAACCAGTGCCTATTTTATCCTTTAGGTAACCTAGGCAACACTCGATGATTTCCTCATTACTGTATCCCTCTATCATGGATCCCTTAGGGTGTGCACGATTCAGTACGTACCGGTTTAGAATGGACATAAAACGCTTATATATCCACATTTCGTGTAGGTACAGTGGACCAAGTGCACGTATCTGGTCGACCATGTGAATCATTAGGTGCTCTGTTATATCGAAAAATCAAGGAGGGAAGCACATCTCGAGTTGTGCCATAGTCTCCCCAATAAATTCTTGAAGATCTTGCAATTTATCTTCATCGATCACCTTTTGAGAAATATTTTTGAAGAAGTAACACAACCGAGTGATTACCATCTTCACGTATATTGGCTTGATCGCTCTGATTGCAATAGGGAGGAACACAGTCAGCAACACATGACAATCGTGACAGTTATAGCCACATAGAGAGAGGTCTTTCATCGAGACTAGCTTCCTTATGTTGGAAGAGAAACAACTTTGGACTCTGATCCCCCGTAAGCTCTCGCACATTGCCTTCTTCTCATCATGTGTCAAGTTGTAGCTAGCTGGGGGAAGTTCATATCTTCCATTTCCTTTATCCACATGGTGAAGATCTTCTCTTATCTTCATGGCTATCATGACTTGACGTGACTTCAAGGTATCCTTTGTCTTTGCTAATGTCTCAAGAAGGAGCTCAATTGTGTTACCAAACACATTCTTTTTCAGGTGCATACCATCGATTGCATGGCGGACCTCAAGATCCGCCCAATACGGCAAGTACTTGTAGAACACGGACTGTTTCTTGAATGGTACACCTTCGTTAGGTGCCTTATCTCTGTTTCCCTTCTTCCCATCTTTCATCATCTTCCTATAGGTGACCTGGATGGTCCTGACCATTTCAAAAACATAGTACCCATCTCGTTTTACTAGAGCAGAATATAACTCAGGCTTGTCATCAAATAAGTTGTAGAACTTCTTACTTCGGTACCGATGTCCTTCCACCAAGAAGCGCTTGTACCCAAGGTAAACTACCTTTCTAGAACCTTCCAGGAAAGACAATACGGTGTCATCCACGTAGATCGTGCATCCCGTCCTACCTTTGATCTGTCCCGAAAGGACAAACAGAGCCTGGTAATCATGGATGGTGACGAAGATAAGGCTCTTAGATTAAAGTTGTGCCGTGTAAAACCATCAACGATATCGATACCCTCTTTCCATAGAGTTTCTATCTCTTCCATCAGAGGCTCAAGGAAAACATCTATAACGATGCCAGGATGCTTGGGTCCTTGTATAAGGATGGATAGCAGAAGATACATTCTCTTCTGGCACAACCATGTAGGCAGGTTGTACATCGTCAAGACCACTGGCCATGTGCTGTGAGTGTTAGTCCTACACCAAACGTATTCATTCCATCGTAGTCAACGCAAACCGAACATTCCTCGGGTCCTTTCCAAATTCCAGATAGTACTACTCATCGAACTTCTTCCACTAGCGGGCATCAGCTGGATGTCGAAGCTTTCCGTCGCCCTTCTAGCGCTTATCTGAATCCCACCAGCGCATCACTTCAGCATCCCTTAGGTTGGAGAAGAAACGCCTCAAGCGATCGGCAACTGGGAGGTATCACATAACCATCATAGAAATTCTACTCTACTTGTCAGAGATGCCTAATGTAGTGTCTGCTGGCTCAACAGAGGCAACACTATTCATTGCACCCTTCCTCTTCCTTTTGTTCCCATCTGCTGGACCTTGATTGTCGCCATCACAATAACCGGCATTATTTTTGTATCGACTTGCAGAACATACAAGGCATTTGTCCAAGTCTTTGAAAGTATCCCCATGATACAAAATACAATGATTTGGGCATGCATGAATTCTTTCCACACCCATCGTGAACGGGCTGACAACCGTCTTTGCTCGATATGTGTTGGCAGGCACTTTATTAGGCTTTGGAAGCAACCAAGCCAAGATACGCAGGAGATCATTGAAACTACCGTCTAACCAGCTGTGCTTAGCCTTTAGGGTCAACAGCTCAAGTATGAAACGGAGAACGATCCAGAGTTTTGGACATCCTTTTGATCATTCGTATATATTCTCCTCTGCTGATTTTTTCACCGTCTCGAAGTTTGCTAACCCCTTTGCACTACCAACCAATAGCTCCGCTTTGGTGTGATGCAACAACTGGCTCAGGAAATCACCGTCATCAAGTTCATCATTACTACTATCATCGCTGCTACCATCAATGCCCCCCTGGAAACTATCACCATAGCCTCCACCAACATCTTCATCATCGCTGCCAGCATCATCAAAATCATCATAAGCATCAAACAATCTATTAAACTCGGCGTCATGTATGATTTCATCGAGTGGATTCTTCGTCGGAGGTGGTGCTTTCTCGCCATGATACGTCTAGATCATGTAGTTATCTATAAAATCACCCACCAACACATGCGATCTGATAGTAGTTGCATCGCTGAATACTCTCATATTCTTGCAGGTTTTGCATGGGCACGGTATCGTCTGTGTCTTCTCAGTTCTTGCGTGTTTTTTCGCAGATTGAATCAATTTATTAAGTTCTCCAAGGAAATATTCTTCCGTCCTTCGTGCTTTGTACATCCATGTCTTATCCATCTCTGAACAGCAATAAATAATTTAAATGGATTAAAACAATCTCTTCAATAATTTGATAAATAAATGGTAAATAAATATATAGTTTTATATATGCGTAGATATTGAAAAAAGTCAATTTAACATGTACTAACTAAAAAAATCAAAACTCAACCTATTATTGGATCACTAAATCTTGGGGGGGAAAACTATCACGCATATGTGTAAATATAGAAAAAAATCAAATCTTCTTCTCTCTTCTCCATGGATCTAGGAATTTTTTACTTAGGAATGAGGCTAAAGCATAAAGATTGGGCCCAAATGATTACATAATCTTGTTCTCCTACTAAAATAACATAACTTCATCCAAAATTTTGAGGCAAATGGAGCTCTAAATGGTAAATCAACACCATGAAGATCTAGATCTAGCTAGAGGTAAGACAGCTCCATTTGAGCCTTAAAACTACCCAAAAAACTTAGAAAATACATGGGATTAACATCAACTTACCTCCTAGAACCCGCAACTCCAAGGAAATCAAGTTCAAAACCTCTCCTCCTCTTTTTTTTGGATTTTTGGGCAGCACCTCCCCCGAGCAAGCAACGGGCTATCAAGAGCAGGAACAAGACAGCTTGCGCCTCGATTTTTATGGCTATTTTCAAGGGCGGGTGATGGCGCCACCGCCCCTAGAAATCCGTTCTTTAGGGGCGGGTGACGCCATGACCCGCCCCTGAAAGGGCTCCTTTTCAGGGGCGGGTGATGGCATCACTCGCCCCTAAAGATGTATTACCAGGGGCGGGTCTGCAGCTACAGTAACCCCGCTCATTTTGCAGGAACGGGTTACATTTTGACCCGCCCCTGGAAACAATACAGGGTGTTGCTACAAATCGTTTTTTATAGTGTAAGCAGTCAATGAAACACCAATCACAAAGCATCTACCGTAGAAACAACAAAATCTGAGGCAACAACACAATTGGAATATCTGTCACTCCACCAAAGCACCTGACTGATGCATCATTCCGGTTCCCCAACCATGCAAGCTCGCTTTGTACACATGAACGTTTGCTTGTAGAATCAGAAATGCACCACTTGACTGGATTCTTGAACAGATTATTTCTCACCAACAATTCCCAAATAGGTAGCATCTCAAAAGGATCTTCCAAGAGGTAGTTGGTATTTGACTTGACAAAATTATCCCAGCTTTGGATCAACAAAAGGCAATTGAAGACTTTTACCATTATTCCTGGATCCCATGGTTGATACCCTTTACTGTTTGAAACTTTCAAGTGCACACTGGAAACTGCATTGTCAAAGCATCTTCCATGATTCATTATTTTTAGTTGTTCTAAGAAACCACAATTCTTGTTGCTAAGCACAATAGGCGCATTCACCGCGGAGTCTATTTCTCGCGTGCGCGAGTGGAGGCCGAGGCATCGCAGAAAAGGGATTAAGTCGCTGCAGGTGGGCCCACATGCACTGTTCTTCTTCTTCCCCTCGAGCTCGCGATGGTGATGGCCGCCGGGTTAGGGGAGGGGGGCTATCGGCAGAGGTGATGTCCGCCGGACATAGAAAGGGAGTTGGGGGCGGCAGGGAAGACTAGCAGCGGTGGCAGGTTGTAGGGCGGTGGTGGTCGGCGGCGGGGATGCCGCCGGCCGGGGGCCGCGGCTTGACAACCGGTGGGCTAGGGACCGGGGCGGGGCGGGGTGCGGGGGTAGGCACTGGGCGGTGAATCCGGCGGCAGGAGCTGCCGGAGAATGGGGAGATGGCCGGCGGCGGGGGGTGAAGGTCCTTCAACGACAACTCCTGTCTTATACTCACATGCGCGAGAAATAGACGCCCCCGCATTCCGCCCGGCCCACGCAAACTGCGGGGGGCCGTTGGCGTCTGCGACGATGGCCTGTTGGACTTGATGGGTGCGTGCCCGCGCCACCCGCAATGTTATGAGCATTCAGCTCGGAGTTGCGCCGGGGGTGCACCGACGCGGGCGGCGACTGGTGTTGCCGCTGCTGGCGTAAGTCCTCGCCCCATGCACCTGGGCGTTATCCAGGGCCTGCGCGCGCGGGTCTGGCGGGGTGTCGTATCCATGCTCTCCACCGGAACCGGCTGTCGTCCCTGCACATCCGCCATGGAGCATTCCCGCAGCGCGAGACAGCCAAGGGGCGACAGGTCGCCGACGCTTGACCCTTCGCTCAGGAGGTCATCGTCAGAGAAGAGATCGTGGAATGAGGCGGGACCGTACCCTGTCATGCCCACGAACTCGGTCACGGGCGGGGCCTGCGGTAGGGCCCTCCAAGCTCCCTGCCGTAAACGCTCGCGTCGTTTGTGAGGCTAAACAGGGACCGACCGCGCGGTGAGCGCGGTGGGGATAGCGGGGTTCCTCCGGAAGATGTTGTGCAACGAGAACAGGAGCAAGGCCACGTCACTCGCTCGGGGGTAGGCACTGAGCATGAGCTCGATGTGACGCGCAAGTGGCTTAGTGTCGAGGACAGCCAACGGCCCGTTTGAGGGAGTGTCTCCCTCGAGCAACATTAGAGGAGTGGCCTTCTCGCGGAGGCGAAGTGTGCCGAGATGATCGGCAACGAAGTTCAAGCTTCCGAAGCGGAAGGCCTGGAAGGGCGCGAAGACGGGAGGTTCCCACAGCCCAGCGCGCGGGGCCATGGGAAACTCCAACAAGCCAAAGCAAATTGCATCGCACATGCTCGTGAAGCTGGAGGTGTCGGAGACGAAGGCCATCCGATCGCCGGGACAGTGGACGCACGATGTCCTCCACACGGAGGGCGCCAAACTATCAGTTCCAGAAATGGCCGGCAGCTAAACCAACTCGAAGTGTGTATCGCGCGTCGTGATCGAAGGTGGCCTAGCACACAATGACTCAAGATTTATACTGGTTCAGGCAATCGTGCCCTACATCCAGTCGGGGTCAGTCGGTTGTATTTCTTGAGCCCAGGTGCTCGTGAGAGTTTGGATGAGTTACAAGCTTGCAAGTGGATGATGTGGTGTGATCGAGAATTGTCGAGGTCCCTTTCCTAAGCAGATGACCCTTCCTTTTATAGTCCAAAGGGGGGTCTCTGTTATAGGGGAACCAAAGGTAGAAAGAGTGGGGTAGAAAGAGAGAGTGTTCCTTGCTTCACCGGTCGGAGCCGCAAGCTCTGTCAGTCGAGACCACCAACTCTGTCAGTCGGGGCCTTCCGATGACCACCGTCCAAGTCCTGTGTCGTGGGGTGGCCGTCTTATCTTGTCCCTATGCGTCATGCTCCGTCAGTCCGGGGGCGAGCGTGCGACGATAAGTACGGTACGGTAGTCACAATCCATCCCTGGTGCTACGCCCCGTCACTCCATTATGATGGAGGCGTGTCCGCCGCGTCATGATGACGTTGCGTCCCGTCCCTTCGCGAGGACGTGCAGGTGGAATAGTGTCCCCCCACTGTGAGACGTGCAGGTGGAATAGTGTCTCCCCACTATGGCAACAGAGGGGACTGTAACCCCATGGAGGGAGTGGTTGGCCTATACGGCAAATTAACTTCGGCGTGTCTGTCTTTATCCTCAGCACCTGGCCTCGAGGACGGTCAATGTGCGAGGCCCGGCCGCCCCCGACCTCGTCAGTCGGGGAAAGTGACACGTGCGTGGCAGAGTTCGGTTGGCGTCTTAGGTCGGGACCATAGTACGAACCTAAGCCTTGGTCGTCCCCTCGGTCGGGGACGCGGGCCAAGGCTCCAGCCAACCGGCCGGCTGGTCGGGACCGTGGGTCTGGACGGCCTGGAAAAAGTCATGACCCAGAATGGCGCCCGTTTGATCCACGTATGGTCTTAGGCCATCCAGAGTGCCAGCAGGAAGTGGGTCCGCTGGGACCCAGGTCCCTAGACCCGTCGGGAAGCACGGCGATGTCAAGCAGCGAAGCTGTCCTGGGTGAAACGCATGGGTTGCTGTGTGAACAGCTTCTCAGAGTTCAGCTCCTCAAACGCAGCCTCCACTAGCGAAACTGCGGAGGTGTCGTAGTCAGGGCCCGAAGCCAAACAGGTAGTGGGCAGCTCGATGTTGATGATGCTAGAAGCAATATCAGTGACCATCGCAATGGCAGCAGCAAGGGCAGTGTCGGGGGTTGCTCCTTATCACTGCTAGATGTCATAGAAGCTTGAAACAGATTTGACAACGAGGTCACCATGGTGTCAGGGGTGTGCTCCTTGTCACTAGTGGGTGACATAGAAGCCTGAAGCATATCTGACGATGAGCTCGCCATGGTGTCTGGGCGGTTCTTCTCCATGTTAGCTTCACACTCCTGGGATAACCCCCGCTTGATGTCTAGCTGACAGCACCCATCATAAATGTTCCGGCCACGCAAATCTTCGAAGGCTTCTGCAGCTTGATGCTTTGATTGAAACACCACTACAGCCAACACATGATCTGATTCCCCAAGCACGTGCATATGCTCCACCACTCCAAATGGATCAAACGCAACATGGAGTAACTTCTCGGTGATGGGATAACAAGCCTGGCGAACAGTGACCTCCATAACGCGGCTAGGTGACCTCCAATCGCGTGCAGGCATTTCATCGAACAGGTTGAAGGCACCACTGCTGCAGTCACCATTGTTGAAGAAAATCAGCCCCAAATCACTCCTGCTCATTGTCCCCTTCCACGCCAACTACGAATCGGAAAAAAAAATCCAAGGATTCGAACAGCTCTGAATACCAATTGTTAGCAACCCACGAGATGGAACACCAAATCATTTCAACACCAACACGAACAAGCAAGTACTTGTAATCTGATACATAGAGAGATAGAGTATGGGACAGGTAGCAAAGCAAGGGATCGATGATAGGAAGAAGAATACAGGGACAGCTCTAGAAGGATCTAGAAGATCAGGGTTACATGAGAGAGAGCCAGAGAGGTAGAGGGAACACGTGGTTCTGAATAATTCCTTCCCCTCAACGTTCACTGCCTCCCTTGCTTTGTACTCCTTGTCTGCTGCTTCCTTGGGCTTGCATGGGCTGTGAACCGGTAGATTATACACAATACCGGCCCATTACTGACACCCCACCACTCCTCGTCGTCAATCTGCCGTGGGAGCGCCGCCGCCACAGGAGGCCGAGCCGGCCGCCGCACGCTGCGAAATTCCGGCCGTCACAGCCCCTCTCCGCTGTGGTTAAGCCCTAAAATCAGTTCCCCTGCTTCCCCTCTCACTTTTCCCCCACTCACCGATGCCTCCCGCTCGCTAAATCGCCGGAGATTGGATGGACCAGAACCACCGCCGGCGGCCATGGGCAAAGTTTTCAATCTTTCGTAGAAAGCCCCCCGAGGATTCTGGTAATCATGCACCGAATCTTTGTGTCTTGTAGCTTTTACCTATAACCGCCTCCAAAGCTTAGGTTCCTTCAGTCCAGCCCGAGCCAAGCACTTTTGCATAGCCAACCCTGATCTTCACATGTTTCGCGAGTACAGTTTCTTGTGTCTTGCAGTTCTCCTCTGTTAGCCCCTGGAATCTTTAGTTAATCGCATTTTGATTCTTGTAACCTGGTTTAGCTCGTAGATGGCTCCGTTTTAGTTCCTTTTGGTTGCATTAGTTTTGGTTTAGCGTGAACTATCGTTTAGTAGCATAGTTCATGTTTGATAATTAATTTAATACTTATTTAAACTAGCTAGTCGCGGTCGAGTTGAAAATTTATGAAATGAAACTACGTATCACGATCCATCACGTAATCAAGTATATATACAATGTACAAATATACTAAGTATATAACATGTTACGGGATCCATCAATTAATAGTGTTTTGTTTAGAATTATGGTTACAGTGATCGATTAAGTACTGTCTTGAAAATCTTAAATGCTGTCAAAAAAGCGTAGTTGTTTATTTGATGTCTTCTAACAATCATTGACAACAATAGTCATTATTAGATCTAGACTAGAACAATGTACCCTATAATGCACACATCTGCCATTATAAAAACTTCAACCAAATAGACTTTCACAACCTTTAGATTACACACCTCCGTAATTACTAAAATAGTAATCTAAAGTGGTCTCAAAGCTGCTTCCAACGTTCCAGTTTGATTATCCAGTTAAGCAACCCATTAATGTTGTGCATCATGGCTACCTCAATGACCTACACGAGCACCAGAAAATTGTCCATTGATATATGTACTAGAAAAATGTATCCATATCAATTCCATGGCTCCATATTTTTGCAGAATGTATCGGTCATGTTAGATTTTTGTGAGCTGGTTATATGTACTAGAAAAATGTTCCAATCTACAAAAGAAAATGTTCTAGCTAAGAAGAAAAATGATATGATGAAGAAAAAATTCATCCAGCAAAAAATGAAAATGTTCAGCCGCACAAAAGTACACACCTCTTTGTGGGTTGCCGTTTTACAAAGAAAATTTGGGATGAGATGGGCACTTGGGCGGCATTAGAGGGGCTCAAACCAACCTCTTGGGTGCAGGCCATCTCGATCCACCGGTGGTGGACAGCTAGGGCTGCATCAACCTCCAACTATTGGAATGGCTTGAAGACTTTGATCATCCGAGTGTGTTGGGAACTTTGTAACCAGACGAAGAATGCCTGGATCTTTGACCATGAAGAGTCCACAAGCTCACAGGTCATTTCCAAAATCAAGGGAGTTGCTTCAACCTGGATAATAGCGGAAGCCAACCATATGTCAATTGTCAAACCTACTCCGCTCTCGTTAAGCATTCTTTTTCCAAGTTTGCAGAGGCTTGTATTATATCTTTTTCCCTCTCTAGTCCTTCGTGATCCTTGCCCTGAGCTCGCACTTCTCTGTACATATTTTCCCATTTGGGTTCTTCTTCTTTTTAATATAGCGGGCAGCTCTTTTTTTTAAAAAAAAAGTCTCCCACATATTATTTTTCCATGTTTGTGATGGGAAGTCAATAGTGCCATCACATAACATGGCCGCCACTACTTATTAGAAACGCCGGAAGTTCATGCAGCAAGTCAATAGTGACGATATCTAATGTCAGTTATGACTATTAACTGTACCCTAAGTGAGGTCTCAAATGTTATCCGTTCACTTATCCATACGCCTTTTATCTCTTCTACCATATCCACAATCTTCCAACCTTTCTCACCCGTATCCACACGCCTTTTCCCTGCACCTCGCACCTCACTCAAGCCGCGCATGGTGTCACCCCTGACCCGACAGCGGCATCCGTCTAGCGAGTGCAATGCCTCGCCGAGCCACCAATGGCAATATCCCCCCCAACCCCTGCCTCCTTTCCCACATGCACATTGTCATACCAACCAACCAGTTCCCTGTGTAGCTAATTCATTGAAACAAAGAAATTTATCCTAAAAGTTTCCATATGCATCTAAAAGAAAGGAAGGAGCTAACTTAAAAGCAAGGTGCACAGTAAGCCCTCAATGGACTATAGTTTTGTTGTGATATGTCTGCACGTTGCATCCATCACATCCAGACTAGGTCGGGTAAGTTCCTAAAATTTAGCTTACAAATTTCATATATTTCTGAACTAACAAGATTAAGTGCTGAATTGGATTTTGAAAGAACAGTAATTAGAGTTATAATCCATTAACACCCCTACCCGACACAAAATAATCATGTAAAGAAAAGTAACTTGATGAGAGAAACTCCTATCTAATGGCATATAAGTCAAAACAGATATAACTGGGATAAAGGAAAATGTATCCTATTCGTATCCTATTCACTCACACGTAGCATCCGTTTGTTTGTGTTGAAACCCAACAAACTTTGTTGGTTAGAGATAGAGTGGAGACGTGAGCTTGTGTGTACTGTTGGTTAGAGGTGGAGTGGAAAGCATCTTGAACATCCCACACTCTACCCCTTCTCTTCTCCACATACGGATGATGCAAACATTGCCTTTGCGCAGGTGTGCCATCAGGCAGTTTATGTAATGCCTTGGAAGCGATATAAAAGTTACAGATAGGTGATACTTCCATGATGTGTACTGCAACTATGGATTATTGTCAACTCATTCAAGATTTACTAGGTAATAAAAATATTACCCTAAGAAACATGTTAAAAATCATTAAGCAAGAGGTTGTTATTGATATTTGTAGAAAGCAAAGAAATAATAAATTGTTTTAGTTATAGTTATGCATGCCACTTACCTAGCGCGCCACCTGGACAGGCCTATGGCATGCCCTGCTTTTGCAAGTCCCTGCAGCCCACCCTGGCCGCACTTTTGTGACGCCTTGCAATGACATTAGCGCAGGCTTCGATAATACTATTACCCATACCAAGAAACCATAGCTTCCTCCAAAGTTCTCAAATCATGTTACCAGTTTAAGTCGGTTCATTCTTTTTCTTTATACAAAAAGAGGAGTTGAAGCTCATCTTAGCATAATCTTTAAATCAATGGCATATATAACTTATGATTAGCATGTGTAGCCACATCATTAAAACAAGGAAAACATTGAAAAAAAATTGAACCATATACTTGCACAGTAAGATAAAGGTAGGATCAAATTTGGAGTGAAAGGCCCACAGGAAACCCTACATCACGTGTAGCTTCAATGCCATATGTCTGTATGCCCAATTATTAAACAAAAGGTAGAGTAAAGTAACTATATGAGACACTTTTTATCAAACAGCAAGGGAGAGAAAAAAAACGTATTTAAAGGATCAATCCTAGTCATTGACACCAATGAACTTGTCTGTTTCTGTCAGAACACAACAAGTTCTGTTACCTAGAGATACATATATAGTGAGGAAAATGAGCTTTGAGTAGTTAGAGATAGAGTGGAAACGTCAGCTTGAGTGTCCCTCACTCTACCCCTTCTCCACATTTGGACGATGCAAACACTACTTTTAAGCATAAGTGGCGTGTAACAGAGCATTATGGCATGGAAAGCCAAATAAACTAAAACAGAAGAAATAAAGAAAATGTGTAGAGAAAGAAAGATGTACAGGACGAGATGAACCTTGAGTTAACTTCACGCTAGTTAACAGTCCCCTGGCCCTATAATAAGGCTATAATTGTCCAATTCCATCATTATTATCACCATCACCAAATCACAAAAACACTCTCTATCGTCTCTAGACTAGAGCCCACTAGTCACCTGCACTCCCGCAGCCACACCCATATGGCTTTCTCGCAACCTGTAGCCAGTGCTGCCTCAATTCCACACGCACCACCAGGTTTCAAGTTTAGACCTACTGATGAGGAAATCGTCCTGCACTACCTCCGGCCTCGTGCGGTGAATGCGCCACTCCCGTCATCATTTATCGTAGATGTTGACGTGCTGAGCCACAATCCATGGGAGCTACTACCAGGTCGTCACCACATACACCAACCTTTTTTTCTCAAGAAACAAATATATGTGTTTATTCTAATTTCATTTCATTATTGTTCCTACTGCAACAAGATCTATGGATGGCTAAAAATTAATTACCTGCTTGTTTCTGTTGCATTGTTTTTTGCCAAACACAGAGGGGTCCATGGAGATGTCTTTTTTTTCTCAGAGAGTTCTGAAGTGGACACTTGGAAACCAATGGAATCGTGCTGCAGGTGATGGGCACTGGAAGACATCAGGCAAGGACGTGCCGATCTTTTGCAGTCGCGTCAATGGTGGAGAGCCTCTGATGATCGGGTCAAAGAAAACCCTGGTGTTCTACCATGGGAAATCAGATTTTGGTGAGAACACTGAATGGGTGATGCAGGAGTACAGCCTTGTTGGAGCCGGCCTCACACCCTGTCGTGTGATGAGGCCTGGTGGAAGCAATAACTTTGGGGAATCCAGCTCTGCTGCTGCGGCCATCACCGAGGTACATTGATTCACATCCAAAGAATTTTTTTCTTGACTGATCTCGATTGACTTTGCATATATATATATATATATACAGAGTTGAATTGGTTCATTATTTGTGTACTTCGTTGGAAGTTTTTTCTTTTTTTTTTGGGGGGGGGGGGGGGGGGGGGGGGTTGAGGTGTGTCAAGCTAATGTCACACTCTGCTCCTTCCAAATTTGCCATGTGGGTGCCTCTGGCGGGATCATCCAAAGATTCGAAATTATGGTATAAAAAGGGTTTCTTTGTTGGTTTCCTTACGAGTAAGCTTGACTACTGATCCAACAGTTAGCACGTGTCGCCATCCTGTTTCTCATGCTCCTACCAGATTTGCGGTGTGGGTGAAAGGAGTCAGTCATCCTCTCGCGGGATCATCCAAAGATTCGAAATTATAGTATAAAAAGGGTTTCTTTGTCGATTTCCTTACGAGTAAGTTTGACTACCGATCCAATAGTTAGCACGTGTCGCCATCCTATTTCTCGTGCTCCTACCAAATTTGTGGTGTGGGTGAAAGGAGTCGGTCATCCTCTAGCGGGATCATCCGAAGATTCAAAATTATAGTATAAAAAGGGTTTCTTTGTCGGTTTTCTTATGAGTAAGCTTGACTACCGATCCAACAGTTAGCACGTGTCGTCACCCTGTTTCTCGTGGGTTGTTTTCAATCACATTTCCGGCACTGATTCTAATATAGAAATTTTGTTACAGAGCATATCAAAAACTATTTGTTTCGTGTTGACCGTTTTTCACTCATAAGATAAATATGATGATAAAAAATTAGTTATGCCATCCAGTTCAGTTATTCGTACATAACTAACCTCAAACTCAGTTTGTGTGTCAAGCATATATAGTTGCTCTTCTGATGTAGGAATTCATTATTATTAACAGTGTTCTAACCATGTCCGCAGAAAAATGATAATCTATCTGAAGCTCTCAACAATGCCAAGGTTCCAGTCCTGGTAAATCCAAATGAATCTTGGGTTGTCTGCCGCATCTACAAGAAGAAGAAGCACATGCCACGTGTCGTCACTCAGGTTTACAACATTGCAGAGGGAGGGCAGGTCCCCTTCTACAACTTCCTTGAGCAGGGAAATTCCAAGGGAATCGCCAGCTCAAACAGCCTCACCGACATACCATTACAGAATGCAAAGGATGATGAAGAGGGTAGGGATCGCAGGACCAACGTGGAGGCAAACTCCAGAGGGGTGAGCAAGTGAATGAGGATATCAGCCATGTCGCATGACTGTGAGAAGGATAATAATATTGTGTAATAAGGTGTTGGAGTCATGTCGTAATAGAACACCGCCGGTTGACTTTGGTACGCGGTTCAGCTATCTTTACTTCAAATGAAGTGCCCCCATATGGATCTTTGGTCTGATAGTGTCCTAAATGCTATATGTCGCTGAAACATTACAACATATCTGTGTTTGCATTCTTGCAAATACTAAGTTAGCACCTAATTGAGACTCTTAATTATGTACCCACCATTGCATAATTTGCATTATCTTTCCTTATTTTGGTATTTTCCTCTATTTATCTTCTCTTTGATACTATTTGTATGTTATGGGATCATGAAACTTTGGGAACGATACTGTGCTAGCCAAAAGGATTGATAACATTAGACCAAACAAAAGCACCCAGTGAGGATCCATGTAATTCGCCTCATCCCAATTGAATGATTTCTCATTATAGGCCATTAGTTACATCAACAAAATAATCAAAAAAATTATTTTATCAGGAGATATGTTTTTGAACTCTTAAAAACCACAGGTGACCTACATTCTTCTAGGAAACAGAAACAAAAAAAAAGTGCCATACTGCAGAAGGAGGAAAACTCAAGTGAGGGAAAAGGAAAAATGTAAAGAAACAAAGAGAGCAGAATCTATATCTTCTTCTAACTTTTTGCTCTTATATTGTTGTGTAGATAGAAAAGGACATACTTGAGATTGGAGTAATGAGTTGGAGTCCCCATTACTCTATGTGGTGCCCTGCGGATAATAAAGTTGGGCTCGACCAAAGATTTCTCTATCAGAGAAGTCATATAAATAGACCCTAGAGCCGGTCCAGTGGCACAGGCACCGGATGCGCGGTTCATTTGACTAGTCAACAGTCAAGGTTGTTCGATGTAGTCACTCGGATTGATGCACCGTCAATCCAGCATCAGCAAGCGAGCAGTCACGTGCTTCACAAAAATCTTATGCATCCTCCAGCCCGTGCATGGGAACACGTGTGGGAGATGGCTTCAAAGGCATGCTCTCCTGAGTACCTGTGCTCGCAGCAAGTCAGGATAGCAATTTCCCCTGTGGGGATGGGCCCCCACTAGGAACAGCCCTAACCGGGGATGGGGATGGAGCTCAATTGGGCCCATGGAGCTTGCTGGATGGGACCTGGATCAATATCGGGGCAGCGCCGGGATGGAATTTGCCCCGCCGGGTCCACGAGGCCCAAAATAACAGCAAATTATCCCATCATTGCATGTTTTCATGGCCCAATACTAGTCCATTTTCTGCTGCTGCTATGACCAGTCCCAAGCCGCGTGAGAATCCAAACCACCTGGAGCCCTCAAAGCCCATACACCGCCGTGTGACTTGTTCTTGAGTCGCGATAGAGAAAGAGCAGCGGACATTATGGCGGCGGCAGCGGCAGCAGCAGCAGGCAAAGATAGAAGCCGTAGGATGACGCATGAGAACTGCGTGCCTGCGAGACGAGGGGAGCTCAGATATCAGATCCACGCGAGCACTTACATCCTCAACTTCAAATCCTAGTAGTAAGTTGGAAAGGTTATCTGCCTGTATTGTGCTGCTGGATGTTGTTCTTCCGCCAATACAGATCTCCATCGATTGGAATTGCTGGTGGCTACTGCTTTGCATGGACAAATGCTCGAGCACCTGATTATTGAGATTGTTTCATTTGCTTGGTGGTTGATTCTGAATCTGCATTTTCAGATGAACTCTCAAAAAATTTCTGATGGCGGAGGTGCCAGTGATGTTGTGCTTGTCCGCTCCAGGTGATCTTGTTGCTCTATGGAGTCGTGGTGGAGTCGCGATGGGAGGGAGTCAGGCACTGTAGGAGACCCGACGGAGATCGAGGATCCCTCGGGGCCGGGAGACATATTGCCTTTTTCTCACGAGCTTCGTAAGTATCTGCAGCAGATTACTCATCTTTCATATTCTATATATTTTCTCTCGTTATTGTTCATAGCATTTTTTTAAGTGTCATAGCAGATTACTCAATAGATAACGTGCAGGGAGTAATCCCCCTATGTTTAAGCAAGAGGAAGGTGTGTTTTAGCGACCACCAAAATTTTTTTTGGTATTGACGATAAAATTGGTAATCTGCTAGAGCACCTCTCGTTACCAAAAGAACAGTTTTTGGTATTGAGGAGAGAAATGAGTAATTTGCTGGAGTAAAGCCCCCGTATCATAGACGGTTACTAACTGTCTAGCTGATATAGATATATGCACATTCCTTAAAGTTGTTCTATAGGACAACATCTATAGGACAACATCTGTGCTCGTATAACATTAAATTGATTACCAACATACCATGCAGACCAAGAGAAAGTTGAATATCCAATGGAGTTGGCCTTTTACAAATGTATTCTCTTCTCCTTCTGCCAATAGTTTGTAGCACTACCCTACTTCATGGGATCTTCAATGTGGATTTATTCAGATATATGTGACGGGGAATAATTGGTGCTGAATTCAAGTCGAGGAAGTAGTATTCGAGGTGCTGTGAACGTCTGTTCTACAATATGATAGACGAATTAATTGAAATCGACTCTACTAGAATATACCTTATTTACGTACATATTTGACATGGCAGAAGAGCTAGATTTGTTTTGCAAAATCAGCTATGCTGGTTGTTAGCTAACTGATGGCACATGACTCACACATGTGTTTTAGAGACTAACACATATTTTAGACTTATAAAACTGATATATCTGATTGTGGTTAGTGATATGGTTCAGGAACACACGAATTTTCCGAAACAAAGGTGGAACCTATAAATAGATACAACCCTCTAGCCTCAATATTATGAGCGGCATCACGGATAAGATAGAGAAATAGATGTAAGATCACATTGATGTACGAAACCGTGCAACTGAACGTCACATGGAAGGTGATCACATCCATTAATTTCTCTTGCTATAGCCTTGACATGTTTGAACCTACATGTGGGGTTGCATGTTTTCCCTGGTCGCATTTTATCCATTCCCTTGAATTTTATTTTTTAAAATAATTAGCAAGACATTAAACCAAAAAATTTGCTGACGAGCAACAGCTAGGACTTTTTGCCAAGGCCCAACAGCAGGTTTGATTCGCCTGGTCGCTGGGCTGTGTCTGGGACCCTGCACGAGCATGTAGGCTGTTTGGCCCAGTGTATAAATAAGCCCGCTTCACTCGGCTCAGTGTGTCTGGCCCAGTGTGCTAACTCAAGGGCGCTCTGGATTCCTGGGCTGCTATTTCCTGCAGGCTGTCTGGCCCAGTGTGTCGATGAGCCCGTTTCACTCGGCTCAAAAACGATATTTCAGTATTGCCAGCATGTCTCTTGTCTCCTTCAAAAAAAAGCGTGTCTATTGTCATTTGTCAAACTGTGTCTAACAAGCTAGCTGGCTTACTCTAGAATTGCTTCACCTCTTTCCAAAGAAAAACAAGACTATCTAAGTACCAGATATTCGTACTTGTTGATACCACATTATTAGCTGCTTCAGATCAACAAATGTTGTTGTTTAGATACATCAACTTTGCAATTTGCATCTAGACCCCAATTTTATCGCAGGGCCCACATACCACCAATAAACAACATTCGTATTAATTCACATCACATTGGTCACTTGTAAATTGTAAATCAAAGAGAGAAGAAAACAAGAGAAAACTGAAAAATAAAACGAATAAAAAATGCAGTGTCGACCCACCATGCACCAATTTCACCAGCCCCTTTGATCTTCCGACCGTACTAACACAACAACAGACCATGCGTGTTTATATATATATATAAATAAATTTATGTGGCGAGCGCTTGATGATCGAGTCCAGTCAGTTAGCTGCCATGGCGGCCTGGGAGCGGATGGTCTTGGGGTAGAGGAACTTCTTCCCGCCGACGGCCTCGAGGATCTTCTTGCTCAGCGCGGCGCCGCCGTCCTGCTCCCCGGACTTGGACACGTAGAACGTCCGGGAGAACCAGTCCACCAGCTCCGGCGCCGCGCACATCACCATGTGGAACGGCCAGTACCACCCGGGCCACGTCACGTAGTAGTCTCCGCGCCGCACGCTCGCCACCACCACCGCCGCCAGCGACTCCGTCTTGCCCACCGGCAGCGGCCCGACATTGATCTGCACACATGTGTGCATGCTCCTCCTCTTCAATGGTAAAAATGTACAGTGAATGTTGAGGAGAGGAGAGGGATAGGAGCTTACGTCGCGGGCCTCCTCGTCGATGCCGACATGGCCGTCCTTCTGGAGGCCCTTGCCCTTGGTGAGGTTGGAGACGACGTACCCCGGCATCAGGATGGTGACCCGGACGTGGGACCCCAGCTCAGCCCTCAGGGTCTCGTAGAACCGAATCACAGCTCCTTTGCTTGCCTGAAAAATTATACAATCCAAAATCTAATTAGGCATGCAACAGCTGATGTGTAGACCTACTGCGATCTGAATTCTCAGAATCAATGTCGCATCTGGCGACAGAAATTAAAGAATTTATGTTCATGTAGGGCACTACTACTCTTAAGTCCTGACTGACGTAGTGACACATGCATCCAATCAAACTAACTAGGTAGCTGAACTAAATCATGTCTGATCATTCTAGATCGCCAGCCTGCTTCTGTCAATAATTAGATCACCAGATTCATCTGTATGTAGTTGGTGTAGTTGGCACACCCACACATGGTGTTTGGTGAGCAGAATTAGTAGCTTACGTTGTAGAAGCTCATCCTGGCGGTAGGCACCCTGCCGGCGACGGAGGAGGTGACGACGATGTTCCCGCGGCTAGCCTTGAGGTACGGCAGTGCGAAGTAGGTCGGGTAGACGGCGCCCCAGAAGTTTAGATCCTGCAGGCATACACCCCATCACAAAATGTTCAAGTAACAGACATATTGACATAAAAAAGTAGTAGCACAAAGATTTTTTAGATGTGAAAATGATGACACCAAATTGACTTGGAAATGCGCTATAAATTCGAAAGCTAATCCAATTTAATTGGCTGGCTGTAGCGTTGAAGGCTCTACAGTGGAGGACTTGTCTATTGGAGAGAATGTTTAAGTTGTGGTCGCTGATAGGCGCATATAAATGCATCATGTAACGGTGGGTGAGTGCGACGTGAATCTAAGAATCCACGACCCATTGGTTCAGGTTCTAAAATCAGAAGAAAAAAAAGAATACAAAGGGTCGTCATTAGTTTTTCTGGGCGTGGGAAAATCCAAACTTTGGTGTAGAGAGAAATATATATATCAATGATCTGCAATTTTCTCATGAAAATATTCCCAACTAAGGCAAGAGTAGTTTTGTCGAGTAGATCTCTTACGATGACATTGTGGAAGGCGGTTATGTTGGTGATTTCTTCAAAGAAGCAGCTGGACCAGATTCCCGCGTTGGCAACCAGGTGGTTCACTGTGGAAACATACATCACAGTTAGTACGAATTACAAAGGACAAGAAAGAAACACAGCATTGAGTATCACGCTAGCTGAGTTTCTATTTTAACTTAAAATACAGATATTCTTGAACCATTTCACCATCAAACAAAAAAAAACTGCAATAATTTGGAGCAGGTACTAAAATCTATTATTCCCTTTATTTAAAAGGGTATAGGATACCGAATATTTATATGTAGCTAGTCTTGTTTAGATTTAGACTGCATGACCAATACTTACAAACGTGCTACTCTTTTAATTTGTGATACTCTCTTAAATTACTTGGTAGGATTAAACAACAAATGATTAACAAGATGAAGGATCCTCTTGCTGGTACTACTTTAGGCTGGCTTGTAAGTAGCTCTAACATTCCTATCAACCAAATTGGACGACAAAACCTTCACTTCACTATCCCTGAATGCAATTTGCACCCACATGGTCCTGGGCCAGCTACCCTCATCTACCAGTGACCTGGACTGTATCAAGGGTTGATGATTACAGGGAATTTCATTTATTAGTTTATTTGTAACTACTGATTCCAAGCAAAACTAGAATAGGCACTATTACCTCCCAAATAGATGGTACGACTCCCCAATCGATCTACTAGACTTTTTTTTTCTTTATCAGGCACTATTAGTTGTACCTTAGTACTATAAAGAATTGTGCGCGAGAGCCTCTCTTGAGACGGCTTCTAGATTTTGGAAGTCCCTCTTTAGTAATGAAATTGGGTACTGCATATATAGTAGCCTATGGCCCTAGATGTTGTGTCATCTGGGGAACGAACACTACTAACGCTTGCACGCAACAAATGATTCATCAAGGACAGGCATTTAATTTAGTAGTAAAATACTTCGACTTTTGTTGAATCGTAGTACTAGCCTATCAAGTGTTCCTGCAGGCCGCAGAAAGAAAGAAAAACCGAAAACACCAAATGTATTCAGCAGCCCTACTCCAGCACCTAGCCGTGATTCAGTTGACTGGAAGAGAAGAAGCTGGAACATTAGAGGCACCTTTTATAGATAACACGGACGTGAAACAAACTCGAGACAGTTGCACGCCTAGGTTGTGCAGCTTGGATGTTCAGTTCAGTAAACTGTGCTACTACTGTTCATCACTACTCCTACCAATTAAGCAGTGACATCTACCAACCGGCAAGATATGATCCTTGCACTGGCGGTGACACTTCCGGCCACCGTAACCACTCAACCTCACGTGACGTCCTTGTTAACTTCGTAAACGTCGTGTTTGTACAGCATTAAAGGGGCAGGAATTTGAGATAGATGGATATATATAAATATATAAATTGATGGACGTACGCTTGCCAAAGTGTGCGACGGTCTCCTCGACGGCGCGCTTGGCCTCGTCCACCTTGGTGATGTCGGCCGGCACGACCAGCACGTCGGGCGCGCCGAGGTCGCGCGCCGTCTTGGCCACGGCGCGCAGCGCGATCTCCGTCCGCGCCACCAGCGCCACGCACGCGCCCTTCCTCGCGTACTCGTACACCAGGTGCTGTGGATTTATATACATCATCAGATTCACAAGAGTTCATCAGCTCCCAGATCGATCATGGGATATGCAGATGGTTAGCAAATGATACCAACTGTGTAGCACAAAAGCCAAAAACCTTACTGCCCTTTCCAGACTCCTGTAACACGCTCTGACCGAAAGAACAGATTTCGATCTAATTAAATTGTTAGGCTTTTTAAACAACGACGAGTCACTTTTGTGTAATTCTGAAGTTTCGAGATTCTGAAAGCATGCAGTGCTCCTGTGGCTACCGCTGTACACATTTTTCATCACTCTCAGATGTGTACCCTTCTAGCTTCTACTGTGTCGATCTGGCACCGTTTGGTTCACATCACGAAATGAAGATGGGAGGACAGGGAACAGTAACTACTAGGACTCGCAGCTATAGCAGACGGTGTTACGACTGATGGTTCAGGGTCGCCATGAATGGGCTTGCATTGTTTCCAGTGACTGTAGAGCCACATGCAGCTGGGGCTCAGGAGCTAGCAATCGCAATCCATCGGTGCTCTGTCAGCTGGGGATTGCTTTTCATTTCGGCAGCCATGGATAGCACTGATTGCACGCCAAGAACTGCATGCAATGCAACCACAGGTTTCCGGAGAGGTCCATGCATGCTGCCAGGAGTTATGAGACGGCCGGTGCAAAATTTATGACTTAGCGCCAGGGGGATCCAACGACCCTGATAAACAGCTGCGCGCAACATCAGCTTCCAACATCGACGTTAATAGCAATCAACAATTCCCACAGTGAACTTTTAGGTCTCTTGCATGGGTATTTTTTCTCTAGAAGTCAGACAGCATTTATAAGCTTGTTCAGTAAGTAGTCAAATAATTTGCATGTTTCAAAATTAAAAGCTGTACCAGTACATTCATATTCACTTCTCTTTTTGGTAAGGGATGATTTTAGTAGATAAAGCTTACTTCTTAACACTTTTTCAAATCCTAATGAACTCTTATAAAAACATTAGAGTACTGGTATCAGATGTACCCCTTGTTACGCTGTAGTTTAAAAATCATTTTTTGTGTACTTACCTTCTATTGTTGCTTGTTTTTTTTCCCTGAAGAAAAGGATCGATGTAGTTTTTCTAGCTAGTGTGTGATGCTAGAGCTAGACCAGGCGACTTGTTGCCCGGCCTTATTTTGATACGGTTTCGCATAGTCTATCATGGCCCGGGACCCTGCCTTTATTCTTGAAGAAGATAGGAGTCAATTGCGGTGTTAAAAGGGTTCCGTTTCATTGGGTCACTAAGGGTTGGTGTTCATAAATTAGATGCGCTAGCTGAGCGGGAGATTTTTCATGGAAGATCTATCCCAACTAATGCTAATATATTTATATGGCGGCAAGTGTACTGATTGGTGCTTTACTATTTTTGTGGACGCGAATGCGTGCTGCCTGTGCAAAGATCCATCATCACGTAAACAGACTTCATCAGCTCATCTTGCTTAAGCTATTATTACTAATGACATCTTCAAAAATAAATGAAAAGTTTTTCTCTAAAAAAATAAAAGAAAAGTCTTAGCAAAAGACAAAGCTATGTGGGAAAGAAATTTAACTTGTTCACCATTATGGAAAAAAAAGTCTCATCTCCCAAATATAAACAGCTAGAGAACAGCAAATAGTTGCATGCTATGCTACCACCTAATTAGCAAGGCTAAAAATGTCTGGCAAGGTGTTTATATGGCCCTAACACGTGCAACGGTGTGATTAGATTCCCTCATAATTGGATCATGCGCGCACGTCGCAATCGTCACAGGTGCAGATTTATAGACACACCCTGCAGCTACGTTCTTGTGTGAGGCCCAGTAGTAGCCTGTACTAGCTACTTCCATCATCGCTCGGAAAAGAATGCAGCAGCTAACCTTTGTGAGCTTCAGATTCAGAGCAGCACAAAGGTAGGTCACCAAACAAATCAAGAGTACTCCCATGCATATGGTTTCTAAACCGCATTACACCGAGTTCAACCACCCCTGCATATATATAAAAGCTGCACCGTCCCGTTCCGTGCCACCAGGACGGCCTCAACTTCTAAAACCAAGCCGATCAAACACAACCCTTGGAGGAAGAGTACCACACAATCTTTTTTCAAAAAAAGAAGAAGAAGAAAAGAAGCAAGGGAAGCAGCTGCGTCTCTGAAAACTATAAAGCCTTGCATGTACTGTACAAGCATTCACGCCTAGTAAAAGACCTCAGGCTCTGACAGCCGGCACCGGCCGGGTCGTCATCTTCCGCCCCAGAGCAAATGCACTGAGCAGATAGACGGAGGAGAGACCGTACGTGCAGATGCGAGCTAGAGCTAGCAGCTAGCAGTGACTGATGTATTGAGAACTGACGACTGACCTCGCCGATGCCGGAGGAGGCGCCGGTGACGAGCACGACCTTGCCGCGGAGGTCCTCGCCCCTGGCGAATGGGCGGACGAAGACGCGGGCGAGGAGGCGGCAGAGGGACGCCGCCGGGAGGTAGACGAGGAGCACCAACGCGAGGCCCACGTGCATGAAGCAGCTCAGGAACACGTTCACCGCCGCCTCCTTGCTCATCTTGCCGGCCGGCTTAACGATCTAGCTCTGTGCGCTCTCGCCTTCCTTCTTGGCTTGCTCGCCGCCCGGCCGCCCGGCCTCCCCTCCTTTACAAGAAGCAACGGCGGTGGTAGCGCAGCGGAAGAGAAGAAGAAGGTTCAGGTGGAGGAGAGGCGGCGGCGGCGGGCGGTGTCGGAGCCCGCGGGGGTGCGTATTTATGGGCTGCCGGCTGGCCGGGGAGGCTGGCTGGGAATTGATGGGTGGGTGGGGGTTGCTGCACGTATAGGGGAACACATACGATATAATAATACGGCAATTTATTCCAAACAAATTTCTTTTTTTTTTCCCTCTAGAGTCTAGACGACGACCACCCGTGGAGTCAGTAGTGGTCAATGTATGCCCGTGTACAGGAGCGAGCCCTGTTTTCTTGGCTCGCCGTGGCTGGTGGTGATGGGATGCAACCTCAGACGGGGTCCAGATCCGTGTAGCTAGTGTTGCGGCCAGGGAGGTCGATCAGGTAGCGGTGGCCGGAGTAAATGCCGGCCGCCGCCGTCGTCACGAGCTCGATCAGCCATGCCCATTCCGCCCCACGGGCGCCGCGCTGGCCTAGCTTCCAGTATGCCCTAGATTGTTGGAGATTCGATAGGGTTTACTGCCTACGCGTGCTTACCTTGCGATTATTACCCTGGTAATAAAATGATAGAACGTACGCCTGCAAACCTGATGATCGATCGAGGCTTGCACGGAGTACAGATGAGAGAGGCGCAGCCAGCTAGCCAGTGCTGCCAGGACGTACGGGTAAGAATAACCAGCCGACGAAGAGTCCAGAAGGCAACTGCTCACCAAACAACCGCAAGAATTTACTGCCTCGATCGGTGCCCTAGCGGCGCCGTGGTAAATATAGGATTGAATGCGACAGACATCCACATCTTGAAAAAAGCCGAAAGCCGCTGACGGTCAAATTGAAGGATTCAATTCTGAGCGCCGTGCTTAACTCTGCCATGATTGTTGTTATCTCTGCAAGTACTGGCCGATGGTGTGGTGGTGATGTGTTTCAAACATATCTTCACAATATATGAAATTTGATTTTTTTCCCCCTAAACTAAATGCTTTTCATTCTTGAATGGAAGACACGTATTATGTGGAGTACTTTTTTGTCAGATTCGAAAACTACACATAACGAGTGACAAAAAAATAGTAGGTTCCCAGAAAATGTGGTTCAGAGTATAACGGCGCAGAGAAGCATGCACATGTTCCCCTACATGCTCCAACAGTATTGTTATATGTCAAGTCCATACAGCAGGACATGCGCAGGGGAGGGTGGTTGGGTTGGTGAAGTTCAGCTGAGCAGATTCAATGGAGTGGCGCAGGTGTCCCTAGTGCCGTGCCGTGGTCACCCCACCCCTCGGCAGTCAGCTACACCCCGGGGCGTCGGAGCAGCGGCCGGCCGGCGAGCGGCGACGACCCTCGGGTCCAGCGACGCGGGGTGCCCGGCCGGCGACTTGAATGCGTGCAGGCAACTGCATCTGCAAAGCCTGCGAGACACCGGAGGAAGTAGCAGCCTGCTGCACGCAAGCCGCGACGGAAAGCTGGGGCCGATCGGAGACGATGGCCGTCGACCGTCGCGTGTCACCCTTTGACGGGGAGACCGGTCGAGCCGGACATCTTCTGCCACCTTTTGTTGTCTTATATCCGCTTGACCGTCAGCTAGGTCATCTGCACGACACTTTTATTTGACCTTCAGCTGCCTTGGTCGTCGTCTGACGCATCGGCGACGCATGCCTTAAGCTTGTTCTTCGTGTATAAACTTTTTGACTGATTTTGGTGTGCTGGATCGAAACCGGCTAGGTCGATACATCGCTTCGCTTCAGGGATGGGATCGATGCAGGCGCGTCGTGTGGGTGCCGAAAATGACCGCAGGGTCGCTTTATGCCGACCTCACTGCTGATGGCCGGCGAGCGAGCAGCTGTTGGCAAAGTGAATCCACTAGTTCCGTCGTCCAGCTAGCCGCGGGCCCTGCTAACCTGCTAGCCCATGCTGCCGAAGATGGCTGCAGGGACCAATTCAACCTCGACCAGCAAAGCATGGGGCACAGGGCTAGTCAAAGACGAGTACACGATAGGACGCCGACCTCACTGACCGGTGCCGAGGCAGCTAGCTACTGGCAGGTTCAACTCGACCGTAGCCACCGGCCTGCTGCCGCCCATGCTGGTACAGATGGCCGCAGCGACCAATTCAACCTCGAGCGCACAGCAGGCATCATCTCACACTGTCACACAATAACCATCAGATCAACGACATGGCTGGCTCAAGCGAGAAGCGACACGGACTGACGGTGGGTCGGCGTGCTCGAGATTCACCATGGCGCCCGGTCGCGGCGGCTGACGAGAAGGGAAGGGAGGTGCCGAGAAGAACCCGTTACTAATGACCTGAGTACGTAGCCACGGCCGCCGCCACCGACGACGACGAGGAGCTGATCGATCCGACGAGCACGTCGCCGTCGACCGGCATTGACCGCATCAAACCACGGGCACTACTATCACTCTGGTCCACGGAATGCACACACCCAGACCCAGTTTATTCGTCACGTCTCCTATAATCTAGTTACTCGTTCCGCAGATACAGGCCGGCGGGTCGGGCGGCAGCGATGGCTGCGTGGCAGCACGCATCGCCCCGCCGCCCACGACGCGCAATCGATGAACCGGTCGCCTCGTCCCGTCTCCGTCTCCGTCGCCGGCGCCATCGTGCAAGCCGGCCGAGGCCCGACAGAGCGCCGCGCCGCCACCATCGCAAGATACGCGGTGCATTCAGCAACCAGTGAAAGTGGCCAATCTCGATCTAGACTACATACATCTTGAGCCGACCGTCGTCGACGACACCGCGTCACAATCGGAGACCATTCGCTGCAAATAAAACCCCGCGAAAAGATCGCAATAGCAGGCAGGAGCTGTTGCTCCGATCGATCCGGGTGTTTTGATCATCTGACAACAAAGTTCCTTGGAATCATGTGCTGCAATTGATCCACGCATCACCGTCTGCTCCATTGATCCTCATCAAGCCCGGGCCGCCCCCGTCCACAGATTCCGGAGCTAGCTAGCTGCACCCAGTGCCGGCTGCATCATACCTATAGAGCTCTGCCCGGCCGGCCATGACGCGCGCGCAATGAATCCGGTCGCCTCGCCTCGTCTTGTCGTAGTTTCTGTCGGCGCGCCTCCGTCTCGGCGTCCCTGTCGCCGGCGACTCGACGAGGGAGGCCATGGCTCCGGGCGTCTCCCCGTTGGCCCGCTCTCCCTCCGCCCATGCCCATATATCCTGGGAAGGGTGTTCCCTCTTCAATAGCCAACCGTCCCTGTACCGTACGTGTGCTGCAGAGGCTCCGGCGGCGCTGCTTGCGCCCGTTGACGTGCGTGTGAGTCCCGTGGCGTCTCCGGTGACGAGCAGTTCACGGCATGGGTCTGACTCTGACTGATTGCGACTGGGGATCAGGTAATGACAACAATGATTTAGGGTGCGGCAATTATTAGTTAGGGAGGAGTGTTCTTCAGAAGGCCGGGTTGAGAAGATAATACAGGGTTTCTAGCTGCTCAATAATTCCAGTGTTACGTACTCTCTCGGTAGATTTTACTATACATCTAGACATATATTATATGTATAATAAAAAGTATGCATCTTGAAAAACTAAAACGATAAATAATTTGGGACGGAAGAAGTATGTCACAACCTGACAGTGGAAACTGCTTCTCAGCGGATAAGTTTTGGCTAGTCGGGAATCCATGCCTTCGAATCTTAGCTTCGCCCCCTCAAAAAAAAGTATTTTCCCCCTCAAAAAAGATATTTCCCCCTAAAAAAAATCTTAGCTTCGAAGATTAGGTTGAACCTTCTAGCATTGTTATGATAATCCACTATGAAGTGTGTTTATTGTCTCCGAGCATGGGCATTCAGCTAGTAAAAGTAAGTGACGGCGTACATGTATCCCGTTTCTATGAGCCCGCTCTCGCCTCTCGGTCATGCCACGAAAGGGGTGTTGGATCCCCAGAGCAAACCTAGAAGCGGAATAACTTACATGTAATGTATTTGGCTTCTTCCACATGGAGCCACAATAATACTCCCTCCATCCCAAATTATTATCGTTTTAGCTTTTCTAGGTTCATAGATTTTGCTATACACCTAGACATAATATATATGTAGATACATAATAAAAACTATGTATGTAAAAAAGTCAAAACGACTAATAATTTAGGACGGAGGGAGTAATATTTAATTTCCCATCACATACGGGATATTGGAACCATCCAACAATCTCATTCAGGGATATTGGAACCATCCAACAATCTCATTCATTTTGGATCGCAGCTGTTTATCTATGTTGCACGTGTAGTATGTAAAATTTAAAATATACGTGAGTGAGGGATATGTATATATATGCGAGGGATAGTATGTGCATGTATACCTAATTATTCATCATATGCCGCTACAGTTGTACCTACACGAGAGGTAGTGTTCTTCCTTATCTTTAGTATAATTAGTAGTTGCCTAGTTGGGTGGGCCGTTTCGAACATGAAGGCAGTGCCTTGATTTGAACAGCAGCAAGCAACGTGCGTTGGAACCACTTGATCATGTGCGGCCCGCCGGCTGCTGCCACGTACTCGATCGATCGGTCGAAATCACTTGGCCCGCGCTGGGCACTCCACCCAGATGGCACTCGATCCCCAGCTCCGCCGGCGACCTTTCTCTGGAGCTACGAGCAGTAGTGGCTGCTCGCCCATGACGCGTAATCAATCGGCCGGCGCTGTCTCGTCTCTGTCGCCGGCGCCGGCGAGGCCATGGATCCCGTCCAGGATAGATGCTGCCCATGCTCAACCTCTTCATCAATGGCCGCCTGTTCAGTTGCTGATGCGGGGAGACGGGTACACTCTACACCTTATGCTGCGTGCACGTGTCCGTGGATGCAGTCGGCAATTGCGCGTACAGCCGCAGGGGTTTGTTTGGCCACGATCCGGAGAACTTTGCTACCAACAGTGATTTAGGTTTGAGCAATCATGTGCCATGCATCAGGGTTGCGAATGAATTGGCGGCGTGTCTTTGGCGTTTAGGTCGTTGCCCGACTCCATATTTGGCCATTTCCTCTTTATTTTTAGCAGAAGTTTTACAAAGCAACGTACGGATATTTAACTAGTTCTTTAACAAACAAACGGAATTGGTTGTTGACTACGTGGACACGGAGCCATCTGTGATGCAGTGCGATTCGGCCACTTCCTTCATTGTATTGAAGTGGGATTTTGAGCTAGACAGAGCTTAGGCAATCCTATGCTAAGACACTACATCCATTTTTTATACTTGCTATATATCGAACTATGTTCCAATGCATAGTTTCTTAAAAATAAATTATCCTCCGGTTCTCTCTTTTGATAACTCTATCGCTCTTCTTTCTTTTTTTTCTCGCATAGACATTGTTTCATGCATAAGAAATTATTTTCTTTTCCCTCAGTGCTCTTGCCACCATAGAAAACTTTCTTTCGATAAGAGAAATTTTATGGAAATCAAATAATATTACATCGAGATGATACAACAATGCTTGAATAAATTCCCGGCCTCTGCCTGAAAGACACACAACTTATCCATAGAGAGATAAGCAAGCACTCTAATCACTATCAATCCGTAAACTAGACCGCCACCTATGTGCCTGTGTAAAAAAGTCCTGCCCATTAGTGCCAATCGCTCAGAGGCGCACTGCAACTGAATCTTGAATCTTGTGTAGTAGGCTTATGGAGAATAGCCTATGTACGAAGCTAGTGCGAAATTGTGAAGATAATAAAAAAAAGAAGTTTGTTTGTTTTCGAAGATTAACGCATTATAACACAACCACGCAGACTAACATGTAGCCGCTGCTCCAAGTAATACTGGAGGTTTGAATTCGCTATCAATTCCTCTCATCCAATTCTCAAACATGTGTTTCACATTGCGAGGCTTCGGAAGATCACAAGGCGCATGTAGTGCTGCTGCTGCCAATACCAAACATAGAAAACTGCTTACACGACAAACTATTTAATGTTGTAGAAACTATTCTACTCAGCGGTTTGGAACTGCCCAAGAGGAGTCCAGTCGCTCCATTATGGTACTAACTTCAAGGAAAACAAACTAATTAATGGGTCTCCTATTCATCTAAGCCACGGGGTCTCCTGTTTATCCTTTATAGGTCTCGGCACACGCTGCTCCTTGCCTCCCATGCACGCCCGTACCAGGCTGACAGACCCTCCAGAAAACACAAGGGCAGCATGTTCAGATTGGAAAAGCAGGGGACATAATGACAAAGTTAGAAAAAGAGAGGCACATTAGCAGTTACAGCCGCAAAGTAAGGGTAAGGACGCAATTACATCAAAATATGAACCATCATATTTTAACACCTCCGATATCCGTAAGCACATAATCATAGAAAGAATCAACTGTTGATATTGATGCAGTGTGATCCAGATCATACTTTTGG
This sequence comes from Panicum miliaceum, assembly GCA_032594955.1. Lineage (NCBI taxonomy): Eukaryota > Viridiplantae > Streptophyta > Magnoliopsida > Poales > Poaceae > Panicum > Panicum miliaceum. The sequence continues at coordinate 25,197,910 of CM064072.1, read as the reverse complement.
CAATTATTAGTATTTTGTTACAGTATATCTAAAAACGTACAACCCATTGGTTTGTTTTCCTTGTAGCTAGTACCCGTGGCACATGAAGAAATGCTATGAACAAGAAAAATATACTTCATCTCTCGGTTGGCTGCACGTATCATAGAACTGATAGATCCGTAAAAGCAAACAATGGCACTTCAAATAGAGAGGGAAAAAAAATTAAGGACCACACATCTTGCGTATCGGCACTGATTTGGAGTGATGAACAGCAAGATCAGGGTGTCCAACTGCCGATTCATAGGGCGGCCTCTCGTGTGCCACGACTGCCGATCAATGCTGACATTGCCCTAAACCTGCTCCTCTGTTCCCTCTTGTTGTGAAGTGATGAACATTCCGATGCATGGTCCCCTTATTCCTTGTACTAAATTGTAATGGATTCAACTAATTTGGTCATGCCACATTCTGACAGACTAATCTCAAAACCTCCAAAAACTCAAACTGTATCTTCTTGTTTCGATGCAAACAATCTCCTAAACTATCATTGAAGTGTATGCACAACTTAGTACTTCACAAGTATATCTTTTCGCAAAAAAAAAAAGAATAGTACACAAGTTTATGCACTAAGATCTACAAATTCGTAGACGAAATAAAATGTGATCACCCAGAACGTACAGAGGAGCATGTTCCTACACAAATCACTTCGGCCGGCCACCAGAATGAAAACATATACGCATAATAACAATCAATGTGTGATGTTAGTATGAAGAAAGTATTCAATTTACAGGTGGGAGTACGAAGTTATCTCATTATATTAGGTCACATCTGTTTGTCCATCTGCTCATGATGCCTGATGCTTATATCAATCTGTCCCGGCAGTCTGGACATGCATGGCGATCCACCATCAATCTTTTAGAGCTGCCCACCAGTCCAATTAGCTCATTTTCTTCAATGCGCAACTGCCGGAGCTGCCAATCTGTTGGCCAAAAGTGAGTTCATGCATTGTTGGTGCAAACATTATTTCCGTTTTTCCCCGGATGCCTTTCTATTTTGCTCTCGTCAATTTTTCTTCTTGGTTGATTTTATAAGGGTGGCACGGAGTGATTTTATACTGAATTGTTATAATAGTTTCAATTTTTCTTTATATTGTATTATCATCATGGCACTGTTACAACACGATTATTTGAGAAATAAACCCATTGTTAAATATGAAAATAAACAAAAAAAGCACTTCATATAGTTAATACAGTGCCATATGTACACCAAAACTTGCCTTAGAAAAACGTTGAACATTAGTTACAAATAAAGAGTAAATCATATAACAGATCATGAGGAATTTTAAAACACTAAAAGGAAATATGACTTTTTCCACCTTAAAAAGTTATTGCAAATAAAATGGCCAAATTCATGGCAATATATTCCTATTGCAAAATTTAAAATTGTCGCCACCTGTTGCAATTAGTAGCATGCTCTAAGGTTTTTCCCATGGTTTACATTTTGCTGCAATGAAGTGTTTATATTGCAACAATCCTAGCATGCCAATAAGCAACATTTATGATAACTATGAATGAGGCAATAAATAAGAGCATTGCAAAAGTAACGAACTTCCGGATAGAACCTAAACTTCAAATTCTAAAGGCGGGAATACAAGCTAAAATTATATAGATTATTTGGACATATAAATGATTGTAAATAAAAAACTTTTAAAAAGAAAGTTGCTGATCTTGTCGAAACCTACATTTTTCCTATAAAGTTTGTCTTCATGCAAATCCATATCCAAAAGTTACGAATTTCCGAATACAACATGAAATTCAAATTACAAGGATGGAAAATACAAGCCAAAAATACTTTATTATGACATCTAAATACTCCAAATAAAAAACTTTCAACCACAAATCTGTGGTTTTCATGGAAACCTACACTTTTCATCTAATGTTTATCTCTATCCAAATCCGTATGCAGAAGCTATGAATTTTTTAATCTCTAAGCCTTTACGTGTGACATCCCAGTCCAGAATAAATTTGAGCCCACTACTGGCCCATGTGTGAGTAGCATAGTATGTGTGGGAAGTTGTCCTACCTTGCTAGTTGAGGAAGCATTTCAACCCCTGGGTTAACCCTTTTACGTGAAGCGAGGATGAAAGCGTAAGCGGGGTTGGTGTGAGCTCGTATTTTACTCAAGCGTGCGAGTAGGACTAAACCATATTTGGGACTTGGAGCATTACAATATGAGAGCCGGCGCTGATAATCCTGCCATCTATTGTTGAGAGCCACCATGAAGAATGTGTTTTCCATACTAGCTTGATTTCACACTGGCACGCCTAAACGGCTGTTTAGGTATTTTTTTCCGACTAAACGGCCATTTAAACGGGTTAAACGATTATTAAACGGGGTAAACGGTTGATTAAACGGATAGAGCTAGTCACTGTGTACCGTGTACATGGCGTATACATGGGCTAAACGGCCGTGTAGGCGAATAGTGACTACAACACTAGTAGACCATGGAAAAAATAGAAGTACTTAATGCCATGACTAAGCAATTGTGGAAAAACAACAATATATTTACATGAAAATGGGAAAGTGTCACAACATTTTTTATCGTGAAAATAATTAACTAGATGCAACAATATAAACCTTTTGTTACAATGCGTGGGAGCCTCTTGGGGTAATTGAAACTATGGCCAATTAGGGCTGGGCTGTTTTAAATGAAACCGCCTTTTGTTACCAATGTGTGGGAGCCTCTTGGAGTGATTGAAACTATGGCCATTAAGGCTGGGCACTTTTAAACTGGAAACCGAATACCAAACCGAACCAAATTGAAATATCAGTTTTTTCGGTGCTCGGTGCAACCGATTTTCCTAGCTTCGGTATCGGCTTTCAAAGCCGTTGCACCAAAGAACTGAATTAGTGAACTTTGGCCCACCTCCCGCTCCAAACTCTTCATTTCCTCTGTCATAAACATTCGCCCAACAACGCTATAGTTGCACGGCCCACCCAACTAGGCAGCCACAAATCGCGTTAGCAAGCAGGCTCTCCTGTGCTCGACAGCGGCGCGGCGTTCCGGCTCGGCGACCGCGTAGGCATAGCTCTGTGCTCGAGCGTGACGGTGGCGGGCATAACTAGTTAACCACGGGGCTAACAGCGGTACGAGGAACTAGGGAGGTGGCCTTGCGAGACGAGCACGCAGGCGAGGCGACGAGCGTGGCACGTGGGCAAGCAGCGAGGACAAGCGCAACCGCGCAGCCGAGATGCAAGCCACCAAGCGGTATGGACTTTGGTGCCAACCGAACACCGAACTGAAAACACAAACACCGAATTGGCTGGTTTTTGGATTTCATAAGCACCGATCGGTTCATTCTTAAAAACCAAAGTTTTTCATCAACACCGAAAATACTGAACCAAATTGTCGGTTTAAACGGAGTGCCCAGCCCCAATAGCCATGCTATGGACCGCAGCAATATAGCCCATGTATTGCCATGACAAACCGTAGCCAAATATTACCTATCTATGCCATAATTCATGAGTTGTTACAATATATTTAGTTGAAAAAGCCGATTTTCTCAGTGGTGGCTGTTCTCTATCTTTGTGTCTTCAAAAGATTTAGCAGACCTTTTCTCCCAAGCATTCGATAACCATGTGTTTGCCGTTATGAAACACTGAAGTTTAGTTATTGGATAAGAATTTCGCAAAAAAAATTATTGGATAAGCATTTTGCATTTTCCAAGCACTATTGCCCTTCCGCTCCCCCCCCCCCCCCCCCCCTCCTTCGACTATTTTAATCACAAGAGTCCTCCAATTTAAAAACATTGAGCCATCAATTTGGTCTTTGATGTCATAAATTCTTTTTTTATAAACCTTGTCAGATTTAAAATAATTTGACTTCGAACAAATCTATAACTACATTCTTCTTGGGATGTAGGAGTACCAGCATTGTCTTCTTGATTATTTCTACGGAAACGCATGGGCGTTAGCTCTTGGGACTACTAATCCTAGTTGTCAAAGCATTAATGGGCCAGCATTAATGGGCCGCTCTATGCCTTGGCTAGTGGGCTGAAGCTTGGTCACTCAATCAAGTCGAGTGTTAATGGGCCACCAGTACAAATATCGGGTTTTGATGTGCTGCTCTACCTTTACTTATTTTGTATTTGGGTTGCTAACTTACTAGATACAGTACTACCTTTGCTTATTTTATATTATTCGGAGTAGCTAGAGAGAGAAAAACAGCTTATTAATTTGTAGCGTGCAACCTTAGACCGTGTGGTCTTTGTCCGTGGGCAAACAGGCGCAACATTCAGCAGTGTAGGCGATGGTGCATGTGCTTTACACGTGGCACCTAGCTGTTGGAAGGATAAGTGTGTAGCATTAGTATGAATTTTAGGCTTCAAATGCATTTATCTCTTATACCAATTATCCACTTTTGAATTCATTTCTACTATGATGTATTTTAAAATTAATCAGCATAACAAAAATGATATCCAGTATGATATAGTTTTTGAATTTTTAAATACGCAACATTTCCAACAAACAATTTCAGGAATTTGAATATACTATTTCAACATTAACATGAAAAATGTCGAAACCAAAATACTGAGCTAGGTTTGAAGAAATATTGAGTCTAATATTTTGAAGTGTTGACTAGTGAGTATATACCAATCAACATTTTGATATTGTTTGAACATTTACATAAATGTTTAACTAGTTTTTTCAAAATTGTTCAACGGATTTCTTAAAAAAATTTAATCTAGTTATTCAAAATGTTAAAAGTGCAAAATTATAAATATAATGGTCAATCACAAAGATTCAAAGAATAGGAGAAGATCGAGAGAGAGAAAAATAGAAAAGAGTAACATACGAACCTGGCATCGCCTTGTCATGCACAAGCTGGCTATTTATGACCTAGGCCGAATTCTGCCTTCTGGGCCAGAAAAACAAAATCTCAAAAAAGCTAGTTCACTGGAAGAAGAGGCACAATTGCAGGCCGTTCATGGGCTGTTTGAAATGGTTGATGACGATGACATAGGCTATAAAAAGTTAAATTAGTTTATTAATTTCTTAAAATTATTAATCTACTTTATTGTTTGCAGTTAGTTTGGAATTGTTTGGGCCCTTCTATGGTGCTCTTTTAGAGATTTTGCATTACATGTTTACCCCGTTATTTATTTTGACGTTGTACGTCGTCCTTGCCTTCAGACTGAAGCCTGGATGGCTGGACCACGAATTAATTTACTATTATTTCAGAACTAGACACTTTAATTGTGTTGCAGTGTCAGCTTTAGCAGACATAAGGGAGGCCGTGAAGTGTAATTGTTGACACCAAAATTTTGCAGAGATATTTTTGGAAAGAGAAGAAGCCGATAAGATCTGGGTGGAGTCGTCTGAGTCGAAGCTGGGTCAAAGATGACGTGAACTCGGTCATGGAAGCAGTTAGAAGAAGTTCGAATCGGACTAGAAGATGATGTCAGCAGAAGATCTTGCGGAAGTCCAGTTTTCTTTTAAAATATCTTGTAAGTATGGTAGTTTAAGTTATTTCTTTTCGCTCAAGTTTGTTGGAGTCGTGATAAGCTAGGAGTCTTAGCCTCAGGTTATGTAAATCAATCAATACAACTTTTCTCGATACTCCTAGAAAACCCTAGGAGTAGGAGTAGAATACTTTATCAGTGAATTCTTCAGCAAGTAGGGCTGCATCGAATCGATCTCCATCGTTTGATCTCTTGCTAGTTCTTAATAGATCTCACAATTTATCAAGTCGTAGTCATTGGGTCATCAGCTTTGTCTAATCTTTTCATGCAGTTATTTTACAGCCGATTCATTATGTGATTATCGCTTCTACTACTAAATCATCTACGGTCTTGTACTTCGCTGCGTGTAGGCTGACCGGACGATTGCCTTATCGTCATTATCTCAGACTGTCTCGGTTAAGTCCGATCCTTAAGTAATGATGCTAAGTCGAGTCTTATCGGCTGAATCTTTTTACTGGTTAGCGGTGGCAAGATGGTGGTGGTTTTTACCGGTTAGCGGTGGCATGATGGTGGTGGTTTGGTAGTATCAATCGGCTTTCTTGGCTGATTCTGAGCTCAACGATAAGCGTAAATTCTAAGTAATTGGATGCAATGGTTAATTATGTTCGAATTGTTGCCTTGTTGTTAGTGCTGTCTGGGTTTGGTCCAATCCGACTAATGGTGATAATAAGTTTAGCTTAATTAAACGCATGTGTTTAGTTATGAGGTTTTTATTCTTAATCCTATTTCATCACGAAATCGGCTTTGTAGCCGATATTCGGTATTATGCTTCGGACGTCCTGGCTGATGCGTTTGTTGGAACTATTCGGAATCCCAGCCGCTACGTCCCTCATTGTTTTACTGATTAAATTTCTTTTCCCTTGTTAATTGTAGGTCAAATTGACTAGCACGCCCTGAACACGATTTGTAGGACCTGCACTGAAGATAAGCAGAGCTCCCATGCCGGTTTTTGCAGCAACACGCTTTTTGGCACGCCTGGTGGGACATGACTACAACTTCTTCATCATGCTAGAAAACCACGACCCAGAAAACGTCATCGAGGTCGCCTTGGAGGACCTTGACGAGGAATAGAGGAAGTTGGTTGAGGCGAATAGGGATGCATTCACCATGCTCTGTCTCAAGTCTTTCAGCAAGACTAGGGGCAAGGTGATCCAGAAGAGTCAGCTGCCGACTCCGTCTGTCACGGTGACTCCAATCGATCAGTCGGCTGGAACTTTTGAGGCCGCAAGCTTTCAAGACGCGGTTGACACGGTGATCTAGAATAGGGATGCATTCACCAAGCTTTGATCAACCAATCTGGAGTTCTAGTCAACATGCTGGCGAACCTGATCCCGGAGCATCGATCGGGCCCTACGTACTTCCAAGTGCGCTCATCGGCTGCTAATAAAGGCAAGAACCACGAGGAAGAGACAACGCTCCCCAGGATGCCACCTCCAATTCCTACACCGCAGCAGCTGGCGAGTGGGCCACCGTATACGACTCCCCATCCAATGAGTGGTCACCCTCGTCAACCTCCTCCACCGCCACCGGAGAGTCTGACGCCTCTCATGCTATGGGGGCATCACCAACAGATGTTGATGCCACATAGACAAGGGTACCGGCAACAACAAACTTCAACCAGTCAACAGTTCAGGGATGAGTCAAAGATCCACGCTAACATGTAGTTCTATGCTCAAGACGTCCCTAAATCATACTTTTGGCCTGCGTGTTATCAAGCGGTGGAGGGCCTCCCACAGGGTATCACGTGGCATCAGAATACAGGGAGTATCAGGGTCAGCCACAGGGCACTACCCAGGCGCCGATATTAATCCCAGCGACACCAGTTCATCAGCCTACAACGTAGAGTGAAGACTAGACCAGCAAGATAGCCGATGTGATCTGGAATTACTTCGGCTTGAAGCCCAAAGATTAGGCGTACATGTATCGGCACCCTTACCCTGAGGTGTTTGATCAAGTGCCCTTGCCAAATCGGTACAGGCTGCCGGATTTCTCCAAATTCTCCGGCCAAGACAATATATCGACAATCAAGCATATTAGCCGATTCCTGGCGCACTGTGGAGAGGCTGCTGCAGAAGATGCTCTAAGGGTTCGACTGTTCCCACTATATCTGTCTGGATCAACTTTCACATGGTTTGCGTCTTTTCCTGCGGACTCTATCCGCAGCTGGGCCGATTTGAAGAGGCAGTTCCATAAATATTTCTTCGTCGGCCTTCATGAGATGTGCCTAGCAGATTTGATCGCTGTCAGAAAAAGAAATGATGAATCGGTCTCAGAGTACATCCGGAGGTTTCCTGACGTGAGGAGCCGATGCTTTAGTTTGAACTTGACCGATGGGCAGTTGGCAGAGCTAGCTTTTCAGAGGTTATTGTCGGCTATCAAGGACAAATATTCTGCCCAAAAATTTGAGAGCCTCAGGCACATCATCCAGAGCGTATCGGCTCATGAAAGCCGCTATCAAGATTCTAGAGGTGGCCGATACCAGAAGAAGGTTGCTTGCGTGGGCTCTCTGGAGTTAGATTCCGAGGAGGATAAAAGTCGGCTTGGCTAGTGGATCAGGAACAAAAAGGCGATGTCATATCCATGGGTTAAGGTCAGTACGGAAAAGTACCGGTGTCATATCCATGGGTCAAGTTCAGTACGGAAAAGTACAACTTTGATGTTAATAAAGCCGATCAAATATTTGATTTCCTGCTAAGGGAGAAGCAGATTCAGCTTTCCCTGAATCATAATATCCCATCGGCTGAGGAATTGAAGAATAAGAAGTACTGCGAGTGGCACAATTCCAACTCTCACAGTACAAATGAGTGCAAAGTCTTTCTTCAGCAGATCCAATCGACTATTGAGCAAGGTAGAATCCAGCTGGAGGAAAATAAGAAGCCGGAGAAGATCGATCAACATCCCTTCGCTGCAATAGATGTCAACATGGTGGAGCTCGGGGGAAAGACCAAGGTGCTGATGTCAGAAAGGGCAAGAAAGTTCGGATCGGTTGACCCGAGGGTCCAGGTATTGGCCGATGAAGCCAAGGGTGATGATCATCATGCCCGTCGGAATGAAGCAAGAAGAATTTCTAGAGTTGCACACCGTCCTAGAGTTAAATCACAGATGTTATTGAACAAGTACAGACGTCAGCAGGAGAAGGACCAGAGGCACCGTGAAGCAGAACAACGCGATCAGGAGTTGCACTGGCGCTGCCCTTTCTTCGCTTACTGCTGGAATGAAGGCTTGAGGCTGCCCTCGGTCTGAGATTGCCCGGAATGCAATGGGCCTCAAGGAGATTACCATGGCTATAAAAGGCAACGTCACTCCATCCATGATCGGATAGAATACCGATCTCGAGAAGGGGAAGGGTCGATGCACAACAGGCGGTCAAAAGAATATGATCGTCGTGATCGGCCACAAAATAGAGTTCCGGTGCATGAAAGGTTAAGATTCCCACAAGAGCAAATGGACAGACAGGGCCACACTGAAGAGTTGGATGAACCCGGATACCGTCGCGAGTTGATTTCAGAATCAAATTTGCAATGGTGTCCTGGAGGTTTGACCAGGTCACAAAAGATGAGAGTACAACGCTTAAGATTAAGGAACAACTCGAGATAGAGGCTGAGGCCGCCAAAGTCTAAGGCCCGAAGAGGAAGGCCGATGAGCCCGGAACATTGGCCGATATAAATATCGTCTTCTTCTTGCCCGCGGAATATCGGAGTCGGCAAGATGAAGAGGATGAAGAAGAAGCCGCTGCAGATTTGGTTTCGCACCCTGAGCAAGCATGCTTCAACAAGCCAGAAGGAGAGAAGCAACGACATCTCAAAGCTGTACCTGAAGGACTTTGTTTATGGGAAGCCGATGACAAAGATGCTGGTAGATGGAAGTGCTGCCGTCAACCTCATGTTGTACACTACATATCAGAAGCTGGGGAAGACTCAAGAAGACTTAACTAAGACCGATATGACGCTCAAGGACTTTAGTGGGAATTCCTCGCAGGCTTGAGGGGTTCTGAACGTGGAGTTCACCATCGGCAGTAAGATTTTACCTACAACTTTCTTTGTTATCAATGGAAAAGGGTCTTACAGCTGGCTCCTTGGACGCGATTGGATTCACACAAACTGATGTGTTCCTTCTACCATGCATCAATATCTCATACAATGGCAAGGCGATGACATCGAAGTGGTATCAGCTGATACAACTGCCAGTATTGCTGCGGCCGATGCACTAGCTTGGGAGTTTGACAGGATAGAGTGCCTATCAGAAAAAGCATAGGAAGGAGAGTTCTTACAAATGTCTGATTGGGATTGAAGCCGATCCAAGCCATCGGCTTGGATAGTCTGTTTTGACGAATAATGAGTTTAGTGGAGAAGGCCAGGAAGAACGCAAGGTGATATCGGCCAATGAATTAGGAGAAGAAAGCATCAGCCTGGTTTTGATACTGCCTCGGGGGAAAAGTCCCAAGTCTGTTGGTTCGATTTGGCCAAATTGTACAGATGACCGAATATAGCGTTTGATTTTCCTTGAAAATATTTGAGAAGACGAAAGCCGATGTAAGCAATAAAGCGTCGACTAAGAAATAACCGATACGACAAGTATCGCCTTTAGAGCAAAAATATTTACACCTATTGTTTTGTTCCTAGCCACGATGGGCATATCATACCAAAGTATCGAATTTGCCATGAAAAACATGAGAGTGACAAGTGTTTAAAGCCGATGAACAGCTAAAAATATTACAACAATCCTAGAACCCTTTGGATTGCCTCCATCGCGTGCATGCGGATGCCATCGATATCGGCTATTTGCTTTTTGTCTTCTTCGTCGGAGCTAGGGATTGACTTGTTGATATTGTAATGCAGCTTGGCTTGACGAGTGAAGGTTGAGTATTCATCTTTTGCTTGGCTGATGAGGGTGGGGAGACATTCCAGTCTTCCTATATCAGACGTGATGGCCTCCCAAACTTTCTAGAGTTCCGCTAAGAGCTTTGCTTCCTTGTTTTCCAGTCGATTCAGTTCCGAAGATATTAAGGTCGATGAAGATTCTATATCGGTGATTCTCTGCTTCAGATCCTTGGCATGATCCTTGTCTCTTTCTTTTTGGCCTCGGCGAGCAGCACGATCGGCTATGCGTTTCTTAACTTCCAAAACTAAAGGTTGGAAGCCTTCGATGAAAGCTGCTGGAGCTAAAACCTGGGGCTAAAACCAGTGCTAGATCCGGAGGAAGACATCGTCGATGAAGTCATCAAGGTCACAATCAAAGATTGTTGGGGATGATTCCAACTCTTTAGAGTCGGAGCGCCGGAGAGTAGTTTCCGTAAGCTTGATGCATTCTGTGATGTTTTGGCTGACTCGATCGATTGAAGAAAAGATGTTGCTGATGTCGGCGAGAGGGTGAAGAGGTCTCACAGGGTGATTCTGGGTTGAGGGACCTGAGTCATCAGAGCATTGGAGGGCAGCCTCTGCAGGCTTGATGCACCCGATAATGCTGGAGTCCACCCTATCTATCCCAGCGAGTAGGTCGTCGTTGCTAATCTGGGGATGAGAGTTTGCCTTGAGGCGGCTCGCATAGCTTCCGATTAGATCGGAAAGTCGGATTATGCCGAAACCGATGTGGATGCGTCGATGTCCCGGCAGGATGTTGGAGCAGATGCCTTCGACTCCCTAGGTCGGCGAGGTGGTTGTTGAAACCCCCACGTCCGTTGGCGATGCAGATCCAGGAACCGAAGGTGAACAATGTTCCCTCGTTGGGCGTAGCACTGGTGAAGTTAAACGACACCATCGAGTTCTCCGGTGGATCGTCGATGAGCACCCCTACCTGGCACGCCAGCTGTCGGTGTTTAACCTCTAAGCTCACCGAGGGATATCCCCGAGGTGGTAGATTGTAGATGGGGTGTTGCCGAGATCAGGAACTCGAAGGTGCAAGGAACACGAAACTTTAGACAGGTTTGGGCCGCCGAGAGCGTAATACCCTACGTCCTATGTGGTGGTTTGTATTGCCTTAGGTGTTGTAATTTTTGGAGGGGGTCCTTGCCCGCCCTTATATAGTGTTGGAGGACAGGGTTACATGGAAGTCCTAGCTGGATACTACCTTAGGAGTCCTACTCGAGTACTACTCGGTTAGTTTCCTTCCATTCTGACTTGTCTTACTCCTGTATGAGTAGTTACAATTGGTGTAGGGTGTGGGCCATGTCCCATCTCCTATTCTAAAATATGTACGCCATGGGCGCAGTCCCGTGGCTCTAGATCTGACATCCTATCTCTTTCTTTCTGGCCTCGGCGAGCAGCACGGATCGGCTATGCGTTTCTTAGCTTCCAAAACTAAAGGTTGGAAGCCTTCGATGAAAGCTGTTGGGGCTAAAACTAGTTCTAGATCCGGAGGAAGAGAGCCTTTCACCTCAGAGAATATAGATCGGACTGGCTCATTATTCTGTACCAAAACATGATGTCTTGTTCCAGGTGTCTTGGAGCTTGAACTTGACAATATCAGGGATGTCTTGGGGTTGTGCCAAGTTGATCTCTTCGGCGCCAGCTACTTCTTCTATGTCCGATGAAAACAGAATGCTTGAGGGAGTATCCTACTCCTGAAGAAGTTATACAAGGGGTAAATCATAGAGGTTTTATGGTAAAGCATGGGCAGGTTCAGAAAGGTACTTGTTTCCATCGGAGTTCCACCTCAGGGTTGAAGACTGTAGATGATAGCATAAGAGGCATCCTAGCCTATGAAGAAGGGGCGTTCAACATGTTCGCAACATCGGCCAAGGGCTCCGGGCTTCGTTCCTTTCTCTGCATTATTAATGGAACATTTCTTGTTGGAGAAAGGGTCAGAGATAAATCGAATGCCCTCGGGATCGTTTGGGTAACCAGATGAACACAAAAATCAAAGGGAAGGATCCGATGTGAGCACAGGGTTGGTTTTGGAGGATCAAGCGACTTACCATTTGTTGACGCCAGATTTTGACACGTGTTGAATCGGCGTCAGGAGAAGAGATTGGCCGATGCGGCAGATCTAAAGGCTACAGTAAAGAATCGGCCGATTGAGGTTACAGTTGGGAATCGGCCGATTGGCGATGCAACTTGCGCTAACAAATTGGAACCACAACAGAGGATCCCGATCAAAAGTGGCCTAATGTTGGTCAATGGAGCGATGCTGATTCGGTCGAGAAGCAATGAAAAGAGTCCTGATTGGATTAGGAGACGGTGGCAGAAGATTCTGCGGGAGTCCGTTTCCTTTATAAAAATATTATAGATGTAGCAGTTTTTCTGTTTAAAATAAGATTGTAACAAGTCGTAATCGATCAGGAGTCCTGGTTCTAGGGTATAAATAGGAGTCGTCAGGGCTTTGTAAAAAAAATATACAATCAATCAACAATACAATCTACTTTTTCATGGCACTTTACTTTCAAGTCGGCGACTTCGCTAATACTTTTTCTTCTTTCACGAGTTCGTACGGATTGGCAGGGCTGCATCGACTCGATCTCCAGCCAATTGGTAGGTTCCGCTTATCGAATAATATCTGAGCTTTAACCTCGGGCGCATCGCTGTGGTTTCGTTTGGATTTATTCACCAGTTATCGATATTTACTAGAATCATAGGTTTTACCTGTTGTTCTAGTATTATCACCAGTTATCCAGCTTGAGATCGGAACTATCGGCTTTATCATCGCTCTTCCTCGTTCGTCTTCATATAGCCGATTAGATCTATTTCCAAGTGTTGCATCTGTAATAATTGTTTAAGTTGCCCCAGCAGTTTTCTTTGCAATTATTACGTGATTATCAGCTGATCCATAGCCGGTCATCTTTACAGCAAATCGGCCGATTCGCCGACGCGCTTTTTCGGGACAGATCGGAACACCAGCCGATCGGAACGCCCGGAATTTAATACTCTTGTTTCCTTGTCAATCAACAGGTCATATTGACTGGCACGCCGCGCGAACCGCACCAGGGCAATAACCTGAACAGGAGCTAAGCAGATTCTCCCGGGTCGTGTGTCCGACGCTGAAGATCATTGGCCGATTCCTGGCCGATTTTTAGCGCCAACACACTTTTGGCACGCCCGGTGGGACCCAACCTCAAGATCCAATATGTCAAAGAGCGCAGAAGTTTCCGAGAACAACATCATTGAGGTCACAGAAGCGGATCTCAAGGACAACCAGAAAGAAGAATTGGCTAAACATCTGGAAGATTACAAAAGGATGTATCTGCAGTTGTTCAGTCATACCAGAAGCGGGGAGGCAATCAAAAAAGCTCCTCTTCCAGTTCCCCGCCATATCACCATTGCTGAGGATTCGGGCAAAATGTCCGATATGATCCAACAATCCGTCTACCAGGCTTTCATCGACCAATCCTTGGTGATGACCAACACGGTGTATAACACCATCATCAGTTCTCTGGTCTGCGGAGCAGCTCAAGGATATCAGGGGCCAGCATACGCCCCACCTATTGCACCTCCAGCCATAAGCTCTCCAGGAACGTCCCACTCGGCTCCTCAGCCGATGTCGATGCAGCGCGAAGGGTACAACACCATGCCTCCAGTGTCTCCAAGATATAACGGTGCACCATGTTTCCCATCGCAAGCACCGCTTCAACCTGTCCAGATTGCTTCTGAGCAATCACTACCCACAAACTCAGCGCCTTGGGGGGCATCGGCTACAGCGGCCTTTCCCGATCAATCAACCGGACATTTGAGCTATCCAATCCAGGTGCCGTTCCATTCGGCCGCCCGGCCGACGGTCCCTCAGTATCAACCAGCTCCGTCAGAAATCGGCAGGGGGGCAGGCGCTGTAGAAGCACTCCGAAGCACGGCACCAATGACGATGTACGACGGGGCGGCGGATTCGCTTCGCCATCAACTGTCAACTGCTCAGACGGCCATGACACAATAGAATTCGCCGCATGCTTCGATCCATCACCCGGCCGTACCACCGCCAATCCACCAACACATGCCAGCACCCCGAACAGCTGTTCATCAACAGCAAGTGGATTGGACGACAAGAATAGCGGAGGTAATTCAGGACCAATTCGGGTTGAATCCGAAAGTGCAGACTTATACATATAAGACGCCATATCCCTCGGCCTATGACCTGCTGCCGTTTCCCCACCGATACAAGGTTTCTGATTTTACCAAGTTTTCTGGGCTGGATGATACTTCTACCGTATAGCACATCAACAGATTCATCATCTAGTGCAGGGAAGCCGCCACGCAAGATGCTCTGAGGGTGCGTTTGTTTTCATCGTCTCTGTCTGGATCGGCCTTCCAGTGGTTCACCACTTTACCATCTAATTCCATTGTTACTTGGGCCGATCTGGAAAAGCAATTCCATAAGTACTTCTACGCAGGAGTACATGAGATGAAGCTCTCGGATTTGACCAGCCTCAGGCAGAGATGCGACGAACCGGTAACTGGATATATACAGAGGTTCAGAGAAATCAGAAACAAATGCTACACCCTGGCTCTGACCGATGCCCAGTTGGCCGATATCGCTTTCCAAGGCCTCTTGCCACATATCAAGGAAAGGTATGCCTCACAGGAATTCGAAAGCTTAAGCCAGATCATCCACCGATTGGCAGGTCAGGAAGTCCGTCCGTTTGAGCAGCGGAGGAATTTCCAGAAAAAGGTGGCATATCTAGAAGGATCTGAATCTGAGGGGGAGGAAGAAATCGGCCTAGCAGAGTGTGTGAAAGGCAAGAAGCCAATATCGTGCCCTTTCAGAAAGAAAGAACCAGAGGCATTCGGCTTTGACACATCAAAGGCCGATAAGATTTTTGACTTATTACTCCAGGAGGGGCAAATCAAGCTATAACCATACCATATCATTCCTTCAGCCGATCAGCTCAAATAGATGAAGTACTGCAAGTGGCACAACGCCACGTCTCATGACACAAATGAATGCAAGATCTTCCGTCAGTAGATACAGTCGGCCATCGAGCAGGGAAGACTCAAGTTTGAAACCCCGGCAAAGCTGGCGAAGCCAATGAAGATTGACCAGCATCCTTTCCCGGCTAACATGGTTGACACGGGAAAAAACTCACTTCAAACCAAGGTGCTGACATCGGAATCGGCAAGAAGAAGCGGCGCCGTAGATCCCAGGAAGCAGGTCACGGTGGATGAAGTCAAAGGGAAAAGGCTGGCTGAAGACAAGGGCGAAGGATCGGGACGATCACATAGACCCGTCACTTCCCAATCCTTACTCAGCAAATATCAGCGGCAGCAGGAACGTTCAAGATGCCACAAGGAGACGATACGCCGACACGAGGATCATTGGCAATGTCCGTTCTTCATCCATTGCTGGGAAAACGACCTCTGATTGCCATCAGCCGATAACTGTCCTGAGTGCAACGGATTAAGCCGCAACGATCGCCCGTTCAAAAGATCACGCTCCAGAGACAGAGAGTCAGAGCCGATCAGCAGAAATCGGCGTGAACGAGAAAGACGGCGCCTTTCAGTGCATGATCGGCTGGGGGCAGAGTTGACCAGTATCACCGGTCGAAAAGCAGGATCAACCAATAGGAGCAACTGGGGGGCAGAACCAGCGTACACGATCGGCTGGAAGAGATGGCTGATGACAGGGTGTCGGATGAAAACCCCCAAGGAAGGGAACCAGATTGGGAGCACGCCAAATCATCGGCCAAACCAGTAAACCCCAGGTGGTGCCCCGATAGACTATCCAAATCCCATAAACGGAGGATCCAACGCCTGCGCCAATGGGAGCAACAAGAAGAAGAGCAGAGGCAGGTGCTGGACAAGAGAAACGTCAAGTCTCGGGTCTGGCGCCCCAAGAAAAACAACAGCAAAGAGGTTGAGAATTAATAATCGACAGCTGATGTCAATATGGTGTTCATATTGCCGATGGAGTTCATGGCGCCTGTGGATCGAGACAAGGCGACAAGGATGGAAGAGCAGATGGGGCAGTTGGTATTAGAGCCGATGACAGCCACCTTTGAGAAACCAGAAGACGAAAAATGACAACATCTCAAGGCATTATTTCCCAAAGGGCATGTTAACGGACGACCCGTTACCAGGCTACTAGTGGATGGAGGCGCCGCAGTCAACATCATGCCATATGCCATGTTCCGGAAGCTAGGCAAAAGTGATGAAGACCTGACCAAGACGGACATGATGCTCAAGGACTTCGAAGGCAACGTGTCTCCCGCCCGTGGAGCACTCCGCGTCGACCTCACCATCGGCAGTAAGACCCTTCCCACTACCTTTTTTATTATTAATGGTAAGGGGTCCTACAACATGTTGCTCGGTCGCGACTGGATACATGCGAATTGCTGTGTCCCATCTACAATGCACCAATGCCTCGTGCAATGGGTCGGCGACAGTACAGAGATAGTCACCGCCGATTCCGCCTACAGCGTCGCAGCGGCCGACACGCAATAATGGAGCTGTGAACACTTCAGGTGTATATCCGGCAGGACTTGGGACACTGATTTCCTGAAAGTGTCCGACTTTGGTCTACAGCCGATCCAAGCAGTCGGCTCTGAAGATTCAGAATAGATGGATCAGTTCGTCTGAGAAGACGGAAAGCTTGGGCATGGGTTTACGTCGGCCGATTCATTAGAAATGGTGGATTTGGGAAATGGTAGCAAACCAAGGCCGACGTATATTAGTTCTAGCTTGGATCCTGGATATAAGTGTAAATTGATAAGTTTATTAAAAGAATTCAAGGATTGCTTTGCTTGGGAATACCATGAGATGCCTGGTCTAGACCGGTCCATTGTTGAACACCGGTGCGTATCAGCCGTATCAGCAGCCTGCGTGACGGTGCAATCCTAAAATTCTACCTGATATAAAGGCCGAGATCACAAGATTGATTGAAGCAGGATTTATTCGGCAATGCCGCTACGCCGAATGGATTTCTAATATTGTACCCATGTATAAAAAGAACGGAAAGTTGCGCGTATGCATCGATTTTAGGAACCTAAATCAGGCCACACCAATGGATGGATATCCGATGCCGACGGCCGATGTCTTGATAGATGCTGTCGCAGGACACAAAGTCATCAGTTTCATGGATGGTAATGCTGGGTACAATCAAATATTAATGGCTGAAGAAGATATTTAAAAAATGGCTTTCAGGTGTCCGGGTCACCTTGGTCTATTCGAGTGGGTTGTAATGACCTTTGGGTTAAAGAACGCCGGTGCTACATATCAGCGGGCCATGAACTATATCTTTCACAAGCTCATTGGTGCATCGGTGGAAATTTACATCGATGATGTTGTGGTCAAGTCAAAAGGTCATCAGGAACATCTGGCCGATTTACAGGAAGTACTGGAATGCACAAGGAAGCATGGGTTGAAAATAAACCCGAACAAGTGTGCATTCGGTGTATTGGCCGGGCAATTCTTAGGATTCATGGTCCATGAGCGCGGGATAGAGGTTAACCGGAAGACCATAGACGCCATCAACAAAGTTGTAGCCCCACAGAATAAAACTGAGCTGCAATCCCTCATCGGCAAGGTCAATTTTATCAGAAGATCCATATCCAACCTGTCCGGGCGTATTTGAGCTTTCACCCCTTTGTTGAAATTAAAGCACGACCAGGAATTCGTGTGGGGAGAAGAACAACACAGAGCGTTAGAAGATATCAAGCAATATCTGATTTCACCTCCGGTGTTAGTCCCGCCACAGCCTGGTAAGCCGTTCAAATTATACTTATCGGCTGATAAACAAGCTATGGGATCGACGTTGGTACAGGAGTTCGAAGGGAAAGAACGGGTGGTATATTATGTCAGCAGAAGACTTCTGGACGCCGAAACAAGATATTTCCCGGTAGAACGATTGTGCCTGTGTTTATACTTCTCGTGTACCAAGCTCAGGCACTATTTGTTATCGGCAGAGTGCATAGTTGTATGCAAAGATGATATGGTGAAGTATATGCTATCACTGCCGATTTTGAAAGGGCGAATTGGAAAATGGATCCTGGCTCTATCAGAGTTTGACTTAAGGTACGAATCGGCCAAAGCCGTCAAGGGTCAAATCATGGCCGATTTCGTAGCTCAGCATTGTGGATCGGAAATTGCTATCGTTGAACCGGTTCCATGGACTCTGTACTTCGATGGTTCTTCGTGTAGGGCCGGATCGGGAATCGGCATCGTTCGTGTATCGCCTCAGGGGGCAAGTTATGATTTCACTCTGCCGATAGAAGCATCCGCAACCAATAACCAGGCGGAATATCGAGCCATCCTAAAAGGTATCCAATTATTAAGGGAAGTCAAAGCTGATGCAGTCGAGATTTTTGGAGATTCCATGCTCATCGTAGATCAGTTAACGGGGAAATCTGAATGCAAAAATGATATCTTGAGGATTTATTATGAGGATTGCCTCCAGCTGTTAAAGGAATTCAAGTCTGCAATAATTGAGCATATCCCCAGAAATTACAATGAGGAGGCCAACAGGCTGACCCAACACGCGTCCGGATATCGGCCGATTCAAGGAACTATGATTTTGGAGCTCGCGGCCGATGATTGGCGAAAGGAGATTGCCGATTACTTGAAGGATCCGTCCCAGAAGGTGGATCGGCGAGTGCGTTTCCAGGCCATAAAACATGTGTTACTTGAAGGTGATTTATTTTACCGGACGATTGATGGGGTTCTTCTCAAATGCCTGGGAACAGAAGAAGTAAAGGTCCTGATGGTGGAAATCCATGAAGGCGTATGTGGAGCCCATCAATCGGCTCACAAGATGAAATGGATGATCAGAAACAATGGGTATTACTGGCCAACGATTCTTGAGGATTGTTTCAAATATTATAAAGGTTGTCAAGACTGTCAGAAGTTTGGCAATGTGCAGCGCGCGCCAGCTTCGGCTATGAATCCAGTAATCAAGCCGTGGCCGTTCAGAGGTTGGGGAATAGATCTCATCGGACAGATTCACCCTCCATCGAGCAAAGGGCATAAGTTTATATTGGTAGCCACCGATTATTTTACTAAGTGGGTGGAGACAGTTCCTTTAAGGACCGTGACATCGGCCGATATGATCGAGTTCGTTAAGAACCATATTGTTTATCGATTCGGTATTCCTCAGACTATTACAACTGATCAAGGAACGATGTTCACCTCTGGAGAATTTGGAGAATTCGCTGCTGATATGGGGATTAAATTATTAAATACCTCTCCGTACTATTCTCAAGCCAATGGCCAGGCCGAATCGTCCAATAAGGGGATAATCAAGTTGATCAAGAGGAAGATAGAGGAACAACCCAAGAAGTGGCACATGTCTTTAGCTGAATCTTTATGGGCTTATAGGATGGCTTGCCACGGGGCCACTAAGATATCTCCTTATCAGTTGGTATATGGTCACGAGGCCGTTTTGCCTTGGGAATTAAGGACGGGGTCAAGGCGTATATCGCTTCAAGATCAGTTGACGGCCGATGATTATTCCTTCCTCATGAAGATGAGCTCGATGACTCGGCGGGTCAGCGGTTGAGGGCCCTGATTAGCATCGAAGAAAACAAGAAAAGGGTGGCCAGGTGGTATGACAAGAAGGTCAAGGTTAAACAATTCGCCCAAGGAGATTTGGTGTGGAAGTTGGTGCTGCCGATAGGGTCTAAAGATCCCAAATTCGGTAAATGGTCGCCTACTTGGGAAGGGCCGTATAGAATCAGCCGATGTGCTCCGGGAAATGCATACATTCTAGAAACTATCGAAGGGGAAGAATTCCCAAGAGCCTTAAACGGAAGATATCTGAAGAGGTACTATCCAAGCATTTGGGTAGGTGCATAACTCGCAGTAAGATGCATCAAGATGACGTGACCGACTCCTATCGGCTTTTGTCCACATAGCCGATGTAAAAATGACATCGCCTTAAGGAGGAAACATTTTAGTTTGGTCTGACCGATTCATTATTCGGTGACCGATTCATTATTCAGTGAGAACAACAGCAGAGTTCATGGCCGACGTGGTACAAGTCGCCCTTAGAATAAAAAGTACCAATATATCTACTGATCACGCTTTTTCTTGAGCTCTCTCTCAATCCGGCCTAGTTTTATCAGAAGGCGAGTGGTCTTCTTCTTCAGATTCTCCATGGTGGCTTCAGTCTCGACTTGATGAGGGAGTGGATGGCTCCTGTCGAGAGGTGATTGAGGTGTTCCTACCGCATCTTCAAGGGCAACTGAGCGAGGGAGTGGAGGAGTCCTTTCAGTTGGCAGTCGCTTGGGGCAGTGAGCGTTTATATGGTCCCAGTACTTCTGGACATCAGCAGGAACATGACCTTTAAGTTCTTCAGAATGAGCTCTTATCAGATCCATGTCTGCCTGCGACAGTGGTTCGTCTGAATGCATAACTTCAATCGCTCGTTCCAGACTGGGACTGGGACGTTTTGGCTAAAGAGAAGATAAATAGCTGCTCAGCATCAGAGCGATTGAGATGTCAAGGGGAGAAATAGAGGAGGGTTCGTACCTGGTTGACAGAGGAGGAGGAAGATGAAGAAGACATCTTGATGTCCAGTTTGGGAGAATAGAGATCGAGCTATTGGAGGGGGAGAAGATGGGTAATTCAGATGCCTCTGAAAACAGTGTGGGATCTCGTACTTATAGAGAGAAAGAGGTAAAGAGATAGTAGGATGCGTCCTATCAGAGTAAAAGCGTTCATAAATGTAAAGCTGCCAAAGGAAGCGGTCCAAGTTCGAATCGGCGCATCAACATTAAGAGAGCATTAAATGTTTACAAGATTCTTTACAACCCAAGGAGGACATCTATGGTCGCGATGGCTCGTTGCATAATCTGATCGGCCGAGTCTAATACTCTTTGGTCATCGTCGGCCGATCCGGGAATTTCTGGCATATGGCGATGATGTCTTATCGCTTCACAGGCCAGGTTTTGTCTTTCTTGTTTCAGCCCGGCGATGACGGTTGGAAGCTCTTGAAGTTTCTTTTCTTCAGCAGGTCGATGGTACTGGAGTCTGGCACTAAGTTGCACAACCGATTGTAGTCGAGGCTTTTGGTCAGTTCATCTCGAAATTTTGCTTGGCCGGCAAAGTAAACCTGAATCGGCAGTTGACCAAAGCCCAGTTGCCTTGCTGCGGCCGATGGATTATAAAACTCATAGGTGGGGGAATCCTTTCCAGAAAAGAAATTGGCCGGTAAAATCCCTGGCTTGATCAGGATATCCATAAGATCACTATCAAAAGTATGGGAGGATGAATCGTAGCAGACGGGAAGCTCGAAAATCGGCCCTACTATCTGATATGGATACCAACCGATAGTCTCTTCACTGAAGCCGTTGTAGAAACATCTGAAGTATTCGGCCGTTCGGGTGGCAGTGAATTGACAGCCAGGGAACGCCGATGCCGCTTCTCCAAAAGATGTACAGCGTCGTCGAATGGTGGGGTTTTTCTCTGACTCAATATTGGGAAAAGTCTTGGTCTCTATTTGTTGCTGGGAGACCTTGCTCATATATAAGTTGAGCCAGAGGGTGATAAACCACCAGGGACCACCAGGATTGCCAATCGGCTCCCCTTTTGACAGTCTGACGCCGATTTGGTGCATCATATGATAGGCCGATCCTAACAGATGCTTCCCAAGGGGGACGGCCGATCCTAGTGACAGAGCTTCTGCCAGGGCTTGGGTATTAGATGAAGGACCAACTGCTCTGCCATAGAAAAAATGTTTCTCTAGCCACATCATCAGAAACGCCGTATGTTCTCTCTCTGAAATCGTCCCAGTCCTCATATTCTTGCTGATATACCCCTTCCATCCGCCGATTCCTTTGGTTTCTAGCCGATGAGATGGTTTGATCAGATAATCAAAGGGGGTGTCAGGAGAGGAGATATCAAGGCCGGTCAACATCAGAACATCGGCCAAGGTTGGAGTCATGGGTCCATGCCCAAAAAAGGAACGCGTTGAGTGCGTCAGACCAGAAGTAAGAGCCCGCTATTACTAAGGGCTCATTTTTCTCCAGTTGGGACGGAGAGAGATCAATGCACTGGCCGATTTTCAGTTCATCCCACTGAACTCTCTTAGACTTGGCTACTCTATGGTACCATTCTCTCCAGCCAGGGGTCTCATTCGGCCAAGATCTAAAGGCACCTGCCCACTGACCTAAATCCATGGGCGATTGCTTGAACGGAATTCTGTGGGTTTCTAAGTTGATTAAATCGGTTGGATCTAGATTCCCCATAGGACCTAAGCAGATGAGTTCGGAGAATTCGGAAAGGGGAATAGTAATCTGGTGCCTAAATGCCTAAAAAGAGGGGAGAAAAGGAAAAAAACTGAGAATGGGTCTAGAAAATACTTGAGCCGTAAAAGAATAAAAGAGGAAAGTTTCGGATGATTACCTCTGGGATGAAGCTCATCGTCGCCGATGGAGCCACTAGTGGAGCCACCGATGGAGCCGCCGTCACTGAGGGGGTTGCCGACGGAACCTCCGTGGTTGGGGAAGTTGCCGATGGTGCCGCCATTGGAAGGGTGGAGCAGGTCGCAGGCAAGATTGCTGGAGGGAGCGGTTAGAGATCAAGAGCGCTCAGGAAGAAGATGAACAGTGCTTCGCTGGAGGAGATTAATAGGCTCGTGGAGAAAGGAAGGCGGACAATGCCGATACTTAAGGACAATCCGAGAGAGAAAGGGCACAGGCGGAATTTTTGTCGCGCCGTCTACACGAATTCCAGGGGAACAGTTGTCTCGAGCGCCCGGTCCGAGAAAATTGCAATCATTATGTAGAAGACCGCGAAACAGAAGTAGATTTTTACTGCGCCCGTTTCGGAGAAAAAGATTAAAGAAAAGAGTTTCGAAGTAAAAATTATGTTTTACTCCGAAACTGGGGGGCATGTGTTGACGCCAGATTTTGACACGTGTTGAATCGGCGTCAGGAGAAGAGATTGGCTGATGCGGCAGATCTAAAGGCTATAGTAGAGAATCGGCCGATTGAGGTTACAGTTGGGAATCAGCCGATTGGCGATTCAACTTGCGCCAACAGATTGGAACCACAACAGAGGATCCCGATCAAAAGTGGCCTAACGTTGGTCAACGGAGCGATGCTGATTCGGTCGAGAAGCAATGAAAAGAGTCCTAATTGGATTAGGAGACGGCGGCGGAAGATTCTACGGGAGTCCGTTTCCTTTATAAAAATATTATAGATATAGCAGTTTTTCTGTTTAAAATAAGATTGTAACAAGTCGTAATCGATCAGGAGTCCTGGTTCTAGGGTATAAATAGGAGTCGTCAGGGCTTTGTAAAAAAAATATACAATCAATCAACAATACAATCTACTTTTTCATAGCACTTTACTTTCAAGTCGGCGACTTCGCCAATACTTTTTCTTCTTTCACGAGTTCGTACGGATTGGCAGGGCTGCATCGACTCGATCTCCGGCCAATTGGTAGGTTCCGCTTATCGAATAATATCTGAGCTTTAACCTCGGGCGCATAGCTGTGGTTTCGTTTGGATTTATTCACCAGTTATCGATATTTACTAGAATCATAGGTTTTACCTGTTGTTCTAGTATTATCACCAGTTATCCAGCTTGAGATTGGAACTATCGGCTTTATCATCGCTCTTCCTCGTTCATCTTCATATAGCCGATTACATCTATTTTTAAGTGTTGCATCTGTAATAATTGTTTAAGTTTCCCTAGCAGTTTTCTTTGCAATAATTACGTGATTATCGGCTGATCCATAGCCGGTCATCTTTACAGCAAATCGGCCGATTCGCCGACGCGCTTTTTCGGGACAGATCGGAACACCAGCCGATCGGAACGCCCGGAATTTAATACTCTTATTTCCTTGTCAATCAATAGGTCAGATTAACTGGCACGCCGCGCGAACCGCACCAGGGCAATAACCCGAACAGGAGCTAAGCAGATTCTCCCGGGTCGTGTGTCCGACGCATCGGCCGATTCCGGGCCGATTTTTAGCGCCAACACCATTTCATTGAACTTCGCATCATCGTCAGGAGTAACCACAACATTTTCCTTGGTGTTTGGAGGTGTATGCTGATTATCAGAAGGAACGTTGCCGAGTACCGAATCCGATGCCTGTTTAGTTCTTTTAGCATGGAGGTATTTCGTAAAAGTCCAATTCACTCGTTCTTGGGATTTCTTGAGTTCGGTTGCTATGAATACCTCTCTTTCCGCATCGGATATTGGGGCTTTAGACGGAGCGCGCTCCTTCGGGGATTGTCGAGGATTCTCCGGCAAATTGGTTGTCAGATTCGGCTGTGTGTAATGCCCGATTCTTGACAGCATGAGAAAGCTATTTATTGTTTCTCGTAAATAGAACATTGAATCGGTCGAAGGAATACCTGAACAGCTTGAACCAAGTCAGCAACCATTATAGAGACATCTGGAAAAGGAGCTGCGATGGCCGATGCAGAATTACCAATTGTTCTTTGTCTCTTCTTCTTTGAGGTGGTCTTGGTGGCAAGCCCTCTTTTTCCTTTTAGGAACCGTTGAACCGAAGGGGCTTTATGACTGATCAGAGGATTTTCTATCACAGGGTAGTATTTGATTGGCCTGCCACTAGTACTTGTTTGGGGAGCCAATGTTTCTATCAGCTACTTGAAGAATGAAAAGAAATTGATCAAAGAAGAAGACAAAGGCGGCTGTGAAAAAGGATGTCGGAAGGACAGAAGTCAGGGTTACCTCATTAACCATAGGGTTGTAGTCTGGGTTGATCTATGCACAGTAAAGAGCAACTGGATGATTTCTCAAATGAAGCTTCCATTCAGACCACCAAGAGTTATATTGCGGAGAAGAGAAACGGGTAGGAGCCGGAGCCCAGTTGCTTGGCCCGGTACAAGTCAGGACGTCAGTCAATGATTTCAAACGACAGTACTCCATAGCTGAATTCATGATGTCCCTAGACTGAATTTGATTTGAGAAAAAGAAATGAACTGGCAATTGTCCGAGGCCAAATTGTCGTGCTACAACTGACGGATGATAAAATTCATAGGAATATGGTTTAGTTTTTCCTCGACCGGAGCAGAAGTTGGTCGGCAAGAGACATGGGGAGATAGCTACTTGGAAGGTTTTCCAGCTGGCATCTTTTGGGTCACATACTTTGTTGAATTTGAAAAAGCATGGCCTTTCAAACTGGTCTACATCGTGGCTACCATGGAAACCAAATCACGACGTTGTCCTGAAAGCCGATGTAAAAGGACTTGAAGAAATCGGCCACATTGCTAGGGGTTAACCTTTCAACGGGCATACATGATGCAGCTTCCAAAATTCGTGCATCGGCGACGAGGTTGGGGTTCATTTTTTGGGTGATCTGCTGGGAAGTCTTGATTAATAATTTGTTTTCCGATCATCTTGTGAGTATATAGGTTCAGCCAAACTTGCAGAAACCACCACGGACCACCAATGTTGCCTGGAGTTTGGTTGGTAGCTAGTTTCGCTGATGCTTGATGCAGCATGAGGTAGACTGCCCCCAAAAGATGTTTTCCCAAAGGGATTTTGTCACCAGATGCTAATCTTGCAGCCATTGATTGCATATTGGTTGTGGGTCCGCAGGTTGAACAACAGAAGATGAACTTCTCTAACCACATATTCAAGAAAGTCGTGTGTTCTCTATGGTCGACGGCTTCTATTCTGGCATGTTCCGAGATGTATCCTTTCCAACCTTTCACCTCCTTGGTTGCCAGTGGATGCGAGGTTTTGATGACAGTGTCAGAAGGTTGGTCAGATTCAGAGATGTCCAGACCTGTGAGCATCAAAATATCTGCAAGTGTGGGGGTCATTGGGTCGTTGCTGAACAGAAAAGCATTAAGTGCATCGGACCAGAAATAGCAGGCAGCTATGAGCAAATTTTCATGTTTCCCCATGTTGGTAGGAGAGAAAGTTATGCATTGCTCGATTTCTACTTTCTCCTAGGTTCCCTGTTGGAATTAGCCATTCGCATATACCAGTCTCTCCATCCTGGTACCAGGCTTGGCCAAGATCGGAAACTCTAGCTCCAATCGACTATATTCATGGAAGCTTGCTTGTAAGGAAGCCGACGGGTTCCTAGGTTTATGAACTCAATAGGGTCTGGATTGCCCATCGGACCCAAGAAAAGAAGAGAAGAGCCCTCATCTCTAGGGATTAAGATTTGATTCTTCATGTTCTACGAGAAAAAGGGGCAAAAAGTGGGAGATAAGAGTGCAACTTTGGAGAAATTTTCTAGCATGCGAATCGGTCGAATGCGGAGGAAGAAAGGATGCTGCCTCTGAAATATTGGGCGCCGCCATCGATGAAGTGCTTGAAGTCGCCGCCGCTGATTGAGAACCTGGAGCTAGCATCGGTGATGAAATTCTGTGATGAGTTCAGCAGAGGTGTGATGAAGAATTGCCACCTGGACGAAGGGGAAATGCAGAGATTCTCGGTGATGAGAGGTTCAAGAAAGAACCGCCGGCAAAGAGTTTCTTGGTGAGAGAGAGAGAACGGCGAAAGGAAGAGGACTAAGTGTGTGCAAGTGGATTTTAAAGAGGTGGAGCCTGGCAACGGTCCAGAGATCGAGAAGCCTAACGATGTAATTTGAAGGGACCAATCAGTGCGGCGGATATCGAGGTGTTGTTTGAAGTCGGCTTGGCAAGGAATCATCATGACTCGGGTAATTTTGGAACAAATCATTTATTCCAAAATTGGGGGCATGTGTTGACACCAAAATTTTGCAGAGATATTTTTGGAAAGAGAAGAAGCCGATGAGGTCCAGGAGGAGTCGTGTGAGTCGAAGCTATCAGGCATGACGCCGGTCAAAGATGACGTGGACTCGGTCAAGGAAGCAGTCAGAAAGAGTTCGAATCGACTAGAAGATGACGTCAACAGAAGATCTTGCGGAAATTCGGTTTCCTTTTGAAATATCTTGTAAATATGATAGTTTAAGTTATTTCTTTTCACTCAAGTTTGTTGGAGTCGTGATAAGCTAGGAGTCTTAGCCTCAGGTTATAAATAGTGGACCTTAGGATTTTGTAAAGGACAATCATCGATCAATACAACTTTGCTCGGCACTTTGCCAAAATCCTAGGAGTAGGAGTAGAGTACTTTATCAGCGAATTCTTCAGCAAGTAGGGCTGCATCGCATCGATCTCTGGCTTGTTGGTAAGTTCATGTTTATCGGATTTCTAGGCTTTAGTTATCGACGCATCGCTGTAGTTTCGCTAGTTCAATATACAAGTTATCGATTTCTATCAATTTCTTGTAAGGCTACATCGTTTGATCTCTTACTACTTCTTAATAGATCTCACAATTTATCAAGTGGTAGTCATTGGATCATCGGCTTTGTCTAATCTTTTCATGCAATTATTTTACAGCAGATTCATTATGTGATTATCGCTTCTACTACTAAATCATCTACGATCTTGTACTTCGCTGCGTGTAGGCTGACCGCACAATTCGGTTGCCTTGTCGTCGTTATCTCAGGCTGTCTCGGTTAAGTCCGATCCTTGAGTAGTGATGCTAAGTCGAATCTTATTGGTTGGATCTGTTTACTGGTTAGCAGTGGCATGATGGTAGTGGTTCGGTAGTATCAATCGGCTTCCTTGGCCGATTCTGAGCTCAACGACAAGCGTAAAGTTTAAGTAATTAGATGCATCAGTTAATTATGTTCGACTTGTTGCCCTGCTGTTAGCGCTGTCTCAATTTGGTCTGATCCGACTAATGGTAACAATAAGTCTAGCTTAATTAAACGCATGTGTTTAGTTATGAGGTTTTTATTCTTAATCCTATTTCGTCACGAAATCGGCTTTGTATATGCTTCCGTTGTCCTAAGCGATGTGTTTGTTGGAACTAAATCCGAGCTGATACGTTCCTCGTTGTTTTATTGATTAAATTTCTTTTTTCTTGTCAATTGTTGGTCAAATTGACTGGCACGCCCTGAACCCGATTTGCAAGACTTGCACTGGAGATAAGCAGAGCTTCCAGACCTTAGCGTGTCATGCTCCACAAGATTCACCGTCCGGTTTCTGCGGCAACAATAATCTATTGGATTAGAAATATAAACACACAATTAACCATTATTAAGGGAAGTTGCAAATGAAGCGGGCCAAGGTCCACCTTGAACTTTGTTCCGATTCATCTTTATTTCAGTTTCTTTCATTGTGTATTTCTCACAAAATGCTTAACTAGAGATCCATATTATATTGCGTATCTTTCCAAACATTTACATGTACTAAGAAGCTAGTTATGTACAAATTTACTAATGAAATATCCAACATAAGTTGCTACCAAATATTCAATTCTCTATACAAACACTTAATAAACGTGTTAAATTAATTTTGACGTATACTAACTACACTACGAAGATGCTATATCATGAAAAGTTGCTGCAACACATTAAATTGAAGATATCACACATCGTCCATATATATGCGTTGGCCGGTTCCCTCTCTTGCGGAGAAAGAAGATGGGAATCATAGCTTCATCAGAAAGGGAAAAAATGATACATGATATACATGATATGTAGCCTTGGATGGAAGAGAAAAGCAAATAACTCTCCATCAGACTTGTGTTCAAAGAAATTTCAGAATTAAACTGCAAAAATGCTACTTCCTCCGTTTCAAATTGTAGGTCATTTTATCATATCTAGATACATAGATTTTGTTATGCAGTTATATATACACTGTGTCTACATACATAGTAAAATTTATGTATCTTGATTTGCCAAAACGAACTACAATTTAGAATGGAGGGAGTATTAAGTATTACTGAATAAGCATAAACATCATATTTTCTCAAAAGATCTCTATCTCTACTATTTCTAGCAAGCAATAATTTCTTGGTCCGTCAATCGGAATTCTAATCGGAACCGAACAAATCAATCGGAATCCTAATAAGAATCTAGACAAATCAATCGTAATCCCAGTTGGAACCCGGACAATCAATGTCTTACGTGGTCACGGCACGGTCTGGAATGAAAGAGCATAAAATTGGTGGTTACATATAGATTCAGATAACATTTGTATTACTCGTAGCAACGTACGGGCACTATGCTAGTAAAACATAAAATGAACCAAAAGTTTCTTTTTAAAGTCCAGGTCGATCAAAACCTGAGCTTCTTGGGGATGACCATGGAAAGTAGTCTCCTCTTTGTTTTTTTCTCTTTTGGAGAAGTCGAAATGATCTTGTCCTCGTCAGGACGGGGGTTGTTGCTAACGTTACCAGGATCACTAGCAGCTCGTATGACATTGTGCTTCTTCACATGCTCTCTCACAAACTTGTTATAGATGAATGCCGCTCCCCTGAAGTTTGGGAGCACCAACCAGGCTGTGAACAGCAGCTTCAGCTCATACCAGATTGGAATCCTGAAATTCACGGAGAGATGTCCCAGGAATAAGTCTAGTCAGATATTCAGATGGTCAATTTTGCGCACAGAAAATTGAATTCTCCATCTGAACATTTTTTTTTTGCAGATGTGGATGTCTGAAACTCTGAACAATTGCAGAAGGAGAATTGACCAGCGTAGCAATTTTACCAGCAGATGAGGGAGTGCAGCACCATCTCCATGAGGGTGATGAATGAGTAAAGGATCCAGTATGCCAGCCACTGCTCGTCGTCGAGCTTTGACGAGCTCTCCATTGCCTGCACTGATGCATATCTGGACCCATACAGAAGTGCTCTATAAATTCCAGAAACCAACCAAATTCTGAAAATGTTTACCGACCAAAAAGTAGAAGCACTTCTGAACTTACAAGGGGTAAAGTAGAGTGACAGTAGGCCTGTAGTAACGTTGATACACGAGAACAGAAACACAATTATGAACTGAACCGCAGTAACAAAAAAAAATAAAGATCATCAGTGTGAATTCATACACACCACTTACCCTGCTAAGGAGTAAAGGTGAGATAGGGTCGTCCAAAGCTTTCCCATTTGCAGTGATGCTAACAATCTTGTTGTTTACCTTCTTGTTACTCAAGCCGGTGGTTTATGGACGGTGTGACCTATGTGTGTTGTTTGGATGACGATGTTTACACAGGGGGAAAGGTTGATGGCACGGGTTCTCTGCACTTGCCGGCCAAGTGAGCTTTATCCTGTCGACAGAGATGTGCACTACACGGCTGGTGAAACATCCAAAGGTAGCTGCATAAAGGGTAGTAGAAAAAAGACACTGCCAAGAATTGCAATGGCAGCCGGTAAACATTCATGTTGCACAACAGCAAAATATTAGCTCATTCAGCAGGAAAGCCGGTTTTATTTTGGACAAATGGTACGAATCTCTGGCCTGTCCACGTGGATTGGGCTGGCATTTAGCCCATCCAAACAGGCCTTTAGGGAACAGTAAACCGCTAATTTCAACTCAATCATGGAGCTACGATTTATTTCAAATTTGCACACAACCATAGATTTAAGCCCTTCTGAGCAAAACAACAGCTATTTTAGAGAAAGATATAGCACAGAGATTATTCAGACTTAAAAGCCTGTCCAAGAACATTGTATTGACTTTTTGTCAGATCTCTGAGTCACATTCACACGATCAACACGGAAAGTTTGCTCTCGTCTCCATTCAATATTTCTGCCAGATGTTCAGACATACAGGATCGCCATATACATCAAACATCTCTATTTGAACTTTTGAAGTGATGAGCATGAACGAACAAACACAGCTGGACACTAGAAACACTACAGGCTCTGCCTCCACAAGCCGCAGGGATCAGGTCACAGCACCGTGCTTCAGTAAGCTTCATGGTCCTGAAAACATTCAACCCAAACACATCAGCCACATGTTCAGTCAAGAAAAAAAATCCATCCTAGAAGTCTGAGAACTGCAAGTGCGGAAAAATCTGAATCTCTCATGAGGAGTTCAGTTCAGGTTAGCTCAGGTCACCTTCTTGGGGGTGACGAAGGCGAGGAACTTGCTCTTGGGCTTCTCCTTGTCCTTGGGAGAAGAGGATGGCGACTTGTCGTCCGTCTTGCTCTTGCCGCTGGAGCCGCCGCCGGCGGTGAGGCCGTGCTTCCGGAGCTGCTCCCTGACGAACTTGTCGTAGATGAAGGCCGCGCCCCTGAAGTTGGGGAGCACCAGCCACGCGATGAACAGCAGCTTCAGCTCGTACCAAATCGGGATCCTGAGAATCAGTTCCAAGCAAATCTTCAGGTTAGCTGTTTACAAGAACAGGTAGCAATGAAAAAAAAAAATAAAACAACGAGGAGATTAAGCCAAGATCATGGATGAAATCATCAGTCAGAACGTACCAGTAGATGAGGGACTCGAGCACCATCTCCATGAGCGTGATGAAGGAGTAGAGGATCCAGTAGGCGAGCCACTGCTCGTCATCAAGCTTCGACGGGCTCTCCATCGCCTGCACTGACGCGTATAGGGGGTACAGGAGCATGACCGTTGGCCTGCAAGAAACCAAGAACCCAAAAAAAAATCAGCAGATAACTTCAGACACCTGATCTGAGCTGAACCGAAAGCTCAAAAAGAGAGGAATAAAACGATGCAATAACTGAAAAGAAAATATGAAACGGTAAGAGATTGATGATCTGAAGTTGTGAACATACCCTGCAAGGGAGTGGAGGTGAGTGAGGATCGTCCAGAGCTTGCCCATCTTCTACAACCTTCCTCCCAGCTCTTGGTGGCCCTGTCTGTGCTGTCGCTTGCAGTTGCAGCTATCACTGGGAGCTGAGCTAGAGCGATGGACAGACAAATGCGTAAGTGAGTGAGCCAAATGAAATGCGTCTTTGCTTGCTTTGGATTTGGGTGAAGTTCCAGGGAAGGGGACGCTGAGGTTAATTATATAGGAAGCCACAGTGTGGCTGGGGTGGAGGACACGTGGCGCGGCGCCATTGGGGAGGTGCTTGTTTTGGTCTGGATTAGATGGAGAGGTGGGACGGCCACACGTGGCAACATGGTACAGCACCGTCCAAGTCAGGTACTCTGTTGAGTCTGGGAGTAGTTTAAAGGCCTTGGATTGATGGGAGATCTAGGACAGGGCAGCGAGGTCAAAAGGCAGAGGCAACTTGTATCGGGACGATGAAGGAAATGGGAGCTGCTGCATCCGTGCCTGCATTACAATATGTCAGATTCAGAGATGCTCCAATCTCAGTTCATGTGGATCCTCGTGATTTCAGTTTTCTATATATCAAAAATTAATCGAATCCATAGGATTACAAGCAAAACTTCACTAGGCGGAACCCTGAAGAAAATGAGACTAGCAGAGGTCCTGTGTGTGTTGTGGTACAACAGAGGTACAAAAGGAACAATAACTAGGAAAGAGAAAAAGGTAAGAATTTCAAAAAAAAAACTATTCGGACTGAAATTTTACGGCGAGGAATTCATGAAATTAACCAAATTTTTGATAATCAACAATGCAAACACAACCAGAGCAATGCCACTGAAAGTCAGATCACAAGAGATCTGCAAACCCAAAGAATCGGATGATCCCGATCCAATTGTAGATCTTAATTTCGCAGGTGATAATTTTTATACTTAACATGGATGAGATAATCTTAAGTCCTTAACAAAATACATAAAAATCCCAGCACTACGTATTTTTATTTCATTTTCCAGAAGACGCTTATTTATAATGCCAGAATATATCTACTCCCCCCATTTCAAATTATTGGTCGTTTTGGTTTTTCTAGATGCTTAGTTTTTCTATATATCTAGATATATATGCATAGCAAAATCGATGTATCTAGAAAAGTTAAAATGACTAATAATTTAGGACGGAGAGGGTATTTCCTAACGCAGTATACGACGGTCATGATTCTGGGATCCCATCGTGTGAGAGTGGTAGGAGAACACATGGAGCCTCGGGACGCTGGCACGTGTCCCGTGTGGACCCTCGCATGACGGAGTGAGCGAGTGGATTTGAATATCTAATCCAGCGCTTCATGCTCATCACCACCACCACCCAGGGCCCAGGCGCGTTGGAAGCACGGCGGGGCAGGCACAAAGCGGCCGGCGTGGCAGCGCGCGACGCGTCGGGGACGGAGCCGGCCGGAGCAGGCGCGCCGTCCGTCCGTGTCCGTCGAGTCCCCCTTGCCTCGGGCTCCGGGAGAGACCGACCGAGTGGCATGGACAGGGGCAGGCACGGCACGGCCGCGCGGCCCGGGTCATGAAAGAACGTGCCAGGTCGGCGCGGCAGCTCCGCTCCGCACAGGTCGCCTGCCGCCGCCGCCCACGCGGTGGGCACGCGGCGTCCGCCCGGCCTGACGGAGCGCCGAGGAACCGGTCCGTCGGTGGCGCCGGGGGACACGGTCACACGGGATTAACAGTCATCACTGCCCTGCAGTCGATTGATGCTGCCTGGTTTCAGCCAAGCTTTGCAGCAGCTCCCTTTCCGCCGGTTAGCTAAATGTAATGATGATACTGGCACTGGGTGGACAGTTACTACTAGTTTCACTGCATTGCTGTTCAGGTGAGGACTGGTCAGGAAGCACGACACTCTGAGCCAGTACTTTGCACATGAGTGGATTCGGTGCCGCGGTGCAACACAGAGCTTGGCAAGTGTCACGACCTGAAATAGCGAGCCTTCTTTCGCTGTCGAATACGTAACCACCACCACCATCACCGATCTTGCTTGCTTGTACCCTCAGCTTTGAAAGCCATGGACACGTCGACACCTGAAAGGGAGACCGACAGCTGCAGCATAAGGAACATTACCAATGATATGGAAACATCTCATAGGTGGCATCCGCATAACACAAACAACATGGCCGACTGATACGAAAGCGATGGACCATGATCGATTTCACTGCAATGCTGAACCGCGAAAACCACGCAAACGGCCCATTTTGCAGCCCGGCAAGAAACTTACCAAAGCCACCCTACCCATTTTGGGGAGTCACTGCAGTCTGCAGGTCAGCTATGGCCCCTCACATTTTCTGAGTTTTTTTTTTCAGCAGAACACATTTTCTGAGTTTTGGATAGAACATCATAGCAACTTCGTTACAGGACAGAAAACGATTGCCGCCTCGTGATCCAAGGATAATTAGTGGAAACCAGTCCGCGCGCACTACAGCATCCAAGATCAAACACCCATACAAAATTACCCAGATTCTGCCATTCTGGAACCATCGAAAGACCAAATGATGTTGTATCCGTCATTTCGCTTCTGGCTGGGAGGCCGCCTGCTTGTTCTGCCTGATTGACCTCGGAACAAATGTAAGGCCACGGGAGCGACGGTGGCCAAAGGTGACGTTCGCAGGGGTGGAATCCGCTGTGCTCAGTTTCGACACGGCAGAAGTCAGCTCGTCAATCTTCTGTTCGACCTCCATTTCATTTTCCTTCGCCTCCTTATGCTGACGGTCGTTCACTATAGACTCTTTATGGTCATGCTGCTTTGGTCTGTACCTCCAGTTTGTTTGTCTTGTGCCTTTCCCATCTACGTCCATCGAGTTATCCCTTGTCTCTTCTCCCTTGTGAGCAGTTTGCCTCCTATGGGACTTCTGACGCTGGCGCTGGGAGGGCCGTGCCTTTTTGAAGAACTCGAATGACTTGGGGAACTGATGCTTATCAATGAGGTGCTGCTGCCGACTTTTGTAACTCTTCAACTTCACCCCACAACCCTCCACCAAACACTCGTACTGTTACCAAAAAAGAATTGAATATGTTAACATACAAGTGACTGTCCAAACCTGAAGGACTAACAAAGAATTACTACTGTAAATTTGCCAACAGTAAAATGTTATTGATACTCTGAAAACCTCCATAAATGGGATTAGGAACATACGTTAACTCACTTTTCATCCTGATAGTAAGAAATACTTCTAATATCTATCAGTTTTTGAATACGCTATACTTCAAACCATGTTTCTGTACACGTCGCTAATCAGTGAAAAGATGGACAATTAATATAAATGGTAGCTGGATAGATGGTATTACCATTGGAAAACCACGGGCAACTTTTGCTTGGAAATACGAGTCATGTGCCTCAGACACATGAATGCTTAGCAACCTTGAAGTTGGATATACTCTTGAACATACAGAGCATGAAGCAGTATGCCGAGTGACATAGTGGTCTTCAAAGTCCTCCAAACAATCTAGATGGACACCACAACCCGCAATTGGGCAAAACAAAGTACTACAAGAGTTTGACACATGACTGCATTAGAAAAATAATAGAAACAACAAGGGGGAAGTATCTACTGCAGCAGATAAAACACAAAGCATGATTGATCTTAGGACAGTATTCAATCTTTTTGGATACAAGGTTTCCGGCAAGGATGTTGGCCTAGCCTTGAGATTGAGGACAAAATTATTCTCAGCTCCAACCTAGGGGCCTTAGGTTTAGGGTGACCTCTTTTCTGGAGTGTTACCAGTAGTCATCCTGCTTGCAAGTGAGCAGGCCATCAATTCTATTTGTCACTATTGGAATGACCACCAAAGGTTGGATTTGGAACCTCCAGATGCTAATTTTGGTTGGACTTCTATCAGACAAGTGAGGCAAGGCTCAAAACAAACATAGAACTACAGAATGAAATGTGTTCACTTATATCTTTACAGAGTATAAACCCCAGATTACAACCCTTAGTACATGTAATGCGCCTAACAGCCACTGCCCGAACTTTATCATGCTTCAGCTCACTGGTCTATGCATTTGCGGAAATTCCTAGCAACATATCCTGCATCCTATCATTGGAACTAGGAACTCAGAGACTTACCAAACGATTTCTAGTCACCTGTTATCAGCGAAGCGGAGACTGGAGACAATATTTCAGCATGGCGGTGTGCTAGATTATTTTGTTTTCCAATTTCCACTAGAGATATACATATATGTGCATGACAAATGGATCATTGAACTCAAAATAGAATGACTTGCAATTGGAAAGGTAATTTCATACCACGTGCTGGCTACTTCCATCTTCTCAAGCTGGTTCCGGTCATCTTCCGAGAGATCCAAGGCCACCTATAATATGCAACAAACAAACAAACAAAGAGGTTAATCAAACTTCAATACAAACCTTGCACAACGAATTGAGTCAAACATGCTGAGTTGATATTGCATTTGCAGGAATAGAACAGAGAGGAAGTCTCTAGTTTCAGAGACATCCAAGGGACTCTTTATCACCCCAGACCTATGGAATGGAAGGTCCGTCTAGTAGCAATTCGTTTTCGCTCCGTAACGCCAAACCAAAATTCAACGCGTGGACAGGGCCGATTTCACCGAGTGAATTTGGATCTACGGACCAGTACTACCACAACCAATCGAACCCCCGAAGAAACATCAGTTGCGCGCAGTTTCGTGCATAAAAAAATTTAAGTGCGGCGTCTAACATTTCGCTAGAATCTGCTCGCCCCGCTCAGCCTCAACCCCAAATGGCCCCTGGAACAGGAATCTCCTCACGCGCCGTACCGAAGCGTTCGCAAAAAGGGCTCAGCTGGGAGCGGACGCGGGGACGCGGGCGGGGACGTACGTGCTTGGCGAGGAGCTCGCGCTCGAGGTCCCCGGCGGCGAAGAAGGGGTCGTCGGGGGCGAGCCGCCGCCGCGCCGCGAGCCAGAACCCTAGCTCCGGCCCCACCGCCTTGGGCGCCGCCTCGGCCTCGGCCTCCACCTCCTCCATGGCGTCCTCCGGCCTCTGCTGCATCCCGTCGATCCGGCGGCGGGCCCTCTCCGAGCCTCCGCTCGCCGCCGTGGGGTTGGGGTGGGGGCGGAGAGCGAGAGGGGAGGAATCGAGTTCGAATTCGAAATTCCGCGATGCGGCCGATGCCGGCGAGGAGAGAGAAGGGGGGGGGGGGGGGGGGGGGGGGTCGTCCCCGTGCGGCGTGCGTGGGGAATGGAATGAACTGGACTGGGCTGACCCAATCGCATGGGCTGCCGAAATGGCGGCCCGTCCTGCGACGTTGTCGGACGAGACACTAGATCTGAGTATGGGCCGGGCTTGGTCCATTCGGATTAGGAAGATGAATTTTCTGAAGTTTTTTTTATAAGGATTTTCTGAAGGTTTTTGGGAGTGACTACATGACATGCCTTTTCAGTCTCAGTAATACTACTATATTTTTCAGGCCAATAAGGCCAATAGAAATCTTACACGTCATTTTGAGCATTTGGGATAGAAGGACCGTTATACGGTTAAACAATCCAGTCGATTTCTTTTAGTTCCAATACAACGAAGTAAACCTGACCCCATTCTCTTATGTCATATCGCAGCAAAAGTTTTTAGTAAAATTCCTCAATAAGCTTCCCTCCATGCCATCAAAATTTTTAACGTCCCTTCGCTGCCACAATTTAAATTTCATCTTCAAAAGTACTCAAAACACGTTCCAAAAAATTTTGTTTTGAAAATAAACAGAAAATATGGCTCCAACAGTGGCCTACCTCCATGCTCAATTTCTCCACAGTTCCAAAAAACAACGCTATCCGGAGATATATTTGCGCCGCAAGGATGAGCTCCCAATGTCGAAAAAGTTCGCCTCCCAACTCGCCTCAATCCCCGTTCCGTCATCCTGCCATCGACCCTCCACTCTCCGCCTCGTCAGCATCTTAATTTCCCCAGCATCTAAACTGCTCCCTCCACACATCGTCAGGCAAGCAGAGACAGCATCTCCAATCCCTCCGCCCTCTATCCTCACAACTTT
Source organism: Panicum miliaceum (assembly GCA_032594955.1). Lineage (NCBI taxonomy): Eukaryota > Viridiplantae > Streptophyta > Magnoliopsida > Poales > Poaceae > Panicum > Panicum miliaceum. The sequence continues at coordinate 25,160,005 of CM064072.1, read as the reverse complement.
CTACAGCATTGCCTGGCTCAAGACTTGAGGGGCGCAAGGTTCGCTGGTTGACGCCGGTGAGCCTTGCCCCAATCTTCACTCTACAGGTGTTCCGCTACAGTCCCATCGAGTTTGTGCAGCCCCCTGTACAGTTGACCCGCGGCGACCTTGCCTTAGCACTTTATCAGGTACAAATCCGAATTCTTGTTCCTCTCTTTGTTCTACTGGTCTGTATGTATGTCAACTTATTAGTATTAATAAGGTTATAGTTGCATTGTCAGGTGCAGCCTTTGAATGTTGACGGCAATTAGTTTGTTACCGAGGGAAAAAAATCAAGCGTGGGGCCATAAAGATGATGAGTTGGCAGCATTTTGGATCCACCTGGCTCGCCTACCTCTTTCTCTCCAGCCGGCGTCGTCATCGATGAACTTCCTGAGCCCACTCGATTGGATCGGCCCAGTGATGTTCATTCCACTCAATGCCTTTCCAAAAACCACCGCGCTCTTTTACAGCTCACTTTTTTTTTGGAGAGTATTTTTACAGCTCACTTTGTCTCCTCTCTATCAAGATTCAAGAAAGAAGCTAGGTGAGCATGCGTGCCGCAACAGCACAACAGAGCACGTCCAATGATAGCCACTTCTGAGCCTTTTCTGCGCGGATGCTCCTCCAAAGCGAACCCGACGGTCATGATCTCGCGAAGCACGCTCATGCGGCGAACAATCTGTGCATCAAAAACCATGAAAATTGCTCGATCTTCTAGGCTTCCACAGAGGTACACAATCACGCAAAAAGGTCGCAGCCATCTGGAATAAGGCAAAGCAAAGGGGAACGTAAAGAAAACAGGACGGCAGCAGAGAGAAGGACAGGAGATGATGGGGAGCCCGATGCTCGAGTTTCACCCCAAAGGGACACACACTGGGCAAAGCAAACCCCTTCTTTCTAGAAAAAGAAATACTTACACTTTGGTGGGCCTACATGTCAGTGGCGGACGATCACGACTTCATTCGAAAGGGTGGATGGGAAGATCCATGTGTATGTGGAGACGGTCGCGGACAAGTACGCCTCGAAACTTGCGGTCGACTCAAGGATGCTGCGAAGTTCAAGCTCTCGCCTCATGGACTTGTAAATTGCAAGCAAAGCGAGTTTAGATGGGGTAGCTGATGAATAAGAATTCTAGGGTAAGATTCAAACCTCAAGGAATGTAGCTCAAAGGTTCGGATTTCAAATCAAGCCTTGATTCCCCCGCTCCCCAGCCGAGCAAACATGGTTTGATCGTCGTCGCGTCTCTGGAACTACTCTAGCGTGGTCACATCGGTTGGGGTAATTCTTAATTATTCAATTTTGAGATCTTAATGTACTATGAGTCTAGCATTGTTAAAGAGCAAGTTGTAGCAACAGTCAACTTCGAGAATATTGTCACTGCACCTCGACATCAGGGTATTTCAAATTTTTCTAAATTGCGAGAGATATACTCATCACTTTCTCAGCCAAAAAAGAGCACAAGCAAAGTATTTCCAAATTATCATTTTTTTTAACCGTGGGTGTTGATCCTTTGACGTAGCAGGGTATCCCAATGCATAGGAATAAAAAACTATGTGTCTAACATAAAAAAATGCATTATTAAAGATGTTCTGTGCAGTAGTGGGACCCACCCCACCTTAAAAACTTCCTAAACAAACATTATTACAACTTATTAAGCTATGAATCTGAGCCTACATCTAGTACTTGTAACATGATACATGGACTTCACACGGTACTGGTTTATTAGCCAAGAATTTCTTCTCTTTTTTTCTCCTTGTAGCCAACATTGTCAAAGGAGGCAGACACTAGACATTTGAATTCATTGGACTGTGAGGGCATTTTTGGCTACAATTAAATGAACTGTTACATCACTGCCCATAACTCCACCGATCCATTCACTGGCTAGCATTAACTGCATAGGTCGTCGCCTCTCTCTCACTCGCTCACTCATCCTATTTAAAGTAGCAAATTAATAGAAAACTTAAAAAATTAGAAAAGTCTACATTTATGTACTTATTTCTATGACTATTAGGTTTCCATATATCCATAGCGATTCACAATGATTTTTTTCTAAAGATCCGGAACATTAATTTGGTACTCCTTCTGTCCCAGAATATAGATACGTTCAGATTTGTTTAAAGTCAAATTTTTTTTAACTTTAACCAATAATATCTCTAAAAATAAATTATTTCAAACAGAAAAGATTACTAGTTGGTTTCACGATAAATCTACTAATATAATTTTTATGTTATTAGTCTCTATAAATATTTTACAATTTATAGTTAAAATTAAAAATATGACTTTAAAAAATCTAAACGTAGCTATATTATAGTACGGAGGGATGTATAAGAAGAGAATTAATTGATCCATTTTCTGAAAAAACGAGCCCAAAAAACAAACGTTAGTACTGGGTACTACGAGGAACGAGGGGCTTTACCAAAGATGAGAGGCCGAGAGCTACCAAAAATCCACCCACATCGTTGATCCAGGCCGACAGACTCTGGATATCTGTGGAGATGACGGATCCACAACCCCAGCTTGGAGCACTGTAGGTGCTATTTTTTTTCAATAATGAAAAAAGTTCTAGCTTCAAATCCCTCCAGAGAGAGGTATCAGTCTACAATTATTACAATCAGACGCTCAGAATTTAAACCATATTGTATTTAAAATTAAAGACCAATACGCAAAATGAGAGCCATCCATGGGATGTGAAGATCTTTATAACTGAAGACTTAGAAGCTGCTGGCATGCTTCGACTAGCCGTTCCCTTCGGCAGTGGCGAAGGACGGAAAAAATTCAAGGTATAGCGAAGTCCTTAAATCTGCCATTGGACCAAAAACTCCTTAAATATGCATTCCATATCACAGTAGGCCAACAGCATCATCAATTCACCAAACATAAATGAAAACTGAAAAGTAATTATTTATTTATTCAAATTGCACTTTATGTACCTCTCGTATTAGACTTGGCCTTGCATTGCATTTTCCCTTCCGATCCATGATTACTCTTCAGTCTTCACTTGCTCAATCGCTGGCCGCCGCAGCTGTGAGCTCGTGATGCAAGTCTGAAATGCTCTTCTCTATAGCGGTGTCGGCAGCTTGTGTGCCGTCGCACACTCGCCAGACGCTGCGCGCCGCCGGAGATCCGATTGCTGCCTCGCGGCCTCATCGTTTCGTATTGGATCATGAATCCCGCGCGTTTGACGGAGACGAGTCGCAGCGTCGGATGGAATTTGATGGGACAGATGGGGCAAATGTATAGATGCCAAAAACAGACATCCGTCGATCCAGTTCTACACACATAATGGTTCGCACGGTCCAATACTGTATTTCTTCCTCCGCGCGCCCTCTTCCTCTGCTCCTATGGTCGCCCGCCATACCTTGCCATACCGGATCCTCCGCCCCTACCCTTCGGTCATCAATGTGCTGCAATAGGGACCACAACCGGAGCCGATGTATCCTCTAAAAAGCACCCGCAAAAAAATTTTTGATCTACAATTGTTAAGCACAGTATAATTACATCCTTGTAAGCTAAATTGACCAACATATAGCTGCGGCTCCCGTCAATAACATTATATTATGCTTGTGCCCTCCATGTTTTGACCAGTTATTAAATAAATATTCTATATTTACTAGTGGTGGTATACCTTACACAAGATGAATTGCACACCATAGAAATTTTGCATAATGACATTCAACAAAGAGATGTTGGATAGTTTCCAGCTTACTAAAAAATAGCAAGCTTTATTTCCATTCCAATTCCTTCTAGCTAAATTATCTTTTCATAGGATCACTCCCCTTTTTCAGATACCATATAAATATTTTTATTTTGAGAGGAATCTTCGTGCGTAGCTTTTAAACCGTTATTAACTAGATGCCTATACATTGAATGAATTAACTGTGAATACCCTACTTTTATGCAGATTCCACGTAAATAAATCCATCCCCTCATTTAGATTAATATGTACAAAACTTGCAACAAGGTTATACCACTCGGTTAACTTATCCCCAACTAAAACTCTTCTGAAGGAGACATTAAGTGGGTTCGAACTATATTAAATAAATTAAGGAACTGGTCTCTCAGCTTCTGGTTACCTAACCATTTGTCTTCCCAAAATCTAACTTGGTTACTGCTGACCACCTTGAACCTTCCTAGATTTAGGAATTGGTCTAACCATTTGTCTTCACAAAATCAAATTTGGTTACTGCCGACCACCTTGAACCTTCCTAGATTTAGGAATTGGTCTTTTAACCCCCCCCCCCCCCCCAAAAAAAAAAAAGAATGGGAGTGGAGATGGGAGTGCCATAGTCGTCGGGACGCAAGGGCAGAGCTGCAGAGGCAAGATGGGAGTGGAGAAGCGAAGCAGGGAAAGGGAAAATGCCCCGCCGTCGCCCTCCACCCGTTCGCAAGGGCTTCCAGTGGCAACAAGGACGCGGGGTGGTCGGATCAAGGCACCAGTACGAGCGGTGTGGTTGTGCCCGAGTCGCTTGTGAGGGGTGACACGGTGGACGGAATTAACGCACCTCTCTCCCCTCGTAACAAAAATGAATTTATTCTTAATTTCTTACCAAGCGCTAACCATCCAACGAACACCATGAAGATAATCTTGCCATTGATTCAACACTACGAAGTGGACTTAGGTTGCAAGGAAAGCAAAGGTCGGAGTACCTAGCCAAGAAGCCCTACAGTATAAATTCAAACATCAAAGAATGTGGCTGTTCAACTTTGTATTTTAAACCGTGCCTCGATTCCCGCGCGCGGTCTGCACGTGGCCGGTTGACGCCACGTCTCTGGACCTACCCCTAGCCATCAACTCGAATGGGATGCTGCCGTACGGTACCATTAATCCCATTTGTTAACGGGCAAGTTGTAGCAGCAGTCAACTCCAAAAAAAAATACTACCACATTAATGTTACATTTTCCCTTCATGCATAATCCCTGAGAGAGATGAAAACCAACCGATTATTCTATCGGGCCAGTCCCAACCCTCCACCTTAGCTAGTTTCTATAGCATTTAATAGAGGTACATGACAACAAAAATATTATGTGGCAGCAGAGTTAATGAGGAGATGCGGGGAAAATACTAGACACGGTTTCTCCCCGCCGCTGAAGCCCCTCAGCGCGCTCCCCGTCCACCGCCCAGCTCACCACCACAGCCTGCGCATGGGGCGCTTGCCCGCAAGTATCGCCTGGCCCGCCGGCTTGCCGCCGCCGTTGCGTGGAATCCTTCTCTACTAAAACAGTAGTACCACGACCTAATCACCCCGCGTCGCTCCTCCTAGGGGGCAGCACAGGTGGAACCCGCTCCCCCGACCGCCCCCCCCCTCCCCCCCAACTCTGCTCCCCCATCTCGCTGCTGCCCGAGCTGCCGCTGGAAGCCCGAGCGGCCGCAAGGAAGGCGGCGGCAGGGCTCCACCTCCCCTCCTTTCTCTCCTTTCCTCCCCCTCGCCCTCTCTTGGTGGCTGGCCCGTCCATAGCGACCCGCGGCTGGATCCGCCTCGCGCTTGGCTGGATCCGCGCCCTCCACCGCCGGATCTGCTCTCCCAGAGCCTCTGCGCGGCGGAGCATAGCCTGGGCACGGTGGCGGCGGCGTCCGCAGCCTGGGCGCGGCGCCTGCGGCCGGCTCGTGGCGAGGTGCTGCTGTAGCGGCCTCCGCGGCCTATACGTCGGCGTCCGCGCCTTGGCGGTCGAAGGGGTGCGGCTGCAACGGCCCTAGCATCTGCGGTGGGGCGCGGCTGCGGCGGCTCCCGCGGCTGCGCGTGGTAGGGGCGCGTCGGCGGCGGCGCCCACCCGACGTGGCGGGGCGTGGCTTGGTGGCGCCGCGGCATGCGGGGCCCAGCTTCGGTGGTCCCGTAGCCTGCGCACGGCCTCTAGTGGTGGCGTGCTCAGCGGGGACGTCCGTGTTGTGCACGGCGGCGCCAGGTGACGACGGGGACACCCATTTTGGTCACCTGCACCACTCTTACCGCGGTCAGGTTTGCTGCCGTTTCCCCGAGGATTGGCCGAGGTGCTGGCGAAAGCTTTGACGGCGACGTTCGCTGACGCCGTTACCTCTTTGGAGGCGTCCTTTTGCACCTCTCCGCCTCTCCGTGCCGGATGTTGCGGGTGAAAACCTAACCCATCTTGGGCTGGTGTCGGCGGCGCCTTCGGTGACGTAACCTTCTTGAAGGCGATGCCATGCTAATCCGGATGGCAGTGACGGCCATCGACAGGGTGTGCTACGTTTTCTCTTCCTTTCTTCCTCCTTTGAAAAAAAACAAAAAAACGTTGCTTGTGTTGGTGCGGCTCGCGTCGAAGACCCAATCCAATCGGGCAGGGTGTGCAGAGGCTCTGGTCGACGATCCAATCCGATCGGCAGAGTGAGTTGAGGCCTGGGTCGATGTCCCAATCCGACCTGGGCAGCGGAGTGGAGTCATGGTGGTGGCGTGGCGGGTGGTTTTGTGTGGAGTCGAGTTGAGTTGCGCAACCGTGTTGATGTCCCAATCCAACCGGTTGTTATTGAGTCGAGTTGAGTGTTGTGCGATCGTGTTGGCTGGTGGTGGTGTCGTTGTTGGTTATTATGGGCGTTGTTTCTTCTTTTTAATATAATCGGCAGCTCTCCCGCGTGGTTCGTTTAAAAAACTGGTATAGCTTGATTTCTAGCAGCATCTGTAAACGATAGGGACTATCAAAGGACCTCACGCTGAACAGATCAACTCAATTTCAACCTGAAGGAGTTGATGCCAAAATTAGGATAAATCATTTAGCCGCAAAATCAGATTCAGCACCACGAATTAGAATGGGAACTTTAGAAGGAATTCAAGACTGCACCCAAGATCAATCTTCTGATCAATTTCTTCTCAGGAGCCACTACCGTTGCCGTGCAGGCTGGGCTGGGGAGGGAGAGCGTGAGAAAGAAGAGAATGGAGAGAGCAGATGAAGACGAAGACAGAATTTACCGTGGACAGCTTTTCAGAAAAAAGAATTAACTATGGGGCCACTTAAGAAACTATGCGTTGAGTGATGTACTAGTTTCTAGGTGGAGTGTCTTGTTGAGTTGGTACTATAGACACTACTTTTAGATATTATGGGTTGGGAGTGTCTTGTTGAGTTGGTACTATAGATACTACTTTTTAGATATTATGGGTTGGGACTGCCCTGACATCAACTTGATTCCGATGGATGCCGAGCAGCAACACCGCCGGTGGCGGCGTACTTGCAGGGGTGTTGCGTTGATTAACTAACAATCTAGCAGCATACAAGAGGATGCGAATCTCTAGATTATAAATATGTTTGATGATAGTTCCAGTAGCGGCGGCCGTCCGGATGTCAACCGTGTCACTGATATATAGGGCCCAAGAATCAGGAATAAAAAAGCAGGTGTTGAGCTGATGAGGTCTCTGTCACCGACGTGTGAGCCCCACGATAATCATGCGACTGCCGACGCCCTAAACATGGCATTGTATTACTTGGGAGATCATCATACAGTTGTGCTATCATTGTATATAGAGACGGATTCAAACCGGCATGTGGCAGTTTTAACATGCTAGGTGGACTTTCTTGCATATGAGTTTCTATTGTACTGTATACACGGACAGTATATTCTTATATTCTTTAACGATCAAGAGAATACATGCATCCTGACCCGTGGGCCCCAGCAGGCAGCTGAATAATAAAACTAGATTAGGTTAAGGTCAGATTATGGTTACGGCCCTGGTTGTGTGTGGTCGGCTGCTGACAACAACACTACGACATGGGAGATCACAGATCAGTAGGTGTCCCTAGACAGACAAGGGAAAGCCTCGAAAAGCTTCAGTTTAGCAGCGAGACAAGCGTAGTAGAGATGGGCGCGGCGACATCGATCATCTCTACTGCTGGCTGCTCGACACACAGCTGCCCAAGATTGGTAGGGCGTTTTTATTTGGCTCCCTCCCCGTAACTGCCAGCAGTCGTGGTTCACAAGCTGGGCTTGCAATAACTTGGCAACAGTTAGTTGGTGTCTCACCGTTAGGAGGGTTACCGGTACGGCGCCACATACAGCGCCTTCTTCATTTCTTGAGACACTTCAGAGCTAGTCACACAGTTCATGGCGAGAGCTGCATGAATTTTTTGCCGGCAAGAGCTTCGATCTCGTGTTGGCATTTTCTTTTGATTTGAGAAGTTCCCAAATCAAAACCCAGACGTCACACTCCAATCCCATGTCGATTGGACGGTTCAGAGAGGAGTTGATCACACGCTATCTTCTTATCTCTGTCAACCAAACACATCACCTTTATTTTTATTTAAAAAAAACATTTGGACGTGAGATCTTTATTACCATTTTCTGACAATGATTAAGTATTGCATCTACACTAGAAAAATACGCTGGACAGAATTTGAGAGGCGCAGTGGGGGCACAATCATATCCACATGCATGCTCATATGCCAAGGAATATTGTTGTTCAGATAGAATCAGCACCATCATCTATCTCCCCTCTGTGCTTGCAGCGGCAGCCAGTCTGCACTTGTGCAGGGCACAAACAAATCCCCATTTGCTCAAGCACAGTAAACAACAGCTGCACTGGTTACCACTGCTGCTAAACTTTACATATCACCAAGCATTAGAGCACCCACAGTGTAGTTGAGGCTTGGAACGTCATTTCACTGGCGAGGCTTAGATGCATTTTCTACCGCAGTGTGCAGGCGTCGGTGCCGAAAAGGCCGTGGGGCCAGTGTTGAAATAAAAAAAAAAGAACTCGGCACAACCAACGCTTCATCCGCGAGAGAAACTTTCCCCTTCTTCCTTTCCTTCCCCGAAGAACCCTAGGAGAGAACTCCCAAATCGATCTCCTCGTGTCCAAATTTCTCACAAAATCGATTCCCCCTCTTGTAGATCTGAGCTCAGCGGGCACCTCTGCTCATGGATCCGGAGGAAATTGGATGGAGTCGCGGCATTTGGGCTCCGACAGACAGCACATCACAGCGGGGTGCCGGACGTGGCCGGATCCACTCGCTGCTGGCCTTGACGCGGGGGCGGGACTCCTCGTCAAGCTCTACGGCGACGCCGGACGCGTCCCTGGCGGCGGCGACGGCGGCCACCTGGCCGACGCGGAGGGTGGAGCCCTCGATCTTGACCACGGGCTGCCGGGCCTGCGCCCCCATCCGGTTCACCTCGTCCAGGTGGCTCCCGGTCAGGGGCGGCGCGCGGCAACACTAGGAGGAGGAGGCGACGGTGGTCAGGGGCGGCCCGCCATGCCGTGCGTCTAGAGTCCAAGTGAGTCGTGCTGATTTGCTAACCAGACAACTGTTGGTACTGAAACATGTGCTAATTCAGGTTTGTTTCGATTCTGTACCCGCCGCTCTACTTTCTTCATCTTAGTTTACTCCCTTTTCCTATCCTTGCCTATTTAATTATCTCAGCAGATGTTGTTTTGCACGTAGACATTTGCAGGATATATTCTAGTTAATCAGACTGAGATACAAAATTCTTATATCAAACTCTTGCTCTGCAACTTTTGCTAGAATAGAGCAGTACACACGAGATACAAATGAAGCAAATTGAATGCATTAATATAGACTAATCTAGTACATTTTGACTGTTAAAATGAACAATTTCATTAAGTAAATAAAGACAGCTAGGATTGTTTTCCTCTAAATCGCTGCCATATATGCTCAACCAAGTCATCCTTGAGACGATGATGCATATCTTGATCTCGAATGTCATCTTCTATCTCCAGTACCCTGGAAAATTCATGAATTGGCCCATGCCCAAATCCAATCAATGGTGCAGTTGAGGTCTGGTCATACTCACTCTCATAGTCATGGTCGTAGCGAACTGTGTAAGTATCCCTTTCATCCTCCACGATCATGTTATATAATATAACACATGCATACATGATCTCAGTAAGTGATCGCATTTGCCACATATGTGCTGGGCTACGTAAAATGGCAAAGCGAGCTTGCAAAACCCCAAAAGCTCGTTCAACATCTTTTTGTGCTCCTTCTTGATGTTCTGAAAACAATCTGTCTTTGTCACATTGAGGCAAGGGGATTGTTTTCACAAATGCTGCCCACTCTGGATATATACCATCAGCTATGTAGTATCCCATATTGTACTCAGTTTCATTGACTGTGATCTGCACTTCTAGAGCTCTTCCTTGCAGTACTTGAGTGAAGAGAGGTGATCGATTTAGGACGTTGATGTCATTGTTTGATCCGGCTGTACCAAAAAATACGTGCCATATCCAAAGATCTTGTGAGGCAACTGCTTCTAGCATTACAATAGGTACTTTGTGGTCACCACGAGTATACTGCCCCTTCCATGCCACTGAACAGTTTTTTCCATTCCCAATGCATGCAATCTAGACTTCCCAGCATGCCTTCTAGAGAAACTGTGATGTTGATTAGACATACCTCTCCGCTGTGCCTCAATATGAGCTCGAATTTTTTCCTCTATTTGAGCCTCCACTGGGTCATTCATGTATTCCCAGAAGAACTATTGGATGTTCACAGCATTGCTTGAACCTTCGGGGTCATCAGACTGGGAGTTGGAATCCATAGCAGTCAAGAAAGGGGTGGCTGTTAGTGGTGTCTGGGTGGGGAGGGACTGAGCATTCATGTTCTATTTGTAGGAGGGAAAGGTCTCACAACAGCTAGATATTTTCCAATGGCTAGTTGTCTTTCCAACAGCTAGTTGTCTTTCCAACAACTACATGTATTTCCAACAGCCACTTGTCTTTAACCTACATGTCTTTTCAACATCCATATATCTTTCCAACAGTCATATGTCTTTCTGAGCTATATTTTTTTCTTTGCAAGTTATTTAAAAAGGCACAAGACATTCCATGAAAAAGGTAATACGATAAACAATAATTGAAGATACAAATTCATACTTCGTAGAAAATAAGTCAACTAAACTACAAAGCTATTTAAACAAACACAATGGGTAGTATAACTCAAGCTAAGCAATCTAGAGTCCCTAAAGCAGTCCAATCACCCTAGCTAAGTGATCCAGCAATTGTTGGTGTCTTGTCTTGGCTTCATCATTATAATCTGAAGTGTCTTTGTCTATTAACTGCATGTACTTATCCACCTTGTCTAACTTTGCCTTCTCCTGCTTAGCTGCGGCCTTTTCTTTGTCTGCTGCAGCCTTTTCTTTGTCTGCTGCAGCCTTTTCTTTGTTAGCTTGAGCTTGAGCAAGTGCAGTCTCAGCCATTTTCTCAGCAACAATCGACTTTCGCAATTGAAGTTCATTGAATAGATGCATACTTTCTTCTGTAAAACTGCTCCCATCTGAATTTTGTGACTTATTTTTTCCTTTGTTCTTCTTTTCAGCTTTGGCAGCCTTCTGTCCTGGAGGGCGACGATCTTCATCATCTGTACCATCAGTTTCTTGAGTTGAAGAAGTGTAGGCACCCGATTCATTCAGCCTACATCTTTTCTGCATCTCTTCAATTGGGAGAGATCGTCTACTCCATTTTGGTTGGTCCTTTATTGCTCTCCACCAATGTTTAAATGGAAAGGGCCTTTTCTTTTTGGCAACCCTTTTGTACTTTGCATGAACCTTCTCCATAAGTTGATCTTCAGATTGACCACTGGAATATGTGCTACAGATATCATTGTAGACTCCATTGAACTTATTAATATGAGGAATAGTCTTGTTTCAATGTTCTTTGCATTGTGTAGCTGTTCTTTTTTGCTCTTCAGGTGCATGTTTGTTGTATCATCTGCAATATCTTGCCAGTACCTACCAGACTTCTTTCCATTGCCTAAAATTGGATTATTTGAATTTTTTAACCAAGAACTTACAAGGCGTAGGTCATCCTCTTGATTCCAGATTATGCGCCCTCCTCTCTTTTCAGCCTCATCTTCACTGGCATCACTCCGCTGTTCTATGTTAACAGGATTTGAAGGCAATGGCTGTCATGAAGTTGGAGAAGATGAAGCGATTGGGCTGGTCTCATCACCCCGCGAACCGCTGCCTCCGCTGCTTGGAAAGAAGGCTATCAATCCCACTGGAGATGCTGGACTATTGGCTGCAAAACCTCCAAGAACTCCTGGCAGATACTGCCCAATATTGCTTGGGAAAGGACCTCCATGGTAGCTTGCGGCTGCGGGAGACAAGTTTGAGTAGCTTGGACCTGGAAATTGATTGATATTGTGTGGGTAATGACCATGAAAGCTTGGATGAAAGTTTGAGGGTGGGTAGTTCATAGGATAATGACGTGGCTGAATATTTTGGTTATGTTGCTGCTGTTGTGTGTTTGCATTTTGTGGATCTGAACTAAAAAGTGAGGAGTTAAGCAAATTTGTGAGGCTTCTATAAGAGGATTTGTCCATTTGAATGGTTGATTGTAGATTGTGGTCTATAGTGTTATGTGGAGATAGCAATGTGTGTATATATACATTTCATTTTGTAAGCAACGAGTGGTGGTAACCGTTGGTTGAGCCGTATATTGGATAATATCGTTTTATCGGGAAAGAGTGGGCACCGGGGTCAGTAGTTATCTCGATGCTAGATTTTCGCAACCGAGCATCGGGTGGTGCAGTGGGAAATACGATTCTCGAAACAAAGAGAGAGAAAAACTGGGCATACCACACTGCGGGTGCCCTTAGCCTTACAAAAACCGGTTATTGGTAGCTAGCCATCTTTTTACATGTAATTTACCAGCCTCCATTACATACAGACACATCATGCCACTCTCCATCCACCCATTTTTCACCAACAAAGTAAAAAGAAAGAAAAAAGGTAAAAAAATAAGTTACTACAAGAGTCATTAGAGAGAGCCCCAAGTAGGGTGAATAGCAAACAGGCTCAATGCACCTTCTTGGAGAAGAACCCCTTGATGCCGAACAGCCCTCCGCCGCCGGGGCCGCGGGCGGCGCCGACGTCCGCCCGCCGGCAGCTCACCTGGTGCCGGTACCCGATGCACGAGTTCACGCTCAAGTTCAGGCCCCGGACGCCGCCGCTCAGGCCGGGCTTCCGTCCGGCGCCGGCGGCGGTGGCGCTGCCGGGTTTCTCCTTGTGCGTCTGCGGCGCGGGCGCCCGCCTGTCGACGAACGGCAGCTCCGAGGCGGAGGGCGCGGGCGCGGGCTTGGCCGCGGGGCGCCGGATCTGCCAGACGGGGCTGGACCGGCCCACCGGCACGCCGGCGCGGCCGGGGCTCGCCGCCCACCGCCGGGGAGGGGCGCCCGCGGCCTCGCCGCGGGAGTTGCTGCGCGAGCACGGCGCGCTGCTGACCTTCCGCGCGGCCGGCCGCGGCTTCGACGACCCGGACCCGCCGCCGCCGGCCGAGCGGCTCCGGGAGAAGGGCCAGATGTTGATGTTCAGCTCCGAGCCCGCGCCCGCGCCTCCCCCGCCGCCGTGCGCCGCCTGCTTCCGGCTGCTGGCGCCGTCCTTGCGCTTCTCCTTCTCTTTCTCCTTCTCCTTCTCCTCCGCGGTTTTCTTCGAAAAGATGTCCGTCCACCGCTTGGACCCTCCGGTGGAGGCGGTGGCGGGCGATGCCGGCGAAGTAATGGAGGCCGTAGGCGGAGCGACGGTCGCGAGAATGGACGCCTCTGCTAGCTCGGTCTCCGGCTCCGGCTCCGGCTCCGGAGCCGGCACGCCTTGGTTGCTGCTCCTCCCCGAGTGGCACGACGCCGGCTTCGGGGGCAGGACGGGGAGCGGGAGGAGGACGCCGCCGGCGAAGAGCTCGTCGGCGCAGGACGGCGAGGCGGCGGGGTTGGGGTGGAGCGGCCAGAACTCGAACTCCGGGGAGGAGGACGCGCTGCTCCTCCTCGCCTCGGCGGCGTCCATGGCTGGCTCCCGAGCACGAGCTCTCCCAGCTCCGGTTGCTCCGCGGGCTTCGTGGGAGACGGTGGAGCCGTGGAGGCAAGAAGGTAGAGGAAGGTGTGGAGGTGGCGAGCAGCGCGGCTATGTATGGTTGGCGAGGCGAGGCAGGAGGAGGCCATTAAGAGGGGGAACACATGGGGAGGTGGGCCCCGCGCACGCCCTCCCAATTCTGCCACGATCATAACTAGAGGGTGGGGGTGGGGCCCGCCGGCGGTGGTGGGGCAGGCGTGGCGGTGGCCGGTGGAGCCCGAGGGCATTTTGGGAAAGCATATGCTAACAGTAGATTTTCTTTCTCAGCAATTTTTTCTTCTTATTACCATTGTTTTTGACCTTTGCAATTGATGTTTATGTTTTGTCAAATCGATTGAAGTTAAAAGGCATCAGTTTGCTGCTCAAATGTGGATGTAGTATCGTGCATTCAAATTGCTCAGACATTCTTTTTTACAAACTTGTGAACCCTGTCCTCTTTCACGGTGCCAAAACTTTGCAGCTTCATATACACGTTGTTGTACAAACCATGACACTGATCAATTGGGCATCGTTTTGCAAGCAAAAATGCATGGTTTGGTTTATCTTTCTTCAAACAAAAACTAACCCGTAAAAACTCTGACTGATGGGCGTTCGACTCAAGCCCGTGCGCGTCACTCCAAACAAAGAAGATTAAACCTTTATTAACCTTTTTCTTTAGGGCTAGGGGGGTTGAAACACTACCTGGATCTCCTATCGCAACACAATTTCAATCTTTCACTTGTTCGTCATATGATCTGATGTTTCCTTTTGGTTTTTTTGTGCGTGTCTATTTCTAAATACTTATTTACAAGCCAAATTAAAGCATATTACATTCATATCAAAAATATTATGTATACTAGTCGTCGATCTTTCACTTATATTTGTGATGGCAAAATGGAGATGGTTTCTACGACCCCCTCCGAAGAAACAATGTTATTATAATGATGTCAAGTTTCAACTATCCCCATTTCTTCCTGTGGACCTCCGTTAGAGAAACAAAAAGTTGGTCAGCCTCAAGAATGATAAAAGGGAAAGGACCAACTTTGTAACTGTTGACTTGTATTACTACATAGAGACGGAACTCACTTTGATGGTATCTCTCAAAGGTTTTGGAGGATACTCACTGGAAGAAATACGCCCAAGAATATCAAGGAATGTGCTCGAACAACATTTAGAAGAAACACGGTTTTGGTGTTATATTTTGTGCTCTACCATGCATTTTGCTTGTTGACGGGGTCACATCCATTTCATCTCGCAAAGGAAAGGTAGTTGTCTCCATGCATCCTGGTTCCACTGCCTTTACGCATAGTCCAAAAACATGTACTAGCTAGAAGAATCGGTGCCAGCAGCACCACTACTTTGCGATCGATCAGTCGACCTCTATTGATGTTTGATGACAATAATAACAATAATATCATGTCTCTTCATTCCAATACATATTTCTACTTCATTTGATCGTTTTCTGAACGTGTCCTTCATTTTGATTGTTATTTTCCACCTCGGGCTAACCAAAAATTATCAAGGATTTGTAATTGACTTGTTCTTACTATTTTTTTGAATGATGATTTGGCATGACAGGGTTTCACAGCACGGAACGTGTTACAAGAAATGTGATCGCTCGGACCCGATTCGCTAACACAAAACATACGATTTGTGAAGGAAAGAAAAAAAAACAATATGCATGATGTAGCATAGCAAAGAGCCCATATATATATTGAAGAACAACTATACACATATGGTACTCATGCAAAAGGCAAGCACCCATTTCAAGTCTATTGGAGTCCCATACCGTCCCTATATATGCATGCTAGCTCAGTATAGTCAGCTGTAGGCTCACACGTATAGTTGCATCAAAGCCTCCATGTGGCTGGTTTCGTCTGCATGCATGCTTGGACGAACTGCTGGTTGAAAAGTCTACATAATAATAAATAATAAAAAGCGATGCATTATTGGCGTTGAATTAATGCTGATGTACGTGTACTCGCTCCGAGTTTTAATGGTCTTTTTGGTTGGGCTTATTCTAGCTTCGGCTTTACTTATGTTGCATCGAGATACTGTAGCATGGAGCCGTTCCGTAAACTCAGCCGTTCTGTAAACTCGGACTAAAATTAAATAGAAGACGGGTGAAGCTAGGTAGTTTTTTCATCCAACGGTTTTGGCTTCGGTAGCAAAGCTGTTTCAAGAGAAACCCTCCCAAATGATAAAAAAGGGTTTTAGGGTCGATAGCATGTCGATCGAAGCCGAAGCAACCGGTGATGCACGATAATAGTTGCACCTGTAGTAGTATTAGGATAGCGTGCAACTTGTCGATTGGTAATATTGGTATACGTATACCATGGCAGGTTTAATTTAGTGCCAAAGGTTATTACAAACATCTCCATCGTACAAGTAACAACGTGCATCTAGTATAGATGCATATCGCTTGATGAATTTATAAGTTGAAGATCAGGCTCGCCACATCAACTAATTAACACAGGAACACTAATAATAAACTCTACAAGAATTCTGCCAAACAAACTAAAAGACTAATTAAACAGACCACAAACAAATATCCCTCCTCGATCTTTATTTTTTCTCGTACGTGCAGCATATGATCTGAATGTATTTTCCATGCTTCTCGAATTAGTATGGTATAGTTTGGCTGGCAAGGTTAGATGGCCACATACGCCAAAAGCACGCACGCACAGTTCCGTCCAGCGCAGATAGCTAGCAGCATGCATGCAGGCCTACTACACAGGGAAAGTTGACGCGTCAGCCGACGGCTCACTGCCGCCATACAACCATACGATACAAGCACACCCATCCGTGTCCGTATCTGCCTTCGAGCCATACATCGTTGACACGTGAGCGCAATCATCGGCCAAACAAAAGAAATATATACGTGGATACACACGTATGTAGGAGTAGCTACAAGCGCGTATAAAATAAATTTTTTTCTATATGGATGAATTTTTTCTACACTCGCGTGTAGCTATTCTCATCATCAGTATATCACCGTGCATATATTCGTATACTCATTTATCACTTTGAGTATTTTCATATACTAATTCTAAGATACTTCTTATATAAAAATTTCAAAAGCATCCTTATTTTTTAAATATATCATAATTATACATTAGTACTAGTATATTAGTATATAAAAATAAGTATGTTCATATACTCCATGTATGATCACATACTTAAAAAATATACGTCTCGTATGATCATATACACCTCCTACGTACCTTTCGTTGGGTCAGATACACCCTACATCATGAGATACACATGTAGGAGTAGCTACAAGCGCGTGTAGAATGGATTTTTCATATATACACTGGTACAGGAATGCTCATTAGTCCCAGTTGGGAAACCTCTATAGTCCCGGTTTCCCAACCGGAACCGCTAATCCGGGACTACCTCGGTCTTTAGTCTCGGGTCAAGCAACCGGGACTAATAGGGACCTTTAATCCCGGTTGGTAACACCAACCGGGACCAAAGGTTTTTTTGTTTTCCTGTGTTCCTTTCCATTCATTTCTTTTTTGTTTCAGTTATATTTTGATATTTGAAATTACGTAATGTTCTATAGTATTACTATACGTTTCTACACGCTTGTTCGAGCTGAGTATAAAATACACTATATATATATATATATAGACACACACAGACACATATACATACAAAGTGGGATTCACCACTAATAAAGTGCAACAAAGTTTTATATAACATCTACGCTATATTTACTACTTCTGTCAAGATTGTGTCCATCATAGTGAAATTCTCCATCTGGTTTGACGACTTGCTCATAAATAAATCCTGTCAGGATTTCTTGAATCGCCAAAACTTTTTCCCATGGAAGGAGGTGATCCCGCATCCTAGCAATCTATAAAAAGTGAAAAATACTAATTATGAAAATTTTCAAAATTAGTTGAAACATTGCGAGATGTTGTTTATTACTTACTTTCGCTTCCCAAGATTATATGTCTTGTAAGGACCTACAGAATTGTGAATGTTCTCGCAAATATAGTATGCGAATAAATTATAGCCCTGTGTCTGCCTCAAACACTTTAAGATAAAAGAAGTCATCAGGTATCCATATAAATATATAATAAAATAAATGAAACGTGCAAAGCAACATCCAGTACGTACTGGAAAGTTTGTCTTGAATCTATGCTCGCCTATGAAATTACCTGGTCCTTTTTCACTTCACTTTTACCAAAATCATGCGCATGACCGAGAATGAATAAATATATTTATCAATAAACGCATGTTAGGAATTATCGCAATTAGTAATTATATTTTCAAATTCCAGATTACCCTGCTTAAAGGTGGCCGTTTGATACAGAGGCGTGCTGGGCGACGACACGGAGGCGCACAACGTGGAGGGGCACGCTGCGGATCGAGGAGTGAGACAGCATGGAGGGCGACGGCGCGGAGGGGCACGGTGCGAAGGGGGCGGCGGAGGAGGCGGAGACGGGGAGGCAGCGCCGGAGGAGGCCGGGGGACGCCGCCGCGACTGGTGATGGTGGCCGGTCGTAGGCGATGAGGACGAGAGAGGAGAAGAAAAGAGGGCTGGAGGACGCGGGGACTGTGGGGGATATATGCATCCCCTTTAGTCCCGGGTCTCATCCAAACGCGGGATGCAAGGACCTTTAGTGCCCGGTCGTGAAACCACCCGAGACTAAAGGCGGGTTGCTGCGGCGGGAGATGAAAATAGCACCCTTTAGTCCCGGGTGGATCACAGGTGATTGATCCACTCAGGACTAAAGGGGGCTGGCAGTTTCATTTCCCGCGCAACCCAGTCCATTTTCTTCTTTTCTTAATGTTCACTTAACTCAAATAAGAAATAAGTGAACCAAACAAATATCTAAAAGTTGTCTAAAAATTATATGTAAATTAAAATAATTCTTTTTTCAAATGTAGCCAAAGTTTTTATTTTTTATTTATAAATAGGCAGTTTTGATTTCTTTCTTTTATAAATAGCCTAGTGGTTATTAATTGTGTAAAAAATAATTTATAGGTCCAAAAACTTCCATACAAAGTATTTGGCTTTTCTTTAGATTTGATATACATAAGAAAAATCTTTAATTTATATTCATGTGTTTTGATCTATGAAATATACAACTTCCAACACATTACATTTTCCATTTCGACCATGCAAATATTTATTAGCTAAATAAAATGTTTAAAACTATTGCTTTTTGACAAAAAATGAGTTTTGTCATCGTATTAACGTAAAAATGAGTTTTTTCATAACATTATTGCTAATAATAAGTTTTTTTATGGAACTAATTAATGTGAGTGTATGTGTATGTGTGTGTTAGTGTGTGAGTGTGTGTGTGAGTCAATAAGTTTTCCATAACATTATTGAAAACAGGACCCTTTAGTCCCGGGTGATTGATCCACCCGGAACTAAAGGGAGCTGGCAGTTTCGTTTCCCGCGCTACCCAGTCTATTTTTCTTCTTTTCTTAATATTCACTTAACCCTAATAAATAATAAGTGAACCACACAAATATTTTTTCTCGATGGTTTCAATGTGAGCCTAAATAAATACATCATTAGAGTGTCAAAATAATTCATTCATAATACAAAATAAATACCAAGTATACATCTTTTTCCACTTTCAATAATTATTCAATTTGAAATTTCACATTCACACATTCACACATTCACATTTCACTTTTAAAATAAGAGTATGTGTGTATGGTCATATATGTCGGTGTTTTACCGCCACGCCCACCAAGAGATACCCCGAGGTGGTGAGTTTGTAGGTAGGGTGTTGCCGAGATCAAGAACTCGAAGGTGCAAGGAACACAAAGTTTAGACAGGTTTGGGCTGCCGAGAGCGTAATACCCTACGTCATGTGTGGTCTGTATTGCCTTAGGTGGTGATCGGGTGATCTGTTGCATAAGGCATGAGTTGTCCCTCACGCTCCTGCTTGAGGAGGGTCCCTGTCCGCCCTTATATAGTCTGGAGGGACAGGGTTACATGGAAGTCCTAGTCGGATACAAGCCCTAGAATCCTACCCGAGTGGTTTTCGGGTAGTTTCCTACTATCTCCGACTAGTTTTACTACTGTATGAGTAGTTGTACTACGCTACGAGTAGTTACAATTGGTGTAGGGCGTGGGCAATGCCCCACCCCTTATCCTCTAAGATGTACGCCGTGTGCACAGTCCCGTGGGCCCGGGTCTGACAAGCCCCCGAGCTCTTCGTAGTCGAGTACTGCAGGCTTCCGAGTATTTCGGAAGACGTCTTCGAGTTCTCCCCAACTCCATCTTGAAGGTGTCTTCCGAGTACTTCCTTGGCTGCATCGAGGCTGTGAGGTGCTCATGCCCCGAGTAGTTGTCAAGTCTTCTTTTATATGCGGAGCGATTGAACTCGCACTCCTTATGGAGTAGCCCCTGAGCCTTAGGTTGACTCGTAGAATCAGGCTGAGGGTCAATTTAGTAATGAGTCTTCTGTCCTTATCTTCCAAAATATTCGAAAAATAAGTCACCGATGACACGTGTCCCGCAGCCCCCGAGCCTTGAGTCCAAATTCCCCAGGTTTGGAATAAAGGATCCAAAGAATCATGGCATGCAATATGTGACGGTAAAAATTTGATGGTTAAGATGGGAAAATTGGTTTAGTAAATTCGAAAATCTCTTTTTTCGGGAAAAATTCCCTGAAAAATGGTTAAACAAATAACTTCACCAAAAAAGCACCCTAAATTACTGCTCAAATCAAACCTTGTTCGCTGAGTGCCATGTCGCATCCAGCCCCCGAGCCTGGGAGCTAGATGAGTCGCATAGTATATGTCTAGTAGTCGGTGGCACCAGCCCCCGAGCCTAGGCATCGGCCAAGCTACTGCTAAATCTTGAACTGTCGATGAAGCCGACTACTCAGAGTCGATTCTGACTAGTTTTGTAGGCGAGACGAGTAGTCGAAGTAGTCGCCTGCGTGTCCCCAAGCATAGTCGTTTCCGATTGGTCTTGTAGGCGAAACGAGTCGTTGTGCGTTCTTCACGAAGTCAAGTAGTCACCGACGGTTGTTGATGAACCCAGCTAGTTGGAGTCGAATCCGAGTAGACGTTGTAGTTTGCGACGTGTAGTCGAGCGTTCTCGCGAAGTCGAAGTAGTCGTTGGCGATTGTTGATGAAGCCAACTAGTCGGAGTTGAATCCGACTCGCCCAGCAACACGGTCCAGATCAGGTCCCCTGCAAGGTAAACATAAAAGTATGTTGTAACTAATATACATGAGACCATGTCGGGAGCAATGCCCTTGCAGTAAACTCCATGTATAACTAGTCGAGAACTAGTAAACGAAGTAGTACTGGAAGTATGGGCGCGAGGCACCTTCAGTAACATAGAATACTAGTCGGAGACTAATAGTCTGAACGTTACTGGAAATATGGGAGTAAGGCCCCTTCAGTAACATAGAGTACTAGTCGGGAACCAGTAAACTAAGCGTTACTGGAAGTATGGGAGCGAAGCCCCTTCAGTAAACTTGCACGTAGTACCAATCGTGAACTAGTAGAACGGAGTAGTACTGAAAGTATGGAAATGAGGCCCCTTCAGTAATATAGAATATTAGTCGTAAACTAGTAATCTGAGCGGTACTGGAAGTGTGGGAGCGAGGCCCCTTCAGCAAACTTGCGCGTAATACCGGTTGTAAACCGGTAGAACGGAGTTTTACTGGAAGTATGGGAGCGAGACCCCTTCAGTAAACTTGCACGGATATCGGTCGTGAACCCGTAAATGGAGTTGTACTGGAAATATGGGAGCAAGGCCCCTTCAGTAACATAGCATACTAGTCGGAAACTAGTAATCTGCTACTAGAAATATGGGAGCGAGGTCCCTTCAGCAAACTTGCACGTAATACCAGTCGTAAACCAGTAGAACTGAGTTGTACTGGAAGTATGGGAGGGAGGCCCCTTCAGTAAAATTGCACGGATACCGGTCGTGAACCAATAAACGGAGTTTTGCTGGAAGTATGGGAGCGAGGCTCTTTTAGTAAACTTGCACGGATACCGATCGTGAACCAGTAAACGGAGTTGTACTGGAAATATGGGAGCGAGGCCCCTTCAGTAACAAAGCATACTAGTCGGAAACTAGTAATCTGTTACTAGAAATATGGGAGCGAGGCCCCTTCAGCAAACTTGTGCGTAATACCGGTCGTAAACCAGTAGAACGGAGTTTTACTGGAAGTATGGAAGCGAGGCCCCTTCAGTAAACTTGCACGGATACCGGTTGTGAACCAGTAAACGGAGTTGTACTAGAAATATGGGAGCGAGGCCCCTTCAGCAAACTTGCGCGTAATAACGGTCATAAACCAGTAGAACGGAGGAATACTGGAAATTGGAGTGAGGCCCCTTCAATAACATAACATACTAGTCGGAAACTAGTAATCTGTTACTGGAAGTATGGGACCGAGGCCCCTTCAGCAAACTTGCGCGTAATACCGGTCACAAACGAGTAGAACGGAGTTTTACTAGAAGTATGGGAGCGAGGCCCCTTCAGTAAACTTGCACGGATACCGGTCGTGAACCAGTAAACGGAGTTGTACTGAAAATATGGGAGCGAGGCCCCTTCAGCAAACTTGCGCGTAATAACGGTCATAAACCAGTAGAACGGAGGAATACTGGAAATGGGAGCGAGGCCTCTTCAATAACATAACATACTAGTCGGAAACTAGTAATCTGTTACTGGAAGTATGGGAGCGAGGCCCCTTCAGCAAACTTGCGCGTAATACCGGTCGCAAACGAGTAGAACGGAGTTTTACTAGAAGTATGGGAGCGAGACCCCTTCAGTAAACTTGCACGGATACCGGTTGTGAACCAGTAAACGGAGTTGTACTGGAAATATGGGAGCGAGGCCCCTTCAGTAACATAGCATACTAGTCGGAAACTAGTAATATGTTACTGGAAGTATGGAAGCGAGGCCCCTTCAGCAAACTTGCACGTAATACCAGTCGTAAACCAGTAAACGGAGTTGTACTGGAAATATGTGAAGGCGACTGGAAGTCAATTAACAAGGGAGAAATAAATCTTGCTGGTAGCTTCATTCGATTCCTTGGGCGGACCATGAGAATTCACATGTTGACTTGCGAAAACGTCACAGCTGGCCCGAAGGAATTGATGATGAGGTCCTTCATGTGGGGTGATTAGTTCCTTGGACGGGCCAAGACGAGTTGTATGGTGCCATGCAAAAATGTCTCGGTTGGCCCAAAGGAGGTTATGATGAGGTCCTGCACTTGATCTTGATCAGTTCCTTGGGCGGACCAAGACAAGCCGTATGTTGCCATGCGAAGATGTCTCGGTTGGCCCAAAGGAAGTAACAACGCAATCCTGCACATGCGTTGCTACGAAGTAGTCGTGGTTCAAAGATGACTCGACTGGCCCGAAGGAATTCCTTGGGCGGGCCAAGACAAGTCGTACTGAAATATAGATGAACAAACAAGCCCTGTTTTGGATAAATTCCTTGATTCCCTGACCAAGTGGTTGAATGAATTCTTTGTGAAAAACCCCTTGTTTCGAGATAAAACTCAAGACAATGGTTAAATAAGTTCCCTAAAGATCTCTGTAAAACCTCCTTGAATCAGGTCTCAGTCTTCACGTGGGCAACTGCCTTGTTGCGCGTAGCCCACGAGCATAGAAACCAGACGAGCGTGGATAGTTGTCGATCTTGATTCGTGGGTAATTTCCGACGAAGCCGTATCGTTCGTTGATGGAGCCGCGACGGTTTGTTGATGAAACCTGACTAGTCGGAATCAATTCCAACTAGTCACTGATGGAGTAAATCCCGCTCCCGACTAGTTGTGTAGCTGAAGTAGTAGTCGGCGGGTCGCCAAGTGCCCTCGTGAGGGCGAAGTAGTCATCGAGGAATCGAGGGTCCTACCTTCCTGGAACGGTTCTAGGTCTGACAAGTTGTCGGGGTTGATGGCACAGAAAAGTGGGTTGGGGTCGGGTAACTTGGAGGACTCCATGCCCGTCTGATGCCCGAACCCGCCCGACCAAGTTGAAAGCGCAGAAAAGTGAGCTAAGCCGGGTAGCTTGGAGGACTCCGTGCCCTTCTGATGCCCGGGGCTGCCCGACCAAGTTGGAGGCGCCATCAGGCCCTGGTGGCCGTTTGATAAGGGTAATGCGTCGTTGATGAAGTCCGAGTAGTCAGCGGAGACTGGAGCCCTTCGATGGATGGTGGCTAGTCCTCCTCCGACTTGTAGTGGAAGACGATCCAAGTCCTCCTTCGACTAAGAGAAGGACTTATGGTACAGGACCTCGGACCAAGGCGGATTCGGTTCGAGGGGTTCCGGGTTGTCGATCAAGTTGTCGATTGCACGGTTGACATCCATGCGGGTGGGTGGTACAGGTGCGTCAGGTTGTTTCTGGTCGGAAATTCCGATGAGACCGTTGGCGAGGTTGTACAGGAGCAAGGCACCTTAAGTAAACTACGCGTAATACTAATCGGAAACTAGTAAACGGAGTGTTACTGGAAGTTTGGGGTCAAGACCCCTTTAGTAACATAGAAAACTAGTCAGGAACTAGTAATCTGAGCGTTACTGGGAGTTTGGGAGCAAGGCCCCTTCAGTAACGTAGAAAACTAGTCGTGGACTAGTAATCTGAGCATTATTGGAAGTGTTTAATAGATAATCACGTAGGTGCTTTATTGGCTAATTAACGGGTTCCACTAGTCATTGCCAAACGGGGCAACAACTTTTGGCAATCGCATGGCTCGGCTGTGACAGGGTTCCCTGAGTTTAGCGAGGGAGTCATGATTAAACCGAGTAATAAACATAAATGGCGACCCTGATTAAGTGGTAAAAAAGGGTGCTTTTAGGTGTACGGAACCCCTTGTTTCGAGATATATTCCCAAAACAATGGTTTAAACAAGCGAAACACCTAAAAGATCCTCAAAAAACCTCCTTGGATCGGGTACTTAATTTATGTATAAGTCATTATTCGGGTAGTCCCGTCGCCTTTCTTCAGAGTTTTGGCTGAGCTTCCAAGGCCCTCCGAAGGGTTTGACATTCAAACGCGGAATGTTTGCTCTTCGGGTGCCATGGGCATTGCCCGTGGAGGGCTGCCCCAAATCGTTCCTTCGAACTGAGAGTTTTCCTTCTACGGGTGGATTGTTCCCCAGCTTCTGGCTTGCGCTTCCGAGTTTTCTCTAGGTAGTCGATAGGGAGTTGATAGTGGGTGGGGCTGTAGGCTTCCACTTATTCGCGCTCCTGCTGCCTGGCAGTGATGGCATTGCAGGCGTCCCAGCCAGCATTGATGATGGCATGAAGGTCGCCCATGGAGGAGTCGTGGAGGTTGCCGCTCCCTTGCTGGTTCGTCTCGACCGCACGGTGCCTGCGTTGGGCGTGCTTCGCATTGATGAGCCTACGACTTTTCTTCTGGATGTCATCTGCATCTTCTACCTTGATGTTGGCTGGGGATTCACTATCCATTGTTACGTCCACGTCTTCGTCGAGTGGATCAATGAGGTAGTCGTCGTAGTCGTCTAGCTGGACCCCCTCTAAGCCTTCACATTCCTCGTCAGCGTGAATCATGAAAACTTCTCGATTGGGCGCGAAGCGTTTGGCATTCCGCACCACCTGGCCCTCATCTTCGTCGTCGGAAGGGAGGAGGGGTTTGCCTTCTTGAAAAGTGAGTTCGCCGAGTGTGGTAATGGATCGTGGTGGACTTTGTTTAAGAAACCTGGAGGGTTTCATGCCCTTCCGATGCCCAAACCTGCCCGACCAATCTGATCCCCTTACCAGACCCCAGGTCATATGAGTAGCTGAATTCGTGGGCGATTTGTCGGCGAAACCGACTAGACGGAGTTGATTCCGACTAGTTGTTGACCGGGCGGAGCTAGTCGCCGAGTAGTTTAAGACTCATTCCCAACTAGTTTCTAGTCGAGACAAGTAGTTGAAGTTGTCGTTGGCGCTGCCGATTTGTCAAAGCAGTCATAATTGCGGCGCGAGTCGAGTAGTCGAGGTCGTCGCTGCAGCGCGTCGATGTCGTGATGCGAGCTTAAGTTGAGCGAAGTAGTCAAAATCCTCTGGCTCCCTGGGGTTGATACGCCGAAGGGTGGATTCTGCCACAAGGCGGGAGTCATGTTCGAGTAACTCAGAGGGCTCTAGACTCTTTCAGTACACAAAATGGCCTTGCGGCATAGATGTTATGGTTAAACCCGGATGATTACCCGAAAACGAATCAGGGCAATCATCGGGTTGCGAGTGGTTGTCGAGAACTAGGGTCTCCCACCGAGCGGTAGCTCCCTCATCCTGGAGTCCTCCTCGGCTCCAACTTGTAGTTGATGGGTACTCTTCGTTTGAGTCTGGGTAGTTGTCAAAAACGGGGGCCCCCTGACTAGCGGTGGCTCCCTCATCTCGAATCTTGAGAAGACGACCCAAGTCCTCCTCCAAGTCGGAGAAGGACTTGGATTGCGTAGCCTCCTCAGATCGGTTTGAATCTGATCCGAGTAGTCCTGGTGCAGCACGAGTTGAAGTCGCGTCGAAAACGGAGATCCTCTCGATCTGCCTGGCGAGATCGGGGACCAGCAACTTGTCGAGGTTGCCGATGAACCCGTCGAAGTCGCTGCCTCGAGTTGCTGCGGAGGCCTCTGGCTTCCTGGAGGCGACTAGGTGGCTGTTGAAGCCACCCAAGCCGTTGGCGACGCAGATCTAGGAGCCAAAGATGAAAGTTGTGCCCTCATCGAGCACGGTGCTGGTGAAGCTGAAAGATGCCATCGAGTTCTCCGGTGGATGCTCGATGAACGCCCCTACCTAGCACGCCAGCTGTCGGTGTTTTACCGCCACGCCCACCGAGGGATACTCCCGAGGTGGTGAGTTTGTAGGTAGGGTGTCGCCGAGATCAGGAACTCGAAGGTGCAAGGAACACAATGTTTAGACAGGTTCAAGCCGCCGAGAGCGTAATACCCTACATCATGTGTGGTTTGTATTGCCTTAGATGGTGATCGAGTGATCTGTTGCATGAGGCACGAGTTGTCCCTCACGCTCCTGCTTGAGGAGGGTCCTTGTCCGCCCTTATATAGTCTGGGGGGATAGGGTTACACGGAAGTCCTAGTTGGATACAAGCCCTAGAGTCCTACCCGAGTGGTTTTCGGGTAGTTTCCTACTGTCTCCGACTAGTTTTACTAATATATGAGTAGTTGTACTACGCTACAACTAGTTACAACTAGTGTAGGGCGTGGGTCATGCCCCACCCCTTACCTGTAAGATGCACACCATGTGCACAGTCCCGTGGACCCGGGTCTAACAATATATACATACTCTCATTTTAAAAATAGAAAATTTCTAATATACTCATTGTCATATCCATATTTTTTCTAAATAGTATTCCAAAAAATATCATTCTACTCTCTATACTCATTTTGATGAACTAATACACGTAAATCACATCTACACATGCAAACCTTAAGTAAATTTGACCTCAATGGTGTATAAATCGAAAAAAATTCAATATTTAACCCAATCTAATAAACTTCAAAATCTGTATTTCTAAACCATGAAATGAGCTCCATTAGCAATGGAAGTTGAGAGGATGAAGTTTCTAATCTTTAGAACCGTTGGATGGAGGGGAAATCAAAAACTTTCACAAATCTTGGAGAAAATGGGCATGAACTCCGCACACCCGAGCCAAGAATAAGAAGAACACGACTGTAAGAATTGCTCGGGCAGGGGGAGCAAGAAGCGGCTAAAAAGGTCTAGGGAATTTAGTCCCGGTGGTAGCCACCAACCGGGACTAAAGGGTCATCTTTAGTCCTGGTTGGAGGCTACCACAGGACTAACTGTGCCGCGCGCCATTAGTCCCAGTTGGAACCACCAAGCGGGACTAATGATGGACCTGCGGGACTAATGATGGACCTTTAGTCCCGGTTGGTGACACCAACCGGGACCAAAAAAGGCCCCTCCCTGCTCTCCTCGTCCCTAGCTGTTGTACCCGAGACTAATATTTTTATTAGTTCCGGATCTAACTCCGACCGGGACTAAAGGTGTGGATAAAAAGTCTGTTCTGTACTTAGTGATATATAATATACAAATACACTAATTGCAAGGCAACAAGGACCAGATACGATTGCAGATGCAGTGTAGATAGACACCATGTCGGCAGCTAGCATATACGCGTATGCATGCACGAGCAGATGGGTCGTCGTAGAGATGAGGAGCAGGAATGATTGGGTGCGAAAGCGATTGTGCATGCAGGGCTAGCTCCACGGCCCATACCCGCGTGCCTGCTCCGGTGTACCGTCCGTCCCACGTGGCTAGCTACGAACAGGGCCTATACGTACGTGGAGCCCGTTCGTTGGATGATGCATGCACTACTAGCTAGATAGCTGCCTCAGAAACACGCGGGGAAATTCGATCATGCGCGGTGGTTGCGGTTGTGTTATCGTGTAAAGTATTTCGGAGAGGAGTACTGCAACGCACGGTACGTCGTGGCTCGAGTCTGTATGCAGTTACTAGAATAGAAAGCTGGCTTGATTGTCAGAGGGGTACCTCTTAACCACTAGGGTTTTTGTTCACGTAGCATCTAATAAATAGCTAGAGTCCAACGGCGCAAGCACGAGGCCAGGGCTACAACACCTCACGCCAGGCGCCAAAACACGCGTAGCTGCAGCCCGCATAGGGCAAAGACAGAAAAGGTGACGCGTCCCACTCGGCCCATCGATCCATCGATCGACGCCTCACTGCCATCGCCCGTCGATCAGCCCTGCTCGCTAGCTAGAGCCATGCGCGTCTAGACGTACATCGTCTATCCATGGCAGCTGATGAGCCTCGACGAGAGAGAGATCATGTGGTGGAGATCTAGGCCGGCTGGCCGGGGTCGCATGCAGCCGGCCGGTGGTCGTCCTGATGCACGCACGGCATTAAAGCGGCCGTCCTGGCGCGCCGTCCGTTGCCGGCGCACCGCCGATAATGGCAGTTGGCAGCGTGTACGACGCGCGCCGCCGGCGGCTAGCTAGCTTGGGAGATCCATGGCATGATTGCAGGCGGGGCGGAGATCGGCGGCAACGGGGACCCCTCGCTCGCTCGTCGTCGTCGGCGCTGGTACGTACGATCGTGTGCTAGGCGCTAGGGGACCGTGACTCCGTGACCGTGCTACTAGTGTGTGTGTGTGTGAGCCTGCAGGCCTGCTGGCTGTGTTGCTAGCTTTGCGGTCTGGTCTCTGTCTGGTGGCCTGGTGTGATGGCAACAGCGAACCTACTCCCTCGTGCGGCCACGGCAGGCATCCAATCCATATGCAAGGGCTGCTGCGCAGGGCTAGATGGATGAGCCGTCCAGTCGTTTCGGTACTGTGTACGTGTGTTTGCGTAGTATACATGCAGGCGCTGTCAGTTTGGAGCATTGCTTACCTGGAGTACCAAGGTTGTTCTGACCAATCATTATATTTTTTACTTAGGAAGGAAAATGATTTCAAATTTTTTTCCACCGTTCGCCTACACGGACATAAACGCTACACAGTGGCTAGCCGTGTCCGTTTAATCAGCCGTTTATCCCGTTTAACGACCCGTTTGACCCGTTTAAATGGCCGTTTAGTTTGAATAAAGAGCTAAATGGCAGGTGGCCGACTGATTTTTTTCTAAAGGTGTTGTTGTATTCTAGAAGGCTTAAATCGTGGTAGAGTCTATACTTTTTTATCAGTTATATTACGTAGAGCATTTTTTAGAACATAAATTTAAGAAACAAGGGGATAGTTATATAGAAACATATATTTTATATTTTATAAGTAATATAAGGATTTACATTTTTGACATGAATGTGATTTTTATATTTTTGACTGGAGATGTAAATTTGTGCTTGAGAGCTTTAGTTGTTGTACATGATGAGTCATGCTTAGATTTTAGAAGAAAATTTAGTTGGGTGGTTCATTCAGTTGTGTATGAGCAGAAGTAAATAATCTTCTTTTTTTTCCATGTTCTCCCATATCCGGTTGCTATAGCCCCATGCATGCTCAAATATTTTGTTATGGCTGTTGCACCTTTTCCCTAGCACGAACGGTACGTGGGGTCTACAAATTCACTGGCAAGGTATAGACTAGACTTCAACTTTGTGCTTATCCCCTCTCTCCCCTGCTTCTGGTCCCAAGGAGCTTTACCCGCATTGCTGCGGTCATTGCAGATGCATCCCTCACGCTCGATGCTGCTCATCGCTCTATCTTTTCGAACACTACCTACTGCTTGCTATGTATGGGTCTGCATGTTAAACACATCGACTTCCATGTTGCTTTGTTCTAGATCTATTGTTCCTTCTCCTAAATTTTTCAGATCTCGATCGTCCACTGATAGTGGTGAACTGGTGATCACTATGCAGTGGTGGGGCGCATTAGGGTGATACTCGACCTTGTTACTAGGCAGGGATATGAAATGATTGTACTACCGAGCTATCGTTGTTGTGTTTCTAATTTTTGTACGATGTTTTCTAAACGAACCAAAATCTTTTTTTGGATGAACCAACAATTTTTTTGAATGAACAATCTTGGTACGATGTTAATTGTTGCAATTAGCAAGTATAGCAATTCCCCTAGTTTTCTCCAACAAAAACACTGATTGTGAATTTGTTCTCCTTATTATGTTGCTATTTGGCTACTCCACCGATGATGGCGGTGATAGCAAATCTTCTGATGCAAATACCCCTAAGTCAATTTATCAGTACTTGAAAGTTTGTTTTTACGTGGTGTACTGTATATGTTGTGCCTGTTCATAAATAATAAATTAACTAAAGACATGATGTATACGATTCGAAAAATAAATAATCATTCGACACCCTAAACACAAACCAAAGATACGCAGGCCGCAGGCAATTCAAGCAACCGTACTCGTCAGATGGTAAAATCCAAGAAAGATTTTATTTGGATGCTGGCGGTTAGCACGACACATGTACTGTGACAGTTCAGGCATTTGTCAAAGGCATGTCATGTGCTCCATCTGACACGGGAGACAAACAGATCAAAAGATAAAAGACACACGGACCGGGGTTTGCTCAGCTATTCAAACCTGACATGTTTATGTCAGACTGACTTTGCTGCATCGCAGTGTAAACTGCCCGTAGCCGAAACTTCAGACTGGCAAAACAAATCTAGCTAGCCTGTTCACTGACTTTCTGAACACACATCTTGACTACTGAACTGTACACATCTAGAACTAGGAAGATCATGGAGTTAACTGAGAGAGAGAGAGAGAGAGAGAGAGAGAGAGGACTTGATCAGGTTTGAGCCCATGTTCGTAATGGTTATAGAAAAAGAAATGCAAATTACTAGTACAATCCTACTTATTATGTCCTTTAGGTTACTTTGTGCATAATTTTATCCCTGCTTTCTCCCTCGACTTCTCTACCTGCCCGAGTATTATATGACCTTCCCTGGGCTCTTTTTGTTGGCGGTGATGGGCCATGCCTGATCCTCACGCGCTTTGTAGATGAACAGCACACCTTTTCACACCTTATTCTGCATATATATGCAAATTAATCTATGGGATCAAATAACCTTTTCTCCCTTGCATTGCACCTTCCTCTTCTTTACCAAGCAACTTTCCCTCCCCTTTTCGAACTGCCCACATTGATGCCCTGCCTTTGGCACACTTGTCACAGCAGCCATCCATGCATTGGCAGCTGGCTGGATCTTTGCCAGCTTGCTTGATCCCATTCCATTCCTTTGCACCACCTATCAACCTATCATTGTTCTACTCTTGTTTGACATGCTAGGTCATGGTACAACAAATCATTAACTTTGGTTGCACATTTGGTGGAGCAGCTACCTAGCCTAGGTCCTGCTCTAGCTAATTCACAACACTACCCCCACACTTTTCTTTTTCTTGAGCAAATCATTGATCAGATGGATAGATAATGGTACTAGTAGTAGCACACACAATGGTCATTCCCTTTAGGATTTATAAAATGGGAGGATGTGATATATGCCATGCATGTATCTGATCCTAGCTACCAATGCAAGAATCATTGCACTATGCTTGGGATCTACTTAATGGCTAAATCATACAGTAGGACCCAAATAAAGGGGAGCGAGGAATTTATAAGAAATGTGAGCTTATGATTGGGGAGGAGGCTGATAACTAGAGGGGTTGTTGGTGATGTACCTATTGTATTCTAGGCATGTATTATTGTACAGGGCTCTCATCATTGGGATACTTTTGATGAGATGGATGTTTGGGTGCCTGGTCCCCTCCAAGAATAGATTTGTTTAACAAGACTTTGTTAATTAGGTAAGACTGGCCTTTAAGTTCTTGACAGAGTGGAAGAACGTCCGAGGACGGAATAAAGTTGATAACATGTTCAGCTACTCCATACAAGTACAGGTTGTGTGATAGAGCAATGATCTTAAGCTTCT
Source organism: Panicum miliaceum (assembly GCA_032594955.1). NCBI lineage: Eukaryota > Viridiplantae > Streptophyta > Magnoliopsida > Poales > Poaceae > Panicum > Panicum miliaceum. Next base: position 25,127,901 of record CM064072.1, on the reverse strand, counting down.
TTCCATCCACAAATTATAGCTCCAGGATTTTTGTAGCTCTTTGTGGATAATTCTTCACATGTCACTGCAAAACTGCTCAATCCTTTATTCTTTCATTCATTGAGGGCATTGTACCAGCTTGTAGCTAGTGGGAAGTGAACCCTGAAAAAAATATGTCGCACCGGTTGAATTCAGAATCCTCCGACACGGGTTAAATTGCATTATATAGTTTTCAAATACATCAAAGGTTTTTTTTTCTTTGGTCTGAGTGTGATTTTCTGGCAAAGAAGATAAGAAGATGAATGTGGCCGCAATTTGATATGGACACGGAAAGTACCTTTCTTTCATGTCCTATATGCTGACAGATCAGATGGCAAGTACCTTTCTTTCATGTCCGATTCAGTTAACCTTTTACAATTGAATATGACCACACGAGATCTGGATCTTCCTGTTTCCTGTTTGATCCTTTTATTAGTAACCATATTACATACAGATCAGAAATGAAGCAAAATAGACTGTGAAGCGACCACGAGGCATGAAGCAGCTAGGAAAGAAACTGATATTTGAACTGAACTGGAATATACTTCGCTCAGAAGTGACTTTAACACAAGTGGTTGGGATGGCCACTTCAGAGCCAGAAGATTGGATAGGCCAAGTCATGTCGAAATCTAATGCAGTGGATTAGGTCAAGAAGTAACATCACAGCCTCAAGGTAAGAATAAAAGGATAAAAAAGTTCATTCCCATCTCAATAATGCACAAGGAATAAGCTTCACCTTTCTGACTGGATCGATCTGAGTTTCTTAAGTACCTTAACCACATTCATCCTAGGCTGCACCCAATATGGTGAGTCCAAACTGAAAACTTCATACATCTGATCCCAGCGAAAATATGGCAATTACTAGAACCAAACACTATAGTTGTTCCTGATCTGGTACCAGTGAAACTATTTTATGTAATGCAACCAAACAAAGCTGGCACAAGCACCTGTTACACACATGCAGAGAGCCACTCAAGCAACAGGCACTGTAATCAAACATGAAACATGCAACAGTACACAGGCATGATGGTATAGCTGGAGTTACTTCACCGCTATATCATAACCATCTCTCTATTTTTTCCCAACCACTGCTACCAAATTCGACAAAAGGGTAAAGAGACAACAAAGGATTCCATCACGCCCAAAAGCATGGAAACCATCCAGACTTCAGCTTGAAATTGTTAGTGCATACTGCCACGTTTTCTGCCTGATACAATTCCTAAGACACCACATTGGAGTGAAGCCAATTTCCCTTCTCACTTGGCTACGAATCTAAGTTGCTACATGTTCGATGCTAATGAGTGGGTGCAAGGATTAGTGAACCAGGTAGAGTTGGTAGTTAGGTAGCTGAGCACGTCAGTTTGCAGTAGGTGGTGGTGGGGGGATATCCTCCATGACACCTTTACCATCAGCCGCATCAAAATAGAAGAAATTCTTGATTGGATCACCCTTGCAGGATATTGATTTAATCACCTCCTGTTAGAAAGATGAAGATTAAGCACAGTGCTAACAAGAAAGAGGAATGGGACTACAATGCTGCAGTTCTTTGTGCATTGGACATTGATGAAATCAGGTACTGTTTTGGATGCTAGTCATTCAACAAACACTAAAGCTGTATCAATATTTCAGGAGGGAAATCCGGACACAGGTTTTTGAAGTCCCATGTTATTTCCATCTGCTAATTAATTCGGTTTTGGACCAACCTAGAGTCATACAAGACCATAGTACTAGTTCAAGATGATTTTGCATATGTAGATCTGCTCTATACTATAAGTGCATTTCTTCAGAAGTTACAGAAAATATATATTATCTTTTGTGTGATACTCCAACTCAATTGCAATCTTTCTGTGTAATTAAGCTTGTTCTGAAGTAGGTGTGAGTTTTTTAATTTTATACAGATGGATTCGCTGATACAGATCATGACTAGACCTCTGCCCATATACACAAGAGGCCAGAAAAGTACACACACCAAATTTAAAGAAGATGCTTTAATTATATATGATCTTGACCCAAAAACATATACAGTATACTCAGTAAGTCCATACCCCCTACCCTCTCTGCTGACATACTACACACTTTGTTTATCCTTTCTCATTGATGTGGTTCCATATTTTAGGAAAGGAGGCTTCCCAGTTAGCACCACATATACTATCTACAGACTACAGTTACCTAGTTTCTTCCCCCAGTATTCACAAGCCAACCTAACAATAAAACTGAACACAGATATCCATAACAGCCATAGTTTATAAGATAAGGAGGTATGCAGTGCAAACAAATACTAGGAAGTTCAGACTAGGTAGTTCATAGATTAGAATATAACCTACCTGACCAAGAATACCACCTAGGATGGCACATACAGGAGGATGTTCCTTCTTTCCAGCTGCTAGCAGTCGTTCCATGAGAGCAGTAGGAATTTGAGACTCACTCAAAGACTGCAGTTTACAATACCATGTAAATAATCAGAAGGAATATGAGCTTAACTAAGACAGTTAAAAACTGCTATACCATTTTATCACACATGTCCTTCCTCCGAGACAAAACTGCAGCTATATCAGAAAGTGTTGTTTCGCCAGGACTGCGCCCTTCAGATAATTCATAATTCTCCAGGACTGCAAAAGGATATGATAAAGAGAACAAACATTAGAGGAATCGAGAAGGACAAAGTTGTTGAAATCAGAACGTTTTAAGTTCTACCATTTGGGAAATTCACTAAAACAAGGACTTCTCTTTTTTGCAGTACTGTCTTAAATCATGTTAACCTCACCTCTCATGGCAAAGTATAATTTTGCTGTCTTCTTGGGTAGATTATTCCATCGTACCGAGATAGCTTCCTGCAAAAACAAAATGAATGGAATCATCTAGTTTGATTGAATAAAATTCTACTCCCTAAGTTTTTAAATAGGCAAGCCATTGTATATTTAAATACAGGAGAAATACATTTCACAATTAAAGCATCTGTTAGTCTTCCAATAGCAGTATACCATATTGAGCATTTAAGTATAAGAATATGCCAGCATAAATAGGCAGTCAGTTAATGGATTTCTCATAGAAAAACCAACATATAGGTAGAGGCAATGCAGAACACTATAAAGACAAGAGCTACTTATATTGACCAAAAAATTTTGGTTAAGATCCAAACTAGTTTTCCACCTTAGAACAATTAGAGAACCTAAAATCAACAAACATCAGTTTTTCTTATTTTAATTTTTCTTCTCCATGGTTAAATTAGGTCAAGCTAATTGCATTTTTGTAGAAAATATTGCCATACTAATCATATTCTAATATAGATATGTAATTCAGATAGCTTCCTTTTATAGCATAACCATAACAAATACTCGATTGCACATATGCCACAAAAGATTACTATATTGAGTGGTGCAAAACATGAACAAGGTATGGCTAAGTCAAATGATTTTATCAACATAAGATCAATCACTCCAAACCCCTAAAACATCTACCTGAAAACTAGGATATGTCAACTCCTGCTGTGCAGTTTCTCCTCCAGGCTTTTTCTGGAAACAAAAATGGACACAGAGCTTCAGGAAGGCACTTTCAGAAGCTAACATTATAATCAGGAAAACATAAGGAACACTAAAAGACCATATATGCCTCTCGATGATCTTGATTGGTCTAAGAAAACTATTCACCATGTGACTGAGTCTAAAGAGAATGCGCATCAAAGATGACTCCTTGGTCCCAATTTTGATGATACGACTGTTCATGCTTTAAGCACGACATGCCAGAATTTTTTGTATCTCTTTCCTTTAGACCGGAGAATGCAACAAACAGGATTCAGAACACCACCAATGAGAGGGCACATAACTAGAAGTCATAGCAAAAAAATACCAAGGATTTACTATGATTTCTAACTTATAATCAGGAAAGCATAAGAAACAGGAAACACTAAAAGACCATATATGCCTCTCAAATGATAGTGATTGGTCTAAGAAACTTTTTCACCATGTGATTGAACCTAATGAGAATGTGCATAAAAAATGACTCGGTCCCAATTTTGATGATACGAGATTGTTCCATGCTTTAAGCACAACATGCCAGAAATTTTTGTATCTCTTCCTTTAGACAGGAAAATGCAACAAGCAGCCCTTGGAACACCACCAATGACAGGGCACATAATTAGAAGTCGTAGCACAAAATACCCAGGATTTACCATGATATCAAGACTTTGCAGCGCAACCAGTCAATCAAGGAAAACTGAACTTTGTTCTGATAATTTTGCTATTTGTATGATAGACACATTTTGCTCTATAGAAATGTATGAAGGAGAAGCAAATACTTAATTATAAACAATGTAAAAAAAACACTAGGCGCTAGGCAGGCAATCAAGCTCTGTCTGCCTAGGAGAGACTAGGCTGTTGTACTTTTTTGCAGGCGGCTAGAGTAATACCATGTTAAATAGACGAAATTTGATATATAAAACATAGTTAAAATTATCTTGCAACCATGAATTCTATGACAATAGTGCATCTTTCTCCATCTCTAATTTATCCCAATTTCACAGTTACATGAGGTTCTAAACCACCCTAGGCAGAAAAACGCCTAGTTGCCAACTTTTGAAACAGAGATTGCTCAGCACATTAGGGGGGAAACGATGATCTTACATCAATACATGCATGAACAATCAGTAAAAATTGTGAGGAAAAGGAACAAATATTATGGGCAGAAAGTAGCTCAATTGCAAGCGGCTGTGAAAGGATGCTTAGATCATAAAAAGTATAGCTTCTCCTACTTCTCAAAATTGCACGTATTAAAAGTGCTATTTGACAGATCTTCAGAACAAGTAATAAACACGTTATGATATGCAGCGTACCTGAACATAACTATGCTTCTGTAAATCAACAAATATTTCACCGCAAGAGTCCTTGCAGTCTATAGCGTAAAATGCAATACGCTTGCCTCTCTTCCGGCAGTTCTCATTAATAAACAGCTAATAGAACACAAAACAAATACAAAAACATCGTGAGGACAACAAACTTTATGTAGAATCATGGAAGCAGAGTAGGAAATAAGCAGCGATAATAACTAGCTCCGGAGAAGAATCTGCACCTTTGTTTTAAGAGATGCACCGCTAACTACGACAATGTCAAATTTTTCGAGGAATTCTCCATCAATCAGTGATGGATCACCTGAAGGAAACAGCAAATCAGAAAAAACTTGGTCAAATCAAACCCATTTAATATCATAGCAGTACAGTAATATCATAACCTCTTGCATAATTGCACCTATTTAGAAATTTTATAGGAAAATCAAACTTTGTGGAATTCTGAAACAGCTATGAAACAAATTAATATGTAAACAGATTGTACTCAGTAAATAATTTTCTTACAAGAATTTTTTCTTAAGAACAACCATCTGTTCAAGAATACATATCGAAATAGCATCTCCCACCAGAATTCAAGAATGCAAGGAAGATATCTTTCTTAATTCTGACCTCAAAACTAGCAAGCCAAGAAGTTTAAACTTTAACTTACCCTTCTCAACAGAAACTCGAACCATAGGATTGAAATCTTTCAAAGACTCGCAGCAAACTTCCGCTCGAGATCTACCACCATATATGCTCTCATCAGGAGGAATCAGGAAATTTGCATTCAGATCGTCCTCCGTGACCATGTGATCATCCATCAAGGATAAACTACCAACTCCTGCTAGAACAATATTCTTGCAGAACTACAGCATCCATAAAGAAACAATTTTCAGTGCATGATATGGTAATGCTTTAAATAAATACCATACAAAAAGTTACGAGTGAAATTCGATCAATATAGTGCAGTGCAAACTCAAACTTTAAATGAATAAACAAGTTAGTATGCTTCTGTTATCTTATCCTTCATATTCAACATGTTCTCTGTAAACACATTAACACAATGATATTGTTTCGATGCCTTAAAACTTAGTGCCATCTTTTACTCATAAACAACATCAGAACAAGAGGATACAACAACTTCACATTTATTCACAAACAAAAAAGATCATAGACAATTGAAATAAATTCCTGAACTTGGTTCTACCTCAGCATTCAAGTACCATATGATATTAATTCTACTAGATAATCTAACAGGGAGGCAATAAAGTAGAAATTTCAACAAAAAGGTTATCAAAGAACTGAGATTTTTTTCCACTGAAATGCTACACAACCTGGAAGAATAAGCAAACGAATATCAAATTAACAGCGGAGACAACCAACAAGTAGTGCCTAATCAACAAGAACGACTAGCAATATCATATTTTCAGATAAGATGAGAATTTACAAGAAAAAAAGTATGATTCTACGAAACAGAACAAACACACTTAAGAACAGAATAGTATTAGTCAAATGCCAAAAAAAAATTTACAAATATTTCTTTTTTTGAAAGAAAAATTTATAACTAATTCAAAGCAATGGCTAAACTTGGAATAGGTTCTAAAGCAACTTGAGCCAGTTTCATTACAATGTACAGTCACTGATTGAATAGTTAGCAAAATACAAGTGGAGCATGGAGATAACGGTGTAACGGGATTTCCAATACGAACAGTACAACTGCAAAATCAGTTACCTCAATGGTGGTTCCGTTCATGCCGCACACAAGCACGTGCGCCTTACTTAGCCTGTTCCAGGAAACAAAGATACAACAGTTAGCTCAAAAGCATGTGATGCATCAAGAAATTGAATTCGGGAGGCAGCAGAAATTGGGGGAGGGCTCCAGCAAACATGTGAAACGGCAGCAATTAGAGTTTTTTCACATAAAAATGCAAGCTTTGGGCCCCAAAACCTCGATGAAAAGGCAAACAGAAACTTTGCTATAAATCCGAAATAAATCATAAACCCACCAAGGATCGAATTTTTATCCAAAAATTAACCAACGCGTGCTTGAAAAATAAAACGCAAACTAGAGCAAAAATTAAAGTAAAACAGGAACAGAGGGAGCGGAACAAAAGGCCAATAATAATAATAATAAAAGTTGAGTTCTTGGGCGGCGGCGCACCTCTTCTGGGCATCGACGCCCCAGACGCGGATCTGGCGGTCGTAGAGCGCTGTCTCCTGCGCCGTGAGCTCCCCCTCCGCGCCGCCGCCGTCCATCGCCGCGAGCGCCCGGAACCCGAGCCTGAGAACGCGGATTCGGGTCAGCCGCCGGGGAGATCGGGAGAGGGGACAGCGGGCAAGGGTTTTGGCAGAGTTCGTGGGAGATTTTTTTTTTTTCGTTTCTTCCCCTCTTGCCCTTTTGACTTCGGTGACCAAATGGAAGGACACGTGACGCGGGGGGTCCTCTGCGTCATCATGGAGAGGAAGCACAGCCGTACATTTCGGATGAACGGCGTAGATGAATGGCCCGGAAGCTTAAGCGTCAACAAAAATAGGGCAGCATGATGATCATCAGAAATTCAGAGTCGAATTTGGTAGAAACTGGAAGCCACCTAGCTAGTAAGTATACTCTAAAATTCGTGTGAAATTCCAGGCTTCCAAATGATCCCAAATTAGATTCTTTGATCCCAATAACGTAACAAAATCTTGCAATGAGAGAGATGGAGAGGAAGAGAAAAGGTCGCAAAACTGTAACAAAAGTGCTTCGATTTGGAAATTAGAATGGAGAAAATCGATCGCTTTAGACATACCTACATACCTACGGAAGAAATATATCAAATCGGCCACGAACTTGGACAGATGATCCATGAGAACCGTGAGGAAGAATTTGACGGTTGCTGGCACTGAAACAGTAGTAGTTCATGTAAAAAAACAGAGCAGAGGAGACCTGCCAACACTGTTTATAACTTTCATTTGTCCCTTGGTTACCATCGAGTGCTTCTTGGCATTCTGCACTGAAATAAATTCTATGACGGGGTGCTTGCATTATGTGTGTCCATCTTATCACAACGGAAGCAAAGTATTTATCTGCATGTCACACATTTTTATCCCACATTAATGTGGTAATAATGATTGGTAAATAAAGGGTCAAATTGATAATTGATCACCCAGTGAAACAAAGGCTACAACCCTCGTGCGTGTTGCATCCTCTTGAAAATAGTATTATCTTCAAGGAAATATTACCAAGCTTATTTCGTTTTAATCACTTTATTAGTAAAATAATTTTTTTTAGCACTGGTTTTTTTCTCACCGGCTTTCTCAACTCTCAACCAACCGTACACGGGCAGGGAATTGCTCGGGGAATCTGAAGCTCAGTTCAGTTGGGGCAAAGCCCAGCAGCACAGGTCAAAGGTCTTAGAGCCCAAATTCCACACAAGCCTAACCTCGGCCCACCCAGTGGTGCCCCTGGATTGTGGGCCTGGCTACCACGTCGGCATACGGCATGCTAATTAACCTCGGATCGATCGTTGCCGCCGGCGGGTCGCACGGCGGCCGGCGGCGGCCTCTAGCGTCGACCTCGCGAGCCCGCCACGCCACGTGTGCCGCAGCGCAGGGGTGGCTGCACCACAACGCTATTTGCAGGGGCTCCGCACGGTGCTCTGTCGCCACGCCGCCCGCCGACCACCACCTGCGCCGCCGCTGTCCGCCCGCCGCCCCTGCTAACGGTGGCCCTGCAGCGGCAGCCGACACGGCATCTGGCTGAACCAACGGCCGAGAAAAAACCTGTCACGAATATAATCCATTAAATTGGTACGGATAAAGTCGAGGAGTAATATATTTTCAGAGCTGGTCCGGCCGCCGCTCCCCCGCCAGGGGCGAGCAGTGCCGGCCGCCGGAGGAGCTCCGGGCGGCGGCCATGGTGGACAGCTCCGGGAGGTCGTAGAGGAGGAGCAAAGACTGTGGTAGGAGAGCACTGGATGGTCATGTTGCAATAAGTATCTTATGATGTTGCAGTAGAGATTTTGGGATGTTGATATGGGTACCTCGTAGTAGATATTTGATGATGCAATTATTTTTTGAAGATGTTGTAATTATGATTTTTAAATGTTGCAATATTCCTCTCCAGCTATCGATGAATGTTTCAAGAAAAATGATGCAAATATTGCGGTGGGAATTTTATCCTGGATTCAATTGCAAAGGTGTATTTTGATGCACATTTTAAATATTGCACACGTTGACTTTTCCTATTGCAGCTATTTTTTCATATGTTACAGATGCTATTTTTGCATGTTACGGTGAGACGACGGAGCGTCCGATGGATCGGACGTCTGGGCGCTAGTAGTTTCAAAAAAATTTCATTGCAATATAAAGTATATGAACAATATGCTATTTTAAGACTAATTGAGATTTTAAAAATAGATCATGATAATCATATCTTGAAAAGTACGATATGATCGTACAGCAAAATAATTTATCTCATCGTGCCCATAAACTTGATGCAAGTACTTGACACATATCATAACTACAATTTTTCCAATGGAAATCCACTCTAAAACAATGAAAACTTGGTGTTGTAGATCCGTGTATCAGAAAAGATGAGACCCTAACAAATAAAAAATGATTATATCATATATTCTATATATTAGCCAAAATGATGGGATAACTCTCAAAGGAAACAATCATTGTATCAAAGGACCGCGTTTGTTTCTCTAGCGGTAAAATGCTAGCTACAGAGGGCATCATTACGTGAGCACTTTATTGTTTGATACTTTTAAAACACGATGTGAAAAACGTGAAGATCACTAACCAGTTGTGACAGAAAATGAACCCAACTAAGCTCATGTTATATACCGCACCAAGCACTGCTACAGTCTATTACTGCTATCAGAAATTTAGGGGCTGCTTTCCATTCTATTACTGCTATCCGTCGCCCTCGTGGGTTTTATAGTTGTATATAGAGATGACAGGCCAGGTGATCACTAACAAATAAAAAGACAGATGGTTTTAGATACAGTTCCCAGGCGATCAGCATGTATAAAAATGGGCCAGCTATCATCAGGTTGAGTAACAAACAAGGTGAACATCAACAAATAAAAAGACAGACGATTTTAGATACAGTTCCTATGTGATCATTAGCCAGAAAAAGGGTTAACCATATAAAAATAGAGACAAGGTTAACCTTGCTATATACATATGATAGATAGTTTACACACAACTTTAATACGCTTCAAAACACATGCCGACAGAAGAGCACGTCCCTTTGAAAAAAAGAACTTCGTCATGACCAGTAATGCTCGACGGCAAATGTCAGAATAGTTGTTATCTGCATTCCATAGCTTGGTTTCATCACTATAAGAAGGAATTGCCTAAAAGATAAATTGCGTAGGTCACTAACAGGATAGAATAGTACTGCCACCATGAAAAGCCAGACTGAAAGTAAAATGGTAAAATAAGAAATTGTACTGAACTCATCACTTTCCCAGTGCACTAGAGTCCAAGCATTACTCAAGTTTTAGCACAGATAAAAGAATTATCCTATTTCCTGAGCATCATATATATACGCTATCTAAGTTGTTTTGATGCACGGCCTGAAACTGAGTCATCAAAGACTCATACTTCATACACATAATTTGGACTACTTATATATTGGAAAATGGTTACGAGTAATGTTTCTGACACTGGAATGCAGTATGCACAAAAAGCATCATATATTATCTGGTTAACCGTACATAAAAAACACACTGGGTACTCAAAGATGTGTGTCAGTTAAAATTAAATGGTACGTATAGTTGATGACAACAGTAGATCATGTTGTATTTGTTAAACTAAACATTGGGTAATAACTTTCATGTAAGACCCATCTTCCTCAATTATAGAAATAAATTGGCACCTATACTTAACTATATTCATTTAGAACAGGAACCTTCGGTTTGAAAAGGTCTAATAGATCTAGAGGTTTTCGGAAAGTCTGCCAAGATAAAAAAAACAATGAGAATTACGTATTTCTTTGTTTAGAATAGCAGGCAAGATTGCCCCGCTCCATTTCATTGAAAGAAAGCAAACGAGTTTTGGTATGTTCAGCGCCTTACAGAGAAGCAAGCGATCAGCAGTAGCACACTATCCTACAGACAGAATACACCGCTGCGCCGCAACATAAAAGAGGTTCAGAATTACAGATTTCTTCAGGGGCTAATATGCAATAACTCGGGCTTCTCAGGCTATGGTGGCCGGCGGGGAGGGCTGGAGGAGTTGGGGAACAGAGATGGGAGGTTGAGGGAGTTCGGTTTTATCGCTTTTTCATATCGGGGAGCATCAGAATCGGCCGGATTTGAGGCAGGAAGAGGAGGCGGTCTGTTAAAAAAAAATCCCCTGGCAGTGCAATTGCAAGCCAGCGATGTAGGGCATAGGAGGGCTCGAGGAGTGCGGGAATAGAGAGAGGAGGTCGAGGGGTCCCGTTTTACGGCTTACATGTGGCGAGGAGCACCGGAATCGGCCGGAATGAGGAGGCGGCGGCGTGTTCGAGGCACACGCGCGCTTCTGGCGTGCGATCTGGAGGGGCTAATCGGGTATGTGCGCCGTCGCCTCGTCGGTGCCGACGTGCCGTAGCCAACTCTCAAGGCAGTCCAGGATGGTGGAAGGGTGGGGATCGCGCCGCACGGCCAGTGATCCGTCGTTTAAGCTCCGTGCGTTGCCGCGCTTGAAAATTCTATATGTTGTAATACTGTGTGGCCACACCTTAACTAACCTTTAATATTGTTGTGTCGTTGAAGCGTGAGCTCACGCCGTGGCCGAAGATCCACCAGCGGCGTGTAGTGCCCTAAACCACATCACCGTCAAGCGAGGCATGTGATGTAGCCAACGCGAGCTAGAAAAGAATTGTATTCGTACGGGACAGGCATAGCTACGCTGCTGAAAGGCATGCGTGCGGATCACAGTGAGTTTTCTTCGACACATATTTTGCTCTGTTTCCATATTCTCATTACATTCGAGTCCGTTTAGGTTATAATACAATAGCGTTTGGTTCTCATTATATACATTTCAGGTATGATGCGTGGATCAAGTCAAAAAATTTAATAAAAACATTGCATGCTTAGAAATAGGTAAAGATGCGCAAATTTATTTTGTTAAAGTATGAAATTAATTAGATATAACTGACGCGTGTATAAGCACTTTGCTTAATCAGTTGGAGTGTCAGTACATTATTGGGATGTTGACTTTAATTAGATCCAGTTAAAGATCCGTGTGATTAGTCAACCTTTAATCTCCTCCATCATTGTCCTTGATGATAATAGCTGTGAACGCACAATAGTAACGGTGCTCGTATACTTCCATGCACAATCAAATCCTATTAGTGCGTGAGCACACTCTACCTTTAGCACCTTCAAGGAGAGACTAAAATTTTGATAAACTCGCCATATATAAAGCGCCTTGGGCTCCGTTGTCGATAGGCATGTCTTCTACAAATGAGAATAATTAGATGTAAATGCAAGCACCTATGTATTGGGTCGAATATTTGAAAGTAGGTGGGCATGTTACATCACAACAAACCATACTAACCACAAACACGCTTAGTGATGTAAAAGGAAGAATTATTATGCTCTAGTTAGATATCCAGCTGAAAAGTATTAACAATAAGCATAATAACCATGATTAAATCTGTACTAACAAAAACAGGAAATGTCTTATTATTATTAGTATTGTAGAGGTTGAGGTACCCATCATATGGCAGCTTGAACTGGCCAACTGCCAAGCTCAATACTCCTGGCTAGGATGGACAAAGCACCTATACTTTCAAAACAAATATATTTCATACATCTGTTACTTTTCATCCTGATTTGTTAATTAATAGCTAGCTATAGGATTTGGGCCTTAGTCTATGCATCTATATATGTTCTTCCGTCTTGTGGTCCAGTATAGTGTCACTTCAAGGCCAGATACTCGGCTCCAAATCCCCATGGTCCCCATCTTTATCTCTAGAAAAACTTAATATAAGCTAGTTGATGATGAATCAGCAGTTTAGCACAGCGATTCAGTTCAACGACGATGTCGATCTTAGCTGAGACTTGTTGGCGCTAAAATCAGCCGGATAGGAATCGGCCGATGGTCTTCAGCGTCGGGCACACGACCCGGGAGAATCTGCTTAGCTCCTGTTCGGGTTATCGCCCTGGTGCGGTTCGCGTGGCGTGCCAGTCAATCTGACCTGTTGATTGACAAGGAAATAAAGTATTAAATTCCAGGCGCTTGGATCGGCTGGCGTTCCGATCTGTCCTGAAGAGCGCATCGGCGGTGAATCGGCCGATTTGCTGTGAAGATAATCGGCTATGGATCAGCCGATAATCGTGTAATAATTGTAAAGAAAACTGCTGGAGCGATCTTAGACAATTAGTACCGATGCAACACTTGAAATAGATCTAATCGGCTGTAAGATGATAAATCGAAGAGGAACGATGACGAAGCCGATTATCCCGATCTCAAGCTGGATAACTGGTGATAATACTAGAATAACAGGTAAAACTTGTAATTCTAGTAAATATCGATAACTGGTGAATAAATCCAAACGAAACCACAGCGATGCGCCCGTAGTTAAAGCTCGGTTATTACTCGATAAGCAGAACCTACCAATTGGCCGGAGATCAAGTTGATGCAGTCCTGCCAATCCGTACGAACTCGTGAAAGAAGAAAAGTATTGGCGAAGTCGCCGACTTGAAAGTAAATTGCTGAAAAAGTAGAAGTATTGTTGTTGATTGATGTGTTGATTTCTTTCGCAAGATCCTAACGACTCCTATTTATACCCTAAAACTAGGACTCCTGGTCGATCACGACTTGTTACAACTTTATTTAAAAAAAATAGAAAAACTACCATTTTCTATAAGAACTTTTAAAAGGAAACGGACTCCCGTAGAATCTTCCGCCGCTGCCCCCTAAACCAATCAGAACTCTTTTCAATCGCTCCTTGACCGACTTAGCGTTGCCCTATTGACCAACTTTTGACCAGGACCCTCCGAAATAGTCCCATCCTGTTGGCGCAAGCTGTATCACCAATCGGCCGATTTTCAACTGCTATTTCAATCGGCCGATTCCTTACTGTAGCCTTCAGATCTGCCGCATCGGCCAATCTTCTCCTCCTGACGCCGATTCAACATGAATCAAAATCTGGCGTCAACACATGCCCCCCAGTTTCGGAGTAAAACATAACTTTTTCTTCGAAACTCTTTCTTTAATCCTTTCCTCCGAAATGGGCGCAGTAAAAATCTCCTTCCGTTCCGCGGCACAATGATTGCAATTTCCTTGGACCGAGCGCGTGAAACGACTGCTCCCCTGGAATTCGTGTAGACGGCGCGGTAAAAATACCATCTTTGCCCTCGCTCCCCCGATTTTTTCTTAAGTGCTGGCTTTCTCCGCCTATTCTCTCCCACAAATCTAGTATTCTCTTCCAACGAACCACTGTTCGTCTTCCTCCAAACCCTCTCGATCTCCAAGCGCCTCCTCTTTTCCGGCGATCTCATCCGTGACCTGCTCCAATCCTCCAATGGCGTCACCATCGGCGACCACTCCATCCACGGAAGCTCCATCGGCAACTCCTTCAGCGGTGGCGGCCCAATCGGCGGCTTCCCCAGCAGTCCCATCGGCGACGATGATTTCCATCCCAGAGGTAAATGTTCGAAATTTTTTCCTTTTTGCTTTTCTACTGCTTCAGCACTTTCCGGATTCTTTCTCAGTTTCTTCCCCTTTTCCCTTTCTTAGGCACTTAGGCACCGAATTACCATTCCACTCTCAGAATCCTCTGACCTCATCTGTTTGGGCCCTATGGGGAACCCCGATCCAACGGACCTGATTAGCCTAGAAACTCATAGAATCCCTTTTAAGCAATCATCCATGGATTTAGATCACTGGGTAGGCACTTTCAGATCCTGGTCAAACGAAACCCCCGGGTGGAGAGAATGGTACCAAAGGGCAGCCAGATCCTGGAAGGTTCAGTGGGAGGAACAAAAAATCGGCCAGTGCATAGACTTATCTCTGTCCAGATGGAAAGAAACGAACCTCTGGTCATGGCAGCCTCTTATTTTTGGTCTGATGCACTTAATGCATTCCTTTTCAGGCATGGACCCATGACCCCAACTCTTGCCGATGTTCTGCTGTTGACCGGCCTCGACGTCTCCTCCGCCGATACCCCTTTCAATTATCTGTTCAAGCCATCACATCGGCTAGAGACCAAAGGGATCGGCGGGTGGAAAGGATATATTAGCAAAAATATGAAAACCGGGACAGTCTCACAGAGGGAGCATACTGCCTTTTTGATGATGTGGCTAGAAAAGCATTTCTTCTGTGGCAGAGCAGTTGGCCCCTCTTCAAACACCCAAGCTTTAGCAGAAGCTTTGTCACAAGGATCGGTCATCCCCCTTGGAAAACATTTGCTGGGATCGGCCTATTACCTGATGCACCAAATCGGCACCAAGCTGTCGAAGGGGGAGCCGATCGGGAACCCTGGTGGTCCCTGGTGGTTCATCACCCTCTGGCTCAATTTACACATGAGCAAGGTCTCTCAGCAACGGATAGAGACCAAAACCTTCCCCAATATTGAGTCAGAGGAGAATCCATCCGTCCGACGCCGCTGCAGATCTTTTGGAGAAGCAGCATCGGCCTTCCCCGGCTGCCAGTTTACTGCTACCCGCACAGCTGAGTACTTCAGATGCTTTCATAATGGCCTTAGTGAAGAGACCATCAGCTGGCACCCATATCAAGCAGTAGAGCCGATTTTCGAATTACCCATAAGCTACGACTTCTCCACCCATACTTTTGACAGAGAGCTTATGGATGTCTTGATCAAGCCGGGGATTCTGCCAGCCAATTTCTTCTTAGGAAAGGATTCTCCCACCTACGAGTTCTACAATCCATCGGCTGCGGCAAGGCAACTGGGTTTTGGCCAACTGCCGATTCGGGTCTACTTCGCCGGTCAGGCGAAATTCAGAGATGGTCTGACCTCAAGTCTCGATTACAGTCGGCTATGCGATCTAGTACCCGATTCCAGTACTATTGACCTGAATAATTGGTCAGTTGCCTCTTTCGCCACCCAGCAATTCAAATTATGGTGGGCAGAATGGAAGCAACACCTTTTCTGTAAATCTCCATCGTCTTACTGCAACATTCTGGACCCAGAGAACATCGATCCAAATGCAGCGGTATGTCCTCTTTTCTCAGCCGATTCCAATGTTATTTCTTTCCGCATTATCATCTCGTTATTAACTCATGTTGATTTCCTTAGTCTGAAAGCCATGTCCCTCCGATGCGGAGCCGAAGCGGCCGGCCGATAGATAGTCATCACCAATACACACCATATCCACTTATCGGCTTCCATGCTCCAACCGTCAAGGATATCTCTACTGGCCGATCGAAGCGAGCACCGAAAAGGCCAACATCAAAGATAACCAGCCGTCGAGTGTGAGCTCGCATCGGATCGGCCGATCAGACGGCAATAGCATCGGCTGAGGTTCCTCGTATCGGATCGGCCGACCAGATGGTAATGGCATCGGCCGAAACTCCCCGTGTCGGATCGGCCGACCAAATGGCGGTGACAACGGCCGAGACTTCAATCCCTTTACCCTTGCCGGTTGTCGAGATTGCCGATCCCCAAGTCACTGCCGAAGTCGGGGCAGCTGCAGCATCGCTATTAGTAGAAGCTGTTCAGGTAATCTTACTTATCTCATATATCCTTCAAATCTTCTACTGACATTAACTCTCTTCTTCTGCCAGGCTGCACAAGCTATTCCACCACAATCTCCGCAGCAATCGGCTACGTCCCAAGTGGGAGCCGAAACTCCAGCAGTTCCTATCATCGAGGTAAATGATCTCTTACCTTGATCTCTTAACTTTCAGAAAACTTAACCGATCTTGATGCAGGCCAATTTGGGCATGATAACTACAACCCCACGACAGGCATCGGCCGGGAGATCCACAGAGGCATGGCAAATTTCTCACACCGTCTTATCCCAATTTCCCATAGCATACTCACAGGATTTTCTTTTATATCCTTTTCAGGAAGCTGGTCCAAGCGGAGCACTAATAATCGTTGAATCTTCCTCCTCCGATGAGCCAACTGCACCAGCCCCTGAGACAAGGGAAACGCTTCCACCAGTGCAGGCAAGAGAAATTCGCTTTAAGGAGGTAACAAACTTACCATTAGAATCGGCCGATTTCCTTTTACTGCTTGCCTACCCTTTACTTTATTTCTTCACAGGAGCAAGATACCCCTAACAACAGCATCTTCTCCTTTTCCGTCTCCTTGCCCGATGACGAGGAAATTGCTTCACACCCAATTCCATCGAGCTCCACCTCCGACGATGTCCGCGCCAAGCTCAAAAGCATGTGCACCCTCCTTCAAGACGACATCGGCCGATTGGTAGAAGATGCGTCGCCGATTCGACGACTTTTCAACGAGATCAAAGGTCGAATTCCGGAAGAAGTATCAGAAAATTTAGCGCATGCTACCTATATAGAGCACATGCATATCCCGGTCTCCAGGGCACTGCGCCATATGGCCGATCATGCCCAGATGGCAAAAACTCAGGAGGAGGTCGATTCATACAAGCACCGGACTCAGGAAGTACACCACAGGATCAACTTCCTCGAAAACTGTCGTCCGGACATCGTCGGCACGATAGATCGGCTGAAACGGAGAAGAGCAGAGCTGGCCAAGGAGATGGAACAGATAACCAAAGAGATAGCCACTGAAGAAAAGAAACTCCAAGAACTCCCATCCATCATCAGCGAGCTGAAGCAAGAAAGACAGCATCTGGCCCGTGAAACGATAAAGCTTCGTCGTCGTGTGTCAGAAGTCCCAGGATCGGCCGATGATGATCAGAGAGTACTAGACTCGGCCGATCAAATTAGACGACAAGCTATTGTAGCATAGACGCTTTCCTTGGGTTGTAAAGAACATGTTAAACATTTATTGCTCCTTCAATGTTACTGCGCCGATTTGGTTTTGAACTGCTTCTTCAGTCAGCTTTGCACTTATGTATGTATTTACTCCGATAGGACGTGTCTCACCATCCATCTACCTCTCCTTCCTTTATAAGTAGACCATTCACCTTCTCCAGAGGCATACACATCACTTATCTTCTCTTCCTCCTTTACTGTCCCAAACTGAACGGCAAGATGTCTTCTTCGTCCTCTTCATCTTCTTCCTCTGTCAACCAGGTATGAACTTCTCTTCTGCCTTTCTCCTAAGCATCTCAATCGTTCTGATGTTGGGTAACCCCTTTTATCTCTGTTTAGCCGAAACGTCTCAGCCCTGGTCTAGAACGAGCGATAGAAATCATGCATTCAGAAGAGCCACTATCACAGGCAGATAGAGATCTGATAAGAGCTCATGCTGAGGAACTCAGAGATCATGTCCCCGCTGTTGTCCAGGAATACTGGGACCTTATAGATGCTCACTTTTTGGTCCGCAAGCGACCATCTTCTGAAAAAAATCCTCCACTTCCTTGTAAAGCTAAAACCGAAGTTGCCATGGAAGATCTGGAGGAGAAGAAGACCCGCCTGCTGATAGAACTTTGCAACCAAGCTGAAACTGGAGCCACTGCAGAGGACCCAAGGAGAAAAGGCTCAGCCTTATGATAGAACTGGGTCGCATCGAGAGAGAAATCCAGCGTAGGCGTAGGTCGCATCAAGTTCGTCCTTCATGAGAAAGGAATAATCATCGGCCGTTAACTGATCTTGTAATGATATACGTCTTGACCCCGTCCTTATCTCCCAAGGCAAGACTGCCTCATGACCATAAACCAACTGATAAGGGGATATCTTAGTGGCTCCATGACAAGCCATCCTATATGCCCATAAAGATTCAGCCAAAGCCAAATGCCACTTTTTGGGTTGCTCCTCTATCTTCCTCTTGATTAGTTTGATTATCCCTTTATTGGACGATTCTGCTTGGCCATTGGCTTGAGCATAGTATGGAGAAGAATTTAATAATTTAATCCCCATATCGGCAGCAAACTCTCCGAACTCTCCAGAAGTAAACATTGTCCCTTGATCAGTTGTGATGGTTTGAGGAATAACAAATCGATAAATAATATGGCTTTTAACAAATTCAATCATATCGGCCGATGTCACGTTCCTTAAAGGAACTGCCTCCACCCACTTAGTAAAATAATTTGTGGCCACCAATATGAACTTGTGCCCTTTGCTTGACGGAGGATGAATCTATCCGATGAGATCTATTCCCCAACCCCTGAACGGCCACGACTTAATTATTGGATTCATAGCCAATGCTGGCGCGCGCTGCACATTGCCAAACTTCTGACAGTCTTGGCATCCTTTGTAGTACTTGAAACAATCCTCAAGGATGGTCGGCCAATAATACCCATTGTTCCGGATCATCCATTTCATTTTGTGAGCCGATTGATGAGCTCCGCACACGCCTTCATGGATTTCTCCCATCAGAACCTTTGCCTCTTCTGTTCCCAAGCACTTGAGAAGAACTCCATCAATCGTCCGATAAAATAAATCATCCCCAAGCAACACATACTTTGTAGCTTGAAAACGTACTCGCCGATCCACTTTTGGGATGGATTTTTCAACTAATCGGCGATTTCCTTTCGCCAGTCATCGGCAGCGAGTTCTAGCATCATCGCTCCTTGAATCGGCCGATACCCGGAAGCATGTTGGGCCAGTCTGTTGGCCTCTTCATTATAATTCCTGGGGATATGCTCAATTATTGCGGACTTGAACTCTTTTAAGAGCTGAAGGCAATCCTCATAATAAATTCTCAAGATATCATCCTTGCACTCAGATCACCCCGTCAACTGATCTACAATGAGCATGGAATCCCCAAAAATTTCGACTGCATCAGCTTTGACTTCCTTTAATAATTGGATGCCTTTCAGAACGGCTCGATATTCCGCCTGGTTATTAGTTGCGGAGGCTTCTATCGGCAGAGAGAAATTATAACTTGCCCCCCGAGGCGACACAAGAACAATGTCGATTCCTGATCCGACCCCACACGAAGAACCATCAAAATATAGAGTCCATGGAACTGGTTCAACAGTGGCGATTTCTGGTCCACAATGCTGAACTACGAAATCGGCCATTACTTGACCTTTGACGGCTTTGGCCAATTCGTACCTTAAGTCGAATTCTGACAGAGCCAGGATCCATTTTCCAATCCGTCCTTTCAAAATCGGCAACGATAGCATATACTTCACCACATCATCCTTGCACACGACTATGCATTCTACCAATAACAAATAGTGCCTGAGCTTGGTACATGAGAAGTATAAACACAAGCATAGTCGCTCCACCGAGGAATATCTTATTTCGGCGTCTAAGAGTCTTCTGCTGACGTAGTATACCACTCGTTCTTTCCCCTCAAACTCTTGTACCAACGCCGATCCAATAGCTTGTTCATCAGCCGATAAATATAACTTGAACGGCTTACCAGGCTGTGGTGGAACCAATACCGGAGGTGAAACCAGATACTGCTTGATATTCTCCAGTGCCTTGCGCTGTCCTTCTCCCCATATGAATTCCTGGTCGGGCTTTAATTTCAACAGAGGGGTAAAAGCCTGAATACGTCCTGACAGGTTGGATATGAATCTTCTGATAAAATTGACCTTGCCAATGAGGGACTGTAGCTCAGTTTTATTTTGTGGGGCCACCACTTTGTTGATGGCGTCTATGGTCTTGCGGTTGACTTCTATCCCGCGCTCATGGACCATGAATCCTAAGAATTGCCCAGCCGATACACCAAATGCACACTTGTTTGGGTTCATCTTCAACCCATGTTTCCTTGTGCACTCCAGTACTTCTTGTAAATCGGCCAGATGCTCTTGGTGACCTTTTGATTTGACCACGACATCATCTATATAAATTTCCACTGATGAACCAATGAGCTTGTGGAAGATGTAATTCATGGCCCGTTGATATGTAGCGACAGCGTTCTTCAACCCAAAAGTCATAACAACCCATTCAAATAAACCAAGATGACCTGGGCACCTGAAAGCCGTTTTCGAGATATCTTCTTCGGCCATTAATATCTGATTGTACCCTGCATTTCCATCCATGAAACTTATGACTTTGTGTCCTGCGGCAGCATCTACCGAGATATCGGCCGTTGGCATCGGATATCCATCCATTGGCGTAGCCTGATTTAAGTTCCTGAAATCGATGCACACACGTAACTTTCCATTCTTTTTGTATACGGGCACAATATTAGAAATCCATTCGGCGTAGCGGCACTGCCGAATAAATCCTGCTTCAATTAACTTTGTAATTTCGGCCTTTATATCAGGTAGAATCTTGGGGTTACACCGCAGTGCAGGTTGCTGATATGGCCGATATCCTGATTTTATAGGTAACCGGTGTTCTACAATAGACCGGTCTAGTCCTGGCATCTCATGATATTCCCAAGCAAAGCAATCCTTGAACTCTTTTAATAAACTTATCAATTTACATTTGTACTCGGGATCAAAATTAGCACTAATGTACGTCGGCCTTGATTTACTTCTATCTCCCAAATCTACCATCTCCAATAAATCGGCCGACGTAAACCCATGCCCAAGCTTCCCATCTTCTCGGACGAGCTGATCCATTTATTCTGAATCTTCAGAGCCGACTGCTTGGATCGGCTGTAGACCGAAATCGGACACTTTCAGGAAGTCAGTGTCCCAAGTCCTGCCAGATATACATTTGACGTGCTCGCAGCTCCACTGTTGCGTGTCGGCTGCTGCAACGCTGTAGACGGAATCAGCAGTGACTATCTCTGTGTCGTCGCCGACCCATTCCACAAGGCATTTATGCATTGTAGATGGGACACAGCAGTTCGCGTGTATCTAGTCGCGACCAAGCAGCATGTTGTAAGACCCCTTGCCATTAATAACGAAAAAAGTGGTAGGAAGGGTCTTACTGCTGATGGTGAGGTCGACGCAGAGCGCTCCACGGGCGGGAGACACGTTGCCTTCGAAATCCTTCAGCATCATGTCCGTCTTGGTGAGGTCTTCATCGCCCTTGCCTAGCTTGCGGAACATGGCATACGGCATACTGCAGCGGCTCCATCTACTAGTAATCTGGTGACGGGTCTTCCGTCAACATAGCGTTTGAGAAACAGCGCTTTAAGATGCTGCCGTTTTTCTTCTAAACGTAGCCGTCATCGGCTCCAACACCAGTTGTGCCATTTGTTCTTCCTCTGTTCTTGTTACTTTATCACGATCGTTGGGCGCCATGAACTCCATCGGCAGTATGAACACCATATCGATTTCGGCTGCCGATTCTTGGTTGTTTGCTTCTTGATCATTTTTCTTTGGGCGCCACACCCGAGACTTAACATTTCTTTTCTCTGGCACCTGCCTCTGTTCTTCTTCTTGATGTTCCCACTGCCGTAGGCGTTGGATCCTCCGCTTCTGGGATCTGGATAAGCCATCGGGACACCACTTGGGATTCACTGGTTTGGCCGATGATCTGGCGTGTTTCCAATCTGGTTCTCTTCCTAGGGGATTTTCATCCGACACCCTGTCATCGGCCATCTCTTCCAGCCGATCGTGCACGCTGATCCTGCCCCCCAGTCCATCCTGTTGGTTGGTCATGCCTTTTGACCGGTGGTACTGGTCAACTCTGCCCCCCAGCCGATCATGCACCGAAACGCGTTGTTCCTCTCGTCCGCGCCGATTTCTGCTGATCGGCTCTAATCCTCTGTTCCTAGAGTGTGGCTTCGGGCGATCATTGCACCTTAATCCGTTACACTCTGGACAGTTATCGGCAGACGACAATCTGATGTCGTTCTCCCAGCAATGGATGAAGAACGGATATTGCCAATGATCTTCATGCCGGCGTATCATCTCTTCGTGGTATTTTGATTGTTCTTGCTGTTGCCGATATTTACTGAGTAAGAACTGGGAGGTGACGGGCTTGTATGGTCGTTCTGGCCTCTGCCTGTTCCTTTTGATTTCTTCCGTTTTGATCTGCCTCCTGGGATCAACGGCGCCGCCCCTTCTCGCCGATTCTGATGTCAGCACCTTGGTTTGACTTGAATTTCCTCCAGCGTTAACCATGTTGGCCGGGAAGGGATGCTGATCTATCTTCATCGGTTTTGCCGATTTAGCTGGGGTTTCAAATTTAAGCCGCCCCTGTTCGATGGCCGATTGTATCTGCTGACGGAAGACTTTGCATTCATTTGTATCATGGGAAGTGGCGTTGTGCCACTTCCAGTATTTTATCTTCTTAAGTTGATCGGCTGAAGGGATGGTGTGATGCTGAGATAGCTTAATCTGTCCTTCCTGAAGCAATAAATCGAAAATTTTATCGGCCTTTAACGTGTCAAAGCCGAATGTCTCTGGCTCCTTCTTCCCAAAAGGGCAAGATATCGGTTTTTTCCCTTTGACCCATTCTGCCAGGCCGATTTCCTCTTCCCCATCGGATTCAGATCCTTCCAAGTATGCCACCTTCTTTTGGAAATTCCTCCGCTGCTCAAACGGCCGGACCTCTTGTCCTGACAATCGGTGGACGATTTGGCTCAGACTTTCAAACTCTTGGGCAGCATATCTTTCTTTGATTTGTGGCAAGAGGCCTTGGAAAGCGATATCGGCCAACTGTGCATCGGTCAGAGCCAAACTGTAGCATTTGTTCCTGACTTCTCTGAACCTCTGTATATATCCCATCACCGGTTCATCGCTCCTCTGCCTGAGGCTGGTCAAATCTGAGAGCTTCATCTCATGTACTCCTGCGTAGAAGTACTTGTGGAACTGTTTCTCCAGATCGGCCCATGTAACAATAGAATTTGGCGGCAAGGTGGTGAACCACTGGAAGGCCGATCCAGACAGAGACGATGAAAACAAACGCACCCTCAGAGCATCTTGCGTGGCAGCCTCCCCGCATTGGATGATAAATCGGTTGATGTGCTCCACCGTGGATGTATCGTCCGTCCCTGAAAACTTGGTGAAATCAGGAACTTTGTAGCGGTGTGGGAACGGCAGCAAGTCATAGGCCGATGGATATGGCGTCTTGTAGGTGTAAGTTTGCGCTTTTGGCTTCAATCCAAACTGGTCCTGGATTACTTCTGCTATTCTTGCCATCCAGTCCACCTGCTGCTGATGAACAGCTATTCGCGGTGCGGGCATGTGCTGAAGAGTTGGCACGGCTGGATGTTGAATCGGCGAATTTTGCTGAGCAGCCGATAGTTGATGGCGAAGTGAATCCGCCCCCCCCCCCCCATCGTATGTCATCGTTGGCGCCGCGCCTCTGACTGCTTCTACAGCGCTTGCCCCCCTGCCGATTTTTGATAGATCAGCTGATACTGGGGAATCGTCGGCCGGACGGCCGATTGGTGTGGCACCTGGATTGAATAACTCCCGTATCCGTTCGTTGGCTCGGGAAAATACGTCGTCGCCAATGTTCCCCAGGGTACTGAGCTTGTGGGCAGCGACTGCACAGAAGCAATCTGGACGGGTTGAAGCGGTGTCTGTGATGGGAGATATGGTGCACCGCTGTATCTTGGAGACGTTGGGGGCAATGGAGAGTTGTACCCCTCGCGTTGCGTCAATATCGGCTGAGGAGCCGATTGGGACGTGTATGGTAAGCTTCTGGCTGGCAGAGTGGTCGGCGGGGCATATGCTGGTCCCTGATAGCCTTGGACTGCTCCGCTGGCCAGAGAGCTGACGACGGCGTTATACACCGTGTTGGTCATCACTGAGGATTGGTCAATGAATGCCTGATAAACGGACTGTTGGATCATATCTGACATCTTGCCCGAGTCCTCAGCAATGGTGATGTGGCGGAGAACTAGAATAGGAGCCTTCTTGATAGCCTCCCCGCTTCTGGTACGACTGAACGACTGGAGGTACATCTTCTTGTAATCTTCTAGATGTTTGGCCAATTCTTCCCTCTGGTCGTCCTTGAGATCCGCTTCTGTGACCTCAATGATGTTGCTGTCGGAGATTTCTGCGTTCTTCAACATATCAGATCTTGGATTAGTCCCACCAGGCGTGCCAAAAGTGTGTTGGCGCTAAAATCGGCCGGATAGGAATCGGCCGATGGTCTTCAGCGTCGGACACACGACCCGGGAGAATCTGCTTAGCTCCTATTCGGGTTATCGCCCTGGTGCGGTTCGCGTGGCGTGCCAGTCAATCTGACCTGTTGATTGACAAGGAAATAAAGTATTAAATTCCAGGTGCTCCGATCGGCTGGCATTCCGATCTGTCCTGAAGAGCGCGTCGGCGGCGAATCGGCCGATTTGCTGTGAAGATGATCGGCTATGGATCAGCCGATAATCGCGTAATAATTGTAAAGAAAACTGCTGGAGCGATCTTAGACAATTAGTACCGATGCAACACTTGAAATAGATCTAATCGGCTGTAAGATGATAAATCGAAGAGGAACGATGACGAAGCCGATTATCCCGATCTCAAGCTGGATAACTGGTGATAATACTAGAATAACAGGTAAAACTTATAATTCTAGTAAATATCGATAACTGGTGAATAAATCCAAACGAAACCACAGCGATGCGCCCGTAGTTAAAGCTCGGATATTACTCGATAAGCGGAACCTACCAATTGGCCGGAGATCAAGTTGATGCAGCCCTGCCAATCCGTACGAACTCGTGAAAGAAGAAAAGTATTGGCGAAGTCGCCGACTTGAAAGTAAATATCTGAAAAAGTAGAAGTATTGTTGTTGATTGATGTGTTGATTTCTTTCGCAAGATCCTAACGACTCCTATTTATACCCTAAAACTAGGACTCCTGGTCGATCACGACTTGTTACAACTTTATTTAAAAAATAGAAAAACTACCATTTTCTATAAGAACTTTTAAAAGGAAACGGACTCCCGTAGAATCTTCCGCCGCCGCCCCCTAAACCAATCAGGACTCTTTTCAATCGCTCCTTGACCGACTCAGCGTTGCCCTGTTGACCAACTTTTGACCAGGACCCTCCGAAATAGTCCCATTCTGTTGGCGCAAGCTGTATCACCAATCGGCCGATTTTCAACTGCTATTTCAATCGGCCGATTCCTTACTGTAGCCTTCAGATCTGCCGCATCGGCCAATCTTCTCCTCCTGACGCCGATTCAACATGTATCAAAATCTGGCGTCAACAAGACTCAATTGATTTATCACAACAGAGATAACCTTGATGAAATTGGGAGGCGTTACTCCAGGTCATGGACTATTAATCTGCCATGAACAATGAATAGCCAGACTTAACAAAATCAACACATGGAACGCGTGCAGAGTAAATCAAATAAATCCTACTCGCAAAAAAAAATCAAATAAACCGTGCCTTGTAACAAAGAAACAAACCTAGTGCTATATTCTGAATTACACTAATTTCCTTTTTTAGCACCGCTCACACTTTGCAAAAATCAATTAAATATCACTCAAAGAAATATTATCACAAATTGAGGTTTCTTGAGGTAGAGCTTGCACAACAGAGTTCAAGTCATTGGTGCTCGTACTAGTTTTAACTTTTAATCTTAGAATAAATGAGACTGTTTTTTCAATGGTACTCCCTCCGTCCTGAAATATAAGGTATTTTAGTTTGCCTAAGTCAAATTAGTTTAAATTTGACTAAATTTATAGAGAATAATATTAATATCTAACACATCAAATAAGTAAATTATAAAAATATATTTCATAATAGATGTAATTATTCTCATTTGTCATTCAAAATATTATTATATTTTTTCTATAAACTTAGTCAAACTTAGAACAAACTAAAATGTCTTATATTCCAGAACGGAGGGATCGGAGTAGGTGACATGACCATCAACAGCGAGAAGCATATGGTGACTTCATTAATCTATGAATTTGCTAGCCAGACTCTTGAAGGTGTTCATATGGTAGGATGTGAGTGCAAGCAGTCATTAATAAAGAATGTTTCTTTCTCATGATACCACGCTCTAGATGACTTTGTTTAAATATAGATCACTTGACAGGAGTACATCTCAAAGTATATAACTCCTATTTCCCTGTGTAGTATTTCCAGCATTTGAGTGAAGGCACTTACGCCAATTGGACCCTGCTGCCTATAAGAATTCATAATGTCACCACTGTAGGTTAATTCCTAATGCCTAACATTTTAGATTCTGAGTTATAAAATATCTTCAACTCAATTTGATTTATAATTTACAAAACAAGTGTAATTAGATTCAACACAAGAGAAAGACTATTAAAAAAAGAGTTTACTCATGTAGGCTTATGGATCTCCTGTAATAATAACCACTTTAACAAGGGCTCTTGAATTTTTCATAGTTTAGATCCACAAAAAACTTGGATTGTTCTGTAAATCCATTTAAGCACAGATCATGCACCAGATGCAGGCCATGGAACAGTAGGTAACAAGTATGCATGTATATGTATATATATTGCATCTGAAGCAAAGGATCGGTGGCATTTGATTTGTGCCAATTATTGATAACTTGCAAGTGGCTATTACTAGAACGTCGTTTGAAATGCTAAGGTAGCTCAGAGTAGTTAAATGTTTATATATATTTGGGTTAAGTTGATTTGCTGCTACATTTGGGAAGGTTTCGGTTGCTGGATCTATCATTGAGTTGGTGGATTCTCATGGTGACTGCAGGCAGGGGCCTTGTTGCAATCATTATTTGGGTTAACTTTGACACATGAAGCATAAACAAACTGCAAGCAGGAGCTAGCTAGCAGATAGGTAGAGAGGTGTTTTCTTTTCTTTTTGGCCTCATTCATTACCAGGCAATATATGCGACTAGATACTGCAAACTACTACTATGACGACCGCTATAGCTAACACTTACCTAATCAGTCATTCCAGATTTTCCACATTTTTTTTCTATTTATACTCCCGCACCTTTTGCTAGTGTTTCATATCTCAGTGGGAGAAAAGCTGGAACAAAAGAAAGGTCAGGAAAACTTAAAATATCTCAGTTGACTTGCTTTACTTCAGTGTATATCAATCTAGCCTTTTGTGACCGTGAAAGAGTAAGGCAAGATCTCTATATACAATGCAGGTACTTCATATTGTGCAGAAATATTTTACTAAAACACCCCTAGCTACTACATACGGCAGGAAAGGATTTCAAATCCTCCCCCTTTTAGACAACAGACCTTCAAAGTTTGAGAGTCTACTGTTTAAAATTTAGAAATTTAGGCATTTTACAACATATTTTAATTCTAAAATATATGAGATAAATCATTGTGTTGATTACTGATCTTGTGACAACAAAGCAGATGCTTATGTTCATATTAAACTCACAGGATAACATGAATAGAAAAATAAACCAAAAAGGTTTAAGACTATACCCGGAGGAGGATAACATGAATAGAAAAATAAACCAAAAAGGTTTACGACTATACCCCGAGGTGTGATCACTGCCGGAGGCGCCAGGTGCACCGTTCTATTGGTTGAGCCAAACGGTGTAGTCGAACAAAGTCACTGCAATGACGAATTGATGCAGTAAAGTCCCATAAATGGCCTTAAGGGAGTAGTAGAATGTAGACATTCACATCAAGTAGTCGCACATACATGCGCTCCCAAAAATCTTATTGCCCCGCTTATACTGATCAGGATCTCGCAAAAGGGCACAAGTCCGGAGGCCTGTTCTTCCAGCAGATAGTGCGCGCAAGCTACTGGAATGGAGATGAAAAGCGCAGCAGGGAGCAGAAGAAGGTTAAGAGTATGTAGGGCACACGAATGAGGAGTAGGGATGGGAATGTGAACGCGGATATCCAAAATATCCGATATCCGTATCCGCTTAAACATCAATATGAATATCCGTATCCGTATTCGAATTTAATGTGGTAGTAAAGTGGATACATCCGAATCCAATTTTTATTATTTTTTTCTATCCGATTCCACATCCGTATTCGACAATATCCGACACTATCCGTATTCGTTTTCAGTAGAACTATTTAAAAAGTTATATTTATTTTCCATAACCAATGTTATTAATTTTTATAATAAAGTTATAAAAAGATTAAGTTTACTCGTAAATATTCTTATTTTATCGATTTAGGGGTGAAATTACTTTTATAATTTTTTATTATATATTAATTAAAAATGTGTATATATTTATTGAAAAAATATTTTTATTTCTAATTTTATTTTTATATATTTATTTATTAAAATATTTGTTCATAAATAAGCTATTTTTAGCAATCTTTGTTATATTGTCATACTTTAGTTTGCGTATATAACAGTTTTATATTCTAAAACTATCAATAAAGAAAATAGTTAAATGTTATCCTATATATTGAGTAAATATCCGAATTCGAATCTAAATCCGAGGCATCCGTTTTGCATTCGTGTTCGAGAATATCCGAATTCGCATCCGTATTCAAGTTAAAATGTGGTAAAAAGTGCTATCCGAATCCGATTCCATGCGTATCCGATCCGTTTCCATACTCAATGAGGAGGATGCCTCACCCTTTTAGAGTCGCACACCAGTAAAGGCTCGGCATACCAGACATGCACATACGACAGTCCACACCTCATCCACACCCACGCCCATGGCCTCAGCCCGGCTATGGCCTCGGCCCGGCTAAGTAAGTGCGCAAGCGCGCAAGCGCGCGTGTGGCAAGCTTTTCTCCCTTTTCAACTTGACAAAAGGTGTACTACTGGTCCATTTTAAGTCGGTTAGGATCCCCTTAATTTTTCCATGCGGGGTTACTGCTTTAAAACTCCTAGCATTAATTGTGATCCTTTTAATTTTTATTGAATTATTTAAAATAAATGGCCCCAAACCCAATTAATCCAACAATTACTACAAATCACCCTAGCATGGTGCATGTACAAGTACAATAATACACTGGATTTCTGTTTGTCCGGCTACTATAATTATTTGTACTCTTCAAAATAAAATGTGGTTCATTCATATTATAAATAGATATATTCGGTTCATCTTAAAAATGCATAGATATATTCATGCTAATATATAAATTGATAGGCACGGGAGTGTCAGATCTTCCATCTGGAGAAGATAACTATTGATTGGTCGGCTACTTGACACAAGCGATACACAAGCGATATGACTTCTGATCAATAAGACTTGAGTCCGCAATTGAAGCACCATATTGCCTCTGGTCATCAACCATGCGCTGCCCAGTTGACCTCGTCACGAAGGCTAATCTTTGCATGCGAATCAAAGAACACAAGCAAGAAAAAAATACGCAATAAGATTGTAAATGACAAATTATGCTCACAAAGTTGGCGTTTCACAAATCAATGACGGTGACATTGTTCAAGATAGATCTAATTTCAGAAAAACTCAACCCTAACTTAGATGCCGCTACTAAACATAAAGGTTTAGGGTCGGCCAAGGAACCCTAGATGCGTCCTTATGAACTCCAACACGATACACGATCCAAAAGGATTGGGTGCAACACCCTGACAGCTTCTATGCATCCACATATTTTGATGATTCACGTTGATTCGAACCTGATAATAATGTGGGACCGGTGGCATTGGAAATCTTATCTCCTTTGATTTTGGTACATATGTAGAACGTTGAAAATAGAGTTCGTATGTGCTTGGGCAATCATTTTAGTGTGGACTGCTCTTGGACTCTCGGTATGTTGCAGGCCTCCGACTTGGCTTGGATGCTCTTTCTAGTATCATTACTCCTAACACTTCCAAACGCACATAGGAACGAGAATATCATTATCACAATTGCCAAACATATATAGGAACAAGCTCACCTGTTGATTTATCTGTTGTGCTCGAGATCTAGTGATCGGTCTTTGTATATCCGTGTGAGGAGTGTTGTGTGCATCTAAAGGAGTGATGTCCTTATCATGAACCATAAAACTTAATGCGTTAAGATTTATATATTAATTGCTGCCCCAAATAGCCATTTGGACAATAATAACAAAAATATGCCATATGGGTAAATGTCCCCAATGTCATGAAGCATGGGAATTCATCAATGGCATTTTGATAAAAAAACGAAGGACCAGATATTCTAATCTTGGATGCATACCCCTAATGCACATCACGATGGCTTCTCTGCCTTCAGGGGTTTCATTTCCTTAGACGAATAGGCCTGCATGTACATCGATCTTATTTGTTTAGCTCATAATAGCCTAAGAGGGATAAGAGCTAATTGCTCCTAAAAAGTTTATGCCATTATCAACATGTTTATTTGTAATGATGAAGGAAACTTGTATTAGTTAACTCTCTTCGCAAAATGGATGCTTAAACATTTTCGCTCACTTCAGTTCCCCATAGTTCATGAACTGTAACACGTCCATTGTGTCTAAACAAATATAATGTTGCCGTTCCATCAAAAAAAATCTTGCTAATCAACTCAAACAAATTGTATACCTTATAAAAGGTCACAAAGCTAGATTGAAAACAACCAAGAGAGGAGTCCAAAGTGGTGAGTGGTAAGTTGTGTGCAAGTGAAAACAATTCCAACTTGGATGAATGCATGCACCTGCAGGGACATTACATAGATCAGGTGGTAGGTAATTTAAAAAACAAGTGTACAAAAATATATTCTAGTTAAAAAGGGCAGTCTAGTCATGCTTTAGCCTGAAATACAACAATGACTTGACATAATATGATTATGATATCTCAAGTGGGATTAGAAATTTGGACTATCAATTACTTAAGAGGCAAACAGCTGAAGTAGTACATGATTCAATACAAATGAGATATGCGAAAAATGTGATTAGATTCTTGTTACTAAGGGTGATGTATTATGAGGCCACTTCTCAATTGTTAGTTAACAAGTTGTTTCCTATCAATGGATTGAGTGTACTTTATTCAATTAATTATTTGTAAGGTGATATATCCAGTACTACTGGTATAGTATGCATTTACATAGTTTGTAAGGTGATATATCCAGTTTCTCCGTCTTTGAGTGATTTATTTGGAGAACATCTCATCTTTGAAAATTTGCATCTTTTAAGGCTCGTTTGAAAGAGATGTTTAGTTCATATGTTAGAGTCATGTTGTATATATCTTCATTTTGAGAAAATTTGAATTCGGTAGACTGCAACACATCTAAACTACAATCAAACTTTGTTTGAAGCAGAATTAAGTTCAAAACTCATGTGAACTAGTCACCACCATCTCTCTTTGTATCTATGTGATTCTCAAATCACAAAATGCTTCCTCAAATTCATGGATAGTTCCTATGAAACAATTCAAAGTTTCATCTCTCAAGCTTAAATTTTTAGTTCTTTGTTGAACTTCATAGAACTCCTATGTTTGAAATAACATTCGACATATGCTACAAATAACCTTGAGGGGACAATAGAGTTTTGTTTCCATTTCAGAAGTTATATTTTTCTTATGTTTGCAGCTATTATGCTACATATTTGGTTGGCCGTGGTTTCCTTAATTATTTCCTGAGGCTCACATGTTACAGGTGGAGCTTGTTCTAGCAATTAATTTAATTCCTTTTGAAATAATTTTAGTTAAATTACTAATTAGTATAGTACTGCCTAAAGTAGAAGAGTAAAATATTTGATTCTTTGATACAAATAGATTACAATATTATTTTGTAGTTCACTTGTTGATGTGGCCCGCCACTTAGTTTTGCCTTCTTGCAAAATTTTTTCACGGTTATTCTCCTCAATTGGTTCCATGTCATAATAAAATGTGGGCATTTTTCATGATTTTTCTCATTGATTTACTGGTTTTTATTTTAGTGCCCTTTAAAGAAAATTTTCCAAAACACCAGAGAAACTGAAATGAATTTTCCACGATTCAAATACATTTTTGTTTTTGGTATGGAATGTCCTTAGGTCATCTCAAATCATAGCATGAACCTCTTGAGCATACTTTAGCATCTTCTCTTCTAATACCTGTTGAATGATTCAAACAATATTTAGCGTGATTGGTGGTTACTAACCTATATGATTATAACCACTGGCCATGAGGGAAAAAATATATTGCATGAGCTGAGCTCATCATCGATCTACCTCCTAGGGCATCAATAATTTCTCTCCTAAAAACAAATCATTGGCAGATTGGTGTGTTTAGAGGCAAAAACAGATCCTTTCTGCGAAGTCATGAGCCTAGATTCTGTCGCTATTATTAGTCGCCTTAGCGCGGAGGGTGCAGAGGAAGATACCACTATTTAAATGGAGGTTAGAGTTTGGACGTTGTTGCATACGGTCTTTTTCTTGACTGTTGGGAGGCACCTGGAAAATTCTACAACTGAGCTGATGAGATAGGAATATACCTTATTCTTTACTATGAGGTACCGGCATTTAACACTAATTAAGAGCATCTTCGGAGTGCCAAAAAAAATATAGTCCCAAAAGCATGGTTTTGGGAACTTGACAAAAACTATTAGGAGCAAAAAAAAAACCATCCCTACCAACAGTTCCTATAACTAGTTGCAAAAAAATGAATTCCTGCCATGTCATCAATATGTGAGCCCACCTGTTAAGCTTTTTTCATGTCAAGAACGCTGCTCATATCCTCAATGGAGGACGCCACAGCTCCAGAGGAGAAAATCAGCGCGCCTCCGCGGCTAGATGCTATGCCGCGTTGTGATGCTGTGGCCTTAGGAGAAAACGCCTCTTAATTACTCTCTTCAAGTATGGTCAAAGTCGGAATAACCATCTAAACTATTTTTAATTCAAATTACTCTTATAACTATATTAGTTGGTGCGAAAGGACCTTTAGTATAGTTGTTAGAGTCTAGTGGTTAGAGTACATGAGTAACATTCAACAGGATCTAAATTTGACTCCTCGTGGGAGGGAATCAAAACACGTTTGGATTAAACAAAATTTAAATAAAAAATAAAAAAAAACAAGGTAGGGACCTTCCCCTGTCGACGTTCATAAAAATACTATATTAATTGATCCAATTTACCCCCCAAGAACAATCGTCTTTTTTTGTTTCTTTGTACACAAGTGGAGTTTTAAGTTCAAACTTTTAGGATAACAATAGACATTGTAACATATGTTAAAAATATGTATATATTTTTTAATTATTTGGATAGGCTCTAGGATATATAATTATAAATTGATCCTTAGGATAAATAATTGTAAAAAAAGTAATGATAAAAATTTCATAATATTTTTTAAACTAACTTATGAAGTCCATTATCACCCTATAAAAAATTTAACTTCAAACTCCAATTGTGCATAGAGAAAAAGAAAAGATAAATCTTGTTAAGGCTACAATATTCTGCAAATATATCCTTGCTTTGTTTTATATACTATAAATTAATGGTCAAACTAGTGACTGTTCTTTCACTATCCCATATAAGAGTTACTGGTGACCGGAGGGAGTAGCCACATGTCTTTACCTCTCTCCCAGCGGTTATTAAAGAAATATAGCCTTAGTTTGCAATACCCAAAGTCCAAAGCCCTTTTGTGAATTTGTTCGGCGTACGCTCTAACCTCTTGGCACACATCTTCCAAACAAATCAACTAGCCAGGACCAGGACACTAATATTCTACTCTTTATGCTTGTGTTTCCACTTGCATACTCATCACACTCGCCAGATCACAGAGAGGGCATGTTGTCTTGCAGGGTGAAGCATGCATTTTTTTTTTCCCTGCAGTGCACACTTGGTGCCACCTTTTGTAGCCTTCTTCTTTGAAGGTCACGGAGCTCTCACGGCAGCACCATGGTCTGTCCCCTTCAATCTGCCGAGATTGCCCCTTTCCATTGGTGGAATTTTAGGCTAAAAGTAGCACGGGAAGTCGAGAGCCTTTCTAGTAAAAAATGGGAAAAAAATGCATTGGTACTTGGTGCTCGGTAGGCGCGCGCCCTTTTGCAGAAGAGGACCCTGTTTTATTCGGAATACTATCTCCATGCATGGGTTTGCCAAATTTAGCATAGTATGGATTGCTAGGGGTGCATGAGTGCTCTTTTATCTTTTTTTTTTTGGGAGGGGGAGGTGTATGAGTTTGCTGACAGAATCTATATTGGAACACCGGAACCCCTAAAAAGGTGTTATTCTTGTAGGGGCCTGAAGATTGTTTAATTCTTACTGTTCATTTTTTTTTGGAAAGAAAGAAACACAAGTTTCAAAAGAGCTCCTTGCAAAAGGAGTTTATGTAGAGATCTTTGGAACACAAGGATTTCAAAAAAAGACATGTTTTTGCGAAACTTCCACTAAAAATATCAAAACTCAGAGGTAACAACAGAGATTGCATCACTTATTTATGAAACTTATTCAAAACAAGATTGACTTGAATTGAATTGTGTCCTATTGAAGAGCCATGCATGAGTCAACCACATGGATTTCATACAAAAATGGCAAGTTTCCACGAAGCTTCCACTAAAAATATTAAAAGTATCTGAGTTAACAACAAAGATTGCATCACACATACATGAAACTTATTCAAAACAAGATTGATTTGAACTATATCAAGGAGCTATGTATGGGGAATTGCTATTTTCACCTCTATTTGATCTACTTAACCCTCCACGATAAGTCCATAAAGAATTGGGGTGGTAAAAGGCTTAAAAGTTAAAAATTAGTCTAGGATCGGGCATCTAAGCTAAAAATATATAAAGATTAAGTTGGACTTTGAAGAGACCACTAGTACCATAATTTGTTACCCCCATCTTCACCATTCTCTTAAAAGGGCCCGCAAAGATTTCTAAATAAAATAAGGACCGGCGTGCAAAACCTAAAGGTGAATGGATTAAGCAAAGCCTCTACCCGAGCTAGGGATCAGTGAACAGTGCAGGTCAAAAGACGAGAAAAAATAATTTGCTGAGCACAGCACCTACAGGCTACACAGATCGCTCTAGCTGCCTCTTCCCTCCCTGCCGGGTGAACTCCCCTTTCTGCCCATATATAGCCAGCACGGGATGCCGCGACCGATCGGTGTCCTCGCGAGCTGCCCACACGCAAGCACGCGCCCGCACTGTTCGCTCGCTCGCTCCCCCCACCTGCCCCGCCGCTCTCTACAGTGCCGTTGCTGCCGACTCGTCTTCCTCCGATCGTACGTGTCGCCTCATCCCCTTGTACTCCCTTTGAATTGCTGTCATAGACGTCGCGCCATGAGTGGCTCGTGCGGTCCTGCCGCCGGAGTGCAAGAATCGGGGACCTTCTTCTTCTTGGACGTCCGGCGGGGCTTCTTGCCTGGATGCCATTTTCTTGGATAGTTTAGTTGGCTTCTTGCAGGATTTTCTCCCGGAATTGTTGCCGCCGTCTTGACGGTTTCTTGGTTGGGAGCAGGTTTCTTTGCCGGCGGCATGGACTGGGCAGCGTCTTCCGGGGCGCCGTCGTGGGGCGCGGCGGCGGCGGCGGCGGACCCCGGCCCGACCATGCTGTCCTTCGCCGGGCCGTCCTCCTCCTCCTCCGCCGCCGCCGAGGCACGGCTCCATGATTTTGCCGCCGGCCTCGCCCAGCGCGCGCGGCCGGCGGGGGCGGCGGGAGCAGGGAGGAGGTCCCGCTCGGCCGGCGGCGGCGCGGAGGCCTGCTCCGTCGACGGGTGCCGGTCCGACCTCAGCCGGTGCCGCGAGTACCACCGGCGGCACAGGGTCTGCGAGGCGCACTCCAAGACGCCGGTGGTGGTCGTCGGCGGCCAGGAGCAGCGCTTCTGCCAGCAATGCAGCCGGTAAGGGCACCGTCTCATCCAATCCTTGTACAAAGCCGTGCACTCGTCAGATTATTCAACCGTTCCTGTGCTGATGAGGTCATTAGTTAATAATTGTGTGTGAATTGGTCCCCATCTGCTTGCTATTGAGGAATTCAGGGTGGGGGCATTTGGTGCTTAGTTGCTTACTTTGGGGGGAAATTTAGGGGCAAAGTTTTCAGGTCTAGTATGGTCCCAAGCTAGCAAGCTAAACAATTAGGTTGGTAATTTGGTGGCGTCTGGCGTTTAGGATCTGATGGCGGGCTAATAATTTAATCTCGCCGATTCGATGCGTCACTGATTAAACTATTGGGTTGGTAATTTGGTGTTGTTTAGGGTCTTGTGACCCGATTAAATTAGTCCTGTTGGTACTATTTAAAGAAAGCTGTTGGTGTGGATAACTGACTTGCTTGAGCAGGGTTCGGTTTTTCTATGGGATATTCAGCATCATGCAGAATCTTTCTCATGATTGCTGAAGTTTTAAACTTTCTTCAGCTGCATGCTCAGTCTGAGCTCGTAACTGTGCTGTGATGCAACTTTTTGCAAACCATTGCTGTTTCCGAGCAACAAAATATGAAAACATTTCATAAGATATAAGATCTAATCAAGCAAGTATATTGCTTAACGCTTATTCTTGCTAATGGTGATAAAAGGAAGGCCTCAAACTAACATCAAGGTTATTTCATGGATTATTCCTTGCAGCAAGTGTATCTGAAACTAAAATATCAGGTTGTAGCTTGGTTCGTTGATTTAATTTCTCCCCTGGTTTTGGATGCATAGAGAAAAGGTCCTGATGACATGCAGTTTCTGATTTTGAACTGGATCTTAGAGACAAGTCCCATGAATGTTTGTAAGCTGACTATCATCCTATCATCTGAAGGCTGCATACTTCTTAATCTCTAGATTAACCAAGAACATAGAATGTCAATTGTGATTATGATTCTAAAGAGATCTTGCGTTTGGAGGTTACAATTCCAGAGCTGTACCAGTGCTCAACATTTTAAGATGGATCTTGATGGAAGAACTAGTGAATTTAGGTTCCATCAGTGTTTGATTCCACATATTGAAGTTGTGTATTTGATATTTGGGTTCTGTCTTCAAAGGATAAAACTATCAGTGCCATTTAATCAATGGAGGTGAAACATAAGAACTGTAACTGGCAAGTCAGAGGGATTCTGTGTATAAATAACACCTTAGCACAAACTAGGTGTTCGAAATTCGAATCCAGTTCACATGTTGATCGAGTGTTCTTTATCTTGTAGATTCTTTTCACCTCATCTATCTGTAATCTGCCTAGGTGCCATGTACATCCATATCAGACCTAGGTAGCATAAACCTCTTATGTTCATTCAACAATATGATCTCAGCAGCAAGTCTATCTCTGAAGTACAATTGAATGATCATCTAGATTGAGTGTGTGGTAGTTTCCCAAAGACGAGAAATATGAAACAAGTACCGTAATAGGTACTTTATTTTGGTTATCTAAATAGCACTGAAAACATGTTTTTATGTCATTCCCAGTATATATTATCGACCTTTCGTGGCCTGAATGCAGAACTGGACCATTAATTTGTACCAAAGAAGCTAGAGCTAGAACCAAAAAAAAAAGAGTTGTACACTATTTTTGAAGTTCCTTTTTCAACAATATGCATGATGTGACCCACAAATATCTTATCAAATATTTGGAGTTTACCACATGCACGTTAAAAACAACTCACATATGGAAAAAAAATTATTATAATTTTTATGTGTGCGCGTGTGGTTGGGGGGGGGGGTTGCTCAAATATAAGAAGTTTAAATGATGAATTAGTTTTCTTTTTTTATTTCTCTGTCCGTTAAGCTTGAAATTTTGTGTCATAATGGATTGTAACTCACTAGGTATTGCTCCAGAGTGTACATAATTATACATTTACCTTCGACAGCTTTGAGGCTCATGCTTTTGAGTGAAAAGTGAACAGATCTCAATATATTTTGACATGTTTCTGTTGATAAAGATGAGCGCATTCATCTCGTAGTCACATTCACAACAAAATTGTCATCAGCAGCTTATGCTAAGCATGAAAGCTGCATCACATGGGTGAAGGTTATACAAAATTACCAATAAATCTCAACCATTTCCACCTTTTTGCCTTTTACTGTACATTTTTTTAATCCTCTTTCCAGCATTTGCTAATTTTTTTTTTGTGCACATATGTTACATTTATGTTGCCCTACTATATGGTTCTCTAAACACCTTTGTCCATTTTTATTCTAGACTATTTGAGTTGAATCTTTCTAAGTACCTTACTGTAGGGTGCCCATATTAGACTGTTTGATTCTAAAATTTATACACCTTTGTAGGACTATCTTAACATATTGC
Organism: Panicum miliaceum; assembly: GCA_032594955.1. Taxonomy (NCBI): domain Eukaryota; kingdom Viridiplantae; phylum Streptophyta; class Magnoliopsida; order Poales; family Poaceae; genus Panicum; species Panicum miliaceum. The sequence continues at coordinate 25,089,205 of CM064072.1, read as the reverse complement.
CCTACTGTTCCACATATTTTCTAAAACCCTCGTTAGTACCCTTTATTATGTTGAGTTTGGGTGGTTCTTTGATTGGATCAAATTGTCCTTTCATGTGGGTTTTTTTTTAAAAAAATATCATTATGTAATATAATCTATGTGAGAAGAAGAAAAATACTCAAAATTGGGTTGCTAAAAGACCTTTGTTTCCACTAGGATACCTACTTTATCAATCATACTTTGTAGCTTCAATTAAAAGTCTATACTGTCATGATTTATGAGTAGCACTTATATTCAGTAATAGCTCCATGTGGGCAATATATATGAGAGGACCCTACTAATGTATACGTAAAAGACTCCATATTCCTAACATATATAAGAACAAAAGCCTATTAATCCCAATCAAGTTGGGTAAGGTAATGACACACACTATTAAGCCACCAATTAAGCGGATAAAAAGCTAAGGAAAGGTATTGAAAAGCCTAAATCATGGTTCGGGCATGTTGACTGCTGATTTCTGTGCGCTTCTATCCAAGGAAAATTCTTTGGAAATATTCCGTTTGTTCAATTCTTCTTACTTCCTCTTCCAGTGTCATGTTTTGAGATCACCAATTACCAAGAAGATTAGAAAATCTCCAGTGATGATCATGTCATCACTGTAAACAAGAAGAGTCCAAGGTAAATTGTGGACAAAGAGCGCATTGTCATGATCAACGGTAGAAAAACCAACAAAGGTGACCACAGAAACGAAGTGATGAAACCAAACATGAGCTTGCTTTAGCCCATAAAGAGTGGCAATGAACATCATACCCTCATGACCATAATACCCTGGTGGGGCTGAAAAAAAAACTCGACCAGAGGGAGATACATGCCTCTTATTTCGTCTTAAAGAAGAGTATATTGGCTTCGAGCCCAAGCTGGTTACAGGGGTTTCATCGATCACACACTGATGTTTATGTCATAATACCCAAACTCTGATGTTTTACCTCACAACTGTTGAGCTACATACCAATGCTACCAGTCAGGAGCATAAAAACATCATATAAAGTCCATGTCATGCAATATGCCATGTTTGCTCACAAATTAACCATTTCATGGAGAAAAAGGATGATCAAATGAAGAAAGTATGAATTTGACAAAAGCCTTTGTTGGAGTCACATTCTGAAAGACTATGTTGTTTCATGCTGTCCAAATACTCCACTCAACCAAAATCCCAGTACAATAATTACCATATAAACTTGAACTCAGCCACTCAGCCTAAATTAAATAGTTATGTTCATCCTTTTGTCAATCTTTAGAATTGGCTACTGAAAGTATTTGCTTGTTAAATCCTAACGAAGCATTGGCATGAAAAATAGCAAACCAAGTCGGCGAACATAACAAGTCAGCGATATGCTTTTCCTATGTTCATGGGAATTAAATTTTGTGTTTGTTTCATAAGCTCTGTTTAAATGTTTCTGTAAAATCCTTTATGACATTACTGGTGAGTTCTGCCTGGAGTTAATACTGTGGCGCCAGCTCAAAGCAGTTGTTCTGAAGGTGGCTGTTTGTTCTCGAAGTGCAGGTTTCACATGCTGTCAGAGTTTGATGAGGGGAAAAGAAGTTGCCGGAAGCGTTTAGATGGCCATAATAGGCGTCGAAGAAAGCCACAGCATGACCTGGCAAATCTTGGGGGTTTCTTTCCATACCATCAAGGTCTGTACTGTACATTTCCGCGTACATAGGTTGGGCGTCTTGGTATTTTAACAATCCTATTCCTAGGAATTGTTAATCCAGTTTATGTACATCATTAACATACATATATAGGCTTTGTTAAGTCATGGATCTCCTTAAAACCATAGCTCTATTAGCATGTATAATCACATTTTAATCTAGCAGAGCTCATCTTCATCATTTTCTTTTGAACTGATTGCCAACTTGAACATATTTCTTCTGGAGTTATAAAATTTTTTGAGAAAGCTTTACCCAATTTCCAATAGGGAAACAACAAAGTAGATAAATAATGTTTTTTTTTCCTTGCAGTTAATCAATTTGAAATCTATCCACAAACAATTACAACAGCCCGCCAGGATTCTGACACCATGAACTTGGTCGACCCTCAGCCGCCCTTCTCCATATCATTCTCAAGAACACCAAAGCAGTTCCCTTTCCCACAGGATGGTGGCGGCTTGCACAGCGCATCCCGCCACGGTCATTTTTTGGTTCAGGATAGCAACCACACTGGAAGCAGCGCATGCAACAACGACCTCTCCGGCACACTGGGCCCCGAGTGTGCTCTCTCTCTTCTGTCATCGTCGCTGCGTCATCCCTCCCCGTCCGGCCACGCCCAGATCGCCTCTGCACTGTCTCGCATCGCTTCCACGTCGCAGCAGGTTGCAGCGACAGCTGTGACCACTGGGTTGGCATCCGGTGGCGGCCACCATGTGTTTGTTCCTGATGCTGCGCTTGAGGATCCTTTACAGGCGCTGCCATTCCCCTGGCAGTAGTAAAAATGTGTTGTGTTTTCGTGTTGCTGCTGAGTTCCCAATTTCTGGCAGTGGTGATGGATGGGACTTGGGGAGGTGTTTGTGCACCTGGAGATTCAGGCTGTGGTCAAGAGCTTTATACAAATCCAAGTGACATGTCAAGTCCTGTCCTCTGGAAGATGGAGATGGTGGCTGTTGTGCAGATTGTTTAGCTGATTAATTTAAATGTGTCCTGTTCATAATTGTCTACATTTTGGTGATATTCATTTTTGGAAAACATGTGCATGCATGTATTACTGGAGTTCTTGGAATCAAGCCGTGGAGGCATTACTGCCTCTAGTTTGGAAAGCCATCATGGATGCAAAAGGTTTGACGGCTCAGCTTGTTCTGTACACTTCGTTTTCGCCAATCCGTGGCTAATGGCAATGGGCCAATTTGGACTGGGCCCATTTTGCTCTGACCAGCCAATTTGGAATATCATATTACCTCCGTCTTCTAATACTAGCCAATTTTGAATATCGTATTCAAGGTTAGGCCAATATTACATATTTTAAGAATGTATTTAATTAGGTAACATAAAAATGCTGCTGTTAGATTTTTGTATCCAGAAACACTTTTAGGATGTTCTAGACATGTGATTTTTGTTTGGATAGTCTTGTTAAAAATTGATGCCGAAGTTTAAACTGCCAAGTTCCCAAGTCCAAGACTAAGAAGTTTCAAAATAGGGAAAGTATGTTGTTTGCTAGCATATGTTTGTATGACCCGAAAGGCCCTTCACATGTGTGCAAACGTCCAACAGTTACAGGTGAAAAATACAAGGAATAGGCCAAGGAAAGGATCACACAGCAGTACAGGACAGTGTATGTAGCTCCGTATGGTCGTTGCATGGAATGCCCATTGATACAAAAGGGGTCCTTTGCCAACCAGGACAATCTGGCTTGATCTCCTGCAGGCCAGGATTTGGCGAATCCCGGACGCTTGGACCGAGTGATCGACGGCTCAGATCAAGCCTCGTTCCCCCAAAAAAGTGGTCTATATTTCTCTTCCCGGCAGAAACTAGACATTGTCAGTCACTCTAACCGATGAAACAGAGCATAGACGGACAAACTGACAGTGAGATTTACTAGGCACCATGGGTGTCACACCCGATTTCAGAAAGAAACTAGATGCATCCCATATATACGCAGAATCAAGTTCACACACATATGATAGACGTCATAAGTAAAATATATCAAAGATAATATTCAAAAAGTAAATAAGATAGAGTAAATAATATTATTACACTGCTGTGGAAGAAGTTTCGTTGCAAATCTCGTTTAGTATATTGGTGAAGGCACGCCTAGAACTTCTTGAAGTCGCTGTAGTGTTCCACTCCCACGATTTCTTCTGAACAACAGTTAGGCAAGGCTGAGTACTCTTATGGTTGATACTCAACAAGTGGGGTAACAATGCAAGGCCAGCAAGAGAGGCTAAAAGGCTTATAGCGGTTAGCATTTTAATTGGTCATATTTTATTAGCGAGCACCTATTTATCTTAGTATAAGTTTATACCAATCCACTTAAGCATAAAGTAAACACCATTATTCCAAACCCAAAGAACAAAAATTAATTCATTCTTTAAGTTCAATTATTATGTGAGGGTCCAAGCCGCTCGTAACCGTGAGCACGGCTAATATATCAGTTTTCACTCTGCAGAGGTTTGTACACTTTTACCACATATCGTGTTCCCCTGAGTCGCCCGGGTTTGCAAAACCCTTATACATTTCCGAGGTGAGTGGCGAGAGGTTCACTATGAAGCCTTTACAAAAATATATAGAAAACTAGATAGCCCGCTAGAGTTTCGGTAGCGGCGTGAACCATAACCCTCCCTAATGGCCGGCACTTTAGCAAAGGCTGTTACCCCAAGAGGACCGGGCTATACCTAATCAGCTAAGGTTAGAGCCATGTGACATTGTGGTTGTACGGTTTTCTTAGGTGGTTCTCCATGTTCCATTTAAATAAAGTGATCTTATAATTATCCAGGTACAACAACAAAGTAAAGCCATGATTAACATTTTCAAAAGATCATGATATCACCATTCCCAAAGTTAAGCAACTAAGCATTTCTACCCAACAAAAGATTAAACCTGGTGTTCAAGGCTTGGGTGAAAAGACTAGGTAAATCCTTAACAGGTATCCCGTCAAGTTATGCAATACATAAATAAAGTTGAGTGTATTATCATGCTATTATTGGGACAAAATAGAATATATAGGGGGAGAAGTCCACTTGCCTTCCTCGTCAAACTGCTGGTTCTCTTCCTCGTACTGCTGATCTTGACCTTCCTCGAACGTCACGTTGTCTACACAATCACACAAATAAAAACAGACACAAAATAAGAGACCGAACAACAAACAGTACATGCATTGAAAGATAAGGTGATAAAGATATAGAACATGTTGCAAGGATTGCGTGAGCACAAGAATTACTGAAAACGGAGTTGAAACGAAGAAGATATGGCTAAAACAAGGTTCCAGGAACTTATTTGCGAGAGATTTGAATTTCCAGGGGCTAGGTCTGAAGAAACTAGGGGCTAAAAGCTAATAAAACTTAAAACGCAGGGGCTAGACTAGAAAAATAGAGGGGTTAGGACGGCGAGTATAAAAACTAGAAAAGATAGGGGCTAAAGGAGAAAAGAAAGGACCGTTTTGTAAATACTTTTGAACTAGGGTGGACTGCGTCTTGATTTTCAAAAACTGCAGGGCTTCTTTTGCAAAAACACCAGGGCTGACCGGTATTAACTCGGTTGACCCGAGTTGGACTGGATCTGGACCGTTGGATCCCGATCCGACGACGGCAGAGGGTTGGGGGGGGGGGGGGGGCTGGCGGCGGCGCTGTGCAGCCGACGGCGAGGCTTGCAGCGGTGGAGTTGCTGGAGTTCACCAAATCTGGTGTTCCGGGCCTCGGTTTTTAACGGGGTTTGGCTTGGGAGCAAGAGGAGACGACGGCGAACTCGATGGAGGGCTTGGGACGGCGGTGCGGTGGCTGGAGAGGTGCGCGCCACGTCGGCGCGCGGCTCGGTTGCTCCGGCGAGCAATCGCGGCTGCGGGACGGCACGAGAGAGAGGGAGGAGGGGTTGGCGACGACGCCCACCACCACGCGAAGCTCCGGCGGTGGCTTTTCATCGAGGAAGAGCAGTGGTGAAGAAGATCGACGACGCCCACCACCACGCGACGCTCCGGAACGACGATGGCGCGGGCAAGCGAGAGCGAGAAATTGAGAGGGGGCGGAGGTGTGGAAGCACGGCGGGGCTCTGCTGCTTTTATAGGCCGAGGGAGGGAGCGGAGCGGCCGGCAGGGAAAGGGGCGGCGTTGGTGGTGGCCGGCCATCATGGCCATGATAGCGGCGGCGGTTTCCGGCGGGAGAGGAGGAGGCGCGAGGTGGGGAGTGATGGTGGGGCTCATCATGAGCATTGAAGGGGGCGGCTGCAGTGAAGGAGGCGAGGGCGACGGGCGGCCAACGGCTGGGCGAAGCACACGATGCGGGGATGGCGAAACGACCGAAGGTGGGGGATGACAAGCGGGCCCCACCTGTCGGTGGCGGAGAGAGAAGAGAAAGGGGAGGTGGAACGGGCCGGGGTGGGCTGACTGGACCGTATGTGGAAAGGAGAGGAGGGAGAGGAAGAGAGAGAGAGAGAGAGAGAGAGAGAGAGAGAGAGAGAGAGAGAGAGAGTTGGTGATAATGACAATTATAATTTGGGATATGATGCTTTGAATGAGATATGTGCAGGAATAAAATAAAAATGAAGCAAGAAAGATGAAAGGATGGTCCTCAATTATTCTATGTATGGTGAAAGAGTTGATGAAGTATTTAAATTTATTTTTGGTTTGAATTTGAGTATAGGAATCACCGTACTATAAAGGGGGACGTGTTTGATTGATCAAGTTTGTCAAAGTGCTGCTTATGAGATGAAAACTTAGATGACAATCACAAAAAGTTACGTACACAAACCCTAGAAAATTTCCTTTGTCATTGCCTCTGTCGGATGTTCCGACAGCTCCGTCAGAACTTCCTACACCGGTCGGAAGTTCCGACCGGATGTTCCCACTGACTCGGGTTAAGTTCCGACGGATTTACATGTTCCAACATCTCCGTCGGAAGTTTCGACCCCTGTTATCCGTGACCTTATCTGAGTGATCCAAACCTGGGGATGTGATCGGAAGATACAACCATGAGTCGGAAGATCTGAGTCTGGACACAGTCGGAAGATCCGACCCCACGTCGGAAGATCCGACAGCAGCCACCAGAAACAGCCAACGGCTCTATTTTGGGGGTGGAGTATTTATACCCTCTCACCCCCTCCATTCATTGTGGCCGAGCTTACTCGACCAGCACATCTCCAAGAGCATTCACTTCACTCTCCCAAACCCCTCTAGAGCTCATCCTTGCATTGATTGACTTTGGGCTTGGGTGTGAGAAGCATTTGAGGTGTGTGACTTGAGGCTTTGAGTTGATTTCTCCCTTGTTCATCTCGAGAAGGACTTGAAGCAAGTTTGATTGATCGATTCGCGTTTGTTACTCTTGGAGCTTGGCTCCTAGATGCTTAGGCATCACCGGGGAGCTCTCAATCTTTGTGATTGTCCCCCGGAAGTTTGTATCACCCTTCTCTTTGTGAGAACAATAGTAAGTGACTCAATCCTCCTTTGTAGTTGATTGAGGGAGGCAAGGGGTTAGTGAAAACCCAGCTCTTTGTGAGCTCCTCAACGGAGACGTAGCTCCTTAGTGGAGTGAACTTCGGTGACAAATCCCGTGTCTCATTTACTTATTGTTGTTAATATTGTTCTTGAGCTAGATTTGACCCGATCTATGTATTTGTAAGTTTCTGCTGCTAAAGATCACTTCTAGAAGTCTGAAAGTACTTGTTGTAAGCTTCCTATTCAAGTGGATTCTTCATAAATTTGTCTTAGTTTAAATTTTGTGTTTAAGTTCTTGGGGGGGGGGGGGGGGGGTTGGAAACCCCTGCCCTCCGTCGAAAGTTTCTATCCAATATCGGAACTTCCACTGCGTTGGAAGTTCCGACAGTTTTAACAGTTTTTCGTGAAGAACTTGTAGTTTTTTTAACAGGGCCTATTCACCCTCCTCTAGGCCTAGTGTTGGTCCTTTCAATTGGTATCAGAGCATAATCTATTGATTTAGGCTTAACCGCTAAGGGAAAATACTATGGACGGTATAGGGGATGAAAGTGTTGGTGGTGCTACCTCCGCATATGAAGTCAATGACAGTGACTTTGAAGTTAGTGGTGTTGAAGGTGATATGATTGAAGAAGAAAGGAAGATCAAGTGAAGAGAGAAGATAAAGAAGAAGATGAATGATCGAGTTGATAAGAAGGCCCAATCGCTTTTCAACGAAAAGATAAAATCGGAGATTGAAAAGGTTTCCACACGGTGTCTCATACATATGAGACCTCTACTTCTCAATCCTCTAACTCTTCCAATCTTTCTTTCTCTACCATTCCAATGGGCAAACCTCCTCACTTTGATGGAACCGACTATGCCCGTTGGAGCGAAGACATGCAAGTGCATTTATATGGACTTAATCCATATCTTTGGACCGTTGTGTGTGTAGGTGTGCCTCAACTTGGAGAAGATGAAGTGGCTACTCCGGAGAGTCATTAGGAGTTCTCTTTGCACAATGGAGTACAACAAAGTTAGAGGAATCATAAGTGCAAAGGAGATTTGGGAACTCTCCAAATGTCACATGAAGGCAATGATGAAGTCAAGGAGGGCAAGATGGATATTCTCCAAGGATACTTGGAAGCATTTGTCATGAAGAAGGATGAAACTGTTCAACAAATGCATGATAGGCTCACTCTCCTTGTGACCGAGATTAAATCTCTTGGTAGCAAGGATTGAGATGATTTCAAGGTCACTAAGAAGATGCTTAGAGCATATGCACCCAAGAATCTTATGTTGGCAACTATCATTAGAGGCAAAGAATCATATAGAAAGATGAAGCCAATCAACTTGTTGAATGAGTTGCAATTTCATAAGATGAATGCCCTAGATGTTGCCAAGTCAATTGGTCAAGATGAAGTCAAGACTATTGCTCTCAAGGCCGAACCAAGCAAGATGATTGAAACAAATGAGAAGCCCTCAAAGCAAAAGAAGAAAGTTGAGTCAAGTGAGGGAGATAGCACCGATGAGGAAATCGCCATGATGGTGAAAAACTTCAAGAAGTTTATGAAGAAAAGAAACTTCAAGAAAGGGACTACACAAAGAAGATGCTACAAGTGTGGCGAAAAAGATCACTTCATAACAGATTGTCCTCTCAATGACAACAATGAAAATGATGACAAGAAGTACAAGGACAAGAGCAAGGACAAGAGTTATGACAAGGAGAAGAGGTACAAGGAGAAGAGCAAGGAGTACAAAAAGAAGCATGACAATGCTCATATTGGTGAAGGTTGGGAGTCTAGTGACGACTCCGACAATGAGGGCACGACATCTCTTGCCTTGCTCACAACTTCATCAACACCAAAGCTCTTCAACAATCTCTCCGATGATGAAGATGAAGGCTCCATGTGATTCATGGCCAAGGGAAAAAAGGTATCAAACTATACAAACCCTCCATCCTCTCCCACCTCCACATCTAGTGAAGTAGAAAATAACTTAGAGGAAGAGGAGGCCCAACTCAAGGAAAATATGATAATGAAATTTGGCAAACTAGGCTATAAGAAAATTAAAAAGCTTATGAAGAAATTAGAGAAAAAGAAGGAGATTCTTAGATAACAAGAAGAATTGCTCATCCTTGAGAAGGAGAGAAACCTTGTTCTAGAAAAGTCTCTAGCCAAGGAAAAGGATAAGGTTGAGAAGTTGGCAACGGACTTGTCTCTTGCTAATGACTCAAACGTGAGGATGTTAAAGGATCATGCCTTGGCAAATGACTCACAAGCTAACCTAAAGAATGTTCATAGTGAGCTTCAAGAGAGGCATTCACGCATTGAAGATATAAACAAAGAACTTGAAGTGAGCTATAGCACTTTTTGGTAAAGCACCAAATCTAGTTCCAAAGCTACCTTTAACTCTAATATCTCCACTAGCAAAGGTTGCTCAAGATGCCATAACCATGATATAAATGCTTGTGTTACTAACCTTGCCAAGCTAGAAGAAGCAATTAAGGCCAAAGATGCTCAAATCTACAAGTTGAACATACTAGTTGGAAAAGGAAACCTCAAGCCCAAGAGCGACTTTAAGTCACACCCGGCTTATGACAAGGCCCGAAGGTTCCCAAGTATTGTCGACGGACTTGGCCACGCAAGAGGAAACAAGATCAATGGTTCTAAGATTGTGCATGGCAAGTCCATCCCACTTTGGAAGAAGGGAGCCAACCTTGATGATTTGATGAACATGGCTCATCATGGCACAAGGAAGAATGTTGACCAAGGTAAGAACAAGGTTGAGAGCTCAACAAAGGTCAACACAAGCAACAAGGATGTAGTACCTCCATCATCACGCAACTACACCATTGACTACACCGTGGTGATTCAAAATGGGAAGATGGTGGTCAAGTACATTGGACCTTATACGAGGAAGTTGAGGAGTGTGTGGGTGCCTAAGATGGCTTATGCTAACCTTCAAGGACCCAAACAAGTTTGGGTACCTAAAACTTGAGCATCACTTTGTTTTGTAGGCATACTCCTCCAGTGGAAGTGCATGGTTGCTTGATAGTGGTTGTTCAAATCATATGACCGGGGAGAAGGACTTGTTCACTTCCTTGGAAACAAATGACATACCTAAAGAACCAATTGTCTTTGGAGACAATAGCAAAAGAGAAGTAATTGGTTTGGGTAAAATTGCTCTTGCTCATAATAATTCAATTAATGCTGTTTATTGGGTTGAAAAGTTGGGATACAATTTGTTGTCCGTCTCACAACTTTGTTTGATGGGCTACAATTGTCTCTTCACTAACGAGGGTGTGACCGTCTCCTCTAGAAGGGCTACAATTGTTAATATTGTTCTTGAGCTAGATTTGACCCGATCTATGTGTTTGTAAGTTTCCGCTGCTAAAGATCACTTCTAGAAGTCTCAAGGCACTTGTTGTAAGCTTCCTATTCAAGTGGATTCTTCATAAACTTGTCTTAGTTTAAATTTCGTGTTTAAGTTCATGGGGGGAAGGGGTCGGAAGTTCCTGCCCTCCGTCGGAAGTTCCTACCCAGTATAGTTTTTCATGAAGAACATGCAGTCTTTTTAACATGGCCTATTCACCCCCCTCTAGGCCTAGTGTCGGTCCTTTTAGAGAGAAAGGAGGGGTGGGCCGGGAGAGTTTTTTTCTTTTAACAGGGTGTGACAAAACCTACCCCCTTAAAGAGAATCTTGTCCTCGAGATTCGGAAAGATTGGAAAACAACTGAGGGAATTCTGCAATCAGCTCATCTTCTCTTTGCCACGTAGCTTCATCCTCTTAATGGTGACTCAACTGTACTTTACACATTTTGATTACTTTGCTCCGAATGACTCTCTAGGATGTTTCCAATATTTTGACAGGGCACTCTGAATAAGTCAAATCATCCTGCACATTGAGCTCTTCCAGGGATAATTGTTCTTCAGGAACTCTCAAACATTTCTTTAGCTGAGATACGTGAAACACGTCATGGACATCTGACAATCGTGCCGGTAGTTCCAACTGATATGCCACTTCACCCTTCCTTTCTAGAATCTGAAAAGGACCGATATACCGAGGTGACAACTTTCCCTTTACCTTGAATCTGCGGATACCTCTTATAAGTGATACCTTAAGATACACATAATCTCTGACTTCAAATGTCAAATCCCTTCTACAAGTATCAGCATAACTTTTCTATCGTGACTGTGCAGTCCTGAGGTTATCCCAAATTATCTGGACCTGCCTTTCAGCTTCTTGAAGAATTTCTAGCCTAAAAACTGACTTTCTCCTGTCTGACTCCAGTACAATGGCGTTTTACACTTTCTCCCGTATAACGCTTCAAATGGGGCCACCTTGAGTCTGGCTTGATAACTGTTATTCTAAGAGAATTTTGCATACGGCAGACTCTTATCCCAATTACCTCCATGCTTTAAAGCACACACTCTTAACATATCTTCTAGGATGTCTGTGGATGATATGCGGAACTGAAATTGAGCTTTCTATCCATTGATTCATGTAGCTTCTGCCAGAAATGCGACGTGAATTGAGTACCTCGATCGGATACTATCTTTTTCGGAACACCATGTAGACACACAATTTGTGACATGTATAGCTCTGCTAGCTTGGCTCCGGTATAAATTGTTTTGACTGGTATGAAATGAGCAACTTTCGTCAATCTATCCACAATAACCCATATGGAATCGTAGCAGTCACGAGTGCATGGTAACCCTATGATAAAATCCATACCAATCTCTTCCCATTTCCATTCGGATACTTTCAATGGCTGGAGTAAACCTGTTGGCCTTTGGTGTTCTGCCTATACTTTCTGGCATACGTCACACAAAGCAACGTGGGTTGCTACATCTCTTTTCAACCCATACCACCAGTACTTCTCTTTCAAATCTTGGTACATTTTGGTACTACCAGGGTGAATTGAATAGGCTGAATCATGTGCTTCCTTCAGAATGAGCTCACGGAGATGGTCAATGTTAGGTACACAGATCCTTTTTCTGAACCAAATAATTCCTTGTTCATCTTCAGTGAAATCTGGGGCTTTCCTTAAACCACTTAGAGTCTTGATTTCTTTGATTTTAGCATCTATTAACTGCCCTTTTCTGATCTCTTTTTCCAGTGTAGGTTCGATTTCCATGGTCATTGCTTCAGTATGGTAAATGATCCCTAAATTCAGTCGTTCCATTTCCCAACACAATTCTTGGGGCATCAATCGAGCTATAGCCATATTAGCTTGACCTTTTCGACTTAGTGCATCTGCCACCACATTTGCCTTGTCGGGATGATACTGAATATCTAGATCATAATCTTTGATCAACTCTAGCCATCTGCGTTGTCTTAGGTTGAGATCCCTTTGAGTGAAAATGTACTTCAGACTTTTGTGGTCAGTGAAGACATGACATCTATTCCTGATCATATAGTGTCTCCAAATCTTCAATGCGTGTACAACGGCAGCTAATTCCAAATCATGAGTAGGTTAGTTTTGCCCATGCTTCCTCAATTGTCTTGAGGCATAAGCTACCACTTTGCCTTCTTGCATCAGCAGACATCTGAGACCCAGACGTGACACATCACAATAAATGTCGAACCCTTTGTGGATATTGGGCATTATTAGCACCGGGGCTGTACTTAGCCTTGTTTTCAGCTCTTCAAAACAGGTTTGGCATGCGGCATCCCATTTGAACTCTTTTCCTTTTTCCAATAAAGAAGTGAGGGGTTTTACGAACTTTGAGAATCCTTCAATAAATATGCGGTAGTAGCCTGCAAGTTTGAGGAAACTTCTAATTTCTGACACATTCTTGGGCGGATTCCAATTCAGAACATCTCGAACTTTACTCGGGTCTACCGCAATTCCTCCGTCAGTAATAACATGTCCCAGGAAGGAAACTTCTTTCAACCAAAAATCACACTTACTCAACTTGGCGTACAACTGATTTTCTCTAAGCTTCTATAACACTATTCTCATGTGCTCTCCGTGTTCTTCTTCATTTCGGGAAAATACCAAGATATCATCTATGAACACCACCACAAACTTATCGAGGTATTCCATAAACACCTTGTTCATCAAGTACATGAAGTATAATGGTGCGTTTGTCAACCCAAACGACATTACTGTGAACTCATACATGCCGTATCTGGTTGTGAACGCGGTTTTGGGAATATCTTCCAGTCGGATTCTTAACTAGTGATAGCCTGATCTCAAATCGATTTTGGAGAAGACTTTAGCACCTCTCATCTGGTCAGACAGATCTTTGATTCTAGGCAATGAATATTTATTCTTGACTGTTACGTCATTAAGTAACCTATAATCCACACACATTCTTCTGGTGCCATCCTTCTTATTGACAAAAATAATGGATGCTCCCCAAGGTGATGAGCTAGGACAGATGAATCCCTTAGCTAAAAGTTCTTCTATTTGTTTCTTCAATTCACTCAGATCCTTAACATCCATTCTATAGGGTCTTTTAGAAATAGGTGCAGTGCGAGGTAAAAGATCAATACTGAACTCGATTTCACGGTCAGGTGGAATACCTGGTAAATCCTCCGGGAAGGCGTCGAGGTACTCACATACAACCTTGATATCTTCTAAAAGCATTCCCTTCATTTGATTCACTGTTCCCACTCCCTTGGGTAAAGCAGTAGCCACAAATTCTACCTTGTCCCCTTGCGGCCTGGTTAAGAGCACGGACCTCTTGCAACATTGAATAATTCCGTCACATCCAGCTAACCAATCCATTCTAAGGATCACATCAATGCCACTGGACTTTAGGACTATTAGATTGGCTAGGAATTCTACCCCCATGATGTTCATATTGACCTGCGGGTATAAGTGACTAGCTGTGGGGGAAATCGAGAGGGGGCGGAGGTGTGGAAGCACGGCGGGGCTCTGCTGCTTTTATAGGCCAAGGGAGGGAGCGGAGCGGCCGGCAAGGAAAGGGGCGGCGTTGGTGGTGGCCGGCCATCATGGCCATGATAGCGGCGGCGGTTTCCAGCGGGAGAGCATGAGGCGCGAGGTGGGGAGCGATGGCGGGGCTCATCACGAGCATTGAAGGGGGCGGGCGCAGTGAAGGAGGGGAGGGCGACGGGCGGCCAGCGGCCGTGCGAAGCACACATTGCGGGGTGGGCGAAACGGTCGGAGGTGGGGATGACAAGCGGGTCCCACCTGTCGGTGGCGGAGAGAGAAGAGAAAGGGGAGGTGGAACGGGCCGGGGTGGGCTGACTGGGCCGTGCGGGGAAAGGAGAGGAGGGGAAGGAAGAGAAAGAGAGAGAGAGAGGGTTGGGCCGGGCTGGCTGGGAAGAGAGGAAGGGAGAGAAAGGAGGGGTGGGCCGAGAGAGTTTTTTTTAACAGGGTGTTACAATGGGAATTAAAGGAAGGAAAATGACCTGATTCATCCTAAAAGCAACCAACTTGAAGGTCCGCGTCGGCAGCAACTACCGTAGATCTGTAGATGATGGACACGCCAACTAATATTCGCTCATCTCCAATCCATAACCATCCAAATATCTAGAGGAACGATGAACAGGGTAGGTTAGTAATACAAAAAGTTCAGATGGATCGTCAATTAACCTCAACCAAATAATGTTGGAGAGAGGTTGCAGAACTAGCTTGCCCTTGGTTAATCTTGCTCTTTGCACGTGTCTTGGACCTTGTAAGGTAGTATCCCCAGCGTGACATTTTTGCTTTCAATATAATTCAAAAGCAGAGCCAATAGTCTTTGGGTAAAAAAACATCAAGCAAATAAATTAGCGTTGAATTAGCCAGCCCTAGCACACATGATCGAGATATAAGACCTGTGAGATCAGCGTGCATAACCATCATGAGAAGCAACATTGCACATATGAGATGGGCTATATTTAAAGATGGCAACGGATACAGAATATCCGCGTACCCGCGGATACCAAACCCAGCGGGCACGGATACAGGTCTAGGTTTGTGCCCACAAGTACGGGTGCGGGTATGACTCTAAACCCAACGGATATCTACTAACAGGTTTGCAAAATTGATACCCGAACCCGCAAACCCGTCAGACCCGCTGACATGTGGGTCCAAATACTTATATATAAAAAACACGTCTAGGGTTTCCCTTCTCTACCCATCCCAACCTCCCAGTCCGACTCCTGGCCGCCACCCCAGCCCAGCCCACCCAGCGCCCCCCTCGGCACCTCCTCCTCGGGCCGGCCCGACGCCCTGTGCGACGCACCCTCCCCCCCCCCCCCCCCCCCCCCCCCCCCCCCCCCGCCGGTCCCGGTCGCTAACACCATCCTCGGTTCTTCCGCCGTCTCCCAGTCGCCCCCTTCTCCTCTGCTCCTCCCTGCAACAGCCACCCACCCGCCGAGGCCACAGGCCACCGCCGAGGCCGCGCGCCTCCTCCTCGGACCTCGGCTCCTCCCTGCATCAGCCGCCTGCCCGTCGAGGCCACGCGTCGAGGTGGCGAGGCCCGACGCCTACGCCCCCGATCGACACCCAACTAGGCCACGCGCCATCGCCGAGGCCATGCGACGTGCCCACGCCCGGGCCGCGCGACAACCTGCGCCCCACGGCCGACGCCCGATGCCTGCGCCCCCTATGTTGTGTGCTAGATTTCCTAAAACTTGCGGATACACGGGTACGGGCGTCGTTTTCTACCCGTGGCGGGTTGCAGGCGCGGGTGCGGGCACGGATTTTAGCTCGCGGATACGGATTTACGAAGTTGATATCCGCGCGGATTTTACCCGTTGCCATCTTTAGCTATATTTCGACAAAATAGAAGCAAATCATGTACCTGACAAATGCCCAAAGAACATTATCTCCCATAGTTACCATGGATGCTCATAATCGACAGCAGAGATGAACATGCCTAGCTCCACCACGGAACCTAACCAAGCTGTATTAGATTTAGTCCCACATCGGAACCCAACCAACCAAAGCCTCAGGCCTAACTCAACCCAAAAGACTAGCCTGATGGGTGAGGGCTGCCCCACCTTGTATGTTGTGCTCCTCCACCAATTTCGGATGTGGGACTAAATCTAACAATATCCCCCGTCACACATCGAGCCTAACTCTTCCATCACAAGCAACCCATATGATCTCCCGGAAGACGGTTATCCTACCCCGTCACACATCGGGCCCAACTCTTCCATCGCAAGCAACCCATGTGATCTCCCAGAAGATGGTTATCCCAGACCCGGAGACGTTCATAGGCTCCTCCGTCACCATGTGACCTCGGAGATATTCTAGATTTCCTGACATAGCACATGGGTTGCTTGCGAATAAATTAGCGCTGAATTAGCTAGCCCTAGCACACATGATCAAGCTATAAGACCTACGAGATCAGCATGCATAACCATCATAAGAAACAACACTGCACATACGAGATGGGCTATATTTCGACGAAATAGAAGAAAATCATGTACCTAACAAATGCTGAAAACATTGTCTCCCATCATTACCATGGATGCTCGTAATCGACAACAGAGATGAACATGCCTAGCTCCACCATGGAACCTAACCAAGCTGCGTTAGATTTAGTCCCACATCGGAACCCAACCAACCAAGGCCTTGGGCCAACCCATGTGATCTCCCGGAAGACGGTTATCTCAGGTCCCGAAGACGTTTACGGGCTTCTCTATCACCATGTGACCCCGGAGATATTATAGATTTCCTAACCTTCGCCTCTAATACCACTTGTTAGAGTGCGCAGTGGAATTTGGCCCAACCCGCTATATACCGACGAGCCGGCGCCCTACCATAACTAGTTCCACCGAAGCCCAACCAACCAAGACCTCGGATCTAACTCAACCAAAAAAACTAGCCTGATGGGTGAGGGCTGCCCCACCTTATATATTGTGCTTCCTCACTATCAATTTCCAATGTGGGACTAAATTTAATAAGCTGGTGGTAGGCCACCGCCGCCGCCACCGCCACCGCCCACCGGCCTCCAATTGCCACCGCTTTCGACGCATGGCGACAACCATTGGTCGACTAATGACTAGCTGAGGTACACGTGGACGCCAACAGCCAGAGGAAGATGGCGATGATGGTGAAGTTGATGACAGTGTGGACGAGGATGGAGAGGCCGCTGGTCTGGAAGTTGCCGAACTCGATGATCGGGCCCATGCCGGGGATCTGGAACAGCAGGCTAGCAGCCCCGGGGAGAGCAGGATAATGAACAGCACCAGCCCGATGAACACCGGCCCCTAGTCCGTCATGATCTTCTCCTTACTACCTACCTCTCTTCTCTTTCAGGCTTTCTGAACAACAGTTAATTAAATATACCATTCTTATCAATTCTATCACATAATTGAATTTATCTTTTCATGTACATAAAAATAAAAAAATAATAAGTGGAGAAACAAATCATTACAAGGACAAAAACAGAAGCGAGTGACTCCACAACAATCGAGTAAGGTAGTGTTTGGTAGAAGGAGCGGTAACGCAAACGTAAACGAAATCAGTTCCCAACGTAATCGGAGGTGCGATGAGTGATCGCACTCTTTGTTTAGTTTTAAAAATGCAACGTTATCGGGGGCCTGTGTCCACTGGAAGCGTGCTACGTAGGTACTACTATGGAGCAATGCGTTAACAGACCACGGTGAGCAGTAACAAGATTGAATATGTTGGTAACCGATTATATGGCAATGGATTACACGCCATCTCCAACCAAACGTAAGTAACGTGATTGCTTCCCCGCCGTAATCTGATTACATTTGTGAACCAAACACTATGTAAATATTGATTAGTGTATCACTCGATTTTCCAAGCCATAACATGGTGCCACGTAGACAATAGTCATCTGAAAAATTCGAGGACAAGCCAAAATTCAATCGACTATTTAATGAAAGAATCAGAGGGGGAATCGACTAATAAAATGTGCACGCGTCAACCAAAAAAGTAACATAACCATCCGGTCAAAAGGAACCAGAAAAAGGCAGACCTGGTAAAGGAAAGAAAAACTATGAAGCTCCATTTGGAATTTTGGAATTGAATTCCATTCTAATAATCATAATTTAGATATAAATTTATTAGGCTAATATGATTATATACGGAATATATTTGTATACTATTGTTAGCCATACAAGGGAGTCCTAAATTCATAGGATATGAGATGGAAATTGATTCTATACACCACGAAGCTATGTTTCTATTCTGTTAACTTAACTTATAGTACGCTCTTTGGCTCATTCCTCTATAGTAGAAATATAACACATAAGTATCTCTCTCGTATAGCTAATAATAATATACAAATATATTCCATATACAATTATATTAAATTATATTAATTTAATAGATTTGTGTCTAAATTATAATTATTAGAATGGAATTGAATTGCAAGATTCCAATAGGCCTTAAGGTTGCAAGTCAAGAAAAAATAGGTAATAGTTTGAGCACGCTCATCACTAGGACATCAGATGTGGCTTTGCAAGAAATGCACTTTGTTTGCTTGTCCCGATGAACAATTCACATATTGCATCGATTGTCTGCATTTTATAGTTCATATATAATAAATAGGGGAATGGTGGGAAAAGATACAGTAACATATTGTGTAATGTGCTTGAATTAAAATGTTAAGAAAATTTAGAAATGGAACAGACCTCTCATGCATCACTACAACACATAATAGTTGATCAAAACGTCATTAGACCATTTCGTTTTACGACATTTTGTTGAAGGTAGTATAACTTAATGATGAAAATACCATGTCCGTCTCTAAAACAAAGTAGAAATTATCATAAATGAGACGAATACCATATTATGATGAAATTTAATTTGTCACAGGAGCCGACTAACAAATGTCACAAATTCATCATTAATATTGGTTCACCACTTAGTACATGTCCCACAACTATAAATTTTTTCCTTTTATTTTTTCCCTAGCGGTAACCTGGCCCATGTGTCGGTGAGAACGGCCAAAAAAGAGCGCTTGGGAGACTCCACCGGCGCGCGCGGCAAAATTTCTGCAACCCTTTCCCTCTTCCCACGCTCGTGCTCCTTTTCTCCAAACCACTCTCGCTCTCGCGCCGCTGCAAACAGGCAGCTCCAAAACCCTAGCCGCCGGCGGCGGCGGTAGCCTACCGGCGCCTTCTCCAGCCTCGCCGCCGCCGGAGGGCACCAGGAGAAGCCCGCTTAGTCACTATTAGGGTAGCTGTAGGGCATTCCCCCAAGAGATTCCGCTGGTCCGGGCACGAGGCGGCCGGGACGGGGCCATCTCCTGTAGATCGAGCCGGCGACCTGCGCCTGCGGTTCGGGCCTACGCAGGAGCAGCGGGAGGTGCGGGATCTTCTGGGGGTTGGTGCTCCTGGGGCCGTGATGGATGGCAGTGATAGAGCTCGTCTGGACGCTATGTCAGGTTGCTCGAGGACCCGAACGCTTCGTATACCTGGTTGCTCGATTTCGATTCAGTTGTGCCCAGAGCTGCAGGGAAACGCTTTTTTTTTCGTGCCTTTCCGCATGGAAAGAAGGGGGTTGGGGAGTCATGGATTTTTCTTGGTTGATTAGGCTGGGTTTTGGTGGGCGATGGGGATTAGGTGCTGATGTTGTGCGGCAAGCATAAATGGATTTAAACCTGTTCGGCTGGATTTCTCAGCGGTGCTCAGTGGTTAGCTCGTCGAAAATGACAGCATCTTTATGAGCTTGTGGTACTGCACGGATTATCATCTGGATTTGGACCTTTGGATTTCTTTGTTCATGTTGAGTAGTGAGTCAAACTGATTCCGTTTGTTCCACAAAGTAAAAAAAACTAATAATCACGTGGTCTGTGGCCTTCCTAGAGATGTATCGAACAACATTAACGCAGGGCCAGTGGTGACGAGAAGGCAGTGAGAGGTGAGGTCATCTCTGCTCCTGTTTTGTCATTCAAAGATGAGGCATCCAGAAGAAACGATATCATGTCCTATAAGCATTTGCAATGATTATGCAACGAGGCAGGCATCAATGTTCAAAACTAACTCTGGCTAAGTGCATTTCTGAATGTAATTTGCTTGGTTCATTTGGCACTTCGACCAAAACTGCAGGTAGCATCTTCTACCTGCATCAAATGCATAATAGTTCATTCAGTTAAGTGTATGGCTGAAAAGTTCACAGGTTTTTTTGACTGTGAGGTAGGTGCAGGTCCATTTAATCTGTTTTTTAGCATATTAAATTTATCAAAGTTGATATTCCAGGCAGTCTTGTTGCATTTAGTATGTTATTCAATACCTTACAAGTTTGACTCCACATCATAGTCCCATAGCAAGTCTAGCAGATAGTAATTATGGATCCTACTTTCAGCCTACTCAGCAGGTAAGCTATTTAAGTTGATCGCACATCTCCGTAATTATAGTTTTCAATACAGCTTCTCTAATACATGTGTTTCCTAAATAATTTAAACATTTATACAGCTCAAGACATGATAGATACTGTCACGTATTGCCTAGATTGCCTCTGCTATGTACTGAGTGGTTTAACCTAGTGGCTGGTGCACAACTGATCTGTACTCTGTACGCTGTAGCTCTAAAGCATTTAGAGTTATGTTAGCACCTATTGCTTGTGGGGTGCTTCTCTTAACTTCTCTAGCTTCTCCTTGCTGCTGCAGGGTATCATGGATCTGGGGTTTGGGTCATGGGGCCGCTGGCTCCTTGGCTGCGGGCTGCACCGTCAATCCCCAACACAAATTGCTGGTCTCAGGATCACAGATAAGTGCTCCAAAACTACTATCGCTGGCCTGCTCTTGTAGTTCAACACTCCTGTCGCTGCCCTGCTCTTGTTGTTCAGTAAATGGTAGTTCACTGAAAAGATTGATTGCAAATAAATTGTGGTGTATTGAAGCTTCTTTAGAGTAAATCATTTGATCTTATATACTGTAAAACTACTATCTAAAGTTGCACACTGATCTTGATAAATGCTCCTTTGTTATTATTTTACCCATCATATGTGTTACTGGTCCAAAACTGATGAGATATGAAATGAGCTACTAATTAAACTGATCCTGGTCTCTAGCAGTAGCATTTCTGTTTGGAAGAGAACTCTTCACATGATTTTGTAATTGCTTGCTGGATGTGAAAAACTGGCATGTCTATCTGTATGCTCTCATGATTAAGCAGCTGATTCATCTTTTGAGCTTGCTGCTAGTTTAGTTGGCTAACACTTCATGATAGATAGGGCGGTCCACAGTTAAAGTTAGTTTTTTTTAAGAAAATTAGTATATTTCTACTGAACGACTAAGTCCATTGATTCATCGTGAATTCTTATGTTGCTGCAGTACAATATCTGAAAAGAGACTGAGCTTTCATGCATCCATTCTGGAGATACGAAGCAGAGTAACCCAGAGGCAACACTTCAGGCGGACCAGAATGCAGACCATCCTCTTTGCTTGACTGCTTGCGTGGTGCAACTTTAGCATGTACATATGTATGTACGAATGGAGGATAAATTGTATTACTTGACTGCTTGCCTGGTGCAACTTTTGCATGTATATATGTATGTGTATGAATAGTGGATGAATTGTGAACACGTGACCTATTTGTTCTCTCCTATTTTTATTCTTTTGTCCAAATGAATCAGCAAGTTTGTTCTTCAGATCAGGATAAGCGTGATTTTGACTTTGTTTCTGATTCCTTAGTTTCTCTCTATGTGCCGTCTACAAACTACAACAAAAAAGAGATTCGGATGTAGCCACATGTCTATCTGCACGATGTACATTGATAGCAGCTAACTGGTGTCTGTTCTGCTGGAAAAGAAATTATGGCAGCAGAGGATGGGCGATGAAAATCTGAAGATACAAGATAGGGATTACATACTCATGGCACAAATAAAGACACATGCCTTGCTTACAAAACAGAACAAATTCTTCCATTAGTTTTATCTGACCCAAAGAAATCACTCCCTGCAAAGCAAAAAATAGAACAAAACATTACAGAAAGTGAAATCTAGATAAGCATTATAGCAAAATTCCCTCCCTGATTAAGAAAACTAGAAAAGTACTCACAGCTCAGCATCACTGGATTCAACGGATAAAATAGACAGAATGTGAAATCTAGATAAGCATTATAGTTGAAAATGGCATTAAACAAATATGTATTGAGAGTTATACACTAATCGATAATTCACATTGCACAGAAACATATGATCGGTTCTTATTGGCTCAGCTATGTAGATATAATCCAAAAGCAAAACAAACAAACATGTTCCCTCACTCTTACCTAGGATGGCCAACACAGAATTTGCCTGACAAATAGAAAATATTCTAATCCCCACCGTGATTTAATTTCAAAATGAGAAACCTAACAAAACAAATAAACATAATATCAAGGGCACTGTTTCATTACGCTTCGGGAAAAGTCCAGTTTACACTTTAAACTATCGCAAAAGTATGGTTTTCAACCTTTAACTACAAAACCGGATAACGAGAGCCATCCAACTCTCGAAACCGGACAAGTTGGGTCCTTTAGGTGGTTTAAAAGGTGGTTTTGTATTTTTTTAATAAAATTAAAAATTTCTAATTAGATCTAAAAATCAAGACTGATTCATTTTAAATCAAAAAATATGAAACTAGGATCAATTTTTTTCTAAAAATGTAACCTATCTATTATTGCTCTATTTGAATCTTATTTATTCAAAAATAGTAGGCATAACTACAGGCAACCAAGTACTATGAACATGAAAAAATTGGATCCGAATAACTGACAAGTAGAGCGCCAATAGATATGTTACATTTTTAGAAAACTTTTGATACTTATTTTGTATTTTTTATTTAAAATAAACTACTGAATTTTTTAGTTTAAGCTTGATTATTTTTAATTTTTATAAAATAAAAAGCACCTTTAAAACCACCTAAAAGGCCAAATTTACCTGGTTTCGACAGTTGGATGGCCTCTGCCATACAGCTCTATAGTTGAAGGTTGAAAATAAGACTTTTATAATAGTTTAAAGGTGTAAACCGAACTTTTCTCTTTATACTTGAAAACTAAAACTGCTCCCTATAGATAATATGGGCCTTCAGTGAGCCCCGACATCATCCACAGCAAAATTACATATACAGGCTCCGACTGATGCTGACAAGAAAGAACACTTCAAGGAAGCGGAGGAAAAAAGGAGACAGGAAAATTAAATGGTTGGTGTGAATAAACGGCGCGTGGTACGGGGAAAATACAAAACAATTTGAAAATAGTTGCACTATCGGATCCAACAAAACAAACAGACCCGTTTGCCTGGAATGCAGCGGCCGTTGGTCCAAAATTTCGTGCGGTGAAAAAATGCTAAACAAAAACCAAAGTCCACACCTAAAAATCGACCGAGGACGACAACGAGTTTTTACTCTACTGCCATTTTTACTCGAGTGTCATAAACGTAATGAGTAAAATAACAGCATGCTCCATTGCATTGGGCTGCACAGTCTCCCCTTTGATGGGCAGTATGGGCCTTGTGGGTTGTCAGATGGCTGACTTTCCAGACTCTCTTCATGAGCAAGACAATATTACGTGCATCTTCTAATATGAACTCGTTTTCAAGATTTGGCTAATAATACATATTTTTAAATTATTCAGGATTCTTATTATTTGATCAATAATAATTTTAAAAGTATTCAGTTAAGTAATAGTTTGGAAGTATATATCACTGATAGGTTTTTATTGCAAATACTATTAGAATGTTATACATACATGTAATTGTTCAGATATGTACCGTAAACTTTTGTACTGGCATATTGTTTGTTAGCGTAAGTTTCTACATCTAGATGGATCTTAACATATTTAAAAACTGAAATTGTCCCGGCTCTGCGACTGATGCTCAACGACATGCTTATGTTCATGTGAAAATGGCAGATTATTTACGCTGTGAAGAAACTGATGCGATGCAGAAGTCATTGACGGAGAATTTCTGTCATTTTAATTTGGATCCTATTGACCAAGCAACGGCTTAGACTAATTCTCAGCCCATGACTACGTCACGAGGCTCATCCACCGGCCGCTACATGCACCGCACGCATGACGCATGCGGCATGCATGCATAGGCTTGACTAGCGCATGCCAAGGCACACCACACCGCTCATGTAAATCTTGCGGGATGTACATTGCCTATCTATTGGCCATTCATTGATGAATACAAGCGCAGCATTCTGCTCTTCTGCATCGTGATCAGAGACCGCGATTCTAAGCCTTCCTTATAATCCAATTTCTTTTCTAGATGCGCGACACCATGAGAGACACCGCTGCCGCCATCGTCAACTCCACCGCGGCCATGCTCAACGATGCCTCCGGTGCTGCCTATTCATCCCTCTCTAGCTCCACACACAGTGTCAACATCAAAAGCTTTATCCCTATCACCTCGAATACACAGTCGCACTGCTACCGGCACCCAAGAAATCTCTTCTAAATCATGCTCGGTCAGTTCGATCCCCATTCTCATGTTGGTACCTACACTTCGCGACTTTACAACCCTTTTAGGTGAAAAGCCATATTACCATAATTTAAAATTTTGTAACAATATATGTGTTGTATTGCCACGAAGTTATAGCATTACCATATGTTCAACTTACATTCAAGAGGTCCGCATCTATTGCAATATATAAATATATTGTTGCATTGATTGTTTTGGACTATGCGGCAATAGTCCAAAAAATAGCGGTAATACAAAACTTATTGTTGCCCTGCATGAAGTAATATGGCAATATATGAATATTATTACCATATTTTTGGTACATGTTCATTCTAGATTATTAGCACAATATACAACAAAAGTAGCTCTAGTGTTGTGGTAAAGAATTATATTCCTTAACAAGCTCTAGCTTTAAATCCAACTAGAACCAACTTTTATATTTTTACTTATATTTATTTTTTTTGCCACAAATATATATCGTTGCAAAAATTAGTTTATCACTAGTATTTACTAAAATAGTAGCTATAACATTTTTGTTGGCACGATCATATTTGTTGTACTTGTTATAATTTTTTATCGCAATATTAACATACTATTACCACGATATTAATCATTGTAACAAAGTAGCATAGCTAATTGACACGGCATTACCACTTCATTGCGTGACAATTAGCATAGCTATTGCAACAAAATAAAAACCATGCCTAGCGACAATCTTTTAACCACGCAAGTACTTTCCATGCCTAGCAACAAATGTGATATTGTGGCAATTGGTAGATATTGCCACGATTTTAACCCTACATTAATGAAGTTGCAAAATGCCAATTTCTAGTAGTGGGCCCGACCGCCGAGAGTAGCGATGTAGGCATTCTTGAACGTGGCCGTGGTGGAACGGGCTATGACATCAGTGGTGTCGCTCATGATGTCGTGCGTGTAAAAGGAAACTGGATTAGAAGGAATGTTCGTAATCGGAGGCTCTGATTACCATGCAGAATAACAGAAGGCTGTGCACCTGTATTTATCAATTAATAAGGGCTTATAAATAGGTAAGGTATATTCATGCGTGCACAGGTTTGACTAGAGCATGCCAAGGCACACTGTGTTGGATTGATCTCTGACCCCTAAAGCTCAAAGGCCTTGGGCCCTTGATCCGCGCCCTGATCGGGGGCGTCCAACACAACTACTGTTGGTGGACCCCCGTCGCCAGCGCCACAATAAATAGAGAGGTGGGGGGCCGAAGGCACGCACGACGAGGTTCACCGTGTCCCCAATCCCCACCTATACTTAAACCCTAAACCGATCGAGAGGGGGCGCTCCGGCGGCGGGAAGCGCCACCGGCACTGCACGGCCTCGAACTACGCTGCCCTAGCACAGACCTGCACCGATCTCGGCACAGCGCGCCGCTGCCTAGCGCAGACTACACCGACGAACGCGCAATGGCGTCCTCGGCCGATCAAGGTATATTCTCTGTACTCTCTCTATCGATCTCATCTAGCACACACACACGCACACCAGTGAATGCATCTAAAACTAGATCAAGAAGACAATCCCGAGTTAATGCTACTGCTAATGATCCTAGATTAACAACTAACTCACCGCTCATGTAAATCTTGCGAGAAGTACATTGCCTATCTATTGGCCATTCATTGATCAATACAAGTGCAATATTCTGCTATTCTGCATCGTTATCGGAGCCCGCGATTCTAAGCCTTCCCTTCTAATCCAATTTCTTTTGTAGCTGCGTGACATCATGAAAGACACCGCTGCCGCCATTGTCAACTCCACCGCGGCCGTGCTCAACGATGCCTCTAGTGCTGCCTATTCATCCTCTCTAGCTCCACACACAGCGTCAACATCAAAAGCCTAGTCCCCATCACCTTGAATATGCAGTCGCACTGCTACCGGCACTCAAGAAATCTCTTCTAAATCATGCTCGGTCCGTTCAATCTCCGTTCCCATGTTGATGGCTAAACTTCGCCACTACTATAAAAATGATTTATAGTAACATCTCAAATTTTTTTAGGAACGGACCAAAATATCACCCGTTCCTACAAATGGGGCGCGGTACTGTAGCAATCGAGCCGTCCCTGTAAATCTATTTGTAGGGGCGGCTTTCAGGGACGGCTGGGGGGTGAGCCGCCCCTAAAAATGCCATTTGTACATAATATCCAGTAAGTCTAATACCAACCATTTAATATAATAAACCACTGGATTGCTTACAAATCGTACATAATATTTTTTTTCAGAAATCACTGGATTGCTTTCCTATTACAGCCAAAGCTTGGAAATATTCTCGTATTGGACTCCTTGGATTGGTCAACCCAAAGATACCAAGAATTCATAGAAATTCTACAATTGTGAGTGAATTTCTTATCTTCCCTATGCACATTCATGCTTATTTCTCTATAGAAGTATACATATATAAATTAACTTTCCATTTCTTTCATTTTAAAACAAGACTTATCAGTTCTACGTTCATGAAGGATCAATTCATCTCGCCGGCAAACCAGAGAAAATAACTATATGCACAAACTTCCCGTGCCACAAGCAACTCGCAGGTTCCGTGTACTGTGGGTACTACATGTGCGAGCATCTAAGGGTGCAAGGGAGATATACTACTGATCCCGAACGTGTAAGGCACTACTCTTTATTAGGGAAAGATACATATGTGTACATTATTTTTTTACTGTAACTAGCATTTGGTTAATTAATTTTACCATGAATTCAAATAATTGCAGATTCACCCGGAGCTATACCATCACACACTCGGCGAGAAACAACTTCTACATGTAGTTGACGATTTGTGCCGTTTCATTTTGCATGAAGTGGTCAACGTGAGGGGCAAATTTTTTCACGAAGCACAAGATTTGGCAACGGAAGATAAATACATTGGACTTCGTGAGTGAGACAATCAACGGCACTGTGCCACCTTTAGTAGCGTTCATAGGGAGGAATAGAGGAAAAACATGTATTCAATGTGCACTTTAATGATGTACTCTAATGATGTTTGATTTCCATATAATTTAATTTTGTATGCATAAGTATTTTTAGTTAGCGAACGTATTCCGCGTCACGATCGCGAACTAGATTGAGAGATCAAAATTGGCGAGAATGCAAATCACGATCGCGAACTAGATTGAGAGATCAAAATTGGCGGGAATGCAAATCGCAAAAAAATAGCGGGAAATCCATTTCCAGGGACGGTTTACCCCCTCACCCGCCCCTGCAAATCCATTTCCAGGGGCGGTTCACCCCCTCACCCGCCCCTGGAAATGCATTTGTAGGGGCGGGTGACCCCCCAGCCGTCCCTGCAAATAATTACTTTTAGCTTCGAAAACTAGCAACGGGTGCACTAACCGTCCCTAAAAATACGTTTTTACCCGCCCAAAAATAGTTTTTTAAGTAGTGCGCGACTCTACGAACCTGAAAGGCGGACCTCACGCTCCTCATGTGGTTAAATGCACCCGTCACCGATGATCTCGCGGACATGGTCACGACGGACAACCCAACAGCCTACACGGTCTACAAGAAGATTCATGAATTGTTCGGTGAACTCCACAGCCTTCAACAAGGTAACATGTGTGCCTTTGCCTATTGGTAGGAAGCCCCTTTCGGATGCCCTCATCGATTGCAACCAGCCATTTGGCGACCATGCCCTCTATCCACCAACTGATCCGAGGCCTCAATCCTCCATTCTCCACCTTGAATATGCTCCTTCTAGTGCTGCACCAATTCCCGACGCTCATGCAAGCGCGAGGCGACTTGATCATGGAAGAAAACTTGCAGGGCGCGCCCACCTGGATGTCGTCCACTAAGTGCTTGTTGCCACCAAGACCATTCCATGAGATCATCGGCGAGTTTCACCTGCAGCCACATGAGGCATGTGGGGTCGACCTGCACCTAGGAGGGGTCATTAGGTCACGGAGTGTCCGCGTCAACATGGGAACGGAGATCAAACCACTCGAGCATGACAAGAAAGAGATTTCTCGAGCGCCAGTAGCAGTGTGACTGCATGTCAAGGGTGATATGGAATGGGCTTTTGATGTTGACGTCGGGAGTTGAGCTAGAGAGGAAGAAGCCACAACAGTAGATGTGGCAGCGTTGGTGGCCACTACTAGAAAATGGACTTTTCAACAAAAAAATATTGCAACAACATATAAATAGTGGCAATAATAGGTGATATTACCATAATTTAAAATTTTATGAAAATATATGTGTTGTATTGCCACGAAGTTATAGTATTACCATATGTTCAACTTACATTGCAAGATGTTAGCATCTATTGCAGTATAAATATATGTCGTTCCATTGATTGTTTTGTGTAGCTAGACTAGTGCGGCAATAGTCCAAAATATAGCGGTAACACAAAACTTATTGTTGTAACACATGAAGTAATGTTGCAATATATGAATATTATTACCATAATTTTGGTGCATGTTCATTCTAGATTATTAGCAAAAATATACAATAAAATTAGCTCTAGTGTAGTGGTAAAGAATTATATTCCTAATAGGTTCTAGGTTAAAATCCAACTAGAACCAACTTTTATTTTTTTCTTATATTTATTTTTTCCCACAAAAAATAGTTTATTACCACTATTTACTAAAACAATATTTATAACATTTTTAGTGGCACAATCATATTTGTTGTAATTGTTACAAACTTTTATCACAATATTAACATACTATAGCCACAACATTAGTCATTGTAACTAATATCTAATGCAATATTTTATTTCGTGGCAATTAGCATAGCTATTGTAATAAAATAAAAAAACCATGGCTTATTTTTTTAATCATTCAAGTACTTCCCATGCCTGCCAACAAATGTGATATCGTGGCAGTTGGTAGATATTGCCACCTACAATAATGATATTTCACCGTTGCAAAATGCAAATTTCTAGTAGTGGACCCGGCCGCCGAGAGTAGCGATGTAGGCAATGTTGAAGCATGGCCGTGGTGGAATTGGCAACGACAGCAGTGGTGTCGCTCATGAGTCATGCAGAAAAAAGAAACTGGATTAGAAGGGAGGTTCATAATCGTTGGCTCTGATTAGCATGCAGAATAGCAGAAAGCTGTGCACCTGTATGGCTGTATTTATCAACCAAGGCCGGGCTTACAAATAGGCAATGTATATCCACAAGGTTTGCATGAGTCGTGTGACGTACACGCTCTAACCAAACTCTCTCGCCACGACCATGTCACAAGGCGCGTCCACCGGCCTCTAAATAGCATGTACGCATGCGCCGGATCTCCCCAGATATAGAGTTTGACTAGCGCGTTTTAAGTCACGCCGCTCATGTAAATCCTGTGGATGTAATTACCTACCTATAGGCCTTTGATTGATGGATACATGTGCGGCATTATGCTATTTTGCATGACCCCCCTCCCTTCCCCCTCCCTCCCCCCACCCCAAAAAAAAGAAAAATCCAGTTTACACCATCGAACTACTATAAAAGTTTAATTTTCAACCGTTAACTATAAAACTGGATAACAAAGGTCATCCAACTATCAAAACCAGACAAATTTAGCCCTTTGGTGGTTTCAAAGGTGGTATTCCATTTTGTAAAAAAAATAAAAATATTCAAGTTTAAACAAAAAAAATTATAAGTAATTTATTTTAATAAAATAAAAGGAAATGGGTGCTAGTATTTTCTAAAAGTGTGACCTATCTATTGGCACTCTACTTTCGGATCCAATTTTTTCGTGTTTATATTATTTATTTGCTTGTAGTTATGGCTATTATTTTTAGATAAATAAGATACAAGTAGAGCAACAACAGATATGTTATATTTTTATAAACATTTTGGTACTGTTTTCATATATTTCTGATTTAAAATGGATTAATTTTGACTTTTTATATCTAACTAGAATTTTTTATTTTTTTAAAGATACAAAACCACCTTTAAAACCACCCAAAGGACCAAACTTGTCCGGTTTCGATAATTGGATGTTTCTTATTGCCCGGTTTTGTAGTTGTAGGTTGAAAATAAGATTTTTGCTGTAAAGTGGACTTTTTCTAAAAAAAAACCACCGGTGGTCGTTAGTCACTCAGGAAACTTTTTCCTGTGCAAATAGAGAGTGATACAGCCCCCATGGAAAATGAATGAACTTATCATAGCAGTAACGTGTGTAGCTCAGCAACAACTGTCGGAGATCGGTATGTGTAGACTATGGGCACGCCAACAACTCTTTCAGCTCAACCCATGTGCGACCAAAGAGTTTGTTCTCTCTAGATCTTTGGTCGACTAGCCCACGGTTCCGGTACATTAGGTCAGCTAGCATTGGTACCTTGCACATTTATCTTCTCTACTGTTTCTAAACATCAAATACTCCATGCCTGCAAACTTTGGGGACGCGTGTTTATGCGGGACGGAGTGTGTACACAACACTACAGTCCAAGGACTTCAACGATGTCCACAAGAATTTGATTTGATATGGAAATCGAGAACAGATAATGTCTGCTGCAAAATGGTACGGTATTTCACGAGGATTTACAGGAATGAAGAACATGGGGTCAAACAAGTGGCCAATATATATGATTATTAGGTGGAACGTCAACTTCTGTAGAATGTGATCTAAAATTAAGGTACGCGGTCGTTAAAATATAAAGAACGGTTCAAATTAAATATTCCGAGCTGATCTGATAGGTCCAGACCAATGAAAACGTTTCCTGAACTAGCCTACTAGCTGGCCAGGAACAGGCACCAAAACAGTGTTCAGATGAGAAAGAAGAGCAGCAAAAAAGTTCAGAACAAAGTGTGGCAACAAATCGATCCTCATGCGGACTAACATCTCAAGCAAATCCAAAGCTCAGTTAGCCAGTACTAACAACTCATGCTAAAGGAGACACATGCTGAAAGACGATGACCATCATCATGAGAAGCAGTAGTACTGCACATAAGAGATAAGACTACATTTGCAGAACAGAAGTGAGCCTTTAACCTGACAAATGCCCAAAGAACACCACCACCATATCACATTGACCCACCCCCCTATACTAGCATACCAAGCCAACCACCAACGGAGCTGAACATGCCTCTACCACTGTACCTAATCTGGGCGGTCAGAGATCGAGGAGGCCGCCGCCGCTGTGGTGGACTGGTGGCTAGCCGAGGTACACGTGGACGCCGATGGCGAGGAGCAAGATGGCGATGAGGGTGAAGTAGATGATGGCGTGGATGAGGATGGAGAGGCCGCTGGTCTGGAAGTTGCCGAACTCGATGATCCGGCCCTTGCCTGGGATCTGGAACAGCAGCCCCGGGGAGAGGAGGATGAACAGCACCAGCCCGATGAACACCGGCGCCCAGTCCGCCATGATCTCCGAGCGACGACGACGGCCTCCTCGCGGCTGCAGGCTTGCCCGGCCTCCAACGCGTGTGCTCTCAGCTCCTGCTCCTTCTGAATTCTGATTGGTTTGGTGTGGCGTAGGACCAGTGGGGGAGAGTGGCAGGAGGAGCGTGAGAGGGTAATATATAGTGGCCTTTTGGTCAGGGAATAACTTTACTAAATGGGAGGGCAAATAGGATGGTGGGTGCATGTGTGAGTGGGAGGGTGATCCTCTGTGGCTGTAGGGAGGGTTGGCCATGGCGTGGGTTTCTTATTCTCCTTTCTAAGGAGCCGTGTTGTGTGGTTTTAGAACACCGCTGAATGAATTGACATCGGTTGTGAGAAAAGGGACTTGTGGAAATTGAAACATTGACGTAGATAGCTGTAAATTATGTATGGCAATAAATCAAAGTTGGTTATACAAGTAGTGCTCATTTTTGTACTTTATTGACATGTATCTGTCTGTACTTTTTTCCAAGTTTTCATAGTAATGTATCGCTTTCTAAGAGAATGTCACTTTGAAGTTGCATGGCTTTTTACGGATGCCGTGGCAAGCTGTTACATCGTTTGCTTGTTGGCTCTTTTTCAAGGGGATCACCTTTCAGGTGGTGAGCATGTTAGTTTGGTTGTCCTATCAATCCGCTTCAAGGTAGCAATGGAAAGGCCCTTCTTTTGATTCTTGTTGAACATCATAGAATCCCATCAACCTAATATATACACAGGCAATTATCGACCATTTAATTCTTACTATTTATTAGCCTAATATCTAACTTGATGTTGACTTTGTCAGATATGAATTGATCTACTCCTAGTGTCCAACCTAAGTAATACTTTGTTTACCTTATGGTACAAGGAGGCTTCAATTTCAACAAATGAATAGTGTGCATCCATAAAACTGTAGGTGGACCTGGAAAAGGAAAAAAAGATCCAGATGAGGTGGAGAAGAAAGACCTAAAAATGTCCTATGCACTTCATCAACCAAGTTGTAGAAGATCAGAAGCAGGTGAGGTGGTGGAGCTAGATAGAAAGTGAAAGTGAGTCCAGATGGAATCAAAGGCAGTTGAGGGGCAAGAGAGACAGAGAGATCCCAAACCCATGCATCAGGTCAGTGGTCACCACTCACCACACCATCCCCTCCATGCAAATCTTTTTTTTCACTCGCTTGTGACTGGCGTCCTCGTCCTCACACGTTGTTCTCTTGCTCGTCGGGTTGGGCGTGGAACTCCCATGGTGGCTTGCATGCCTGCATGGTATGGTCATGGTGGCCTGCTGGTGGGGGTGGTTGCCATGTCCGTTTCAGCCGTGGGGCTGCTGGAAGGTCGATCTGGGCAGACGGCGCCAAGAGGAGGGGGCACTGCGGAGCTTTATTGCCAGCAACGTACGGTTTGTTGGGAGAGGACCTTGATAGAGTGTTTGGCCAAACATGGGGCAAGGTGCGTGTGGTTGCCCTAGGGGCATGTTTAGGGTGGAAAAAATGGACTAGCAGAGGGATGCATTGGCTACTAGGAATTCACATGGAGTTAACATTAATTTTTTGTGTTATTTTTGGAAAATGCATATAGCCGACAGTGGATGATTGCAAGCCATTTCTTTCACTAAGAGGCAACATAATGTGTATCTTGTAGATGTGAAAAAGTAGCTTCTCTGATCCTCGGCAACAATCGTGCGTGGGAGAAAGAATATTGCATCTCCCATAACTCGGTTTGGATTAGTATATGTTCCACAGGTTTCATCCAACTTTTTAGAGACCTTGATTAGCAAAGGGGTTTTAGTATACTTTTGTAACTCGGGATGGGCTTAAGATATCTTTAAGTTTTCTATTATTTGCTAAGACTTGAACTTGAGGGAAGCATAGCATCCATTTTTTAGCAGCAGTTTTTTACTTCTCAGATTTCCTCGAGCTTTTTGTTATTCTGGATCTCCAGATCTTAAAATGTTTACTTATCCTTGAAGGAACTTAAGCTTAAGCTGTTTACTTGATTCACTAGTACAGAGCATCTCATCCGTGCCGGTGATCGGGTCGGCACCATGAAACCGATACTAAAATATTTTGAACTCATTTGGTAATTTGCCACTGCACTATTAGGACATACACAAATGTTTGCGCAAAAAACAAAGAACTATATGTGTCATTTTCTACACAACTCTTATGGTATTAAATCATTATAATTCGTTCTGGAGTAAATTAGCAGCCTATAATTTCTTTCTGAAAATATCTTACTACTCCAGAAATCAAGCTAGGTTATGCATCAGCATATATAACAGTCACAAGGCACCTCTCAATTTGAACAGGATGCAAATGTAGCCAAAGGGGGCAGACTAAATCAACGCACCATTGGTCTTTATATGCACAGCTGAACTCATGATGCACACGTTTTCCTGATGCGGGGCCAAAGTGCCCCTAAATCACGGTGGCACGCAGACAAAATCGCGGTCGGTTGATCTCGACAATAATTTAAATTGACACTGTGTGCCCTCTGGTCTATCTAAAAATGGTTTGTGTTTCAAATTCGCCATCTCATCACCAAACATGATGACACACAAAAGTGCAAGAGAAATTGCGCCGCAATTCCTTTATTTCCAGCTAAACACATGGTGGGGGGGACCAAGCTGGTTCCGCTCACCAGCAGTACAGGGAAGCTTCCTGTGTGGGCCGGCTGGGTTAGGTGCATGGGCTGCATCAGCAACTGTGGCCCTTGTCATTTTGCATCATGGGCCACACACTATAGGTGTGTGGATGAGGACATGAATGAATTATTTGGTGCTTGGATTTATCTTTGGACTTTGGAGTCATGCGCACAGTTGCACATATGTGTAGAGTTGTGGGCAAAGGGATGGAGAAGAGGAATAATGACAGTGGATTGTGTTTGTGCCAAATGATTGTTGCTCCCTTCCCATTGTCGCTTGCTAGATGGACAGGGTGATCTGTTGCAAGCTGATTGGGGTCCTAGATAGATTCCTACCTCTGTACCTTTTTTTTTAAGCAACCTAGCTTTATACTTGACCGGTGAAACTTCAGTCAGGAAGGCATGTGATTGCTTCAAGTAGTACTTGTTCGTGGACCACAACATAGTGTCCGTGTTGAAGCCATATAGTATATGGCAATACTCGGCCCATTGGTCAGTGCTGCAAATAAGGCCTTGTCCAACAGAACTACAGGGTTCACTGGTTCGTACATGGGAAAAGCGAGAGCTAAAGTATCTTCTCAAAGCCACATAAGAATTATGTGCTCAAAAAAATGAAAAAAAAGAATAAATATATACTAACCTCTGTCCCAAACACTTTTATTAACTGACAAGGCAATGTAGCATTTTTGACTAGTTTTTTTCTGCAAAAGAATTACATGTGCTTGAAACTTCATTATAATAGATTCACGTAGTTCCCAACTATTACTCGAGTGATTATTGTTTTGCTCTATCAATCGATTTCTTAACGCGTTGTGTCTGTGTTGAGTTTGCTTTCGATGGGACTTTTTACAGCCCGGCCCATCCGCGTGCACGTGGCCGTCGCGAGGGCATAGTAGGCCTGCGTGGAACGGAATAACTATACATCGCGCGCGTGATAAATTTTTCTTTGTCACCTGAAGTATTTACTCCGCATGCATGGGCCGGGGAGAACGTGGCCCAACTTAGCTGAGTTCATTGCAGTCTGCACAGCATACGGATGTTGAGGTAGGACCAATAGGAAGGCGTGCACATGAGGTCGTCGGTGAAACAATCTGTTGTTTATTTTGTTTCTCTATTATATGTAAACTCTCGTGCCTGAAGAATTCCCTGTCTTCGGATGGCCTCATGTTATTGTTTGTTGCGGTGCAAATGGAAAATCAACACGTGTCATCATCGTGGACGCGTCATTCCTGCGTTGCGTGATTGCGTCTGCCTCACGCGAAACGGCCACCGCCGACCGAACGAGTCATCCTTGACTCGCAAAAATATTGACGGCTGCCCTGTCTGCTAATTTGCGTCGTCGTCAGCCGCCTGCTCCGCGCTGGTCCATCCCTGCTCCCTTCACCCTTCTGCTCTGTTGCCACCGCTGCAGTTTCCACCTCCCTCGCTTCTCCTTCCTAGAGCTGTTGCGGCGACGGTCTTCCTCTCCCCTAAGTCCCTCACCATTTTCCCTTCCTCAGTTCCTCCTCTCCCAACTCAAATCCGGACTGCCGCGAGCCTCCCGGCCTCCCCATTGTGCATCCGATGCTGCTGCACACCAGCTGAGATCGTAGCCGTCGGGGCTGACCAACCTCATAGGCAAAGTGTCCGTTGTCATCAACAGACGGCAGCTCCGGAGCTCTGCAAACACCACAGAGCATTGGAGCAGGTATAATCTAAGTTCATAGGTTGGTCTACTCTTTGCATCCTACGTGTTTGATGATATGTCTCTTTCATGAATACAACATATCTACCTATATAGTTTGAGGGCATCTTTGCTTTTGGGTTTTGCAGGTGACATCTTTGTACAAAAACTAATGTGCCATGTTTTAATTTTGCATTGGATTAGTCAGCTCTCATCTGCCGAAATATTGATTGGGAATATTGGTGGCTCTGTGTTTCCAATTCGGACCCATCTATGTATCTTTTCCAAAAGTAGCAAGGTATACTATGAAATTTCTGACCATATATATGGAACTTACAATTGTAATGCCATATTTCTCCTTTGCATTGCCAAAAAAGAAGAAAAAAATAAAAAACCCTATGACTAGGTCATTTCAAGTTATGTCATTATGAGATGGTTATTTGCATTTAGGAACTTTCAATTTAGTTGTAGGCTTTCAGATCATTTGAAGGTCTCTTCAGATTATATTCTCTTTGGAGAATTGTCTATCTGAGCATTGGTTTTATTCTTTATTGACACGATTTGTCATCTCTTATGTATGCTGCAGAACCGAGAATCATCAGGTTCTTTGTATTCTTACACTTTTCTCTTTTTCTACATTAATTACAGTGGTAAGATACTTCAAATTGGAGAATGTTTGATGTTCACCAGTTTGAGTGCTTTATCTGATCTGTTCAACCTCCGCACTGTTGCCTAGGTTGATTATTCATCTCCCTGATATATTTGTTACAAGGAGTTCACTGCTCGGTCTGTTCGAAATGAAGTATGATATTTTCTAAGGTCCGTCAAATTATTGAACTGTCGCTTTTCAAAAGATTACTGGTGCAAGTTCTTAACTCTTAATATCATTTTGTAGTTAGATTAGTATATCAGCTTATATAGGTTCATATGCGGGGCTCCCATGAATTCACATCATTACACAACTCATATGTTGAGCAGATGCTAGCTTGCTGTCTGACTTTTTAGGACAATTATTATGTGCTGATGCGGATCCAGATTTTAGTGCATACCTGCATCCGTTCTTCCCCTGCATGTTTTGCTGCTTGAACAAGACCCAATGAATGCACCTTTCATCCTACTGTGTTTAATCTTGCATCTGAATATTTCATACTTTATTAATGTAAAGATGAAGTCACCACTATATATACTATATCCGTATCCTGTTCATTAGGACTGCCTCTATTTTATTTTCATGCATAACTATACTCTGTTTGCTCGAGTCTAATGCACAGAGATGTGTCTTGAAAAGAATTGAGAAGGTATTCCTTACATTCAGTTTGCTTCTTACTTGTGCGAAGCTAATTCCATTTTCAAATAGACTACTAATTATTGCCAAGGGATAATGTAGCTGTTCCTTTGATTTATTTTCCTCACATTTTATTTGTAGGGGGATAGTGGTTTTTGTGTTATTCGTTGATCTGAGAAACTAATTATTTAGAAAAAAGATGTCTGCTGTTTTTTTCATCATTTGGCATCTGTATGTCATGTGTAAAAATTAATATAAATGCATAACACAAATATGCAAGCAATACTACAACAGATTTGGATTGATCTCCTGCCAAAATTCCGTTAGTCAGGGGTGCATTGAAGCAATAAATTTACCCAATCGTATGTTAGGATTCATCAGACTAAGGGGTATTTGATGCCCTGGGACTTATTTTAAGCCATGTCACATCGAATATTTCGATGCCAATTAGAAAGACTAAACATAAACTAATTATGAAACTAACTGCATAAGCCTAGGCTTATTCACGAGACAAATCTATTAAGTCTAATTAATCTATGATTAGCACATGTTTACCGTAGCATCATATGGGCTAATCACGGACTAATTAGGCTTAATATATTCGTCTCGTGAATAAGCCTAGGGTTTTAGAATTTGTTTTTTCATTAGTCTATGTTTAATACTTCTAATTAGCATCAAACATCCGATGTGACGGGGCTTAAAATAAGCCATAGGGAACCAAACACCCCCTGAATGTTCTACTCTTTCTTTGGTCATTCCATTCTGCCTTGATTTGGCATTCATTTCTCAATGATCACCGTGTATATTATGTTTGTATCCTGCTTATAGAAATGGGCCTTTATTTCCATGCATAGCTGAACTATGTGCTCAAGTCATTGCTCAGAGATGTCCTTCCAAAGAATTGAGATGGTGTTTCTTACATTCAGTTTGCTGCTTCATTTTGGGAAGCTAATTCCATTTTCAATCGATACAGAATAATATATCCTTGGCAATAGTGGGACAACAGAAAAGTTGAAGTCCACAAGACAACCAAGGAAGTTTTGAAATGTCCACCAATCTGATGTGGGATTTGGCTAATTCGATTAGTATGCCTATTCCCTATTATGGCTGGGTTTCTGAAATCCTTAACTTGCATATAGTGTGTTTCGGGGGTTCAATTTAGTTTGATTAGTTTCTGCCAATAAGTGGTTTCCATAAAATTGGCGCTGCTAATATCAGATGTGGTGTGTAAATACTTCCTTTTTCCTTCATTTGATATTTGATACTCTGTCAGTATAATTTGTGAAGGTGTCACCGTGCTGGCGTGGCAGATCACATATAGTTGTGTGCCATAGCTATTTATTACCTCATGTGATGCAGTAATCTTTTTATTTGGACTAGTTGGCTTAACAAGTTAACCTGTAATATCCCAAGTTAATTTAGCATAAGGTATCAGCGTATTCCACATTTTTTCTTAAAATGTATGGAACAATGCCCATCATAATTCGTCGCCTGTGCATGGGCGCGTCCCCGGGGACGGACGCGGTGAAACGCGTCACCCTGCCTAGTTTTTCTTGTCTGGGGCTGAGGCTTCGAGCAAGCGACCTAGCCAAAGTATCTTTTTACGCTTCTCATCTAATTACACCTATAGTATTTGCTTCTGACCTGGCCGAAGCTCTTTTTTTTTTCATCTTTAGTTTCTTCTTTTCTTTTCTTCTCCTTTTCTATTTATTTTTCTTTTCTTTTTCTTTATCTTTTGATTTTTCTTTCCGAATCTCATGTAGAAATTTTTAATTCATATTTTCCATAATTCAATATCATCTCTCTTTATTTAATATATAATCAAATTAGTTTCTACACTTGGATTATTTGTCCGCATTGGTTCGTGTCGTTGTATATTGATTTATTCGATTTGAATACTAGCTTATTCTTAATGTGAACATATTTATCCAGTTTGAATACTAACTTATTCTTCATGTGAACATAATTTGTTCGTGATGTGAACGTATTTATTCTTCATATAGAATAATTTGTTCACGTGTGGAGCCATTTTATTCGATTTGCAGATAAATTTGTTCGATGTGTTAAATTATTTATTCACTTTTTAGATTAAAATGTTCGCTTATAAGAATAATTTATTCGTAATGTGTTTGTTCTCCATGTAGAATACTTTTGTTTGCATATGAAGGTATTTTGTTCACTCTGTAGACTAATTTGTTCATAATATTAAATTACTTGTACATTTTTGTAGATTAAATTATTTGAGCATATCACCGATAAATACCCTAATTTATTGGTTATTCAGTTGAAAAAATTAAAATCCTTTCTCACCAAGATTAGACCCACTGTACTCCTCATGGAGGTCCCACTTGCCAGCTCTAGAAGTTTGACGAAAGGGAGTGGTGACCCATTTTTTGATAGAAGGAAAATGATTCCACACAAAAGCTAAAACTTTTTTCACCAAATCCTTCTACGTACCGCATGGAGCACCCTCACGCGCACAATTAAGGGAGAAAATTGATCCCCACATATTTCTTTCCTTATGCATAAAAAGTAAATAGAGTAGTACAAATGTAGGGGCATAAGTTAAGCAGTATATTCTTTCCATACTAAATAAAGAAAGATATTCCTATCAATCAATCAATCAAAGGGCTAATTGCAACATCAAGACGCACACAATTAAACGAGAAAATTGATCCCCATATTTTTCTTGCTTTATGCACAAATTCGACTTATTAATATTTATTTCTTTACTTATGAATCATTCATACGGACAAATAGAAATAGAGTAGTATAAATGGAGGGGCATAAATTAAGTAGTATAAATTTTTTCCATATTAAATCAAGATATCCCTATCAATCAATCAAGAGGCTAATTGCAGATGGCCTGATTGTTGTAGGAAGCCTTTCCAAAAGCATGATGCCTCCCTGCCTTCCATCACCGCATCTATAAAGCCATACACCTCTAGGGTTAATCATTCATCCCATAGATGTTGTTGCCGCGCCAAAAAGATGTTATCATATGATTTCTTCTTCCAAGATAGCACCTCTCTGCCGATCTAAAGGGGGCTAAAGCTGCGCCAAGCATCTGCTGCCACAAGAGCAACAGGACGTCGCATCCAACGCCAAGGTCTACCTCGTGCCCATGTTGCAATGTTTGTTGTGATAGCAGTTTTATGTTGTTGGTTAGGCAGGAGGTGATGTTCATCAGGGCGTTGAAATTATATCTTAGGTCACCGGCGTCCCACATCGTCCGCGTTTCCCTGGTCATCGTCGCTGGCGTTCCTCGTTCTCCCTGCCCCTCCCTGCCCCGTTCTCCCCGCCCTCTCTGCTAAAGCAGACGCAACGACAGCAGCCCCATTCCGAATGGAGGAGACCCGGTGGTGGCTCCATCCCGAGCGGAGGAGATGCCTAGCACCGCACGGAGGGACCACCGCGGTGAATTGCCCCCTCCTTGCTACCACTCTACCAGTCAGGTGCAGTCTCCTTCCTCTTCCTTCTCGTAATGGATTTCAGATTGAGATTTTACATCCACCCACATCCCAATCCCGGGCGAGCCAATGGCCACCACCCACCCACCCCATTCCAGGTGGAGTGGATGCGGCCGCATCGTTGGCAAAGAAGGCAGATGCGGTGATGGTGATCCACGCCCTGGTGAAGCAGGAGGTCCTTTCTTTTCCTCCTTGGGCCCTCAATGGATTACTTAGTGTTTATCGCAAACTGACTTATTCTTTTCAAAAAGTCCTTTTCCGTTGATGTCCTAAGTCTTTGTGAGTATAAGATGATTTTACAGATTTTCAAGTAGATACCAGACATTTTATCTTTGCTTGGAAGCTTGGTTCTAGCATTACTTCTTGGTTGGTGCATTTGTCTTGTTTATATTAAGGTTTCTTGTTTATTATAGTTTGATGCAGTTAAATCATAAATATGTAAGATATGATTGGCCTTTTATCCCGTTTGAGAGATATTAGTATTGCTTTCTCCACATGGATATTTTGTTTTACACCGGAGATATTTTTACTAGCAATCTTGCAGGATCTGATTGGGCTGGTCAGGGAAGGCAAAATGCCTGCTTCCATGGTCCACATTCCATTATGCGTGCATAATAGAATTCAATTAAGGGAATTGATAGCCTACTCTTGCTTTATGATCATGATTTTATTTTCATGATAACAAAAATCACCTCTTATATTGAAATATTTTTGTTGACAGTTAGCCTTTCATGTGCAAATTTGTCGTATGGATTGATAATGTTAACTCTCTTTTTTTATTTTTTTAACATTTAATGCGTGATTAGCTCAATGATAAGGCAACATTCCACGCCAATAAAAGATGTAAATATTGATGATCAGATTGGGGGCAAAATCGTGAATAGAAATTATAGCGTGAGAATAGATGATAAATATTTTTTATGAGATAGATTGTATCAAGTTAATTAAATTTATGTAACCATGTAAAATAAATCTGAATTGCAATAGCATTATGCAACAAATTTGTTTTTCCTGTACCAACGTACGGACATTTAGCTTTCCTTTAAATGTTTCTTTTTGAGAGAGGGTTACAATAACATGCATGCAATAAATTGGATTTTTCTCCTTACTATAAAGAGAAGAACCCCTATAATGGTAGGGATACAAAATTAATGTTGCTTTCCATTGGATTTGCTTGCTCTGGTCATATTTGAAATATTTGTTCTTTGATTGCTGATTACTCTTACAGTGGGGATGATCGATGTCCATGAATACATCAACAACTACGGGAACTTAATTAACACTATAATTAATGCTTGAATAATTATTATGTAATCACTAATAAAAGTTGCTAATGTATATGTTGGCATATATGGGAGACATACATGGATCATGAATGTTTTTCTTTATTTCAATTCAATGCTACAAAGTTTCTTTGTTACTGTTCATTGTATTAAGTATTTTCATATATGAATATAAAGTTTTTTACTAGATCTTTTAAAAACATGTGCTAAATTATTGAATATAAATAATTATAGTATTAAGTTTTTTATTACCGAATATTTTTAATCTGTGTGATACTAAATTGTCAATTACTATATTCTTGTTTACAAAGTTTCTCTTAAAAATATATCATCGCCACATGAACATCTTTACTATAAAATATAAAATTACCATTTACTAGACTTTCTATAAATAGAAAATTTCTATTTAATAGGTTTTCAATACACGTGCCTGCGGCACGTGCGTCTATACTAGTTGTTTGAAAAGAGTGAGACAATCAACATGCTCATAGATTCTTTTGGTGGAATTTGCTTATTAAAGTTTGAGTCCTTGATTTGGTACTGGTGCTTATATTTTTCTAGATTTATTCTAAAAATTAACGGTGCTATAATTTTTAGTGATAGGCACCCACTCGTCGACGACAATGCGCCAACAATAATTTTATCCATCTCAAGATATGCTAGCCTAGTCTATCAGAAATGCTCAATGGGATAGAATTACGTATGTGTATGTAACTGCCAGTGTCCGTATGTGTGTTTAGAAAAAAAAAAGAGTCTTTCACCATTGTAATAAAAATTCGTACATGTTCTACTATCCCGCTTGCTTGTTTATTGGTCCGGACTATCCGATTGCGACACAAGTGACGATGGGAAGCACGAAGTGCTACTGATCGAAACAGTGGAAACACTGGACCTGGATCTAAAGAGAAAAAGAAACAAGCAGCAGCCCAGTATTTGCGTAAACAGTCGAACGTGCTGGGGATCCGGCTACTGGATTTAAGCATCCGGACATAAACAGCCGAACGTGCTGGGCTGAAACAGACGGGAACGACGAGTCGGCCCAAATGCCCGCGTGGGCTCCTTCAGGCGATGACTGTTTTGTTTATCGCCTGAAGACTGAAGTGACGCATAGCGGCGCCCTGCGTGGAATTGTCGCAGGGATGGGCGCATGCAGGCTCGATGGCTCGGCCAGGCACCTGTTATGCCGCTGCTGATACGAGTGGCTTCTCGTCTCCTCTAGGATCATGAACAGTCCTCAATGACGTAGTACTACGTTACACTTGAACACCAGTACACCACATAATCAGTACGTATGTTGTTTCCATACGATTGTTTTGTTGTTTTCTAAATTTTCGGTTATTTCAATTTCCTTTTGTTTCGGTTGTGTGTGGTTGATTACATTTGCTCTTTCACTCAGTTTTTTCTATTGCGTGTTGGTTTAGAAATTGGTCAATTTTGTTGTCTTGTTCACTCAATCTTTTTTCACCTGAAAAGCTGATATGTGGCGTGTTTTAATTTGCCCTGGAACCGAGTAAGACAAAATTTGAAAATCACTCGAATATTGCATAGTCATTATCTAGATTTATCATGAAACATTATTTGTACTGTACAACACCTTAGACCTGGTAAAAAAAACCAGAAAGGCTATATTTTCTCTCGTGAACGTGGCCACCCGCTGTTAGGCTGTTTTGTTAATATATGCAGCCCAATAGCTATTGTTA
Organism: Panicum miliaceum; assembly: GCA_032594955.1. Classification (NCBI taxonomy): domain Eukaryota; kingdom Viridiplantae; phylum Streptophyta; class Magnoliopsida; order Poales; family Poaceae; genus Panicum; species Panicum miliaceum. The sequence continues at coordinate 25,045,427 of CM064072.1, read as the reverse complement.
CGGTCCGTTTTGTTGTCCAGATTAGTTGGATAGTTTAGTTTATTATTTCCAATGTAGATGCAAGAGCACCTGCTATATTTTCTCTCGTGTCACGTGCTTGCTTGGTTAGCTGAGCCAATTGAGCTTGCATGCTACGCGGCCAACAACAGTAACTTCGACGTGCCGCTGGCAAATACAGCCGGACAAGTTCTGCCATATGATTATGTTTTACGACGAGCTCAGCTTGCATGCATGAGCTTGCATACTTTGCTATACGGTGCCTATCGCTTTGTTTTCTCTCTCTGCTTGTTCCATATTTTTTTTTATTTTCTTCTCTTGTTCTTTTTTCTCTTTCCTAGTTCCTTCCATTCATTTTTATTTGAAATTCTTTTTCCTCATCTTTTGTATATATTTATTTATTTATTCTCTCTTCCTTTATTTTCTGATTATGAACCTCATGTACATAATCTTTATTTGAATTTATAATTTATTTTTTGATAATTTATATCAATCATATTTGTTTCTTATTAACAGATCTATATTAACCTTTTATTATAGTAGTATAAAATTATTTGTTCATATTTTAAGAGCGAGTCATACTCAATATATTCTAATTTTTTTATATTGTAGACTTATAAGTTGGTGTGTAAAATGATTTGTTTTCTTTATATACTAACTTGTTTAGCATGTGTATACATGCTAAATTTAATATTTTTTCATGATGTAGCTGCATTTATGTAAAATTATTTGTTTGCGCGTTGACCAATTTGTTCTCGATATTCATTTTTTATTATTTATATCGCGACGTGTAATATTTTGTTCGTTGTATATTATTATTTATTCGTAATGTTTAACTTTTTGTTCGTAGAAAATAATTATTTATTCATGTTCTTAAAATATTTGTTCCCAGTTTTCAAAATTAAGTACTTAGTATTAAAAAATACTTTTAAAAATATCGTGCAAACATAGGCAAGTCGGGTCTTATTTTGAAGATCTTGTCATAAGAAAGTTAATGGTGCAATCCAAATTTAATCTGGATGTTTGGTTTAATAGTTTTTTTAGTTTTGGATTTACGTGCATATGGGTGACGCCACTACTTTTATCTACTTCTGCATGCATGCACATATTCTCTTCTATTTATCTGGGAATATGCACATCAGTTAACCAATAATGGGCCGGCCAAAATATATCCGGAGACTACCGCGCGCTTCAGATGATGGTCTACGGAACCGTAACCGCGTCAAAAAAAAAAAAATAGCAGGCGAGACCAAGTTAAAAACCCAACAAAAATTTGTGAGCCCGACCTGAGCATAATACCGGGCCAAATATCTACGGCCCATGCTGGCCTGGTGCATGCATATGGTGGGCTTTTTTTTTGAGTTGGCCGTGTTTCAGATCAAATGTTGGAGCCCGCACCCGGCTCCATGGTGTAGTAGGATGTCGAATTCACCCGGTTGGTCAAGTCAGGTTTTGGACTGGGCAGTGGGCACTGTTCGGGTGGACCGAGTCGTGTTTGTCAGGTCGGGCAGCTAATGAACAGCTTTATTACAGTTTTAAGAATTTACAAACCTTTTTTAGAAAACAAGTTATCCAAGTGTTTTTGATGAAACAGGAGGGCAGAGCTCCCCTGCTAGTTATATATTAAAAAAAAAGTAAACTGAGATGGAGAGTTAGTATCAAATGATAACTGGATTTAGATTCTTTTGTTGAAAAGGTAACTTGACTTACCAACTTGGGAAAAATTTGCAGAGTCCATAGCTTGATTTACCGGCAAAAGAAATTTCTTGTTAAAAAATATTCAGCTGCAAAATAGCAACAATTGTTCCCCGTTAATTTAGTCTTTATTCTTGCTTTCATTAACTGAACTCTAGGTAGAGCTGAATATAGGTGAAAAAATAAGAGAAAATAAAACACGTTAGCATGATCAGCATGTATGAAATGGTAACAAAACGACCATATATACTCCCTCCGTTTCCAACTACATTTCGTTTTGGCTTTTTTAATACATAGTTTTTACTATGTATCTGGATATAGTCTATATCTAGATGCATAATAAAATATATATATCTAGAAAAATCAAAATAAATTATAATTTAGGACGGAGGTAGTATTTACCATTTACCTTATAAGAGATCTTGAAAAATGCCGAGCAACAATAATATATGCACTCATTAATAGCCGAATCACTGATATTAGTTGACACCAAATGCAGTGTACATATTATGCTATTATAAAGCAAGGGCAGCGCCAAACCAAGTGCCGGTAACATTGGTGCAGAGGTCATAGATGAAATAAACTATTATAACATGTAACTTTTTCTATTTATAAGTAATTATTTTTTGATATACTACTAGTCATAGATGAAAATGTTCGACTCTGATCAACTTTAAAAGTTATTATATTTTGGATGGAGGTAGTACTAGATTTAGACATATAGTGACAAATTTGTGCGACCTTTTAAAAAATAGAAGAGATATAATGACTATAATTATCCATAATGATTCAAGACTACCGAATAAATGGCTGGATGCTTTTAATTTTTAGGAATTTCTAATATCTTTTTTGTCTTTACATGTCTCGTGATATTAATGTGGAGGCTCCAAAAGAAATCCTTCAATTAGTAATTGTAAGAGGGAAGTAAGCTTTCTAATTTTTAACAAATTATTACATGTAAAGAAAAAATTCCATTCTACTACCTTCACCAAATAATTCACTTTGTTTGCTTAACGCTCGAACAAAATCTAGAATACTCTCTTGAACTATTTTGGTTGCTCCAATCTACCACTAATGAGATTTCTCTTTTTTTTTCTTCGCATACAAGTTGAGTTCTAACTTCAAATTTTGCGAACTTATTTGTAACATGGTACCCTTTGTTAGAAAAATATTTTAGAAACTTTCATAATTACTTTTCATACAATTTTGTATCTCTAGGATCAATTTTTTCTTAAATTTTCCCAACCTATGAAATAACTATGCAAAATTCTTAATGTATTTTTCTAAAATTTGAACTTAAAATTCAATATACACATGGAGAATAAAGATAAATCTTATAGGGGGTAAATTAGACTAACTGAAATAGTTCGAGGGGTAAATCGAGCCTAAATTTGTTCGGTTTGACAGTTAAAATGAACTTTCGAGGGCAGTAAAATGGACCTTTGCTAAAAAGGACAAAGTAAAATGGGTAATCTAAAAGGGAAAAGTAATATGTGCTCGGGTGTTTTACAGCATGTCCAGCACCCGATTTTTGCTGCTGCCGCTACGCCACGTGATTGGAGCCTCCATTCATCTTCTTCGACCACGGGCACATCTCCGGCGACCCTGATTAGTATTGGGGGGGGGGGGGGGGGGGGGGGAGGGTTGTCCTAGAGGGATGGTAGGTTTGTCCGGTGGCTGTGGTGGTCGTGGGGGCTAGTTGGCATGTGACAGTGGCACCGCCGGCCGGGCAATGGTGGACAAATGGTGATCCATATCGGGGGCGGGGAAGTGGCGAACGACGATGGGGCAAGGTAGCAGCGGAAGGAGTAAGGGAGAGGTTGCCACGGGATATAAGGTCTCGCCAGAGTTCGACACTTGTGGCGTCCGCCAACATCGAGCTCCGGTGAGAACCTTCCCAGCAATGGTGGGGCTGTGGCACGTGGGGCGGCGGTGGGGCTTGGGAGCTCGTGAAGAAGAACGGCATCCGTGTGACTGTATGTTGCTGCTCAAGGTAGAAGAAGCAGGATGGCCGTTGGATCTTCATGAGATGGCCCAGAAATCGAGTGCTATCCTCCCCTATCTAAGACACTTGAGTGTCCTGTTGACACAAAAAGGGAAAAGCTAACATGCGTTAGAAATATAGTTGTGTAGCGTATCCAACATTGCCAAAAAAATTTGCTAGAAATGTAGTTGTGTGGCGTATCCAAAATTTCCATACTCAAACTTTTGTACAATCAATGAAATTTCGATAACTATCCTTCATATCTTCCCGCAATGTGTTCCACAGTGTTAAGACCGAGGCTGATCTCAAATTTGATAAGAATGTACACGAGTATCTTGAGCAGTCTCCCAATAAATATTTCCAAATAAGATGTTATTGGGATATCCCATTACCACTTTCATAGATTTAGAGATAGTTTTACAGTTCTCCAATAATCTTATTTCAATACAACTACCGTATTGGGTGAGATTCTTCTCTCCCTTTATTTGAGGAGAGTTGGGGTGAAATGTTAGGACAAACCAATTATTATCGGGGAAAGAAAGATGTATTGAGACACTGTTTCAGCATATTTTTTTGCAATACTGGTAATTTATTGGAGAAAGAAGGACCGCCGGAGATTTAGAACCTTTAAATTTGTATCAAACAGACTTGAAATTATTGTAGCTAAATTTCTGAAATCAGGTCTTGGTGAGTTGACTAGGGATCACTCCCCACCGCAGGTTATAATTGGGCAACTCAGGAGCGCCCTGAATGCCCCGTGCAAGTTTAAACGGCGATTCACCTAGAGAAAAAAGCGCGGGAGCCAGGCCCACCTCCCGGTATCCTCAATTAGGCACCTCTATCACGTCCCGTTCCCCAAACCTGGTGGGCGCCCGTCCGCAGCAATGGTCGGCGGCCTGTCACCGCCCCGGCGGACGCTGTCCATGGGGAGCGGCGCCATGGCGCGGCGCGCGGCCGCCGCCACCGCCACCGACAGCCCCAGGCCCGGGCTCTCCCGGTCCATGTACTCATCGTTCTTCCACGACGACACATTTTTCGTTCTCTTGTGCGATGGAACAACCTGATCGATTGAGATCTCTGCCATGAATGGATGGACGCATGCAGGACCATGGGCGGCGAGCGCACGGTGAAGCGGCTGCGGCTGTCCCGGGCGCTGACGGTGCCGGAGAGCACCACCGTGCTGGAGGTGTGCCGGCGGATGGCCGCGCGCAGGGCCGACGCCGCGCTCCTCACCGACTCCAACGCGCTGCTCTGCGGCATCCTCACCGACAAGGTCTCCCCCCTGTTCTTCGTGCTATTTATTAACTTCCTAGCTAATTTGCTTTGTAACCAACCATCGAGTGATCGGAGCAAGATCAAACGTGCCAATATGGCTACCCATGCGTGTAGGACATTGCAACGAGGGTGATCGCACGGGTGCTCAAGATCGACGACACGCCGGTGTGGAAGGTGATGACGCGGCACCCGATCTTCGTCCTCTCCGACACGCTCGCCGTCGAGGCGCTGCAGAAGATGGTCCAGGGCAAGTTCAGGCACCTGCCGGTGGTGGACAACGGCGAGGTGGTCGCCATGCTCGACATCGCCAAGTGCCTCTACGACGCCATCGCCAGGATGGAGAGGGTGACCGAGAAGGGGAAGGCGGCCATCGCCAACGTGCCCGATGGGGACGACAAGTTTTCCATTGTCGAGGCTTTCAAAGAGCAAATGTTCAGACCGTGCCTGTCCGCAATCGCCAGTACAGACTCAACGTTGGTTCGAACACCCCTTCCATGGACAATATACTGTTCATCATTTTCTGCAGATTATTAGTCAATCTAAAGACATCATCTCACATTTGTGAATTGAACTTGTGGATCTCGGGACAGAGTCGTCATGGTATCGCCTGGTGATTCGGTTCTCGCAGCGACCAAGAAGATGGTCGAAGCGCATGCGAGCTCAGCTGTGGTGGCTGTGGGGAACAAGGCTCAAGGCATCCTGACGTGAGTGCCTGCATTGCTCTCTTGTGTCCATGGAACTTGTCTGAATTTTCTTCCTTTTAAGTTCGTACACTTTCTGGTTTCTAATCATGCTTGCCAGTTCAAGGGATATCTTGATGCGCGTTATCGCCAAGAATCTCTCTTCGGACTCGACTCCGGTTGAGAAGGTAAGTGCAATTGAATTTCATAAACCAACTAATTTCGCCAAAAAAGAAGGCCCAAGATACTGATTGAGCTTAAAAGTTCAAGGAATTTACTTGATGCAATAACTCCAGGTGATGACTCCTGATCCTGAATGCGCCACGGTTGACATGCCTATACTCGACGCGCTACGGATAATGCAGGAGCGCAAATTCTTGCATCTGCCTGTGATGGATAGAGGTACACCATCTCAGAAAAACAACATGTAGGTTGTGACCAGAGTCTCAAAAGATTTTTCTTTACGTGTCAGACGGCTCCATCATTTCCATTCTTGATGTGATCGATATCACACATGCGGCAATCTCCATCGTAAGTTCTGTTCAGATCCCCAATTGATGGCATGCTCGGGTTATGCGAGTCTCCAATTGATTGTCCAAGATGCGACAGGTTGAGAGCAGTGGCGAAGGGAGCGACGACGCGGCGGCATCAATGATCCAGCGGTTCTGGGACTCCGCCATGGCCCTAGGGCCCCTGGACGACGAGACAGACACCCAGTCCCAGATGAGGTTTGCATGGACAAGTAGTCCTGAACTTTCTGAATCGAGCGATCACCGTGTCATGCAGTTTACACATGCTTCTTTTCTTTCTCCATCTTTGTTGGCCTAATCAGTGAGGCGACGAGGTCCCAGATGATGTCTGAAGCCCACCACGAGTCCGTTGCCGGCAGCGAGGCGGCGTACCCCTCTGTGTTCTCGTTCAAGCTCCAGGACAGGCGAGGCCGGATGCACCGGTTCAGCTGTGGTACGCTAGCATACTGAACTTGCCGTTTTCAGTACAGTAACGCAGCTTCTGTTCGGCAAACTTTGAGCACTGTAGCATTTCCGACAAAGTGAATCTTCTCTCCTTCAGAGGTCCAGAGCTTGACACCGCTGGTGACCTGCATCCTCCGGCGGCTCGGCGCCGACATTGACCCTGACTGCCTGCCACAAATTCTGGTACATCATCGTCCCGGCCGGCAAAGAAACACAACATACAGTCTTGTTGATCGATGCTATGTATAGAAGCAAGTGATCCATAAGTTTCCCAAAAAAACATGCAATTGCTGCTGTGGATGCAGTACGAAGACGAGGACGGGGACAAGGTGGTGCTCGCGTCGGACGACGACCTCGCCGCCGCGGTGGACCACGCGAGGCTGGCCGGATGGAAGGCACGCACGCGCAGCGCCTTCTCAGCCGATGCGTCTGTTGGGTCTCTGACGACGGTCTGTCCTGAATTTTGCAGGGCCTGAGGCTGTTCCTGGACTACTCCGGCACCACCGGGCGTAGGAAAGCTGTGGCCTCCGGTGGCGCCATGGCGGTGGGCATGTCGAGCCGGGACGCGTGGGCGGCGGCGTACAGCGGTGTGGCTGCCGGGGCTGCCCTCGTCACCGGGATCGGCGTGATGGCGTATCTCCGAAGATCTGGATAACTAGTAATATGATACCACGTGATCAAGTTTTAATTTGCTCCTGTCTTGAGATCGTCGTTAGGCTGTAGCATCGACTGCCTAACACGCGTGGACAAATTCGAAAGTCTTGAGCGTGAATTCAAAAGAAATTCGAAACGTGGACAAATTCAAGTGCATTTTACCCTGAAGCAACTTTAAGACCAATTCAACCAAACTTAGAGCACGAATTCAGAAGTCACAATCTTGTTTATTTCTAGAAACAGGCACGATGCATGCATGCCATCACATCTTCTTTTTTGCGTCCGATTTGACTGCACCTGATCATTTCAACAACTACTCCATCAACTTGGACGGCAAGGATATATACATCCATAAAAATAGTGTACACATCACCTGGCTGACTGATTCAACCGATTAGACGACACGATGTTCTCCATGTTTGGTGCTAGTAAACAAATCCATAGTCAATTGGAAGATGAAGACCAACTCCAACAATCCTTGTAATGTCAAAACCTAGCGCACTAATCCAAAGTACAGTAGTTCATAGTTTAACCACCTGTGAGATAACAATTTGCCAAGCTATCCACCTATCCGGATCCGTATCTTGGTTCAAATGAAGGTGTAGGTTCGTTTCACTATGCCAATTTAGAAGGTACCGCAAAATGGTAATTTGGTACCAAATTTTTGTACACAAGATCTTGATAATCGATATATGAAGCTATAATGTTGGTACTTCTCTGTACCTTTTCACGGAGCATATAAAACCCCATCTATTAAAAGCGAAAAGAATTGTCTTACCGTTAAACAATTGATGGACCAAAAAAAATCTTCGGGGTCAAAGAAATAATTCTCTTATACCATTAAATAAATCTGGAGTCGATATCCTAGCTACTCCGCTCAAGTGGGTGCGAGGCACTTGATTCTAATTTTGTACTCATAAAACATCATTCTCGCATTCAAGGATATTCTCATTGCTTATCATATTTGCGCTCGCACTATGGCGACTACTGTTAGAATTAATTAGAATTAATTAATTAGTGATCAATAGACACCTTTTCCTCTATAGATACCTCTTCTTGTACATACACTTTTTTCTAGATAGGCACCCTTTGAGGCTGTATATATATATGTAACAGTTACACAAGAAATCAATCATCAGTTCTTCCATTTTCACTTTTCACCGACTTCTAACACGTTATCAGCACAAGTTCAATGGACCATCTCCAAAGAATAAGTCTGGTAAATATTCATTCAACAGAAGCAAAAGCCTAATTCACACAAGAGGAAGAGAGACAATGCGAGACCCAAAAATGACAAGTGTCATAGATGTGGTGATTTCTCGCATTTTGCTAAGAATTGCCGTACTCCAAAGTATTTGGTTGCTTTATACCAAAAGTCAATTAAAGAGAGCAAGCCAGCAGGAGACACAAGATACGAAGCACACTTCAATCTTGCATCTGAGGCTGTCAAGGAAAAGGATTGTTCAAACAAGACTCCAATGGAACCAATGAACAACAAAGCTCTTAATATCGAAGAGCAGCTTCCATTAATGGACAACATGCTCCTAGAGTTTGATTCGGGACATATGTTTGGAGATCCAACATTGATATCACATTAGTTATATGTTGTAATGAGTCTAAGTTGTACATAGTTATTTGAATTGTATTATTTAGTATGCTTGAGAGTTATGTACATATATTTTATTATTGTAATATCATACTCTCAAATTTGGCATTAAATATATTGTATGTATACTTCTATATGTTATTAAATTAAATTATTATTTTACATATAGATGTCTATTGATATCAACCCAAAGGAGGAAGAATTATGCCTTGTGGACCCATGTACCACAAACTCTATATTTAGAGAGATAAAATATTTCCAGACTCTTAAGAAAAGAGAAGGAAACGTTATGACTATCTCTGGTCGAGATGCGTTAATAGTTGGGTCAGGTCGAGCCACTATTACTCTCCCTATTGGTACACAAATTATGATTGAGAATGCCTTCTTGTATCCTGATTCTACCCGTACCCTTCTAAGTTATAGAGACATCCGTAAGAATGGTTTGCATGTGGAAACACATGAGGACAATAAAGAGAAATTTCTCCTCTTCACTAAACTTACGGGATTTGGCAAACAAATCTGCGAAAAGATTTCTTCACTTCCAACTGGATTGTACTTTACATACATAAAAACCATAGAACATGTTGCTTATAAAATAATTTTCCAGAACGTCGGTACATTCCAGAACTAGCATGATCGACTTGGGCATCCTGGAATAGGGATGATGAAGAAAATTATTAGCAATTCCATTGGTCGCAATATGGAGAACGCAAAATTTCCCCAAATAAAGATTTTTGTTACACTACTTGTGCAACTGGAAAATTAATTTTAAGACCATCATATCTTAAAATTCGAGCTGAACCACTCAAATTATTTGAAAGGATTCAAGGAGATATTTGTGGTCCGATCCAATCATTATCGGGGACGTTCAGGTACTTCATGGTTTTGATAGACGCATCTACTAGATGGTCTCATGTGTCTCTTTTATCGACACGTAACCATGCTTTTGCAAAAATAATGGCCCAACTGATCAAGTTGATGGTACATTATCCTGAACATCGAATTCAATCTATCCGAATGGACAATGCTGCTGAATTCTCATCCTGTGCTTTTAATGACTATTGCATGGCATTGTGAATTCAGGTTCACCATTCTGTTCCATATGTACATACCCAAAATGGTTTGGCTGAATTCTTGATCAAAAGAATCAAGCTCATTGCAAGACCTTTGTTAATGAATTGCAAATTGCCTACATCTTGTTGGGATCATGCAGTTCTGCACGCTGCTGACTTGATCCAACTAAGACCAACTACATATCACGAAATCTCCCAATTACAATTAGTACGTGGGAATCGTCCAAGTATTTCCCATTTGCGTAAGTTTGGGTGCGCTGTGTATGTACCCATCTCACCACCTCAGTGGACATCGATGGGCCCTCACAGGAAACTGGGGATCTATGTGGGATATTCCTCTTCGTCGATTATTAAGTATTTAGAACCTCTTACTGGAGATCTATTTACTGCCCGGTTCGCTGATTGTATTTTTAATGAGGATCATTTTCCGGCATTAGGGGGGGAATTGTACCAAAAAGAATGCCAGGAAATTAATTGGAAAGCTGAAAGTATTTCATTCTCTGATCCACGTACTTTAGAAACTGAATCACAAGTTCAAAAGATTATCGATTTGCAAAATATTGCAAACAATCTGCCAGACGCTTTCACTGATTATAAAGGTGTCACAAAGTCTCTCCATCCTGCAAGAAACGTGCCCGAAAGAGTGGAGGTACCTAATAAAACCACCCATCCCCAACTTGGTAAAAGGAAGGGGAAAAGCACTTCAAAGAAGTAAGATGTGATTTCCGGTAAGCAAAAGAAGATTGTAAATATAACTCAACCTCCGGTTGAAAGACACCTAAAGGACAGACAATGTCCTGTGGGTAGATGTGATCCACAATCCAGCTCAGTTATGGCCATAAACAATAATGCTGGAACATCGGAAGACCCTAGATCCATTATTTCGGGAAGTCATGATGAATCTTTAAGGGTAGACGAAATTGCTATAAATTTCGTAGAGACTGGAGAGTCCTATGATTGTAAGTCCATAATAGTCGTCTGTTGTTTCTCTGAACAAGTTGCAAATATTCTTCAAATCGATTCAGATCCTAAGTCTATGACAGAGTGTAAGAAACGCTCGGACTGGGATAAGTGGAAGGTAGCAACTGAAACAGACATTGCCTCGCTTTATAAAAGGGAAGTGTTTTCGGCAGTAATGCCAACACCTCCTGGTATCTTTCCTGTAGGATACAAATGGGTTTTCGTTCGTAAAAGAAACAAAAATAATGAAGTGGTGAGATATAAAGCAAGGCTAGTGGCACAAGATTTTACGCAAAGACCTGGCGTTGATTTCAACGAAACTTACTCTCCGGAAATGAGCGGAATAACGTTCCGATATTTAATATCGCTGGCAGTTCAAAATCATCTATCTATGCAGTTGATGGATGTAGTGACCGCATACTTGTATGGGTCATTGGATTCTGATATATACATGAAAGTTCCTGATGGAATCAATATACCAAATCCTAAGGCAGATCGCAACTTGTATTGTGTCAAGTTGCAGAAGTCATTATATGGCTTGAAGCAGTCGGGCCGAATGTGGTACAATCGGTTAAGTGAATTCTTTAAGTTGAAGGGATACACAAATAATGATGACTGCCCGTGTGTCTTCATTAAAAAATCATCAACAGGATTTTTGTATCATATCGGTGTACGTTGATGATCTCAACATCATTGGCAACAAACCCGATATTAATGAAGCACGTCATCATTTAAAGACAGAGTTTGAAATGAAAGATTTGGGTCAAACCAAATTCTGCTTAGGTTTACAACTTGAGCACTTCGATACAGGTATATTTGTATACCAAGCTTCCTATGTTCAGAAAGTATCGGAGAAATTCAACATGGACAAATCATATCCAGCAAAAATTCCAATGGTAGTCAGACCTATAGATATTAAGAAGGATCCTTTTAGACCACGGGAAGAAGAAGAAGAGATATTGGGACCACACTACCCATATCTTAGTGTTGTTGGAGCACTAATGTATCTTGCTAACAGCACCCGGCCGGATATTGCATTCGCAGTAAATTTGCTAGCAAGACATAGTGCCGCTCCTACCAAGCGTCATTGGGTTGGAGTCAAGACTGTAATGAGATATCTCAATGGCACAAGAGATCTTGGATTATTCTATAGTAGAAATCAAGATCCAATTTTATTGGGATATACAGATGTTGGTTATTTATCAGATCCCCACAACGACAGATCACAAACTGGCTTTGTATTCTTGCAAGGTGGAGCAGCAATATCTTGGAAGTCATCAAAGCAGACATTGGTGTCTACTTCCACCAATCACTCTGAAATAATTGCTTTATATGAAGCATCACGCGAATGCGTATGGCTTCGCAGAGTGGTAAACCAGATAACTCAATCATGTGGTATTGGTGCACTTGAGGCACCAGCAATTATCTTTGAAGATAATTCGGCATGTGTTACGCAAATGGAGTTAGGTTATATTAAGAGCAATATGACTAAACATATTATTCCCAAATTATTCTACCCCCATGAACTCCAAAAGAATGGAGAGATTGAAATCTTGCAAACTAAGTCTTGTGATAATCTAGCAGATTTATTCACAAAGTCTCTACCATACTCCACATTCTGTAAATGTGTTGAAGGAATTGGTATGAGAAAGCTCCGAGATTTGCAAGAATCAGGGGGATAATCTATCTAAATATAACTTACTTCAGATATCATACTACACTCTTTTCTTTATATGAGTTTTACTCTTCTAGAGTTTTCTTGTATAAAGTTTTTAATGAGGTAATGATTAACACATGGTAGATGTCTTATTATCTAATTTTTCCTATAAGGTTTTTCAAAGATAATATACATGACATATTGATCTCTGATCAAGTTGTTTTTAGATCAAGTTTTTAGGGTCACCTAGAGGGTCTATTAACATTGGAATTATACACATATATCATGGTGTTTCTCCTCATTTTTCCCACTGGGTTTTAAGGAGTTTTGCCTGGTATATCGATACACTTTGGTTTTTTCCCACAGGATTTTTCCAAGGTTTCAAGACGTAACTGATGAACATCAATGGTGCCTACAGAAGTCAATTGATCAAGGGGGAGTGTTAGAATTAATTAGAATTAATTAATTAGTGATCAATAGACACCTTTTCCTCTATAAACACCTCTTCTTGTACAGACACCTTTTTTCTAGATAGGCACCCTTTGGGGCTGTATATATATGTAACAGTTACACAGAAAATCAATCATCATTTCTTCCATTTTCACTTTTCACTAACTTCTAACAACTACATCTAGGAATATGTGACCAGGTCAGTTGCATGCGTCATTCATTGCATATATTCTCCTGGCCTTTAGAGCAACCTCAAATAAACTTATGATTTGGATGGTGACCAATCCTTCGAGGTCAATACCAACCCCACAAATCCTTGAGCATCAAGAAATCAAACGCAGCAATATATGAAAATGAAGGACAGGAGAAAGATAACAAAGAGCAGAAGCACCAAAACTTTTCCAATCAAGAGTTCAAGACTGCAACGACAACAACTCACCGGCAGGCCGCTGTTGATCTGCTGCTTGAGACAGGCAAGGAGGAATAGCAAGGCCACCAATAACTAATTAATACTCCAGGTACGAATACTCCATGGAAAGTGGCAACCTGAAACTGTGGATTGTTTTCTTTTTTCACTCTTAATATGGGTGTTTGCCATCATATCAAAAAGATTGTCTCTTGATTTTGCCACTAAAACTTTGTGTTACACCTCGAGTTTGTTCCCATTTTTCTTTCCATTTTCATCCTCTATGTCCGCTGAGGAGTGTTGCTTGATGTTTTGACCATTGTTTGGCTTCGGTTTTAAGCCAGGCAAAAATACCACTTATTCAAACTTATAGCGTGCTTCCTCCTCATCTTGTTGCTCTCGATTCTGGACACCATCCATGAGAGGAGGTAGGGTATAACAAAACAAAGAGAAATATGGGTGACCCAATAATTAGATAAGGGCATTGGTGACATCAATTATTTTGCAAGTCTAAAAGTGGCAAGAGCAAAATGTATTGGAGACTTTCGGTGGTGAAAATGTAAGCTAAGTTTATTTGTTAACACCAGGGAAGATGGAGATAGTGACGGGTGCGATGAGTTCCCTCCTCGTCAAGCTGGCTGAACTGCTAACTGATGAATACAAGTTGCAGACAAGCCTAAGGGGTGAGATCATGTTTCTGAAAGCCGAGCTCGAGAGCATGGAAGCTGCCCTCGAGAGGGTGTCAGAGGCTCCTGTAATTGAAAACCAGGTTAATACATGGGCAAATGAGGTGAGAGAGCTGTCCTATGACATCGAGGATAGTATTGATAAATTCATGGTGCGCATTGACACCCATCCATCAGCCACACCACAGGGATCCATAGGGTTCATTAGTAGGAGCTTGAGATTGTTGACAGCTGCCAGGACTCAGCATCATATTGCAATGGAAATTGGAGATATGAAGACCCTTGTCAAGGAGGTGGCTGAGCGCCGCAATAGGTACAAGGTTGACACTGTTGTCATCCCACCTTCTTTGGCAACAGACATCGACCCTCGTTTGCATGGTATCTATGAAGAATCAGCAAAACTCGTTGCGATCAGTGGCCCAAGAGAGGAACTAGCTGAGTTGCTCGTGCAAGAGGGCACATTCAAGCAATTGAAAGTGGTATCCATTGTCGGAGTTGGTGGTTTGGGTAAGACAACTCTTGCTAATGTGATGTACCAACAGTTGAAGGGACAATTCGAATGCAATGCTTTTGTGACAGTGTCCCTCAAACCTGATATGAAGAGAATTCTAGGCAGCGTACTCCGTCAAGTTAGCGAGCAAAGTTATATGAGCATTGAAACATGGGATGTTGTTGAACTCATCAACAAAATCAGACAAGTTCTTGAGAATAAGAGGTAACACATATATGCCCACTTTAGACTTGCATTCTGTCTCTTCATATTACTCCAGATTGATTTTTTTTGTAATTTGAACTTGGAATAATAAATTTTGCAAAAGTACTTCAGATTTCACAAAAAAATATATTGCAAGCATATTACTTCATTAGTTGCTTTTGAAAGGCTGGAATGTTTCATTCCATGTTACATGCTATTCTTTCTAAAGAAAAATTGGATCTACTCATACTGCTAACATCTTAAATAAAAGCACAGGTACTTCATTATAATTGATGATATCTGGGATGAATCAGCTTGGAATTTGATCAAAGATGCGCTCATTGATAGCAACTGTGGTAGCAGAGTGATCACAACAACTCGTATAGCTGGGGTTGCTGCAACATGCTGCTGTTCTACTGGTGGTACAATCTATAAGCTAAAACCTCTTTCTCATACTGACTCGAAGAAGTTGTTCTACAAAAGAATATT
Source organism: Panicum miliaceum (assembly GCA_032594955.1). Taxonomy (NCBI): domain Eukaryota; kingdom Viridiplantae; phylum Streptophyta; class Magnoliopsida; order Poales; family Poaceae; genus Panicum; species Panicum miliaceum. The sequence goes on along the minus strand of CM064072.1, from coordinate 25,030,147 downwards.
TGGCGACAAAGATAGTTGCCATCCAGAACTGAAAGAAATATCAGAGAAAATTTTGAAAATGTTATGGAGTGCCATTAGCCATCATCACTATAGCTAGTCATATGGCCAATAAACCAAAGAACATAAATTGGTGGAACAGTGTGCATAGTTCTATCGGTTCTGGAATTGAAAAGTTCCCTGGTATGGAGAACATGCGCCAAATATTATCCATCAGTTATTATGATTTACCTTCCCATCTAAAACCTTATTTGCTGTATCTAAGTGTTTATCCAGAGGATCACACTATTTTGAGGGATCAATTGATACGAAGATGGATAGCTGAAGGCTTTATCCGTGGCAATGATGTTGAAACTTCAAATAATCTCAGGCACCATTACTTCAATGAGCTCATAAACAGAAGCATGATTCAACCTGAACATGTTGATGCTCGTGGCATGGTTGGAGCTTGCCGCGTACATGACATGGTGCTTGATCTCATCATGTCATTGTCAACCAAAGAAAATTTTGCCATTACATCACATCATCACCAACATACACATCATCCAAAGATGATTCGCCGATTTTACCTCAATAGTAGTGATGAAGAGAACGCTAGAGGAGAGGTGACCTTGAGTTTGTCCCATGTGAGATCAATTATTGTCTTCCGTGGAGCTACTAACTTGATGCCTTCTCTTTCAAGCTTTCAAGTTTTGCGAGTATTGGACTTAGAAGGTTGTCGTGACCTGCAAAACCATCACATTAGTAATGTTGGGAGTTTATTTCATTTAAGATATCTAGGACTGAGGGATACAAATATTACTATTGTTGCTAAGCATATTAACTTCGAAATTGTTGCCCAGATTAAATGCCTAGAATTCAGTATGCTAAAATCATTGTAAAAGGATTGTAATTTCCAAAATCATACCCAGTTCTAAGATATTTGGGGTAGTTCTGAAATAAATATATGTTACTGTCAAAACTTGATTGTTAATTCTGATGAAGTTCTGGAACAAAAACAAATTACATATAGTCATACTCCTAAATCACGCAAAAGTCATCTGCGAGGACCTGTCTGGGGGGCTTACATTGGCTTCGGTTTCGCCTTTTTTTCTCAAATCAAGGTACCTAGTATAAAGCCGTTTTGTAACTAAGGCTAAAATGAACTAGAAGCCTGGTGGTTTCACTGGTCATTTTGGGAGAAGCTTTCTCAAACGGCCCCTAATACATATATGGTCCTTCCTTGTGCAAAAGTCATGATCATGCATATTTAGAGTTTAAACTGCAGCCTCCCGGCCAAAAGCACAAAGATAATTTGTAACACCCATGAAATTTTTCAGCCAGTTCCATATTGCGGAAGGGTAAATGGTTCCATCCAATGGTTACATGTATAGGGAGAGCACAATGTCTTTTTTAATAACACCAATATATGTGAAAAACTTAGGTGTTTTAGTTCCACTAATTTTGGCACCTTCTATATAATTCAGGTTGTTCAAAGGAGAGGGCCATGGGGTGGAGATGGAGGGAGAACTCACGACATCACCGTGGCACCCCAAAGTCTAAAGAGTGTGAAAGTTTGTAGTGCTGTTGTGGTGAATGCACTTGGTTTTTCTTACCTTGACAGAAATGGGAGGGAACACAAGACACCACTTTGGGGTGGTGTTGGTGGAAGTATCCGCACAGTGAGGGCATAGTCCTTGAATTTTCCCTTTTTCTCTAGAGTATTACTTTGCACTATTAACCAAGGCAAGAGTGCAGCATGTGTACATCTTTCTTGATTGAATCATCATGGTTCAACGTAGAACGCAATCCAGGCACTGTTTAGAAAACAAAAAAATCCACAAGAATCCCTAGAAATTCTGGTGTCCCAACCAGGACCTTGTGGTCGATCATCATGGTCTATGACTTTTTGACCAATAGAAATGCTCATCTCTGGAACACAAAAAGACGCTTGATTATTCTGTTTTCTCCCCATTTGCAGATTAATCTTTGTCCTTCGGAGTTTGTGAAGGAGGTCTCCGGAACGTATGGTCCATTCTCTGATCTTCCCAAGAATAATGTTATTACGTCACTTACCCTGGTGACCAATTTATACAGTTATGGACCTTTCGGACAACCATCAGGAACCCCCTTTCATACTCGAGTGGACAAAACCGGCAGCATTGTTTGGCTTCTTTGGGCGCTCTGGGGCATATCTTGATGCAATTGGTGTTTATGTTCGACCTTCTGAATCGTAGCTTCAAGTTACTGCTTGCTTGTATTGATCTTTGGCAAACCGATGCTCCTCCAGCACAATCTATAGTTGTTGCTCTCTAGCTCCAAAGTGTGGCACACCGTGCATACACGTTCTAGTCTGCCCTTCATAGCAAGAGCTCCCAAAACCTTGCATAATATGCTCCTCTGAACACAACCTGCATCATGTTTATATCACTCTTCAGTTAGTGAATAATTGAGCACCATGTTTATTTTGCCGTACATAATAGGAAGTCCAAGTTTTCTGACGACTTCGTACAGATATACAAATTTATTTTGCTTTATTGAGCTACTATGTTTTTGTCTTTTTTTCGTCTGCCCCCCTTTATCTATTATTTATTCTCTCCTCTTATCGTTTACACGAGTTGGTGCAAGTACACAATTTTCTAGTCGGACACCAGAGTTGACTATGTAGAGACGAGACCACCTGTTCAAAGGATATTACCAAAGGCACTAGTAAATTTAATTATCTCCCAGCTAGCCAAACAACTTCATAATAACTGACTGATTGACAAAGAAATCGTTTTCAAGGTGAATTAAAATAACTTCAATGGATAATTAGTATCTAGAGCCCGACCATATTGGGCCTTAGATGTCGCCCTGTTCACCGGTTCAGCAAAACCGGATACCAGTCCGTACCCAACCCAGATGGACCCGTCATCCCAGTCTCTAGCGCAAGTTGGAGCCGGACCAGTGTGGACCCACATGCACGAAGCGGTGGTCTGCTGGTTTGCGGTTTCAACCCGTGAAAACCACCAAGGCTGCCGAAGCCAAACGCTAGGCATCAAAAGAAAAAAAAGGGGCGGCTGCAGAGATGGGGCGGCGGCCGGCGGCCGTGATGAAGATGCCGCGCGATTGTCTTGCTCGAGGCCTCGAGGTAGAGGCTGCGCTCGCGGCCAAGGAGCGTGGGGACTGAAGGAGGCTGTTGCCTCCATGGATGGATCCGTCGACATGGATGTGGACTCGCCGCTGCATCTCCCCCACAGAGCTTGGTGGCAATGTGTTGACACGAAGATGTGTCCTACACTGAACATGCACCGTGTGCCCTCAACGGCGAGCGTGATGCGCAAGGCACGCCGTCAAAGGTCTTGAATCCCAAGAACACCGCGCCTCGGAGGAAGGGCGTGGCGGTCAATGGAGTGCCCTAGGCTCAGCAGGCCAGCTAGGGCGTCGTAGATCGCCGTCGAGATGAATAACGAACAGAAACTATGGTTGGAAAAGTAAGTGCAAAGAGAAAAAAGGAGTAATTGTGTTTGATAGATTCGATTGTGGTTTTTTCAATGGGCCTACACCCCTCAACTATATATGGGGCGGCATGGATTTGTCCAACAACTAAGGGCGCACCAAAGAGTCCCAAACCAACAAAACACGGGCTAAGGAAAGCCTAAATCCAAGTATATCTCGAAAACTCGTCGAAATCCGCAAATTCGGACACTGACCGACTCATTCGGTGATGCCAATAACCAATGACCGAATCAATTTGTGCTCCTCAGCTCGGCTCAACTTCGGCTCAGATTCGGCTCTGTAACGACCGATTCATCCTCTGCTTTGACCGATGCTTTTGACCGAATCAACCGGTGCTCATCGGCTCGGCTCGTTATCGGCTCAATTTCAGCTCTGGAATGACCGATTCATCCTCTGCTTTGACCGATGCTTTTGACCGTATCAATCTGTCAATTGTAGCACTCCGTCTTCCATCAGCCATAACTCCCTCATCCGAAGTCCGATTTGGATCATCCACATGTCCATTTCGATCGTTTCGACGAGGGATATCTATTGGTGATCTTCTTTCTGCATTTTGATTCCATCTTCCATTCGGTTAAGACTAATCTTTATATCTTCATGCTCAAACTTGCCCGTGCCAAATGTGAGTGTCAACACATGCCCCCCTGTTTTTTGGCAAAACTTGCGTGCCAAAAAATACATGCATTCTAGTATAAGTCTAAGGATGATGGAAACCCTCATCGGCCATGAATATAAAATATCTAAGGGCGATAGCATAATATCAGCCTTATATGGTCAGCTAATCTGAAGCTAAGCAATAAACCATATTCATGTATATACCTTCATGACTTGGTGTGGACTCATAATCCACCATCTCTTCATCCTCCTTTGGTGTAGGCGCTGATGGTGTTGCTATAGCCAGTGAAGGAGAAATAATAGGCACCTCCAATGATGTGGAAGTTGATATTGACGCCTCCATAGAAGGTGCAGGAGCGGCTAGAACTTCCACTTGTTTAGGCTTCCACACTTGCTTTGGAGATCGCATAGGCCGAATTTGATTGAAGAATTCGTCCCTTTGTTTCTCAGCATGCTTCTCCGCCTTCTCTTGAGTTCTAAGCCGCTGCAACCTTCTCTTCTTGGTCCTGGACAAGCCAGAGGGACACCACTTCGGTTGTGTGTACTTTGGATCTCGCTCTTTTTTGCTAGTACTAGCCTCATGATCATTGGTCATAGCCTTTTGATCTATAGCACTCATATCATCTTTCTTGGCCAATTCTTCAATAACAATTGGCCTTTTCTCAAGATCCACGACCGGCACCTTAATAGTACCAATCTCAATCACATTTGAAGAAGTCAGCCTCTCATTGCCTTTGGTAGCCTCTGAATTTTCAGCACCATTGTCCTTCTTCTTGACTTGATAAACTCGCTTCACCACCCTAGCTTTAGGAACCCTATTGGGCCAATTTGAACACTCCAAAAGGCCATTGTTAGGGTGTGAGATCCTTTCCAAGGCTGCTCTCCTAGGTGCTGTCCATCCTAGATGGAAAGGGCACTGTTGTTGCATTGAAGCTTGTCGAACGGGAGCTTGCGGCATAGTTATTGGCTGTTGCACTGAAGGCTGCACTATAGGAGCTTGTGGCATAGGAACTTGCTGCTGCGCTGAAGGTTGCATCATAGGAGCTTGTGGCATTTGAACTTGCTGTTGCGCTGCAGGTTGCACCATAGGAACTTGTGGTATGGGAGCTTGCTGCATATAAGGATATTGCACCCAAGTCCCATTATTGTAATCCCACATAAGATATGGCATATAAGGATATTGCGCCCATTGCGTAGGTGCACATGAGCCTTGCGGTGGGTACAAAGTAGTCACATTCCCACCATTTGACTGTTGTTGTTGCAGCTCTTGCTTTTGAGGCCCCTTTGGAGGAGAATGTGGAGGCATTTTTGGAGGTGATCTCTGATGTTTCAAGTCTCTTGGCCAATCCTTACGCTTTTGATTGGCCTTTTCATTCACATTATTGGACAAAAGATGATCAAATGTTGGCTTAGGCTTGAATGTTGAACATGATCCACTTGACTCATTCACCTTCCACTTGCCAACTTTGGGATTCTTGGGCTTGAATGTCTTCAATTTATCATATCCACTTGATTTCACTTGCCCCCGGGCATAGGAGTCTTCAAAGTAATCAACAACCTTTGTTTGCCATCAGGAGCCTTTTCTATTGTCACTTCTCTACCCAAGATATTGTTGTCTTCATTCACAACCCGTGGTTCACCAATGATCACCTCTTTTCCTTCGGCGGATTTAGCTTGATTAGGCCGAAGCAATACTTCCTTGCCTTCAAGATCAATGGTATGGACATTGACTGGGAATGGTTGTGTATCAACTTGCATTTCACTAAATGCCAATCGTCCGTCATTGATGGCCGATTGCACCTGTCGACGGAAGACATTACAATCGTCAGTTGCATGAGAAAAAGAATTGTGCCATTTGCAATAAGCTCTCCGCTTGAACTCCTCAAGCGGCGGTATGTCATGTGAACACTTAATCATATTATCACGCAGCAAAGCATCAAATATTTTATCACATTTAGATACATCAAAAGTAAACTTCATATCTTCATGCCGATTCTTATGAACTGGCTTAAGAGGTGCACAAGCATGTGATTTAGCTTTAGACGGCCATACAAATTCAGCAGCACATATATCTCTAGACTCATCGTCCGAGCTACCCGAATCATGACACATTATGAATATGAAGATGATCACCTTTGATTTTGTAATGTTCTCTACTATCTTTGGCACAGCTCTCTTGCGCCAAAGCTTTCTGCAATACTTGAGTAACATTAGAAAATTCATGACCTTCGAATTTATCTTTAAGATGAAAATGCAAACCATTAAGAGCCAAATCAGCAAGGTCTTTTTTAGATATAGTAACCCTATAACATCGATTCTTAGTATCCCTAAACCTCCTAATATAATCAGCAACAGGTTCATCATGTTTTTGCCTAACCGATGTCAAGTGTGAGAACCTTAAATCATTATCTCCAGTACAAAAATGCTCATGAATTTTATGCTTCAATTGGGACCATGTAGAAATAGAATTAGGAGCTAAAGCAGAAAACCATGAGGCAGTTACGAATAATGATAAATGAAACATCCTAATCTTAAAAGCATCAAGAAAACCAGCTTCCCCCAATTGAGCAAGAAATTGGCCGACATGCTCCCATGTCGTCCTACTATCATCCCCTGTAAATTTAGGAAAATCAGGAACTTTATACCCACGAGGGTAGGGAATGTTATCATAATGTTCCGGATAGGGCTTCTTATAAATTTTCACACTAGAACTAGTATCTAGCCCCATCTTCCTCATTATATTAACCAATTGCCTACGTATCTCATCCTCCGTTAATCCACCATTAGATGTTTGGACAGAGGATACAATTGGTTGTTTTGTAACTGGTGGCGTTGGTATAAGATTAGGAAAATAAGCATCAGGAATCGGCCCATGTAGGATTCTCGATTCTTTATGAGGCATGGAATCACCATAAGCCATAGTTTCACAATACGACTGTTGAAAATTGTTAGCACTACTATTCTGGCCATTGAATACCAAAGCATTGGTTGCAGGAGTTGTTGATCTTGTTCCAATACTCGTAGAAATCAGCATAGTATTAATGTTATTGGTCAAATTAGATTGGCCTTCATCTTCCTTTTCACGAGAAATACCTTTACCCGAATCTACTTTAGTATTGGAAGCGCTAGGATTTTTAGGTATTTTATTCCGTAATTCAAACTCATCCCTATCAAAATTCATATTACTTTGCATACGAAGATCTACCAAAGATTCTACCCTAGCATCAACAATATTTTTAATCACACTCTCCGATATTAGAATTTTTAGGCATTTGTACTCACATTGCTTTGTATCTTAGGTGGGAGTGTCGGCATGATGAATTTTTCCTCCTCAACCAGACCATTCCGAGTCTTCCTGAAGCATGAGGCAATCCTTCTCTTGCAATCCGCTTCATATTCCTTGATGTAGGCCTCAAGAGCTTGGCACTTATCTTCCGGCAAATCATCGTACTCAGCATCGATGATGTTCTTGGGGTCGACCTTTGTCTTGTCGTGATCCTCACCGGCTATAGCCACCGATAGTGTTTGCTTTGTCCCCAGTGGAGTCGCCAAAAAGTGTGTTGACACAAAGATGTGTCCTACACTGAACATGCACTGTGTGCCCTCAACGGCGAGCGCGATGCGCAAGGCATGCCGTCAAAGGTCTTGAATCCGAAGAACGCCGCGCCCGGGAGGGATCCCGTCAAGGCGTGGCGGTCAATGGAGTGCCCTAGGTTCGGCAGGCCAGCTAGGGCATCGTAGATTGCCGTTGAGACAAAGAATGAACAGAAACTATGGTTGGAAAAGTAAGGGCAAAGAGAGAATGGAGTAATTGTGTTTGATAGATTCGATTGTGGTTTTTTCAATCGGCATACACCCCTCAACTATATGGGGCGGCATGGACTAGTCCAACAACTAAGGGGTGCACCAAAGAGTCCCAAACCAACAAAACACGCGCTAAGGAAAGCCTAAATCCGAGTATATCTCGAAAACTCATCGAAATCTGCAAATTCGGACACTGACCGACTCATTTTGTGATGCCCATAACCAATGACCGAATCAATTCGTGCTCCTCAGCTGAGCTCAACTTCGGCTCTGGGATGACTGATTCATCCTCTGCTTTGACCGATGCTTTTGACCGAATCAACCGGTGCTCATCGGCTCGGCTCATTATCTGCTCAGTTTCAGCTCTGGAATGACCGATTCATCCTGTGCTCTGACCGATGCTTTTGACTGAATCAATTTGTCAATTGTATCACTTTGTCTTCCATCAGCCATAACTCCCTCATCCGAAGTCTGATTTGGGTCATCCACATGTCCATTTGGATCGTTTTGACGAGGGATATCTATTGGTGATCTTCTTTCTGCGTTTTGATTCCATCTTCCATTTGGTTAAGGCTAATCTTTATATCTTCATGCTCAAACTTGCCTGTGCCAAATGTGAGTGTCAACACAATGGGTCGATCTCCGCTGACAAGGTTTGCCTTCTATCTGTCGACGACTTCCTTTTTCTTCCATGTCTGCTTCTAGTTCGTGGATTGTCTTCAGTGATGAACCCTAGCTCAGATCAAAACTAAGTTTAGTTTGCAAAGAAAGGGATGAGTCTAAGATTCAATCCATAGGAAATCACCTTTCCCTTCTGTTGCAATTTCTGGTCACTGCCCAAATGGCAAAGTCCACCAGCAGGTCATCTCTGATACAAATTGCTTGAATGATTGAGCACTACTACCTTGTAAACTTATTACCACCCTCTGACTTGATGATTAGATCTTATTAGTGGTTGAAATAATTCATGTCCTTGTGTTCAGTTATCTGTTTGAGTCGCATCGTGTTTTTGTTTATTCAGTTCATTCAGAGTCTTGTTTATTTCAGTTCAGTCAGGTCGTCTGTTAGTCTGCTAGCTCAGTCAGGTTTAGTTAGACGGCCGAGTCAGTCAAGGTTGTTAGGATGTCCTGGTCTTTAGGGATTAGAATCAATTGCTCTCCACTGGATGTGTCCAGGTTGTTATGGCCACTATGGCCAGTAGTTTTGGCCATTGAGGCCATGTAATCACTTCTACAAATAAGGAGGCAATGCAATCTGAAAAGGCTGCTTCGGCAGCGCCAAACCACTGTGTTTTCTGTTCCTGAGAGTTGAGTGCTAACAATTAGGCTTGCAGTTGACAAGGAATCTCCATAAGCATCATCGTTATAAATTAAAATTGTAACTCGTATGTGCAAGTATCATCGTTATAAATTCAAACCTATGAGGAGACTAGAGAAGGTATAGTTTTCATAATTGAGTAGAAGTGCTGCATTATGTGTGTCACAATTGCTAATAGTATTATTTTCTTTTTAATCAGAATTTCTTTCGAAGGACTGCGTAGATAACCAACAACAGATTGTTATGTCTCTTTGAAAGTGCATTTGGCCCCCTAAGTGGGTTTTGGTGTTGATGACATACAAAATTAAGGAGCTAATGAGTTTATCGAGTTATGGACAGGTTAAAATTCAATCAAATGAAAAAGAGCAAGAAAAAATGCAAAATTTTCTTAAAGGACAGTGTTGGGCTCAAAACAAGATCTTTTAATATTTTCTATTTTGAATTTGAGTTTAGAAAACACCGTACTATTAAGAGGGATGCGAATGGATAGCATGAATGTGTCAAAGTGCTTATTTGAGATACTAACCATCAAAGAGAGACACAGAATCACACACTTGTGCACCTAGTTTTCTTACTGATTCAGTGTGTGTTGGAAGTTACGACCACGGGTTGGAAGTTCCAACACCTGTTGGAAGTTCCCAGTAACTTCCGACAGGGGGTTCTCGGCCAGCTGTTTTTAGGTGGGTCGGAAGTTCACACCTGTTTTTAGGTTTGGGTGAGAGCTAGAGTGAGGTGTGAGGCCTGAGCTTTTGAGTGAGAAGGCAGCCACGTTCATCTCAAGAGCACTTGAAGCATCCTGATCCATGGATTCACATTTGTTACTCTTGAAGCTTGCTTCTCGACAGTTTGGTGTCGCCCGGTTGAGCGTCCTCTCGTGTGTGCGCCCCGGGAAGTTTGTATTACCCATCCTTTGTGGATTTCATAGTAAGTGACTCAATCCTCCTTTGTGGTTGATTGAGTGAGGTAAAGGGTTAGTGGAAGACCCGGCTCTTTGTGAGCTCCTTAATGGAGACGTAGCTTCCTTAGTGGAAGTGAATTTCGGAAACAAATCTCTTGTGCCTTGTGCTTATTGTATTTATTTAACTCTAGTTGACCTAGAGTTTGTTTTGTGCCGATCTACATACTCAAGTTGTTGTGCTTGCAAAGTTCACTTTCAGAAGTCTCCTAGTATCATTGCTCAACCTTTGATTCAGCCAGACTTTGCAGTTTCAAGTTTATTTTTGAATTTCGTATAAGAACTTTCCTTTTGTCTGAAGTTTCGGTCCAGTGTCGGAAGTTCCGGTCCATCGGAACTTCCTACACAGTGTCGAAAGTTCCAATCAATTTGATTGCTGCGAAGAATTTTTCAGGTTTTTCAGATACGCCTATTCACCCCCCTCTAGGCATCACCAAAATCCTTTCAGTTAGTATCAGAGCCTAATCTATTAATCAAGGCTTAACCGTTAAGGGATATCAAGATGTCTATAGTTGGGGATGGTGCTGCCGCCGCTGCAACCGTCGCTGCTCAAGTCGATGCCGGTACCGAGTTAGATGGTGCCGGAAATTTCTTTGGCCAAACAAGCCGTTCACCCTCCATTGATGATGTCGACTCAAGTTCAAGTGATGAAGGCGAGGGTGAGACATCGGAAGCAAGAAGAAAGAGAAAAGAGAAGATGAAGGCCAAAATTGAGAAGAAGGCCGAGAAGTTGATGATGAAGCGAATCAAGGAAGAAAGCGAGAAGCATTCTTTCTTCGGGTTACATCAAGTTCCTCATAACTATGCTTCATCTCAATATCCTACTTCTCAATTTCAATCGGTCCACTTAGGAAAATCTCGTTTCTTTGATGGGACAGATTATCCCAAGTGGTCTTATGACATGAAAATGCATCTTTACGGCTTCACCCCTCTATTTGGGAGGTTGTAGTTGTAGGTGTGACTCCTCCTACGAACGGTGTACCCACGGCCAAACAAGCTCAAGACTACTTTTGCAATGCGCAAGCTGTGGGGGTCATCACAAGTTCCCTTTGTGCCCAAGAATTCAACAAGGTCCACAATGTTGAAGTAGCCAAGAAAATTTGGGACACATTGAGGGAAGCTCATGAGGGGACCGATGAAGTTAGAGAAGGCAAGATGAATTTGTTGCAAGGAAAGCTAGAGCACTTTGTCATGCATGATGAAGAAACCATGAGGCAAATGTATGATAGACTAATGGTCCTTGTGTCGGATATTAGATCTCTTGGAAGCACGAAATGGGAAGATCACAAGGTGACAAAGAAGTTGCGTAGGGGCTTTCACACCAAGGAACCCTACTCTTGCAACAATGATTAGAAGAGATGCCTAATTCAAGATCAAGACACCTAATCAACTTCTTGGTGAAATTCTTCATCAACAGTTGGTTGAGACGGATGTAGCCAAGTCACTTAGCCACAAAGTGAACAAGAATGTAGCACTCAATGCTAGCTCAAGTGATAAAGTTGAATCAAGCCCCAAGGTACTAAGGTCAAGGAAAGAAGATTCAAGTGATGAAGGCTCCACCGATGAAGAGATGGCCTTGGTGTTGAGAAACTTCAAGAAGTTCATGAAGAAGAAGTACTACAAGAAAGGTGGTGATGATAAGAAGAAGCCATCACAAAGAAGATGCTATGAGTGCAAAAAAGTGGGCCGCTACATTGCCGATTGCCCACAATTGAAGGACAAAGAAAAGGATGAGAAGAGGTACAAGGAGAAAAGCAATGACTACAAGAAGAAATATCAAGGTCAAGAGTGGGAGTCTAGTTATGAAGACTCTGATCATGACGGTATGGCAACTCTAGCCATACCCAAGTCTTCAAGGAAACTCTTCAACAACATCTCCGATGATGAAGAACACTCCTTTTTGTCTCATTGCAAGAGGGACTAAGGTAACAAATATGGTCTTATCATTGTTGATGATTTTTCTCATTTTACTTGGGTATTCTTTTTGCAAGATAAAAGTGAAGCTTAAGAAATTATCAAGAAATTCATTAGAAGAGCTCAAAATGAATATGAGTTGAAGATCAAGAATGTAAGAAGTGACAATGGTTCGGAATTTCGAAACGCTAATGTTGAAGAATTCCTTAATGAAGAAGGAATCAAGCATGAATTCTCCGCACCATACACACCTCAACAAAATGGTGTTGTAGAGAGAAAGAATAGGACGTTGATTGAAGCCGCAAGATCAATGCTTGATGAGTACAAGATTTTGGATATCTTTTGGGCCGAATCAGTCAATACGGCGTGTCATGCCATCAACCGCCTCTACCTCCACAAATACTTGGGCAAGACACCCTATGAGATAATCACCGGTAACAAACCCAAGGTGCACTACTTTAGAGTTTTTGGGAGTAAGTGTTTCATACTAAACAAGAAAACCAAAAACTCAAAGCTTGCACCAAAGGTTAATGAAGGTTTTCTACTTGGTTATGGTACTAACGAACACACCTATTGTGTCTTCAACAAAACTACCGGTTGTGTTGAGGTCACAGTGGACGTAACTTTTGATGAATCTAATGGCTCTCAAGTAGAGCAAGTTGATAAAAACCTTGTAGATAAGGAGGAACCCCCAAGTCTATCAATCATGAGGATGGGCTTGGGAGAAGTGAGGCCTCGTGAAGTTCAAGCTCAAACTCTGGTTGAAGGAAGAAATAATGATCCATCATCATCCACAGGAGTTGAACCACCAAGCTCTCAACAAACTCAAGATCAAAGTCAAGTTCATGGTGACGATCAAGTTCATGGCATTGATCAAGGGGGAGAACAAGGTGGGAAAGCTCAAGAAGATGCTCCACAAGTTGAAGATGATGATGATGGACCCACTCAACCTCAATCACAAGTGCCTCATCCAAGAGTTCATCAAAGCGTTCAACATGATCATCCCGTTGACAATATTTTTGGAAGTATTTAAAGAGGGGGAACTACTCGTTCATGTTTAGCAACTTTTTATGGACATTACTCGTTTGTTTCCTCTTTGGAACCTCTCAAGGTAGATGAAGCACTTGATGATCCGGATTGGGAAATTGCCATGCAAGAAGAGTTGAACAACTTCAAAAGAAATGAGGTATGGGAGTTAGTTGAAAGACCAAAGAAAAATGTGATTAGCACCAAGTGGGTTTTCCGAAACAAACAAGATGAATATGGTGTTGTCATAAGAAACAAGGCAAGGTTAGTTGCACAAGGTTTCACCCAAATTGAAGGTTTGGATTTTGGTGAAACCTATGCACCCGTAGCTAGGCTTGAGTCAATTCTTATACTATTAGCCTATGGTACTCACCATGATTTCAAGTTTTATCAAATGGACGTGAAAACTGCTTTCTTGAACGGCCCCCTATCCGAGTTGGTGTATGTAGAACAACCGCCGGGCTTTGAAGATCCAAGATTTTCAAATCATGTGTACAAGCTCCATAAGGCGCTCTATGGGCTTAAGCAAGCTCCTAGAGCATAGTATGAATGCCTTAAAGATTTTCTTCTCAAGAACGACTTTGTAATGGGCGAAGCCGATTCTACTCTCTTTACTCACAAAGTTGATAAGGATATTTTTATTTGCTAAATATATGTCGATGACATTATATTTGGTTCTACTAATAAGAAATTTTGTGAGTTTAGTAGGATCATGACCACCAAGAGGTTTGAGATGTCCATGATGGGTGAATTGAAGTTCTTCCTTGGATTTCAAGTCAAGCAAATGAAGGAAGGGACTTTCATATGTCAAACCAAGTATGTGAAGGATATGCTTAAGAAGTTTGACATGGCCGATGCCAAGCCCATCAAGACACCCATGGCATTAAATGGTCATCTTGATCTCAATAAAGAAGGGAAGTTGGTTGATCAAAAGGTATATCGCTCCATGATCGGCTCTCTTCTTTACCTTTATGCATCTAGGCTCGATATTATGCTTAGTGTGTGCATGTGTGCAAGATTTTAAGCCAATCCCAAGGAATCTCACTTAATAGCTGTTAAGAGAATTTTGAGATATTTGGTACACACCCCTAACCTTGGCTTATGGTATCCCAAAGGCTCCACTTTTGATCTACTTGGCTATTCTGATTCGGATTATGCTGATTGCAAGGTAGATAGAAAGAGTACCACGGGGACTTTCCAATTTCTTGGAAGGTCCCTAGTGTCTTGGAGCTCTAAGAAACAAAATTCGGTTGCTTTATCCACCGCTGAAGCTGAATACATTGCAGCGGATGCTTGTTGTGCCCAACTCTTGTGGATGAAGCAAATGGTGAGTGACTTCGGCTGTGAGAGCAAGATTCCGCTCTTATATGACAATGAGAGCGCTATCAAGCTAGCAAACAATCCGGTGCAACACTCCCGAACAAAGCACATAGATATAAGACATCATTTCTTAAGGGATCATGAGGCTAAAGGAGATATTGCTTTACGTCATGTGAGCACCAAACGACAACTTGCCGATATCTTCACCCAGCCTCCAGATGAGCAAAGGTTTTGTGCTTTGAGTGAACTAAATATCTTGGATCCTCGTAACTTGGCTTGACTTGTTGCACATACTTGATTGTTGCTTAGATAAGAAAAATGAATTGACTTGTGTTGAGTTGTTTTGAAATACTTGGATCTTGATCTTTAGATCAAAACTTGACTCTTGGGATCATTGTTATGTATTGTTGATATTGGCTCATCTCTAAGTGTCAAGTTATCTCATATGTCTACAAGCCATATCTCTTCAGAACTCCAAATTCATTCAATCTCAAAATTTATCTTTATGGAGCTGAAAAGTATATGTTGGAACTTCCGACCCTAGGTCGGAACTTCCGACACCCATCGGATGTATCAGGGTTGTCCCGACAGAGGGTCCTCGGGAGGTTGGATTTTGTTTCATCAGAACTTCCGACACAAGGTCGAAACTTCCGGCGACCCTCGGAAGTTTCAGCATTCTTCCGACCGGGAGTCCTCTGGAGTCACATTCTTTTATCATCGGAACTTCCGACCCCCCTTCAGAACTTCCGACAATCACTTGATCTATATATACCCATTGGACAACATCTCAAAATCCTAATTCACTCTTTCAAACACCACCGACGCCTCCAACTCTCTCCTCTCAATCTCTCACGGGGAAATCAAGTTTCAACCGTGGGATTTCATTGCTTTGGAGTTGTTTGGATTCTCCACTCTTCGGAACATCCGATCCTCATCGCTTCTTCTTCGATTCGCGGGGGAAATCTTCAAGGTATTTGATTCAAAATCCCCATCGCCCGATCTCTCAATGTAGAAGGAAGTAGATGATTTCCTATTGGGGATAGTTTCTAAATGCATCATAGAACTCTTGCCTAGAATCTTGTCAAGTTTGGTGGGCCAAATCTCTCGATCCATGGAAGATTGTGCCAACTCGAGCTCTGTTGGAAGTTCCGACCCCAGGTCGGAAGTTCGGACAGGCGCCTGAGTTGCACAATCTTGACTCATTTGACTCCATTTTTCGATCCATCCTAATATTCATGTTATATACTTAGATGGCTTATGAAAAGAGAGGAAAGCAGAGGGCTTCTTCACCAGAAATTGAATCATCTCCTTCATCTGATTCCGAAGCAACTCAAGAAGCTTCACCTGTGGCTCATCGCACTGGAAAGAGAAAGGCAGTTCCCAAGGCTCCTTTTCACTCTCGTGGTCATGGAAGACCTAATCCACAGGGAACTTCTGTTCAAGGTGCTCGCCCTTGCATTGAGTGTGCTTCCGCTACGGGCTCTCACATGGCAGATGCATGAGAGTCTTTGGAGTATCTTGAGAGAATCATCCTCCGGATGCAGCCCCCAATTAGAGAAACTGCTCCACAATACAATGGGACTCGTCCAGTGGATTACACAAAGGGTAAGCATGATCTATATGCTAGAAGATATGAAGATCCATCCGGTTTTGCCAAGGAGCAGTAAGGGTATGTCCACTTTTGGATAAATTTTCATACAAATTGGTATGCCTCCATGATCCTTTGCAAATCTCATCCCACCACCGAGATGAAATCCATAAACTGGGATCATTTGTTTGAAATTGATTTGCCGGTGGTAAGGGAAGTAGAAGATGCTTGTAGAAGAATTAATCTTTCATCAATCATGTCCTTCAACTGTGATTGGAATGAGGAGGTCACAGCTCAGTTCTATGCAACTCTTTATGTCAACCGCTCAACCAAGACCTTCCATTGGACCATTTAAGGCAAGCCCTTCTATGTTGAGTATGCTTACTTCGCAAGCATTCTTGGATTCTCTAATGCTGATCTCTTGAGAAAGAAGATACATAAGGAGGAAAATGTGCTTGATGATGAAGAACTTCACTTCATGTATGACAGTGCATATGGTGACATTAAGTTTGGGACAATACATGGTTTGACACCTTACTACAAGCTGCTCAACTAACTCTTCCGCTACACTCTGTGTCCCAAAAGTGGTGACTCGGACAACATCTCCAACATGTCCAAGAACCTGCTTGCTAGGATGGCTCCCAACAAGAATGAGTTTTGCGTCTTTGACTTCATTTGGGAGAAAATCATCATCTGCTCTGTTTCACCAAAGAAAGGCTGTCATTACGCACCATACATCTTTGCAATGATCAAAGAACTGACAGGTGTAAATATCTTGACCAACAAGGGCCATCAAGTATACAAGCCTAAGAAAGGTTAACTTCAGCATCTTCTCAAGCTTGGAGCTCATGCACCTCGCCGCTCCACTCAAGGACCATCACATGCCCCTTCTAGCTCTCATGGTCCTTCAAGTTCTCATGGTCCATCTAGCTCTCAAGGTCCCTCGAGCTCCCGTGGTCCTCCTCCTCGTGCCCCAAAGAAGAAAGGAATTCTAAGTTTCATCTCTCAAGTCTTGTTTGCATGCTTCAATGTGGGCCGTCACAACGCCCAAGAACTCCATGATCACAAGAAGCATGTGGATGAGAAGCTCCTCAAGATTGAGGCAAGACAAAAGAAAATTATGGCCAAGTATGACATGCCTCACTCTCCTCTTCGTGCTCCCATGGACTTTCCCCCTCCACCAACTTTTTACAACCCTTGGGAGGAGATGGGAGGTCCCTCCATGATGTTTGGTGCTCCCCAAGTGGATGATGATGACATTGAAGAAGATTTGGGTGGCCGCGAGGAGTCGGATGACGAAGAAGAAGAAGATATTCCTGCTGCCGACACACCCACAGATGAGGAAGAAGAAGATGACGACATCGATGACGAGTAGTGGCTATGGAAGGGCCTCTCCTTTTTGGCACTTGATGCCAAAGGCGGAGTGAGCTCACCATAGGTGCCACATGGGAAGGATTTGTGGCCGCTTTATCTATCTTAGCTTCGTTGTTGAACGTTGAACTTTAAACTCTAATGCTTGTGGACATGTGAGACTTGTATTTGTGTAATGTGTGGAGTGCCAAGTGAAACTTTTAAATTTATAGGACATATTTGTGATTCTCTATGCTAGTGTGATCTTAGAACCTTATTGCTTTTTTGATGCTCATGACTTGGTGCTTGTTTATTTCCACTTTATTTTTGTGATATATCTTGTCATATGCATCACGTTGATATTTATCACACTTTGCACCCCACAATTGCAATAATATAAAAGAAACTATGTTAATATGTGCAAATGGCATTTGAGGCTATTTTTAAATTTATCTTGATGAATGCACATATTAAGGGGGAGTTCAACTATATGATTGAATTCAAAATATTTTATTAAATTTATTGTGAGCCTTAATTGTGTTGTCATCAATCACCAAAAAGGGGGAGATTGAAAGTGCATTTGGCCCCCTAAGTGGGTTTTGGTGTTGATGACATATAGAATTAAGGAGCTAATGAGTTTATCAAGTTATGGATAGGTTAAAATTCAATGAAATGAAAAAGAGCAAGAAAATATGCCAAATTTGCTTAAAGGACGGTGTTGGGCTCAAAAGAAGATCTTTTAATATTTTCTATTTTGAATTTGAGTATAGGAAACACCGTACTATTAAGAGGTATGCGAATGGATAGCATGAAGGTGTCAAAGTGCTTATTTGAGATGCTAACCATCAAAGAGAGATACAAAATCACACACTTGTGCACCTAGTTTTCTAACTGATTCAGTGTGTCGGATGTTCCAACCAGGGGTTGGAAATTTCGACACCTGTTGGAAGTTCCCAGACAGGAGGTTCTCGGCTAGCTATTTTTAGGTGGGTCGGAAGTTCCGACCCTGTGTCGGAAGTTCCGACAATCACTTATTCTGCACACTAACGGCTAGTTTTTGGGGCTCGGGTATTTATACCCCCTCAGCCCCTCCTTCATTTGTTGCTGACCAAACCCGAGACAAACACCTCCAAGAGCATTTACTACTCCTCCCCAATCCTTCCATGAGCTAATCCTTTAGTTGATTTGAGCTAGGGCTTGGGTGAGAGCTAGAGTGAGGTGTGAGGCTTGAGCTTTTGAGTGAGAAGGCAGCCATGTTCATCTCAAGAGTACTTGAAGCATCCTCATCCATCGATTCGCGTTTGTTACTCTTGAAGCTTGCTTCTAGACTGTTTGATATCGCCCGGTTGAGCGTCCTCCCGTGTGTGTGCGCCCCGGGAAATTTGTATTACCCATCCTTTGTGGATTTCATAGTAAGTGACTCAATCCTCCTTTGTGGTTGATTGAGTGAGGTAAAGGGTTAGTGGAAGACCCGGCTCTTTTTGAGCTTCTCAACGGAGACGTAGCTTTCTTAGTGGAAGTGAACTTCGGAAACAAATCTCCTGTGTCTTGTGCTTATTGCATTTATTTAGCTCTTGTTGACCTAGAGTTTGTTTTGTGCCGATCTACGTACTCAAGTTGTTGTGCTTGCAAAGTTCACTTTCAGAAGTCTCCTAGTATCATTGCTCAACCTTTGATTCAGCCAGACTTTGCAGTTTCAAGTTTATTTTTGAATTTCGTATAAGAACTTTCTTTTTGTCGAAAGTTCCGGTCCAGTGTCGGAAGTTCCGGTTCCGGTCCATCGGAACTTCCTACACAGTGTCGGAAGTTTCGAAAGATTTAATTGCTGCGAAGAATTTTTCAGGTTTTTCAGATACGCCTATTCATCCCCCTTCTAGGCATCACCGAGATCCTTTCACCTTTGTTGTATCAGTGAACTGAACTGTATAGCAGCTTGGTAGCTTTGTGCTAAATCTGAGTTTGCCTTCAATTATGTTTAAAACAAACTTATGTAACTGAGGTTGATGGATAGCAATTTTTGACAAGGCGCATATTTTGTTTCTGACAAGGTAAGGTGATTTATTCTATAGGGTCCAAATCTGAAACATAGGATCTATGGGTATGCAAGTTGTTGTCATTGTTAAACACCAGCTACATTAGAGATTATTCGTTATGCTGTAGATTTCGTTGTTATGCTGTAGACATTCATTGATCCTGACTATTCTTTTACTTGTCATATGCTGCAGATTTTTTTGTTATACACTACGGGTATGCAAAAGCAAGTACGAGAGTATTCTTGGTGCAGTACATCAACTGGTGCAGTACATCAACTTTATGTGAATGCTGATGATTCAGGTGTTTACTAGAATATGTATGCAAAAAAAACCCTTTCATAAGAGAATGCACTCGGTTCTTCTGTGGTAACTGTTCGGAAGTCGCAATGAACCATAAAAAGGTTCATGATCCACAAGCATATTCGGGTTTCTAGTAGTGATTGCTTTGGCTTTAGGATGGATCGGAGGGCTGTAGGGTCGCGTCGTACCTACAAAACAAAACTAGTAGTATGTAGCACTTCAATTCAAAGAAAAACATATACATGAAGGGGGTGTGCCCTAAAAAAAAATATACATGAATGGGGTGGCTGGAGGGGGGGACAAAATACAAGAAAATTCACTGCTCGGGGCTTCACAAACCAAATCAAGACAGAGGGGAGTGAGTTTAGATGTGGTTGACTTCAGGGATTCTTTTGACTTTTTTCCAGTCCTTCATTTATTCTTGCCTAGAACAAATACTACTTATTAGAATAATGAAAAAACACTACAGCACGAAGTACTTAGCAAATAAAGAAATCTTGGATTAATTCGAGATCCATGGAAACCCCATGACAAACTAGAATCTTTGTAGCAGCGGGGGTATGCTCTGCTCGTTCCTGAAGTAGTCGGCGGGATCCACCCTCCCCTTCACCGCCGCGAGCCGCCGGAAGTTCCCCATGAAGTATTTCTCGCCCCACACCCGCCCGCTCTCGTACGTCGTCACGCCGTCGCCGCCGACCACGTTCTCGCCGATCTCCAGGTCCCGGTAGTTGGCGAACGCCTCCCTGGGGTTGCTGGTCACGAACTGCTCCATGTGCCCGTACAGGCCGCCGAGCCACCCGGCGGCCGCCGCCGCCGCGGCGCCGTCGGCCTCGTCCCACCAGAACACCACGTACTGGACGTTGTACAGCACGCCCTGCCGGTGCGGGTACGGCGTGGCGAAGTCCGGCACGCCGGCGCTGACCGCGCCGCCGTGGGGCTCCAGGATCAGCCCGGCGCCGTACCGGGAGAGGTGCTGCTGGAAGATGCCCTCCCAGCCGGCCCGGCCGATGGCGCGGCGCACGTAGTCGGACTTGTTCTTGACGTAGGTGCCCAGGTTGTTGGTCCGGTTGAGGAGACCCTCCGCGGGCGCGTCGGCGGCGCCGAGCCCGATGAACGCCATGGCGCGCAGCCAGGTCATCTCGCGGCAGTCAGCCGGCGCCATGCCGAGCTCCGGGAAGAAGGCGCGCATCGCTCGGAGGAGGCGCGAGCAGCAGCCGAGGAAGAGGGTCTGGAAGAAGGCGTGGTGGTCCTGGACGACGACCCGGATGGTGAGGTCCGGGAGGTACGGCTGGAGGATGAGCGTCTCCCACTTGGCGACGAGGGCGGCGGCGCCCTCGTCGAGTGTGCGCTCGATGTTGACCACCGTCACCGTCTCCTTCACCATCGAGAGCCGCAGCCGCCACGCCACGACGACGCCGAAGCTCTCGCCGCCGCCGCCCCTGATCGCCCAGAACATGTCCTGGTCCGTGGACGCGACGCTGCCGATGAGGTCCCCATCGGCGTTCACGACCCTGGCATCGACGACGCTGTCCGCGCCGATGCCGTACTTGCGCATCATCAGCCCGGCGCCGCCGCCGCTGAGGTACCCGCTGACGCCAACCGTCGGGCACGCGCCGCCGGGGAACGCGAGGCGGCGGTCGGCCGTGCCGACGGCGTGGTAGAGCTCGCCGAGCGTCGCGCCGGCGTCCACCCACGCGGCGGCCTCAGCCGGGCGGACGTCCACCGCGCGGAGCCTCGACAGGTCGAGCACCGCGAACACCTCGGGCCGGACGGAGCGGTAGGACAGGCCCTCGTAGTCGTGCCCGCCGCTGCGTACGCGGAGGCGCACGCCGTGGGCGCGGCCGCAGCGCACGGCGGCCTGGACGTGGGGGACGCCGGACGCCGCGACGATGCACAGCGGACTCGAAGCTGCTCGAGCTCTGCTGGTACACGAGGTCGCTTGGTATCGTCTGCGAGAGGCATTGGAGGAAGTCGTCGGAGCCGGCCAAGGACGGGAGGAAGACGGTGGAGCACAAGAAGAAGAAGATGGCGAGTGCCCGAGCCATGTTCTTGGACGTGGCCATAGATGGATGCTGATTGGCTTGCAGTGTATTTGGAGCTGGCCAATTGTGATGGAGCTGTAGAGCCCGGCAAGGTTTATATATACAGTAAGTATCTGGTCTGTCCGTCCAGTTCTGGTATGTGTGCTACTGGCAAGCACATGAGGCAGCGCGTCAGGCATACGGTGACAGGGGCATCGATCAGCTTGCCGCAATATGGCCCCTACTCGATCATTTTGTCCCACTAGTACATAAAGGCTTTATAGTTCTGGTCGGAAAACCTCTGTAGTCCCGGTTTTCCAATTGGGACCGCGAATCCGCGCCAATCCGGGACTAAAGACTCGGGCCTTTAGTTCTGGGTCAGGCAACCGGGACGGGATTAAAGGAGCCGTTGGTAACACCAATCGGGACTAAAGGGTCCCCCGCCCAGGCAAGGCAGGTCCCCCTATTACCAACCAGGACTAAATGTTCTTTTTTTATTTTTCCTATCTTCCTTTCCATTCATTTCTTTATATTTTCATATTCGAAATTACGTATTCTTCTTTAGTACTGCTATACGTTCCTATATGTATATATAAATTCATTTAGTGGGATTCACCACTAAAGTGCAGCAAAGTGAAATATAGATATATACATATATATACAAAGTGTAACACATATATATATATATATATAATATAAAGTGCAACAAAGTTTTATTAACATCTATGCTATATTTACTGCTTGTATCAAGATTGTGTCCATCATAGTGGAATTCACCATCTTTATTGACAACCTGCTCATAAATAAATCCTGCCAGGACTTTTTGAATCGCCAAAACTCTTTCATGTGGAAGCAGCTAATCCGGCATCCTATCGATCTATAGAAAAGTGAAAAATACTAATTATGGAAATTTTCAAAATTAGTTGAAACATTGGGAAATGTTGTTTATTACTTACTTCCGCTTGCCAAGAAGTATATGTCTTCTAAGGACCTACTAGACCGTGAATGAACTCCCAAACATAGTATGCCCAAAAATTATTGCCCTGTGCCTGCCTCAAACACTTTAAGAGAAAAGAAGTCATCATGTATCCATATGAATATATAATAAAATAATGAAACGTGCAAAGCAGCATCCAGTATGTACCGGAAAGTCTGTCTTCAATTTAAGTTCGTTGCTTCTGAAATTATCTGGATGTTTTCACGTAACTTTTTCCAAACCCTGCGCATGATCAAGAATGAATAAATATATTTATCGCATGATTTCATGCTAATGGCGCTTGAGGCGGTATGATCGGAATTGCCTTTTCAACATGTCGGTCATACTTTTGTAATCTTCTGGATCTTTCCATAATGAGTCCGTAACTATCGCTAAGCTCATGTCAGGAATTATCGTAATTAGTATCCAATGATTTCTACAAGATTATACAGAGCCACTTCTTGTTAGGGTTTAAAAAAATTCAATTATATAAAAGTAAAAGGGTTACACGGCAGAAAACACTCACTGGAAGTTGTAAGGAACTATTATATTCTGCTTGTAATGCTTAATGGATTTGAACTTGTATAAGTTATTAAATGTTTGTTGAGGGTTGTCCTTTAGAGTAACGCAATTCACAACCACTAGGTCGACGAAGCCCAAGTGAAAGTACCCTTTCTTCCTTCAAGTTTGAATTTCCATTCTACATGATACAAAAGAAACAAGGAATAGATTGAGGGCATGTAATAAGATTCGCTAACTATGTAAATGAAAACTAAATAACACCACTTACAGAAGTCAGGTACTGATGAAAGAGATGTCGAGGGCGTCTTGATGGTATAGTTGGTATAATTCTTCGAAATGCAACCATATCGCATCCTTACCACGAAAGTAATCTTCATCTTTAACCCTTACACCCATCATGAACACGCGATTGGACGACGCGAACATGTAGTAATCATGTAGCCTCGGCATTTGCGTTGAAGCTCAGGCACGAGTTCACGGGGAATAAGGCTCTTGCCAAACTCATATTTCCATCTAGCAATTCCGGGGTGTATTCCTGCAACCTTAGCCACCGAGAGACCCGAGCTTTTCATAAAATCAAGTAGCCCTTGTTGATCTGCTGGTAGCACCACGAGAAGTGGTATTGATTGCTTCTTTTGGGCTCTGAGCTGTGGAACATCAGACAATGACCCAGCAAATTGTTTCTTCTCGAATGACTTGGTAATCAAGCGGTCGTAGTCTGAAGGCGAAATAAATTTATTCTTATTTACTTCGGCCATTCCAATAAAAAAGGCCGACTTGCTTGGATCTATTGGTTCCTTCTTCTCTGGCTCTTTCGGTTTGAAGTGCTCTTTAACCTCGATTTGACTCTGCTTTCTACATTCTTCATAAGAATGGTCCCACGGTTTCGTAGGAGCCTCCTTAGCTTTCTTCTTTGGCTGCTCCTTCTTCTTTGGAGGCTCATTAAATGATGATTGCTTTTTCGGCGGTTGCTTTTGCTTCTTTGCCGGCGGCGGATGAGGTGAAGGAGGAGATGATTGCCTAGGAGGAGGTGAAGTAGGAGACAATGGCTGCCTAGGAGATGATGGTGATGGAAAATGTTGTGGTGCAGCTGGCAGAGATGGTGGACTCATGTTGTCGGGAGATGCTGGCCTTGATGCCTGATTAGCAGGCTTGAGGATGATGTGGCGCTTCTCCCACAGGATCCAACCATGAATGGCCTCTTCTAGTGTCGTCTTCTCGTCACCTCCAGGAATGTCGAGCTTGAGCTTCTCATAATTCTTGCGCACCTCCTATTAGTGTTTAGCCCCCAAGTCTACTGAGGGATACCCCGAGGTAGTAGATTTGTAGGTAGGGCGTCGCCGAGATTAGGAACTCGAAGGTGCAAGCAACATAAGGTTTAGACAGGTTCGGGCCGCGATGGCGTAATACCCTACGACTAGTCCTACTCGTATTAGAGTACTTTACAACAGATATAATGTATGGGACATGCCCCATCCCTTATTCTAGAATATTCTATGCCATGTGCTCAGTCCCGTAGCCCCGCGTCTAACAAGCCCCCGAGCTCTTTGTAGCCGAGTATTGCAGGCTTCCGACTACTTCTAAAGTCGTCTTTAGTTTCCTCTGAAACTCCATCTTCAAGGCATCTTTCAAGTACTTTCTTGGCAGCTTCGAGGCTGTGAGGTGCTCATGCCCCGAGTAGTTTTAAGTCTTCTTTTATATGGGGTGCGATGAAAATCGCACTCCATATGGAGTAGCCCCCGAGCCTAAGGTTGAATCGAAGAATCAGGCTGAGGGTCAAATTAGTCTTGAATCTTCCTTTCTTATCTTCCTAATATTTTTGAAAAATAAGCCATCGATGACACGTGTCTCGCAGTGCCCGAGCCTTGAATTCAAATCCCAAAGATTTGGAAAAAGGATCCAAATGAACATGGCATACTTTGCAGTGTGTCTTATAGATTTGAGTTGATGGTAAAAATAGGGAAAAATTGGTTTGAAATTTGAGAAACCCCTTTTTCAGGATAATATCCCTGAAAAAATGGTTAATCAAATAACTTCCCCAAAATTATCCTAAATTACCTCTCAAGACAAATCATATCCCGAGAAAAACTTCTCAACTTCCGCACAGTGAAACCGGGTCTACCGCTGGTTATTTAAGCATACGGTACCTTAGGGTTGACTTACCCTTTAAGTCACATCTGCACTGAGTGAGCCCTTCATCTTCCTCTCTCTCTTAGCCGCCGCCACATCTAATTCAGATCTAGGTCTGCGCCATTTCCGTCTTCTCCTCGCTTCCACTCTCCTTGCGCGCATCCCGCACCCTTCTCTTGAGCCCCTAAGCATATGCGCATGAAGACACTCGTGACATCAAGGATGGGAAATAAGAATGCCACCAGCAAGGGAAATAAGAAGAAGGAGGAAGAAGCCAAGTCTGCAACCAGTGACTGGAATTACAGTAAGTGTTCCAGGAACGACCTCTAAAACCTTGTTGTTGAGGGTCTTCTTGAGGGTCAAGATGTTGTTCAATGGCGCGCTTCTTCTTGTCAACCCTTTCCTCAAGAAAATGTTGATGAGATCATTCTTTTTCTGCATTCCATCGAAAGGGGATTGGCCCTCCCCGCCTCTGATTTTCTTCGTGGCCTTCTTTATTTTTATGAAATCTAACTTCATCTTCTCGGGTTGGAAGGACTTATTGTTTTATATTTGAAATCATAAACCATCGCTAGCTGAGAGGACTGGAGGAGTGCCAAAACCACAGCCGGAATGGAACCAGAATCCTCCTGCTTCCGAATTCGAACAAGTCAATGAACTACTCGATGTAATCCAAGCGTTGAAATTGATGGGGGTCACTGGTGCTTTAGTGATGTACTCATTTTTTGAGCGCCGTGTTCAACCTTTACAAAAGTGGTGTCAATTTGGTTTCGACTATCTCGGACCTGAAGATCCCTTCCGGATGTCTGCAGAGGAACTGCCACCAGGAGAAGCACTGAAGCGGGTGAAACGTGTACTGATGGATGTACACGCTGTGCCTTATATCCCGGCGTTGTTCAATGCTTCGAACCAGCCAAAACTGGTATGCTGCTCATCCGGCTGAGTACTTTTGACATTTACATATGTTGTATCTGATGTTTGTTTTTGACCTTGTAGGGACACACAGACTTGTACAGGAGTTCGCCTCCACTTCCAGAGATTGACCGCCCTGATCACTTAAAGCCAAGTGCGTATCAGCAGCTCCGAATCAACCGTCCTTCCCTCGACCCACTGACCGATTAAGAAGGTGATGATACTAATGATGATATTCCTCTGGCAGACCTCCTGAAGAAGTCAGACACGAGTACCCCTAGAAAAGCACAAACTTGACTAGTGGTGATCTTCTGCCGAGCCATCCCAAGGGACCAAGGGTCGTCGCCCTGAAGCGCAAGGCAGCTGTCATCTCAGTCGATGATGATGAACCATCTGGGTAAGTGTTTCCAGACCATTGCGAGTACCTTTCTCAAATTCTTCTTGAGCTGGTTGTTGAACGCTCTCCCCTTTTTTCTTTTCTTCTAGTGCTGATGCTTCTGAACCCAAGCGCTCAAAGCACGGGGCAGAAGACAAAGCTGCCGGCGATGATACTACAACAAGGCAGAACGTGCCCTCTGTTGTAGTGGAGCCGTCATTGAATGTTGCTGGAGACGCGGCAGGTGCCCCGCCGAGACAAACTTCTGCCTCGGCTGGCAAACTTGCCACCACGAGTACTTCGGGTGCTGCTCCAGCACCTAAAGTGCTCAAAATAAAGAAACTGAATGTGAAAAAATCTTCATTGTAAGTACTCGAGTACTTTTCTCTTGCAGATTTTTTAAGCTCATAAGCAATAATGTATCTGACAGCTTCTCCGTTGTGTGTAGCAAATTCTCTGCTCTGAGCTTAGATGAGCCTGGTCATGCCTCAGCTAGTCTAGCCCCTGAGCCAGAGAAAGATCCAGATGTTGCAGCATTGATCGGCACGCTGGGGACTGCGACCATCGTCCAGTCGTGAGTACCTGAGGAAACTCCTGCGCTATCAAGTGCTGAGGCTCAAAGGGATGTTTTAGGTGTTGAGCCAGCCAAGGAAAACAAGTCCAGGACATATGAGCCAGCCCCGAGATGTTGACAGGTGAGCCAATCATGTCGCCCCCACCCGCGAGTACTAATCTGCCAGAAGCTCGACTGATTACCGTGGGTGAGGTGGCAGGTACCCAGCAGCAGCAACCAAATGTTGAAGATGCAGAAACTGCGGGTACTTCTTAAGGCCCCATCCCGGTGACACCACATGGGTGGCAACATGTTGTGCCAACAGAACCTATCAACAATTCAATGTAGACCAACGAAAACCTGAAGCATTTCTAGGATACCTTCAAGGATTTATATAGGTTCTCCACGGTATGGCTTCTTCTTGATATCATAACTTGCTTTTGGTGCATAATGTTGTCATCTGTTGACTTGCTTACTTCTTTGCTTGGGTAGAGGATGGCCAACAAATCTCGGCTGAAGTGAGACAAGTTGAGGGCCATGGAATATGGACTGCGCCAATTGCAAGCCAAAGACAGGCAGATTGAAGTGCAGATCCACAAGAGGGTTGAAGTGCAACGTCAGCTGGATGAAATAAAGCTGGAGCGCACACGTGAAGTCTGGCTTCTCAAGCAGGAAACAAAAAACCTTGAAGAGAAGAACAAGGCCCAAAGTAAAGCCCATCAAAGTAATTCCCTGCCATGTACTCTTGCCCAGTTGAATGTTGTCGAATAGTAGTCTCTAAACTTGCATGAGTACTTCTTCTTATGTTGTGCCCGCAGAACTCAAAAATATGTTAAAGTATAAAGAAGAACTGTTGACTGACGTGAAGAATCTTTTGTACCGTCGTTCAGATGACGTGGAGCTCGTGGATGCATGCAGACCAGCAGCTTGTGCAATGCATGCAGCAGATCAAGTCCATGGCCGAAGAAAAAGAACTGCGGCAGAAGCAACTTGAAGAACTCCAATAAGTTGCTCAAGTAGTCGTCAACATGGTGGACCATCCGGAGGAAGGAGTAGTCGACAACAAGACTTTGCTGGAGTGTCTTCGCGAAGCCTCACAAAAGATTGCCGGCTACATCTCCAAAACGACCAAGACCTACGTGGCGCACGTGCTTGGACTCGTCAAGTCGTTCTGGCCAAAGGCCAATGTGGAGCCACTGGCAGATAGCATGGCTGCTGTCGGTATTTAACCTCTAAGCCCACTGAGGGATATCCCCGAGGTGGTAGATTGTAGCTGGGGTGTCGTCAAGATCAGGAACTCGAAGGTGCAAGAAACACAAGATTTAGAGAGGTTCAGGCCGTCGAGAGCATAATACCCAACTTCCTGTGTGGTGGTTTGTAATGCCTTGGGTGCTGATGTGTTTCGAGGGGGTTCTAGCCCGCTCTCATATAGTCTAGGGGGATAGGGTTACATGGAAATCCTAGCCAGATACGAGCTTAGGAGTTCTACCCGAGTACTACTCGGGTAGTTTCCTTCTGTTCCGACTAGTTCTACTATGGTACGAGTGGTTACAACTGATGTAGGGCATAGGCCAAGTCCCATCCCTTCTCCTAGAATATGTACGCCATGTGCGCAATCCCGTAGCCCCGGATCTGACAAGCCGCTGAGCCCTTCGTAGTCGAGTACTGCAGGCTTCCGAGTACTTCTGAAGGCGTTTTCGAGTTCTTCAGAACACCGTCTTGAAGGTGTCTCCCGAGTACTTCCTTGGCTGCATCGAGGATGTGAGGTGCTCATGCCCCGAGTAGTTTTGAAGTCTTCTTTTATATGGGGTGCGATTGAACTCGCACTCCATATGGAGTAGCCCCGAGCCTTAGGTTGAATTGAAGAATTAGGATGAGGTTCAAATTAATCTTGAATCTTCTGTCCTTATCTTCCAAAACAATTAAAAAATAAGCCATCGATGACACGTGTCCCGGAGCCCCCGAGCCTTTAATCCAAATTCCCACGTTCAAATTCCCAGGTCGTGGCATGGGTTGTGTAAAAAAGTAAGAGTTTGAATTGATGGTTAAAATGGGCAAATTGGTTCAAAATTCAAAAACCTCTTTTTTCGGGATGAGATCTCTGAAAAATGGTTAAACAAACAAGTTTTCCAAAGTAACCCGAGATTACTGCTCAAAACAAATCTTATCCCATAAAAACTCTTCGCATTCCGCACAGTAAACTTGGGCCCACCGTTGGTTATTTAACCGCGCGGTGACCTAGGGTTTTACTCACCCTTTCACTTGTGCTTTTCACTGCTCGAGCCTTTCGTCTTCCTCTGTCTCACAGCCGCCGCCACTTCCAGAGTTAGATCTAGGTCATTTGCATTGCAAGAAGTAGTCGCCCAATCCATTCTTCTCCCCAAAAGCCCTGCTCCGTTGCCTCTCTCATCGTAGCCCCCGAGCGCATGCGAGTGAAGCACCTCATGACCACAAGGATGGCCGACAACAAGCGTGGTGCCTCAAAGAGGAAGGAAAAGGAGTGTAAGGCCGCCACCACCGCCGGAGACGGGTAGAAACCAAGTAAGTGCTCCGAAGCTGATCTCCGGGCCCTCGTTAATGAGGGTCTTCTCCAGAGCAAAGAAGTCATCCAGTGGCACCCTGCCACTGGGGACAAAAGTCCATTTCAAGGAGTTGATGAGATTGTTCTTTTTCAATACTTCGTCGAGCGAGGATTAGCCCTCCCGACTTCTGACTTTTTCCATGGTCTCCTCTTTTACTACAGAATCTAGTTGCATCATCCTAATCCCAACTCCATCCTTCACATTGCCATCTTTGTTCAGTTCTATGAAGTATTCTTATGAATAGAGCCGCACTTCGATCTCCTCTCCTATCTTTTCCACCTCAGGTCCCAACCCAACAATAAGGTCCCGTATGAGGTCGGAGTTGCTGGGCTGTAGCTAAGGCAAGGGATGGAAAAAAGATACATCTCGTACAAATTCACGAGTAGTTTGTTAGGGTGGAGAGAGAAGTGGTTCTACATCGGAAACCACACGCCTTCCTTGCCAGAGAGGACCGCGGGAGCACTGAAGATCACGCGCGAGTGGTCTAAACCCTGCAGGGATGAAAGCCAAATCCCAGAATTGCTTGGTATGATAAAAAACATAGGATACGGGCGTTACTGGCGTAGTGGTGATGTTCACGTGGATCGGCAGGTGGATCCAGCCACTGCAGAAGCGGGCAAGGTTTGGCTTCGACTATCTTGGAGTCTTAGACCCTTCTCGGTTTTCTGCAGAGCTGATTCAGCAATCAGATGCCATAGTCCGAGTGAGCCAGGTACTCATGGGCGTTGAGACAGTGCCCTATTTCCCAAAGATGTACTCTGCTAAGGACCCTCCAAACCATGTAAGTATTCGTATCCTTTTGTACTGCATTCTTGTCTTGAGTGGAACTAACTCATCTGTCCATTGTGTTGCAGCATGATGTGGATGTATATAGCAGTATGCCGCCAATGCCGGACATCACACGTCCGCGGCATCTGGTGCCATCGGTGTACCAAAAGCTGGTCTTTTGTCCTTCCTATGATGCAATCAGTACAGACGACGATCAGGACAGTGACGATGGTTGCACCTTGGCTGAAGTGATAAAAGGCCAGGGTAAGAAGACTGCCCCAGGAGAGCGGAAGCACTACTGGCAATGATCTTTTGCCCAGCCATCCGCGTGGACCAAGAGCCACCGCACGAAAGCACAAAGCGAGCGCCTCACCAGCTGGGGATGACGTCGGAGCGTCCATGTGAGTGCTTGTCATTGCATGCCGAGTACTTTTTCTGCTTTCGCTTGGGTGTTTTCTGATTGAATTTTCCCCTGGTTCTTGATTTTTATTGGTAGCTACTCAAACCCCAAACGTACCAGGGGTACAGTTGAAGAGGGGGTCGGGGATGATATTGCAAGGGGACAAGGCGTGCCCACTGTTGCAGTGGACCCGTCAAGTGGTACTGCTGAGGCCCCTGGCTGACCGCAGTTTGATGGTGACCGTTGCGGTTGCCCCGTCGGGGCAGACGCCGCCCTCGACTAGCGAACCTGCGGCGACGAGTGCTCTGGGTACTAGAGCAGTGCCTCGAGTAGTTAAGAAAAAAGTATTGTCAATAAAGAAGTCTGCACTGTAAGTATCCGAGTGCTTTCCTTTGTCTATTGTAGGTTCTTATCTTTCTGAGAACAACTCATAATGATGTTTCCTTATGCAGGCCGTCCTCTGCTCTGGGCTTGGAGCAGCCTGACAATGCTGTGGATGCCCAAGGCCCCCTAGCTAGAGAAGGTAGTCGATGCGACACCGACGGCCATGAAAGTTGTTGAACTGTTGCAGCATCCAGTTGCCCGTGTCCCCTTACCCACAAGCAATGAATGTGCCAGTGAAAGGGAGGTACCAATTGCTGAACTAGAGCCGGCGATCAGAGAGGAGCCTCAAGAGAATCCCATAAGTTGTGTTGATCGGCATTTGACCCAGGTTCTTTGTTGCTTGCATGTTTGCTTATGGAGTAACCATGCGACAGGGAGCTCACAGCCGCAACAGCATGACCCTGTCGATCAAGGCGCTACGAGTAGTTCAACAGTTGTAGCTCTGATGCAACCGTCAATTTTTGAGAGCGGCATCCCATTGGAGCTCATCGATGAACCAATGCTCGTAAATGAATGGATGAAAGAGTTCAATGATTCATTTCAGGATTTGTTCCAGTTCTCCACAGTTAGTGCTCTGTACTGTCCATATGTACTGTTGTCGAGTAGTAAAGCTTCTCAAACTTTTTCTCAATGTCAAACAGACCATGGCTAACCGATCCCGCATCAAGTCGGACAAATTGCGAGCCGTGGAGATCAAACTCCAGCAGTTGCAGACCAGGGAGCAAGAGATTGAAGCAGAAGCAGCAGAAAATGCCAAGGTGCGGTGCGAAGTGGATACCTTGAAGCTCAAGCACACCCGGGAGGTTTGTCTGCTGCGGAAAGAGATTGAAAATGTGAAGGACAGAAACAGACTACATGCCAAGTCTTACCGAGGTAATACTCTATCGACTGCTTTATCCTTGCTTGTCACAAGTGGAGAGTAGTATCTGAACTTAGTAGAAGTGCTTCTCCGTCTCCTTTTTCTTGCAGAACTTAATTATATCATAAGAAATAAGGATGACGAGATCACTAACTTGAAGAATCTTATGTACCGTTTTTCAGATGATGCGGAGAAGTTGATTCAAGCCCTCCAAGGTGCAGATGTACAACTCGTGGAGTGTAAGACACAGATCAAGGAGTTGAACGCTGCATAAGTGCAAAACAAGAAGGAACTTGAAGAGCTCAAGGGTGCTTCCCAGGTTGTGGTTGACATGGTGGATCCACCAGAAGAAGGGGTGGTGAGCAACAAGACGCTATTGGAGCGACTTCACGAAACTCCCCAAAAAATTTCCAGTTATGTATCAGAGACCACCAGGACCTACGTGGAGCACATCCTTAGAATCTCTTAAGTCCTATTGGCCTAAGGCCAACCTGGAGCGGCGAGCGATTGGGATGTCTGTGGACTGCAGCGAAGACAAGTTCAAGGAACTTGTTGAAGAGGTGAAGCCGGTAGCCCAGAAGCTAGTCGATAGCTTAGAACAGGAGTAGGTTTAGATGTGAAAACATTGAAAACTCTATCGTAGCTATGTACAACTGTAAATATATGTACTAGATGCTTGCCTGTTGATGTGATCGGTGTGCTGACTCATAGAGTAGGACCAAAAAATCGTAGGACTTAGAAATAATAGAGACGCCCATATAGAGCTACCTAGAAGGCAACGCCTCTGGAGGTAGTCAATGGTTTGCGTTCAAAAGTTAAACCCAAACAACTATATCATAGTAACTAGAGCCATTAGTTATGATGAACTGTGTAGGGTAGTACTCAAAGTAGACGGTAGTGTTCACAAGTACTTAGTGCCTGGCGACCCGTAGGGCCGTTGCGAAGTAGTCGTGTCAAAAAGTACTCGTGGCGTAGCCCCCGAGTATAATTGAAGACTTATTGTAGTTAGCGTATTGTTAGTACTCATGGCTGCATCCCCCGAATTCTTTCAATGTTGCTAAAGAAAAAGTAGTCAATTTGAGACTGAATCAATTCTTTATTGATGGCAAGATGTTGCGCTGCAGTTGACAACTTTGGATAAAAGGTATCTAAGGGTAGAAACGGTGTAGGTGCTCGATATTCCAAGAGTTTGGGACTTCCTGGCCATTAGGGTATTGTAAGCGATATGACCCTGGTCTTATAACCTTGAGCATGATGAAGGGCCCCTCCCATCGCGAGTTGAGCTTGTGCAGCCCAGTTTCATCCTGGATGCGGCGAAGGACCAAATCTCCAACGTTGAAGGATCTTTCTTGAACGTTCCGGTCGTGATAACGACGAACACCTTGTAAGTAGCTGACCGACTCGAGCAAGACAATGCATATGACTTCTTCAGCTGAGTCAAGTTTGAGATGTTTTGCATCATCGGCCTCGCCTTCTTCGTACATCTCCCGTCGTGGAGGTTGCCACATGACATCAGCCGGTAGTATGGCTTTGGACCCATAGATGAGAAAGAAAGGTGACTGTCCTGTGGCTTTGCTTGATTGTGTGCGAAGCTCCCAGACTACTGACGAGATCTCATGGATCCACGTGCTGCCCGTTTTGTTGTTCTCATCGTAGAGTTTTTTCTTCAGTCAAGGATCATGTCGTTGGCCCGCGGGTGAGCCACTGAGATATACTTGACCTCAATGGCGCTGCGCTCTCAGAATTCCTAGAATTCGTGCGAGTGGAAGTTGGATCCCAGATCCGTAATGATAGTGTTGGGGAAGCCAAATCTGTGCAGGATGTCGCAGATGAAGCTGAGCACTCGATCTGCGGAGAACTTTGTAATTGGTTTGCAATCAATCCACTTCGTAAACTTGTCGATGGCCACCAACACGTGAGTAAAACCTCCTAGTGCAGTCATTAAGGGTCCTATCATGTCCAGGCCCCGAGCATGCAAACGGCCATGAAGGTGGAATGGTGATGAGATTGTGAGCCGGGACGTGGGGCTGCCTGCTAAAAAACTAGCAGTTGGTACACCGGTGGACGAGTTCTTCGGCGTGTGCCAAAGTCATAAGCCAGTAGAACCAAGATCTGAAAGCCTTCCCGACTAGCGTGCGAGAAGCAGCATGGTTCCCACACGTGCCTTCGTGGATCTCCTGGAGTATTTCTTTGCCTTCCTCCACGCAGACACACTTCATGAGTATGACTGAAGCTGATCCACACTTGTATAGGTTGTCTCTAACTAGGACGTACCGTTTGCTCCGCCTTAAGATGCATGCAGCCTCGGTGCTCTTCTTGTCGACACCGAGGGGTAGTTTGTACTCCTTGATGAAGTACATAAAAGTCACCCGCTAGTCAACCTCGATCATCATGACCTCTCGGTCTGGTTCTATTGGACCCTGAACAATGGTGCTTTGATCTGGTATCTTAATGGATGGGTGATGCAGCTCGTGGACAAAAACTTCTGGTGGGACATTTGCTAGATCGGAGCCCAGCTTTGAGGGCACATCCGCCCCCACGTTGTTGTCGCCAATCACATGATGAATTTCTAGGCCTGAGATCTTGTTCTCGAGCTTGCGTATCTCTGCGATGTATGCGTACATGGTGTCCTTGTTGATATCCCACTCCTTGTTGGCTTGTTGGACCTCCAGTAAGGAGTCGCCGTAGACAAGTAGTCACTTGATGCCAAGAGAGACTGCCAGGCGTAGCCCGTGCATTAGTGCCTCATACTCGACTTCGTTGTTTGAGACCTCAAATAGTATCTGAAATACATATTTGAGTTGTTCTCCTATTGGACTGATGAAGAGTACTCCGGTGCCCCTACCTCTGAGCTTGAGTGAACCATCGAAGTACATCACCCAATGCTCTGGCGGGTTGGCTGGAGCTTCCATTTGGTTTTCTCGCCATTCTGCCATGAAATCGACTAGTGCTTGCGACTTGATGGCGGTGCGAGGCTTGAAGTCGAGAGTAAGAGGCCCTAGTTCCACTGCCCACTTGGAGATACATCCAGTGGCATCGCGATTGTGGAGTATATCCTCCAATGGAAAATCAGTGACAACTGAGATCTTGTATTCATCGAAGTAGCGGCGAAGCTTCCTAAAGGTGATGAGTATAGCGTAGAGTAGTATCTAAATTGACGGGTAATGATCCTTGGATTCAGAAAGGACTTCCCTGATGAAGTAGACTGGCCGCTGCACACCGAAGTCATGGCCTTCCTCCTGGCGTTCCACCACTATTGCCGGGCTGATAACGTGAGTAGTCGCGGTGATGTAGAGTAGCAGGTTCTCACCTGGTTGTGGAGCTGTGAGGATAGGGGCGACTGCAGATGATGCTTGAGGTCTTCCAGTGCCTGCTCCGCCTCTTCGGTCCAATGGAACTTGTCCTGTCGCTTTGGCAACTTGAAGAAAGGTAATCCCCATTCTCCAAGTCCCATGAGCTTCTAGACATCCTTGATCATCCGCAGAGCCCCCATGTATGTGATGGCGGTGATCTTCTCCAGGTTTGCTTCAATTCCTCAGTGACTGACGATGAAACCGAGTAGTTTCCCATGCGGTACGCCAAAGACGCACTTAGTCGGGTTGAGCTTCCACTGGAACTTGTGCAGGCTGCAGAAGGTTTCTTCAAGGTCGGAGATGAACTCGTCGTGGGTTCTGGTCATGATGACCACGCCATCCACGTAGGCTTTGTCACACCCGATTTTAAGGACAAAACCGAATGCATAACTATATATATGCTAGGATCAAGTTCCATACATATAGTGACTTCATCAGTGCATAGTCAGCAACAATATCACGAAAATAGAACTAAAAGACTATAAAAGATTATCAGAGTTATACAGCTTATCTGGAAATGAAGGCTTCAAACTTCACAGGCAATCGACAGGGGGTTGCGTAGGCCTAGAACTCAGCATCATCTTCAACAGACTTCACATCAACTTTCTCTTCTGAGCAGCAATTATAACAAGCGTGAGTACACTTATGGTTGGTACTCAGCAAGTGTTGGGAATTATATGACATGAAGGCCAAAAGCAAGGAAAGGCTGACTGGCTTACTGCGACAAGAAGTTTTAGTTGGTCAAGTTTTATTAGCACCTGATTACTAAGGTATAACTATATACCAACCCACATTAAAAGAAACAGAAGAGATATAGAAGAAGCATAACGATAACCATAAACATGGTCCACGATTTCTTTCATCTTCAAGTTCATTAATCATGTGAGGGTCCAAGCCGCTCTTAACCGTGAGCACGGCTGATATATCAGTTTTCACTCTGCAGAGGTTGTACACTTTACCCATAATTCGTGTCTCCCATATTGCCCGAGGTAGCTAGCCTCTTAAACACTTCCGAGGTGAGTGGCAAGAGATTCACTACAAGAATTTTACAAAGATTCCCTAACTTATGACAATCCGCTAAGGTTTCAAGTCAAAGAGGTCAAAACTCTTCCTAATGAGGAAGATGTCTTAATCAGGACCATATTATAACCTCAAAAGGAGCAAGCTATACCTTGACGATGCAACCCCTCTTGCCCTCTCGGTAAGATTATCAAAAGCTAGTGTTTCTAATTAATCAGCCAAGACCAGAGCCATATAGTATTGTGGTTGTACTGTTTTCCTGGGTGGTTCACCATGTTCCGATTAACCATATGATCTTGTATTAACAACGTAAAAAGCATGAACATGGATAAAACAGGTGTAGCTATTGACGCCAGATTTTGACACGTATTGAATCGGCGTCAGGAGGAGAAGATTGACCGATGAGGCAGATCTGAAGGCTACAGTAAGGAATCGGCCGATCGAGGTAACAGTTGAAAATCGGCCGATTAGTGGCGCAGCCTATGCCAACAGGATGGGATTATTCCAGAAGATCCTGGTCAAAAGATGGTCAACAAGGCATGCTAAGTCGGTCGGAAAGCAATTGAAGAGGTCCTGATTGGATTAGGAAACGGCGGCGGAAGATTCTGCGGGAGTCCGTTTCCTTTTTTAAAAGTTATTATAGATATAGTAGTTTTCCTGTTTTTTAAATAAGGTTGTAACAAGTCGTAATCGACCAGGAGTCCTAGTTTCAGGGTATAAATAGGAGTCGCTAGGGCTTTGCGAGATATCATCAAATCAATCAACAAAACACTTCTACTTTTTACTAGTACTTTACTTTCAAGTCGGCGACTTCGCCAATATTTTCTTCTTCCACGAGTTCGTACGGATTGGCAGGGCTGTATCAACCTGATCTCCGGCCAATTGGTAGGTTCCGCTTATCGAGTAATATCCGAGCTTTAACTACGGGCGCATCGCTGTGGTTTCGTTTGGATTTATTCACAAGTTATCAATATTTACTAGAATTACAAGTTTTACCTGTTATTCTAGTATTATCACCAGTTATCCAGCTTGAGATCAGGGTAATCGGCTTCGTCATTGTTCTCCTTCGATTCATCGCCATACAGCCGATTAAATCTGTTCCAAGTGTTGCTCCTATAGTAATTGTTTAGATCGCTCTAGCAGTCTTCTTTACAATTACTATACGATCATCGGCTGACCCATAGCCGATCATCTCTACAGCAAATCAGCCGATTTGCCGCCGACGCGCTCCTCAGGACAGATCGGAAATCCAGCCGATCGACGCGCCTAGAATTTAATACTCTATTTCCTTGTCAATCAACAGGTCAGATTGACTGGCACGCCGCGCGAACCGCACCAGGGCGATAACCCGAACAGGAGCTAAGCAGATTCTCCCGGGTCGTGTGTCCGACGCTGAAGACCCATCGGCCGATTCCTACCCGGCCGATTTTAGCGCCAACACACTTTTGGCACGCCTGGTGGGACACTCCAAGACCTGATATGTTGAACAACGCAGAAATCTCTGACAGCAACATCATTGGGGTCACAGAAGCTGATCTCAAGGACGACCAGAGGGAGGAATTGGCCAAATATCTGGAAGATTACAAGAAGATATACCTCCAGTCATTCAGTCGTCCTATTCCAGCACCCCGCCACATCACCATTGCTGAAGACTCGGGCAAGATGTCAGAGATGATTCAACAGTCCGTGTATCAAGCGTTCATTGACCAATCCTCGGTGATGAGCAACATGGTGTACAACGCCGTCGTCAACTCTCTGGCCAGTGGAGCCGTTCAAGGTTATCAGGGACCGGCATACGCTCCTCCAACTACTCTGCCGGCCAGAAGCTTACCGTACACATCCCAATCGGCTTCTCGGCCGATATTGATGCAGCGCGAGGGATACAGCTCTCCCCCACTGCCGGCGTCTCCAAGATACAGCAGTGCACCTTGTCTCCCATCGCGAGCGCCGCTTCAACCCGGTTAGATGGCTTCTGTGCAAACACTGCCTACGAGCTCAGTGCCTTGGGGGGCGTCAGCCGCGGCGTATTTCCCCGAGCTAGCGAACGGGCATAGCACTTATCCATTTCAGGTGCCGTACCAATCGGCCGCCCGGCCGACGGTCTCCCAGTACTAGCCGATTTTACCAGAGATCGGCAGGGGGGCAAGCACTGTGGAAGCATTCAGAGGCACGGTGCCAGCAACGACGTACGAAGGGGGTGCGGACGCATTTCGCCAGCAGTTATCGGCCGCTCAGCAAACTTTGCCGATTCATCACCTGGCCGAACCAGCCCTTCAACACGTGCCCGCGCCGCGAACAACTGTTCATCAGCAGCAGGTGGACTGGACGGCAAAAATAGCAGAAGTAATCCAAGATCAGTTTGGACTGAAGCCGAAAGTTCAAACTTATACTTACAAGACGCCGTATCCATCGGCCTATGACTCGTTGTCGTTCCCACACCGCTACAAGGTTCCTGATTTCACCAAGTTCTCAGGAACGGATGACACATCCACTGTGGAGCACATTAACAGATTCATCATCCAGTGCGGAGAAGCTGCCACGCAAGATGCTCTGAGGGTACGGTTATTTTCATCATCTCTATCCGTATCGGCCTTCTAGTGGTTCACCACTTTACCGCCAAACTCTATCGTCACGTGGGCCGATCTGGAGAAACAATTCCACAAGTACTTCTATGCAGGGGTACACGAGATGAAGATCTCAGATTTAACCAGCCTCAGACAGAGGAGCGATGAACCGGTGACAGGGTATATACAGAGGTTCAGAGAAATCAAAAACAAGTGCTACAGTCTGGCTCTAACCGATGCACAGTTGGCCGATATCGCTTTCCAAGGTCTCTTGCCGCAAATCAGAGAGAGATATGCTGCCCAAGAGTTTGAAAGCCTGAGTCAAATTGTCCACCGATTGTCAGGGCAGGAGGTCCGACCGTTTGAACAGCGGAGGAGCTTCCAGAAGAAGGTGGCATACTTGGAGGGATCTGAATCTGACGCGGAGGAAGAAATCAGCCTGGCAGAATGGGTACAAGGGAAAAAACCGATATCCTACCCCTTTGGCAAGAAGGAGCCAGAGACATTCGGCTTTGACACGTCAAAAGCCGATAAAATTTTTGATCTATTGCTTCAGGAGGGGCAGATTAAGCTGTCACAACATCACACCATCCCTACGACCGATCAACTTAAGAAGATGAAATACTGCAAGTGGCACAACGCTACTTCTCACGACACAAATGAGTGTAAAGTCTTCCGCCAGCAGATACAATCGGCCATTGAACAGGGGCGGCTCAGATTTGAAACTCCAACCAAATCGGCAACACCGATGAAGATAGATCAACATCCCTTTCCGGCCAACACGGTCCACGCTGAAGGAACCTCAAGTCAAACCAAGGTGCTGACGTCAGAATCGGCGAGAAGAGGCGGCGCTGTCAACCCCAGGAGGCAGATCTCGACGGAGGAAATCAGAAGAAATAGGCGAGGGCCAGAACGACCACGCAGGCCTGTCACCTCCCGGTTCTTACTGAGTAAATATCGGCGGCAGCAAGAACAAGCACAACACCAGAAAGAGATGATACGCCGGCGTGAAGATCACTGGCAGTGTCCCTTCTTCATCCACTGCTGGGAGAACGATATCAGGTTGCCATCTGCCGATAACTGTCCAGAGTGTAACGGATCAAACCACAACGATCGCCCGAGGCTACACTCTAGGGACAAAGGATCAGAGCCGATCAACAGAAATCGGCGCGAAGAACGGCACATTTCGGTGCATGATCGGCTGGGGGGCAGAGTTGACCAGTGCAACAGGTCAAATAGCAAGATTGGCCAGCAAGATGGACTGGGGGCCAGGATCAGCGCGCACGATCGGCTGGAAGAGGTGGCCGATGATAGGGTGTCAGATGAAGATCCCCTAGGAAGGGAACCAGATCGGGAACACGCCAGATCATCGGCCGAACCAGTGAATCCCAGGTGGTGTCCTAACGGCCTATCCAGATCCCAAAAGCGAAGGATCCAACGCCTATGCCAGTGGGAGCATCAAGAAGAAGAACGGAGACAGGTGCCAGAGAGAAGGAACGTGAAATCTCGAATTTGGCGCCCAAAGAAAAGCGATCAAGAAACAGATGACCAAGAATCGGCAGCCGAGATTGATATGGTTTTCATACTGCCGATGGAGTTCATGGCGCCGAGCGATCGGGATAAAGTGACAAAAACAGAAGAAGAACAAATGGCACAACTGGTATTAGAGCCGATGACGGCTACGTTTGAGAAACCAGAAGAGGAAAAACGACAGCATCTCAAGGCGTTGTTTCTCAAAGGGTATGTCAACGGAAGACCCGTCACCAGATTACTGGTAGATGGAGGCGCGGCAGTCAACATCATGCCGTATGCCATGTTCCGCAAGCTGGGCAAGGGCGACGACGACCTCACCAAGACGGACATGATGCTAAAGGATTTCGAAGGCAACGTGTCACCCACCCGCGGGGCATTCTGCGTCGACCTCACCATCGGCAGTAAGACCCTCCCTACTACTTTCTTCATCATTAATGG
Source organism: Panicum miliaceum (assembly GCA_032594955.1). NCBI lineage: Eukaryota > Viridiplantae > Streptophyta > Magnoliopsida > Poales > Poaceae > Panicum > Panicum miliaceum. The sequence goes on along the minus strand of CM064072.1, from coordinate 24,989,060 downwards.
CAAGGGGTCCTATAATATGCTGCTTGGTCACGACTGGATACATGCAAACTGCTGTGTCCCATCTACTATGCATCAATGCCTTGTGCAATGGGTCGGCGACAGTACAGAGATAGTCGCTGCCGATTCCGTCTACAGCATTGCGGCGGCCGACACACAACAGTGGAGCTGCGAGCACGTCAAGTGTATATCTGGCAGGACTTGGGACACGGACTTCCTGAAAGTGTCCGATTTCGGTCTACAGCCGATCCAAGCAGTCGGCTCTGAAGATTCAGAATAAATGGATCAGCTCGTCCGAGAAGATGGGAAGCTGGGGCATGGGTTCACGTCGGCCGATTTATTAGAGATGGTAGATTTGGGAGATAGCAGCAAATCGAGGCCGACGTACATTAGTGCCAATTTGGATTCTGAGTACAAATGCAAATTGATAAGATTATTGAAAGAGTTCAGGGATTGCTTTGCTTGGGAATACCACGAGATGCCAGGACTAGACCGGTCTATTGTTGAACAACGGTTACCTATAAAATCAGGATATCGGCCGTATCAGCAACCTGCACGGCGGTGTAACCCCAAGATTCTACCTGACATAAAGGCCGAGATTACAAAGTTGATTGAGGCAGGATTTATTCGGCAGTGCCGCTACGCCGAATGGATTTCTAACATTGTGTCTGTATACAAGAAGAATGGAAAGCTGCGTGTGTGCATTGATTTCAGGAACTTAAATCAGGCGACGCCAATGGATGGTTATCCGATACCAACGGCCGATATCTTGGTGGATGCTGCCGCAGGCCACAAAGTCATAAGTTTCATGGATGGGAATGCCGGATACAATCAGATATTAATGGCCGAGGAAGATATTTCGAAAACGGCTTTTCGGTGCCCAGGCCATCTTGGTTTATTCGAATGGGTGGTTATGACTTTTGGCTTGAAAAACGCCGGCGCTACATATCAACGAGCCATGAACTACATCTTCCACAAACTCATTGGTTCATCAGTGGAAATTTATATAGATGACGTCGTGGTCAAGTCGAAAGGTCACCAGGATCATCTAGCCGATTTACAGGAAGTGCTGGAGTGCACAAGGAAACATGGGCTGAAGATGAACCCAAACAAGTGTGCGTTTGGTGTATCGGCCGAACAATTTTTGGGATTTATGGTCCATGAGCGTGGGATAGAAGTCAGCCGCAAGACTATAGACGCCATCAACAAAGTAGTGGCCCCACAAAATAAAACTAAATTGCAGTCCCTCATCGGCAAGGTCAATTTCATCAGAAGATTCATATCCAATCTATCGGGACGTATTCAGGCCTTTACCCCTTTGTTGAAATTAAAGTCCGACCAAGAATTCACATGGGGAGAAGAACAACGCAAGGCACTGGAGAATATCAAGCAGTATCTGGTTTCACCTCCGGTGTTAGTCCCACCACAGCCTGGTAAGCCGTTCAAGTTATATTTATCGGCTGACGAGCAGGCTATTGGATCGGCGTTGGTACAGGAGTTTGAAGGGAAAGAACGAGTGGTATACTACGTCAGCAGAAGGCTTTTAGACGCCGAAACAAGATATTCTTCGGTGGAGCGATTATGCTTGTGCTTGTACTTTTCATGTACTAAGCTCAGGCACTATTTGCTATCGGCAGAATGCATAGTCGTGTGCAAGAATGATGTGGTGAAGTATATGCTATCATTGCCGATTTTGAAGGGGCGGATTGGAAAATGGATCCTGGCTTTGTCAGAATTCGATCTAAGGTACGAATCGGCCAAAGCCGTCAAAGGTCAAGTGATGGCCGATTTCGTAGTTCAGCATTGTGGACCAGAAATTGCCACTGTTGAACCAGTTCCATGGACTCTATATTTCGATGGTTCTTCGTGTGGGGTCGGATCAGGAATCGGCGTCGTTCTTGTGTCGCCTCGGGGGGCAACTTATGATTTCTCTCTGCCGATAGAAGCTTCTGCAACCAATAACCAGGCGTAATATCGAGCTGTTCTGAAAGGCATCCAATTATTAAGGGAAGTCAGAGCTGATGCAGTCGAGATCTTTGGGGACTCCATGCTCATTGTGGATCAGTTAACAGGATGATCTGAGTGCAAGGACGACATCTTGAGGATTTATTATGAGGATTGTCTTCAACTTTTGAAAGGATTCAAATCTGCAATAATTGAGCATATCCCCAGAGATTATAATGAAGAAGCCAACAGACTGGCTCGACATGCTTCTGGGTATCGGCCGATTCAGGGAGCGATGACGCTAGAACTCGCGGCCGATGACTGGCGGAAGGAGATCGCCGATTACTTAAAAAATCCATCCCAAAAGGTGGATCGGCGAACACGTTTTCAGGCTACAAAGTATGTGTTGCTTGAGGATGACTTATTTTTTCGGACGATCGATGGAGTTCTTCTCAAACGTCTGGGAACAGAAGAGGCAAAGGTTCTAATGGGAGAGATCCATGAAGGCGTGTGTGGAGCTCATCAATCGGCTCACAAAATGAAGTGGATGATCAGGAACAATGGATATTACTGGCCGACCATCCTTGAAGATTGTTTCAAGTATTACAAAGGATGCCAAGACTGTCAGAGGTTTGGCAATGTGCAGCGCGCACCAGCATCGGCTATGAATCCAATAATTAAGCCATGGCCGTTCAGAAGTTGGGGAATAGATCTCATCGGACAGATTCATCCTCCATCTAGCAAAGGGCATAAGTTCATATTGGTGGCTACAGATTATTTTACCAAGTGGGTGGAGGCAGTTCCTTTAAGGAACGTGACATCGGCCGATATGATTGAGTTTGTTAAAAGCCATATTATATATCGATTTGGTATTCCTCAAACTATCACAACTGATCAAGGGACGATGTTCACTTCTGGAGAATTCGAAGAGTTCGCCGCCGATATGGGGATTAAATTAATAAATTCTTCTCCAGACTATGCTCAGGCCAATGGCCAAGCAGAATCGTCTAACAAGGGGATAATCAAGCTAATCAAGAGGAAGATAGAAGAGCAACCCAAGAAGTGGCATATGTCTTTGGCTGAATCTTTATGGGCGTACAGGATGGCTTGTCATGGGACCACTAAAATATCCCCTTATCATTTGGTTTATGGTCATGAAGCAGTCTTGCCATGGGAGATAAGGACAGGGTCAAGACGCGTATCGCTACAGGATCAGTTAACGGCCGATGACTATTCCTTTCTCATGAAAGATGAACTTGACGATTCGGCGGGTTTGCGGTTAAGAGCCCTGATTAGCATAGAAGAGAACAAGAAAAGGGTGGCCAGATGGTATGCCAAAAAGGTCAAAGTCAAATAGTTCTCTCAGGGAGATCTGGTGTGGAAGCTGGTGCTGCCGATAGGATCTAAGGATCCCAAATTCCGTAAATGGTCACCCACTTGGGAAGGGCCGTATAGAATCGGCCGATGTGCTCCTGGAAATGCATACATTCTGGAGACAATAGAAGGGGAGGAATTCCCAAGAGCTCTAAATGGACGATATCTGAAGAGGTACTATCCAAGCATTTGGGTAGATGCATAACTTACAGCAAGATGTATCAAGGTAACATGGCCGATTTCTCGTCGGTTTTCTGGTTACACATCTGATGAAGGAAACATTGGGATTCATTATTGAATGGAAATCACGGATTACATGGCCGACATGGTACAAGTCGCCCTTAGAATAAAAATACTACTGGTTACGCCTACGTTGGATTTCTCTTTCGACGCGACCTAGTCTTGTCATGAGGGTGAGCCTTTCATCTTTCAAGTCCTTTGCAGTGGCTCCAGTTTCAGCTTGGTCGCAGAGTTCTTTCAGCAGGCGAGCCTTCTCCTCTTCCAAATCTTTCATGGTGACTTCAGTCTTGGCTTCAGCAAGTCGGTGTGAGGATGAAGAACTCTCGTCAGAGGTTGGCATTTGTTCAAAGCAGACGAGATCCATATAATCCAAGATTGGTCGGATATTGGCAGGAGCATGATCTTTGAGTTCTTCAGAATGAGCTTTTATCAGATCTATATTAGCTTGCGACAATGGTTTGTCTGAATGCACGATTTCGATCGCCCTTTCCAAACCAGGGTTAAGATGGTTCGGCTGAAAGAAAGAATAGACAAACATGTTGGGACAAAGTAAGATATCTCAGAAAGGGATGGAGAGAAAATTGATACCTGGTTAACGGAAGAGGAGGACCGAGAAGACATTTTGATGTTTGACCAAAGACGGCGAGGGTCGGGATTCAGAAGGAAAAGAAGACGAGCAAGATGAGCATTTTTGGAAATAGTACGAAGAGTCGTATTTATAGAGAGGAAGAGATAAAGGGTTGACAAGACGTGTACCGTCGGAGTAAAGGCATCAGTAAATGTAAAGCTGCCAGGGGAGATGGTCAAAGTTTGAGTCTACACGCCAACATGATGTTCGTCCTGTTACCGGATTCCATGTCGTGGAGCTGATTCTAGAGAAAGGATCAGATGCAGAGGAGTAGGTAACGCAATTGACTCTGAGGTTTACTCCTGTCACAAGTGGGAAGTTTCGAAGGAGAGGATTAAAGAAAGAGTTTCGAAGAAAAAGTTATATTTTACTCTGAAACTGGTGGGCATGTGTTGACGCCAGATTTTGACACGTATTGAATCGGCGTCAGGAGGAGAAGATTGGCCGATGAGGCAGATCTGAAAGCTACAGTAAGGAATCGGCCGATCGAGGTAACAGTTGAAAATCGGCCGATTAGTGGCGCAGCCTATGCCAACAGGATGGGATTATTCCAGAAGATCCTGGTCAAAAGATGGTCAACAAGGCATGCTAAGTCGGTCGGAAAGCAATTGAAGAGGTCCTGATTGGATTAGGAAACGGCGGCGGAAGATTCTGCGGGAGTCCGTTTCCTTTTTTAAAAGTTATTATAGATATAGTAGTTTTCCTATTTTTTAAATAAGGTTGTAACAAGTCGTAATCGACCAGGAGTCCTAGTTTCAGGGTATAAATAGGAGTAGCTAGGGCTTTGCTTGATATCATCAAATCAATCAACAAAACACTTCTACTTTTTACTAGTACTTTACTTTCAAGTCGGCGACTTCGCCAATATTTTCTTCTTCCACGAGTTCGTACGGATTGGCAGGGCTGCATCAACCTGATCTCCGGCCAATTGGTAGGTTCCGCTTATCGAGTAATATCCGAGCTTTAACTACGGGCGCATCGCTGTGGTTTCGTTTGGATTTATTCACAAGTTATCGATATTTACTAGAATTACAAGTTTTACCTGTTATTCTAGTATTATCACCAGTTATCCAGCTTGAGATCAGGGTAATCGGCTTCGTCATTGTTCTCCTTCGATTCATCGCCATACAGCCGATTAAATCTGTTCCAAATGTTGCTCCTATAGTAATTGTTTAGATCGCTCTAGCAGTCTTCTTTACAATTACTATACGATCATCGGCTGACCCATAGCCGATCATCTCTACAGCAAATCGGCCGATTTGCCACCGACGCGCTCCTCAGGACAGATCGGAAATCCAGCCGATCCGCGCCTAGAATTTAATACTCTATTTCCTTGTCAATCAACAGGTCAGATTGACTGGCACGCCGCGCGAACCGCACCAGGGCGATAACCCGAACAAGAGCTAAGCATATTCTCCCGGGTCGTGTGTCCGACGCTGAAGACCCATCAGCCGATTCCTACCCGGCCGATTTTAGCGCCAACAGTAGCATCATCATTGCTATCATCATAGTTATAAATTATTCCCAAACCGGAACAGTTATAGCCGCTAAGCAGAAGCTACCCAACATAAAGGTAAAACCAAGATTGACAAGGAATGATCATAAAGACTAGGCATATCCTTAATTAGGATCCATCAAAATTAAGACACATGCATGCATAAGGAAAAAGTTCTATTTATTGCGATTAGTAGGACAAAAGCATGATCAAGGAACACTTGCCTTTCTTTTAGAGAATAGCTGCTCAGAGTCTTCAACTCTTGTTCTTGAAACTCTTAATCTTGAAAGCTCTTGGATTGCACTCCTTCTAACGTCACACAAGCATCGGGCCCAAGCAAAACAACAAACAAACAAACAAGAACTAAGAATAGATACACCAAACAAAAGGAAAGATTTAAAAGAGCGTACAAAAGGATAGGGCTCGTTGCTATGGTCACGAGAGTGCAAGAAACACGGAAGACGGAGCTACGGTTCAAAAGAAACAGCTATCGAAAGGTTTGTGTTATAAAAGAAAACAAAAGAACTATAAGCTTCATTTATTTTAATTAGAAAATAAATGTGAAGGATATTTAAAAGAAATATCCAAGTTATAATTAACATAAATTATATTTGTATTTGTAAAGGCGAAGTAGAACTTAGTCCAATTTTATTTATAATTGTCTATGTACAGATTACACTAAGTAAACAATTAATTAGAAATAAAACTGGTGAGAGCATCTAAACGTCGAACTTTATGGTTCGTGTTGAACTAAAAAAATTATAATTGCAAGCATATTTAAGTTGGTATTAATCAAGTTAACAGTAATTATGAAAACCAGACTATACATCTAATTGGATTTTAATTAGAAAAACTAGATTAGAGGATATTAATCAAATTAAATCTATATTAAATTTTAAAATAGGAACTACGGTACAAAAGCATTGCTCAACGATAGCTTACGCTAAAACAAGATTAATGCAACAAAAATGGGTCAAAATGGATCTAAAACGCGGAAACTACGGAAGAAACAAGGTTGCAGGAACCTAGTCGCGATTAACTATAGATTTTAGGGGCTAGCAGGGAAGATCTGTGAGACATAGAAACAGTGCTCGCAAATAGATCAAAGTTTAGGGATAGATCTGTAAAACATCAGGGCTGGGTTAGGGTTGAACATATCTAAACTTACAGGGGGTTTGCTGCAGATTTTGCAAGACACAAGAAAGAACATGAAAATTACATATTTCTTCAGGGACTAATCTGCAAAAGCTCAAGAATAGCTCCCATGGTGGTCGGCGCCCACTGTTGGCCGGATTCCCGGTGATTCTGGGCATGGGGAAGCGCGGGGAGTGGGGGAAAAGAAAGAGGATGACGAGGGGATTCGATTTTGGGGCTTACCGGCGGCGGGGACTCACCGAGGCGGTCGGAATCTGGCCAGCAAGTGGCCGTGGCGGTCTGTGCCAAGACGAAGGCGCTCTGCACGGCTTCCGTCCATGGGCGGCGGCGCTGGGCAGGGTCGGCTTGCAGGGGGAGGACGCAACTTCAGGGGCAGGGCAGGGCAGGAGCGCGCGATTCCTGGCGACGGGAGGCGGAGCAGGCCTCGGCGGCGGTGCTGGACGCAGGGGCGCGAGGGCTCAGGCGCTCGGCCTTGCAAGCAGGAGAGTCGCGCAGCCTTGGCGCTCGTGATTTCTATCATGGGCGCACGGCCTCGCATGCAGCGGTGGCGCTGCTAGCGCGAGCTCAGGTGGCGGCTTTGCAAGAGACGAGCGGAGCAGGGGGATGCGTGGGGCAGTAGGGGCACGAGGCGACGGTGGCGGCTATGCACGAGGAACAGATAGGAATGGGGGCTCGTCTCACGGATTTTTATAGGGCTAGCGCCCTGGCTCAGTGTGGCACGCACGCCAAGGAGGCGGCGGTGCGATGCAGCACCCAGACTTGATCGAGGGGCTGAGGGTTTAGCGAGCAGGGATGAGGCGATGCAGTAGTAGGGAACTTAGGGCTCGGGCGCTCGCCATTTATAGGAGGCGATCAGAACCCTGGCTTGGCGTGCTGCGCACGCCCAGAATGGTGGCACGTCGGGCTGGGATCTTGAGTCCAGATTGCCCATGGGAGAGACGAGACAGGGCTAACCAGTGGGCCCCACAAGTTAGCAAGCAAAGAGAGGAAGGAGGAGGTAAAGGAAGGAGGAAACAACCTGGCGTCGGGACTAGAGTGGCTGAGCGAGTTCGGTTATGGGCCGAAACAGGTTTGGTGAGGGCCGAACATGAAAACAGGTCGACTAAAAGAATAGAGGCGCGGGCTAGCGAGCAGAATAGACCGGACGAGTGGTATAGGGAGAGAAGGGTCGAGCGGCTGCACCTTTTCATATGGTGCGAACGGTCGGGTTTGCATGACGCATACGTCGAGGATAGTAGTGTGAGTCGTTTAGTCTCGAATGAAGTCCAAAACAAGCACACGGTGAAATGCTACCTCGGCCTACAGGTGGCATACAGGCATATAGGCGTACGATGTGGACAAACATGCGTGGGCCGTATTGAAGTCGGTCAACGAGTCAAAGCACGCATGCGTAGGAAAACTGAGCATTGCGTGGTATGGTTATCGTGGTGAAAACAAAAGGTAGAGGAGGGGGAGGAGTGACAAGCGGGACCGTGTCATCGTAGAGAGCTGAAGAGGAGTGCCCGGCAGGGCCGATATTGGTTCGGGCCGATGGATAGAATTTGGATCGCTGAGAGAAGGGTAAAGAGAGAGGCAAAAAGGTTGGGCTAGTGAGGGAGATTGGGTTGAGTCTATGATCTTAGAGCAATGATGCTAGTTGCTGGAGCTGACGGTGAATACAGCGCAACATTGTTGGAAAAATACTAAAAAAGAGGCACAAGGCACCGTTTCGAGCACGGTCTAATCATGGAGAAAGATTAGAGGATGGGAAATCTGATGGGGCATCTTAGGGTGTTGGAAAGGATTAGAGGAAAAAGAGAGGATGGTGATATAACGGATCGGTCCAACATGACATGAAATTTATAACAGAAGAACGAGACAAAGAGAGGGAAAAGGGCCTAGAAGCTTCTTCACCTCACCGGAAAGCTTCTGGACAACACCAACTTGGCTTAGGAAGGTGATCAGCGGTGAGTGGCGGTCGGCTAGCTTCGACAAGCTATTTAACTTCGGAAAGGAAGGGCAAAGGCGAAAACAAGGGTGTTTCTTTCGGTGCATCAAAGAGAAGCTTTTGATTTACTTTTTGTCGATGGAAAAGCAACGAACGACGAGATCAAGGCGGTGGTCGAGCTCAAGCTTTTGCATGGCACAGTTCTAGGATCTAAGGCGGACTAGACCCAAAATCAGTTGAATCCAGCTCGAGATGAAAAGAAAAGGGATTTCATTTTTTTCGAGAAAATATTTTCTAGTTTAAAATAAATCTAGAAAATTCCAGATAAATCTTTTAAACCACGAAAAATATACCTAGAAGAATCCCAAAAGTTCCGAGGAAAACTCGGGAGGTAATTTGGGGCACAAGGAATGCAAATAAAATACTTATAATTTGATAAAAAAATATTTTAGAACTTTCCAATAAATGGATTTAGCTCCAAGGAAAAAGAGAATAATTGTCAGAAAAATCTAGAAAATTCTTAAAAAACCTTAAAGATGGATGAACACATTCTAAAAGACATTCACATCCTAAAATTAAATATTTTAGGGTGTGACAGGCTTCCACATTGCGATGTAGCTAGTCAGCGAGGCATAATTGGATAGCGCACTAATAGGTGGCTCCTGCATTCTTCAGCCCAAAGAACATAGTTGTGTAGGCGTATGCACCGAACGGGGTGATAAACGCCGTCTTGATCTGATCTTCTTCCTTGAGGGAAATCTGATGGTAGCCCGAGTATCAATCAAGGAAAGAGAGGAGGACGCAGCCAGCCGTGGAGTCAATGACTAGGTCGATGCGTGGGAGCGTGAAGGTGTCCTTCGGGCAGTGTCTGTTGTGATTAGTGTAATCCACACACAACCTCCATTCATTATTATTCTTTTTCTAAACTAGTATAGGGTTAGCTAGCCACTCTGGGTGGTAGACTTCTTTAATAAAACCAGTCGCGAGTAGTTTTGCTAACTCCTTCTTGATGGCCTCCCTCTTGTCTGGACAGAAGCGTCATAGTTATTACTTCTTCGGAGTGGCTTTGGGGTTGACTTTTAGGCAGTGCTCAATCAGCTCCCTAGGCACGCCCAGCATATCCGTTGGTTTCCACGCGAATATGTCACGGTTGGCCCTAAGAAAACTGATGAGCGCGCTTTCACTCAAGCCGCCTCCGATCAAAGTTGTCATGGATGGGTCACCTTCTAGCAGCTGGATGGTCTTGATGCCGACGTCACTGGGGTTGGGTTTTACCCTGGACCGGCTGGGTCTTTGATTGGAGACCTCCATCTCTGTGTCGGCGAGCTTCTGTGCGGCCGTGAAGATTTCCGCCGAAGAATCTGGCACACGTGATGTTGCGGCGTACTCGATCGCCTCTTTGTCGCAGTCATACGACTTGGCCAGAGTTGCCTGGCATCATGAGTAGCAAGTAGACGTAGTGAGGTACGACCATGAACTTGGCCAGAGCCGGTCTGCCGAGGATGGTGTGGTATGACAACTCGAAGTCGGCCACCTCGAACTTGACGTACTCCTGCGGTAGTTGTCTTTGGTCCCAAAGATAACTGGCAGGACCACCGAACCGAGTGGTGTAGCCGCGTTCCCTAGGATGATACAGTAGAACGGAGCCTTGTTGGGGGGTGAGCATCTTGGTGATGTTCAGCCCCATCTTCTTCAGTGTACTCGCGAAAAGCAGATTGAGGCCGCTCCCGCTATCGATAAGTACTCGGGTCAACTATGAGCCTGCCACGACAGGATCTAGGACGAGCAGGAATTTTTTTGACTCCGAGAAGCTGGTCCACTGATCCTCCCTTGAGAAGGAGATTGGGACCTCGCTATATCTCAGAGGTTTCTGTATGGCGGGCTCGAAAGAAAGGATCTCGCACAGAGTCAACTTCTGCGCACGCTTCAAGGGGAAGCCGCCATCTCCACCGAAGATGACGTTGACAAGGTTCTTTGGATCTTTGAAATCTTTGGCCCCCGACTTGTCGCCCTCGTCGTCGTCCTCCTGATCCTTCCGCTTGCCGTCTTGATTAGGGAGTGGAGCGTTGAGTGACTTGCGGAGGCTGACGCACTCGAAGAGCGAATGCTTGGACTTCGGGTGCATCAGGCATTGCTTGTGCAGGACTTTCTCAAACTAAGTTTGATTGTTTCCCAACTTCTTGCCCCATGGATTGCGCTCAACAGCCGCAACTTTGTGGTCTGGCTTGCATTTTTAGGGGTTTCCCGAGTTGTTCCGCTGGCCTTTGTCGGAGTGGTTGTTGTTGTAGCCCTGCTTGTCGTTGTTGCGCTTGGGGAAGCGCTCGTTCTCCTCATCCTCCTAGTCAGCCCATCGTGCCATTATGTCGCGGAGCTCCACGGCAGTAGTCGGGCGATTGCGTCCGAAGTTGTGGTAAGTGTGCTTCGAGAAAAAACCATTCTGGAAGAAGCGGATGACGTCCTCGTCAGTGATGTTGGCGATAGTGGCACACATCTCAAAGAAGCGTCGGGTGTAGGATCTCAGGGTCTCGTTCATCTTCTGCTTAACTTGGGACAAGTCATGATGAGTACCTGCTTGGATCATGGATCCCTGGAAGTTGTCGAGGAAGGCCCACTTGAGATCCTCCCAGGAGTCGATGGAGTTCGGCTTGAGGCTCTCAAGCCAAGTGAGAGGCACGGATTCCAAGGCAATCGAGAAGTAGAGCGCCTTGGTAGAGTTGGATCCCAATGACACCTCGATGGCAACGGAGTAGCAGCAAATCCACTGGCATGGGTCTTGCTTACCGCCGTACTTGGGGATGCTGACTGGTTTGAAGTCCTTGGGCCGTACGCGGGAAAGCGGTCACTGTCATCAGCGTTGTGGTATTTTTTAGGTTGGTCCCTTCTCCTTGCCTCAATGATGCGTCGCGTGTCGTGACCATCATTGATCTTCTGCCTTAGATCAGCCGTAGGGGCATTCTGTAGGTTGGTCTCAGGCTGGGCTTCGCCCTGAGGCCTTACGTTGTGCTGGCTGCGGGGTGGTCGCGGAGGTTGCTGCACCTCTTGGTCGATGTTGCCACGTGCGGACTGCTGGCCTTGGCGATTATTGTGGGCGCCCTGATTGTCCTGGTTGCGCTAGCGATTGTCGCCCCCCCCTCCCCAAGGGTCTGAGTCCACCTCCGGGGGTGCGACTGACTTGTGCAGAGTCACCGTGATGCTCGGATCTCGAGAGGGTGCTCCATGTCAAAGACAATGGATTTTGTTCATTGAGTTGCAGAAGTGCGCGTTGGGTCAGGTACTGCAGCCTTTGCACCTGGGGGTTTGGCGGTAGTTGTTGAACTAGGAGTGCTACCTCTGCAATGGCCGCTGCGAAGGCGTTGTTGAGGTTCCTGTGGTACAGCGGGTTGAGTGTGCGGTTTTCCGTGTTCCGCCTGCACTTGGCGCGCTTGGCGTTCTTCAACTGTCGGATCCTAATGAGCTCTTCGTTCTCGACCTGGGGAGCGTCCGCCGTGCGCTCATCAACGGATATGTCCGCGAGTAGTTCGGCGTCGTACGCTGGACCTGGCTCGTCGTCCTGCGTATTGCGGAGGGAAGCCATGTAGACTTGGCGATCCGGCGAGGTCTCAGCCATATGGTTGTACTTGACTAGCTCTGTGCTGCCCTCTTCCTCTTTAGTGATGCGACAAAGGGGCTTGCCTTCCTGGAAAGGCAGTTCCTGCATGAAGGCCACAAGCCGGGAGTCGTATTCGAGTAGCTTAGAGGCCTCCATGACCTTCCAGTACACGAACCGGCCTTGCGGCATAGTAGTTATGATCAGACCCAGGTGACTACCAGAAAAGGATTTGTGGTCTTCATCTGAATATGAGTAGTTGTTGAAGATAGGGACCCCCTGGCAAGCAGTGGCTCCCTCACCTCCGATCTTGAGCAGATGATCTAAGTCCTCCTCCAAGTTGGAGAGGGACTCGAACCGCATAGCCTCTTGTAGACCAAGGTGGCATTGCGTAACCCGAACGGGAATCGGGTACGGCCCTCCTCAGATCGGGTTGAGTCCGATCCGGGAAGTCCTCGTGCAACACGAGTTGAATTCGCGTCGAGAATGCACATCTTCTCGATCTCCCCGGCGAGATCAGAGGGCAACATCTCATCGAGGTTGTCGATGAACTCGTCGAGATCAGTGCATCGCGTTACTACAATGGCCTCCGGCTTGCTGGTCTTGGCTAGGTGGCTGTTGAAACCACCTGAGCCGTTGGCGACGCATATCAAGGAGCCGAAGACAAAAGTTGTGCCCTCGTCGAGCACGACACTAGTGAAGTCGAAAGATGCCATCGAGTTCTCCGGTGGATGCTCGATGAACACCCCTACCTGGTGCGCTAGCTGTCAGTGTTTAACCTCCAAGCCCACCAAGAGATATCCCCGAGGTGGTAGATTGTAGGTGGGGTGTAGCCGAGATCAGGAACTTGAAGGTGCAAGGAACACAAGATTTAGATAGGTTCGGGCCACCGAGAGCGTAATACCCTACGTCATATGTGGTGGTTTGTATTGCCTTGGGTGTTGATGTGTTTCGAGGGGTCCCTGCCCGCCCTTATATAGTCTGGGGGGATAGGGTTACATGGAAATTCTAGCCAGATACGAGCTTAGGAGTCCTACCCGCGTACTACTCGGCTAGTTTCCTTCTATTCCGACTAGTCCTACTACGGTACAAGTAGTTATAAATGATGTAGGGCGTGGGCCATATCCCATCCCTTATACTAGAATATGGAGGGCAGTCCCATGGCCCCGGGTCTGATAGCTACAGATTGTTATGAAGAACAATTCAAAGGTTATCTGAAAGAATTCGAACCAATGGCCCATAGGATAGTTGAAAGCTTGGAGCAGGACTAGAGAACATTGAGATGTTATGAACAATCTGCTCTGTTGCATGTTTGTAAATATATTTATTTACTTGTTGCCTTTTGATCTGTTTAAAATACCATCGTGTAGTATTGACGATCATATGTCTTAGATGAAATCGATACGCTTGGGTCACGCTACTCCAAGTATTACACCTTTGGATGTAGTCGATAACTTGTCGTTCGATCACATATTCCTCATGGAAATTCTTCAAACTAGTCAGATAACGTCCGATCGATCTGTTTGGAATTACGATCTCAATGGCTTCTTTAGTTATTTGCCACTTATTGCTCGTGGTAGGTATTCGGAGCCTAACTCGATATATGGGCTTGGTACAAGTAGTCGCAGGTGTTACTGGAATATATTATTACATAAGTATTACTCATGTCTTATCCTTGTGGACTATTGAATAGTCATATTGAGAGAACTCGTGGCATAGCCCCCGCGTAAACCCCTTTAGACTTTAGCATAGCTTATTGTTAGTACTTGTGGTTTAAAGCCTCCAAGTTTTACAATCCAGCTTTTGAATTAAAAAGCAGTTGTTTTGGGATAATAACACCTCTTTATTAATAATCATGCTGTCATGCAGCTAACAAGTTGTGTATAAATTACACTTATGGATAGAACTTCCGTAGATGCTCTATGTTCCAGGAGTTTGGGATCTCCGGGCCATCAGGGTATTGTAATTGATACGACCCTAGCCTTGTAACTTTTGATACGATGAAAGGCCCTTCCCATCGTGAGTTGAGCTTATGTAGCCCTGTCTCGTCTTGGGTGCGACGGAGGACCAAGTCACCAATGTTGAATGACCTCTCCTGGATATTGCGATTGTGGTAGCATCTGACTCCTTGAAGATAATGAGCCGACTGGACAAGGGCATTGCATCTTGCTTCTTCAACTGAGTCCAGTTCTAACTGCCTTGCTTCATCAGTTTTGCCTTCATCATACATTTCTATTCTTGGAGATTTCCACATGATGTCCATAGGGAGGATTGCTTCTGACCCATAGATAAGAAAGAAAAGGGTATGTCCTGTGGCTTTGGAAGGTTGAGTCTGTAGCCCCTAGACGACATGTGGAAGCTTGTTGATCCACTTGCCACCTTTTTTGCTATTCTTATCATAGAGTCTTTTCCTCAAACCATCAAGGATCATGCCATTGGTCCTCTCAACTTGACCATTGGCTCTTGGGTGCACAAGTGACACATATTTGACCTCAATGGCTATGTTCTCGCAGAATTTCCAGAACAGGTGTGCTGTGAAATTAGTACCAAGATCGGTGATGATAGTGTTGGGGAAGCCAAACCGATGCAGGATATCGCAGATGAAGTCGACTGCTCTGTCAGGAGTGAGCTTGGTAATTGGCTTGTATTCAATCCACTTTGTAAACTTGTCGATGGCTACCAACACGTGAGTGAAACCTCCTAGCGCTGTTGTCAGTGGCCCTATCATATCAAGGCTCCAGCAAGCAAACGACCAAGATGGTGGGATGGTGATAAAACTATGAGCCAGGACATGTGACTGCTTTCCAAAGAACTGGCAATTAGGGGACCTGCGGACTAGATCTTCAGCATCTGATACTGCCGTGGGTCAGTAAAAGCCGGCCCTGTATGCCTTCCAGACTAGTGTCTTTGATGCGGCGTGATTGCCGCAAGATCCATCATGAATTTCGCGTAGAATGTTATAGCCATCCTCGCTTGTGACACACTTCATGCGGACACCTGAATGTGCATTGCGCTTGTAAAGCTTGTCGTTAACCATAACAAATCCCTTGCTCCGTCTCATGATGCGAGCAGCTGCTGCGCTCCTTTAAGAGACGCCCACGGGTAGTTTCTAGTCCTTGATGAAGTCAATGTAAGTTTCCCTCCAATCTTCACCTAGCATCATGACCTCCCGATCTGGTTCGCGTGGACCTGGATTGGTGGTGCCTTGAGCCGGAGTCTTGATGGACGGGTGCTTAAGCCCTTGGAAAAATACGCCTGCTGGAACCTAAGAGCGGGTAGAACCCAGCTTGGATAGTGTTGACGCTAAAATCGGCCGGATAGGAATCGGCCGATGGGTCTTCAGCGTCGGACACACGACCCGGGAGAATCTGCTTAGCTCATGTTCGGGTTATTGCCCTGGTGCGGTTCACGCGGCGTGCCAGTCAATCTGACCTGTTGATTGACAAGGAAATAGAGTATTAAATTCCAGGCGCGTCGATCGGCTGGGATTCCGATCTGTCCTGAGGAGCGCATCGGCAGCGAATCGGCCGATTTGCTACAGAGATGATCGGCTATGGATCAGCCGATAATCGTGTAGTAATTGTAAAGAAAGCCACCGGAGCGATCTAAACAATTATTACAGAAGCAACACTTGAAATAGATCTAATCGGCTGTGAGATGATAAACCGAAGAAAAACAATGACGAAGCCGATTACTCTAATCTCAAGCTGGATAACTGGTGATAATACTAGAATAACAGGTAAAACTTGCAATTCTAGTAAATATCGATAACTGGTGAATAAATCCAAACGAAATCACAGCGATGCCCCCGTAGTTAAAGCTCGGATATTACTCGGTAAGCGGAACCTACCAATTGGCCGGAGATCAAGTTGATGCAGCCCTGCCAATCCGTACGAACTCGTGGAAGAAGAAAATATTGGCGAAGTCGCCGACTTGAAAGTAAATTGCTGGAAAAGTAGAAGTACTGTTGTTGATTGATGTATTCATGTTTTTTCAATACCCTGACGACTCCTATTTATACCCTAAAGCTAGGACTCCTGGTCGATCACGACTTGTTACAACCTTATTTAAATTACTATATCTATACAGACTTTAAAAAGGAAACGGACTCCCGCAGAATCTTCCGCCGCCGCTCCCTAATCCAATCAAGATTTCCTTCAATTGCTCTTCGACCGACTTAGCGTGCCCTCTTTGACCAGCTTTTGACCAGGATCCTCTGAAATAATCTCATCCTGTTGGCATAGGCTGTGCCACCAATCGGCCGATTTACAACTGTTACTTCAATCGGTCGATTCCTTTCTGTAGCCTTCAGATCTGCCGCATCGGCCAATCTTCTCCTCCTGACGCCGATTCAACACGTGTCAAAATCTAGCGTCAACACATGCCCCCAGTTTCGGAGTAAAATATAACTTTTCCTTCGAAACTTTTTTCTTTAATCCTTTCCTTCAAAACGGGCGCAGTAAAAATCTTCTTCCGTTCCTCGGCACAATGATTGCAATTCCCTCGAACCTGGCGCGCGAAACGACCGCTCCCCTGGAACTCGTGTAGACGGCGCGGTAAAAATACCATCTTTGCCCTCGCTTCCCTGATCTCTCTTAAGTACCGGCTTTCTCCGCCTCTCCTTCCCCACGAATCTAGCATTATCTCTGCCGCATCACTCTTCGTCTTCCTCCAAGCTCTTTCGATTTCCAAGTGCTTCCCCCTTTCCGGCGATTGCTCCGACCCCCAATGGCGTCTCCATCGGCGACCACCCCATCTACAGAGGCTCCATCGGCTACTCCTTTGGCGGCGGCGGCCCAATCGGCGGCTTCCCCAGCGGCGTCATCGGCGACGATGGCTTCCATCCCAGAGGTAAATGCTCGAAATTTTTCCTTTTTTGCCTTTTTACTGCTTCAGTATTTTTCGGACCCTTTCTCAGTTTCTTTCTTTTTTCCCTTTTTTAGGCACTTAGGCACCGAATCACCATTCCTCTCTCAGAATCCTCTGACCTCATCTGTCTGGGCCCTATGGGGAGCCCTGATCCAACGGATCTGATCAGTTTAGAAACCCATAGGATCCCTTTCAAGCAGTCATCCATGGATTTAGATCATTGGGTAGGCACTTTCAGATCCTGGCCAAATGAAACACCCGGGTGGAGAGAATGGTACCAGAGGGTAGCCGGATCTTGGAAGGTTCAGTGGGAAGAACTCAAAATCGGCCAGTGCATAGACTTATCCCTGTCTCAGATGGAAAGGAAAGAACCCTTGGTTATGGCAGCCTCTTATTTCTGGTCCGATGCACTTAACGCGTACCTTTTTGGACACGGACCTATGACCCCAACTTTGGCCGATGTTCTACTACTGACCGGCCTCGATATTTCCTCCGCCGATACCCCTTTTAATTATCTGTTCAAGCCATCTCATCGGCTGGAGACCAAAGGGATCAGCGGGTCGAAAGGATACATCAGTAAAAATATGAAGACCGGGACAGTATCGCAGAGGGAGCATACTGCCTTCTTAATGATGTGGCTGGAGAAGCATTTCTTCTTTGGCAGAGCAGTCGGCCCCTCTTCCAACACTCAAGCTTTGGCAGAGGCTCTTTCACAAGGATCGGCCATCCACCTTGGAAAACATCTGCTGGGATCGGCGTACCATCTGATGCACCAAATCAGCGTCAAGCTGTCGAAGGGGGAGCCGATAGGGAACCCAGGTGGTCCTTGGTGGTTCATCACCCTCTGGCTCAATTTTCACATGAGCAAGGTTCCTCAGCAGCGGATAGAGACAAAGACCTTTCCCAACATCGAGTCAGAGGAGAATCCATCGGTCCGTCGCCGCTGCAGATCTTTTGGAGAAGCGGTATCGGCCTTTCCCGGCTGCCAATTCACTGCCACCCGCACAGCCGAATACTTCAGATGTTTCTACAATGGCCTTAGTGAAGAGATGATCAGCTGGCATCCATATCAGGCCGTAGAGCCGATTTTCGAATTGCCCGTATGCTTTGATTTCTCCACTCACACCTTTGACAGAGAGTTAATGGACGTCCTGATCAAGCCGGGGATTCTGCCGGCCAACTTCTTCTCAGGAAAGGACTCACCCACCTATGAATTCTACTGTCCATCGGCTGCGGCAAGGCAACTGGGTTTTGGCCAACTGCCGATTCGGGTCTATTTCGCTGGCCAGGCAAAATTCAGAGATGGACTAACCTCAAGTCTTGATTACAGCCGGCTGTGTGACCTAGTACCCGACTCCAGTACCATTGACTTGAATGGTTGGTCAGTTGCCTCTTTCGCCACCCAGCAGTTTAAATTATGGTGGGCAGAATGGAAGCAGCACCTTTTCTGTAAATCTCCATCATCTTACTGCAACATTCTGGACCCAGAGAACATCGACCCAAATGCAGCGGTATGTCCCTTTTCCTTAGCCGATTCCAATGTTATATTATCATCTTGTTGTTAACTCATATTCATCTCTTCAGTCTGAAAGCCATGTTCCCCCGATGCGGAGCCGAAGCGGCCGGCCGATTGATAGCCATCACCAATACACGCCGTATCCACTTATCGGCTTCCATGCTCCAACTGTCAGAGATATCTCTACCGGCCGATCAAGGCGAGCACCAAAAATGCCAACATCGAAGATAACCAGCCGTCGGGTGCGAGCTCGCATTGGATCAGCCGATCAGACGGCAATAGCGTTGGCTGAAATTTCCCGCATCGGATCGGCCAGCCAGATGGCAGTGGTATCGGCCGAGACTCCCCGCGTTGGATCGGCCGATCAAGTAGAGGTGACACCCGCCGAGACTTCAGGTCCTTTACCCCTGCCGATTGTCGAGATGGCCGATCCCCAAGTCACCGCTGAAGTCGGGGCAGCTGCAGCATCACTATTAGTAGAAGCAGTTCAGGTAATCTTATTTATCTCATATATCCTCTAAATCTTCTACTGACATCAATTCTATTCCTCTGCCAGGCTGCACAAGTTATCCCATCGCAGTCTCCGCAACAATCGGCCACGTCTCAAGTGGGAACTGAGATTCCAGCAGCTCCTGCCGCCGAGGTAAACAATCTCTTACCTTGAATCCTTAATATTCAGAAAACTTAACCAATATTGATGCAGGCCGATTTGGTTACGCTGATTATAACTCCACAACAGGCATCGGCCGGGAGGCCCACAGAGGCATGGCAAATTTCTGTTACTATCTTATTTCAATTTCCCCTAGCATTTTCACGGGAATCTTCTTTGATGTCCTTTTCAGGAAGCTGGTTCAAGCGGAGCGCTAATAACCATCGAATCTTCTTCTTCCGATGAACCAAATGTGCCAGTCCCTGAAACAAGGGAAACACTTCCACCGGCGTAGGCAAGAGAGATTCGCTTCAAAGAGGTAACAGTCTTACCATTAGAATCGGCCGATTTCCTTTGAACGCTTGCTTACCCTTTACTTTGTTTCCCTACAGGAGCAAGATACCCCCAACAATAGCATCTTTTCTTTTGCTGTCTCTTTGGCCGATGAAGAAGAAATCGCCTCACACGCAGTTCCATCGAGCTCTACCTCCGACGATGTCCGTTCCAAGCTCGAAAGCATTCATACTCTCCTCCAAGATGACATCGGCCGATTGGTGGAAGATGCATCGCCGATCCGATGACTTTTCAACGAGGTCAAAGATCACATCCCGGATGAAGTGTCGGAAAATTTGGGGTATGCTGCTGTTGGCGCTAAAATCGGCCGGATAGGAATCGGCCGATGGGTCTTCAGCGTCGGACACACGACCCGGGAGAATCTGCTTAGCTCCTATTCGGGTTATCGCCCTGGTGCGGTTCGCGCGGCGTGACAGTCAATCTGACCTGTTGATTGACAAGGAAATAGAGTATCAAATTCCAGGCGCCTCGATCGGCTGGATTTCCGATCTGTCCTGAGGAGCGCGTCGGCGGTAAATCGGACGATTTGCTGTAGAGATGATGGGCTATGAGTCAGCCGATGATCGTATAGTAATTGTAAAGAGAACTGCTGGAGCAATCTAAACAATTACTATAGAAGCAACACTTGAAACAGATCTAATCGGCTGTATGGCGATGAATCGAAGGAGAACGATGACGAAGCCGATTACCCTGATCTCAAGCTAGATAACTGGTGATAATACTAGAATAACAGGTAAAGCTTGCAATTCTAGTAAATATCGATAACTTGTGAATAAATCCAAACGAAACCACAGCGATGCGCCCGTAGTTAAAGCTCGGATGTTACTCGATAAGCGGAACCTACCAATTGGCCGGAGATCAGGTTGATGCAGCCCTGCCAATCCGTACGAACTCGTGAAAGAAGAAGATATTGGCGAAGTCGCCGACTTGAAAAGTAAAGTACTGGTAAAAAGTAGAAGTATTTTGTTGATTGATGTTGGTTGTTCTGCAAAACCCTAGCGACTCCTATTTATACCCTGAAACTAGGACTCCTGGTCGATTACGACTTGTTACAACCTTATTTAAAACTGGAAAACTACTATATCTATAATAACTTTAAAAAGGAAACGGACTCCCGCAGAATCTTCCGCCGCCGCTTCCTAATCCAGTTAGAACCTCTTCAATTGCTTTTCGGCCATCTTAGCATACCTCGTTAACCAGCTTTTGACCAGGATCTTCTGGAATAATCCTATCCTGTCGGTGTGGGCTGCGCCACCAATCGGCCGATTTTCGACTGTTACCCCGATTGGCCGATTCCTTACTGTAGCTCTCAGATCTTCTGCATCGGCCAACCTTCTTCTCCTGACGCCGATTCAATACGTGTCAAAATCTGGCGTCAACAGCTGCTTATATAGAGGGTATGCAGATTCCGGTTTCCAGGGCGCTGCAATGTATGGCCGATCATGCTCAGATGGCCAAAACTAAGGAGGAGGTCGACTCGTACAAGCATCGGACTCAGGAAGTACACCACAGGATCAACTTCCCCGAGAACTGCCGTTCGGACATCGTCGGCGCAATAGATCGGCTGAAACGGAGGAGAGCAGAACTAGCCAAGGAGATGGAATAGATAACCAAAGAGATAGCTGCTGAAGAGAAGAAGCTCCAAGAACTCCCAACCATCATCAGCGAGCTGAAGCAAGAAAGACAACATTTGGCCCATGAAACAATAAGGCTCCGTCGCCGCGTGTCAGAAGTACCAAGATCGGCCGACAATGATCAAATTACACGACGAGCGATTGTAGCCATAGATGCTTTCCTTGGGCTGTAAAAAATATGTTAAACATTATTGCTCCATCAATGTCACTGCGCCGATTTGGTTTTGAACTGCTCCTTCAGTCTGCCTTGCATTTATTTATGTATTTACTCCGATAGGACGTGTCTCACCATCCATCTATCTCCTCTTTATTTATACGCAAACCGTTCACCATCTCTAGAGGCACACGCATTACTTATCTCCTCTCCTTCCTTTACTGTCCCAAACTAAACGGCAGGATGTCTTGTTCGTCCTCCTCATCCTCTTCCTCTGTCAACCAGGTGTGAACTCCCCCTCTACCTTTTTCTTAATCATCTCAATCGCTCCGATACTGGGTAACTCCTTTTATCTCTGTTTAGCCAAACCGTCTCAGCCCTGATCTAGAACGAGCAATAGAAATCATGCATTCAGAAGAGCCGTTATCACAAGCAGACAGAAATCTGATAAGAACTCATGCTGAGGAACTCAGAGATCATGTCCCTGCCGATGTCCAGGAATATTCGGACCTCATAAATGCTCATCTTTTGGTCCGCAAGCGACCATCTTCCGAAAAAAGTTCTTCACTTCCTTGTAAAGCCAAAACTGAAGTCACCATGGAAGATTTGGAAGAGGAGAAGACCCGCCTGCTGAAAGAACTCTGCAACCAAACTGAAACTGGAGCCACTGCAGAGGACTCGAAAGAGAAAAGGCTCACCCTTATGATAAAACTGGGTCGCATCGAGAGAGAAATCCAGCGTAGGCGTAATCAGTAGACACACGAGTATTTTTATTCTAAGGGCGACTTGTACCATGTCGGCCATGTAATCTGTAATTTCCATTCAATAATGAATCCTAATGTTTCCTTCACCAGATGTGTAGATAGAAACCGATGAGAAATCGGCCATGTTATCTTGACATATTTTGCTGCAAGTTATGTATCTACCCAAATGCTTGGATAGTACCTCTTCAGATATCGCCCGTTTAAAGCTCTTGGGAATTCCTCCCCTTCGATTGTCTCCAGAATGTATGCATTCCCAGGGGCACATCGGCCGATTCTATACGGCCCTTCCCAAGTGGGTGACCATTTACCGAATTTGGGATCCTTAGATCCTATCGGCAGCACCAACTTCCATACCAAATCTCCTTGAGAGAACTGCTTAATTTTGACCTTTTTGTCATACCATCTGGCCACCCTTTTCTTGTTTTCTTCTATACTAATCAGGGCCCTCAACCGTAAACCCGCCGAATCGTCAAGTTCATCTTTCATGAGAATGGAATAGTCATCGGCCGTTAACTGATCCTGTAACGATATACGTCTTGACCCTGTCCTTATCTCCCATGGCAAGACCGCCTCATGACCATAAACCAAATGATAAGGGGATATTTTAGTGGCTCCATGACAGGCCATCCTGTATGCCCATAAAGATTCAGCCAAAGACGTATGCCACTTCTTGGGTTGCTCTTCTATCTTCCTCTTGATCAGCTTGATTATCCCTTTGTTAGACGATTCTGCTTGGCCGTTGGCTTGAGCATAGTATGGAGAAGAATTCAATAATTTAATCCCCATATCGGCGGCGAATTCTCCGAATTCTCCAGAAGTGAACATTGTCCCTTGATCAGTTGTGATGGTTTGAGGAATACCAAATCGATATATAATATGATTTTTGACAAATTCAATCATATCGGCCGATGTCACGTTCCTCAAGGGAACTGCCTCCACCCACTTAGTAAAATAATCTGTAGCCACCAATATGAACTTATGCCCTTTGCTAGATGGAGGATGAATCTGTCCGATGAGATCTATTCCCCAACCTCTGAACGGCCACGGCTTAATTATTGGATTCATAGCCGATGCTGGCGCGCGTTGCACATTGCCAAACCTCTAACAGTCTTGGCATCCTTTGTAGTACCTGAAACAATCCTCAAGGATGGTCGGCCAGTAATATCCATTGTTCCTGATCATCCATTTCATTTTGTGAGCCGATTGATGAGCTCCACACACGCCTTCATGGATTTCTCCCATCAGAACCTTTGCCTCTTCTGTTCCCAGGCATTTGAGAAGAACCCCATCAATCGTCCGATAAAATAAATCATCCTCAAGCAACACATATTTTGTAGCCTGAAAATGCGTTCGCCGATCCACCTTTTGGGATGGATTTCTCAAGTAATCGGCGATCTCCTTTCGCCAGTCATCGGCCGCGAGCTCTAGAGTCATCGCTCCCTGAATCGGCCGATACCCAGAAGCATGTTGGGCCAGTCTGTTGGCTTCTTCATTATAATTTCTGGGGATATGTTCAATTATTGCAGACTTGAACTCTTTTAAAAGTTGAAGACAATCATCATAATAAATCCTCAAGATATCATCCTTGCACTCAGATCGCCCCGTCAACTGATCCACAATGAGCATGAAATCCCCAAAAATTTCGACTGCATCAGCTCTGACTTCCCTTAATAATTGGGTGCCTTTTAGAACAGCTCGATATTCCGCCTGGTTATTAGTTGCAGAGGCTTCTATCGGCAGAGAGAAATCATAAGTTGCCCCCCGAGGCGACACAAGAACAATGCCGATTCCCGATCCGACCCCACACGAAGAACCATCAAAATATAGAGTCCATGGAACTGGTTCAACGGTGGCAATTTCTGGTCCACAATGCTGAATTACAAAATCGGCCATCACTTGACCTTTGACGGCTTTGGCCGATTCGTACCTTAAATCAAATTCTGACAAAGCCAGGATCCATTTTCCAATCCGCCCTTTCAAAATCGGCAATGATAGCATATACTTCACCACATCATCCTTGCACACGACTGTGCATTCTGCCGACAGCAAATAGTGCCTGAGCTTAGTACATGAAAAGTACAAGCACAAGCATAGTCGCTCCACCGAGGAGTATCTTGTTTCGGCGTCTAAAAGACTTCTACTGACGTAGTATACCACTCGTTCTTTCCCCTCAAACTCCTGTACCAACGCCGATCCAATAGCATGTTCATCAGCCGATAAATATAACTTGAACGGCTTACCAGGCTGTGGTGGAACTAATACCGGAGGTAAAACAAGATACTGCTTGATATTCTCCAGCGCCCTGCGCTGTCCTTCCCCCCATATGAATTCCTGGTCGGGCTTTAATTTCAACAGAGGGGTAAAAGCCTGAATACGTCCTGACGGATTGGATATGAATCTTCTGATGAAATTGACCTTGCCGATGAGGGACTGTAGTTCAGTTTTATTTTGTGGGGCCACCACTTTGTTGATGGCGTCTATGGTCTTGCGGTTGACTTCTATTCCGCGCTCATGGACCATGAATCCTAAGAATTGCCCGGCCGATACACCAAATGCACACTTGTTTGGGTTCATCTTCAGCCCATGTTTCCTTGTGCACTCCAGTACTTCCTGTAAATCGGCCAGATGATCTTGGTGACCTTTTGACTTGACCACGACGTCATCTATATAAATTTCCACCGACGAACCAATGAGCTTGTGGAAGATGTAGTTCATGGCCCGTTGATATGTAGCGCTGGCGTTTTTTAACCCGAAAGTCATAACCACCCATTCAAATAAACCAAGATGGCCTGGGCACCTAAAAGCCATTTTCGAAATATCTTCTTCGGCCGTTAATATCTGATTGTACCCAGCATTCCCATCCATGAAACTTATGACTTTGTGGCCTGCAGCAGCATCCACCAAGATATCGGCCGTCGGCATCGGATATCCATCCATCAGTGTAGCCTGATTCAAGTTCCTGAAATCGATGCACACACGTAATTTTCCATTCTTTTTGTATACAGGCACAATGTTAGAAATCCATTCGGCGTAGTGGCACTGCCGAATAATCCTGCCTCAATCAACTTTGTAATCTCGGCCTTTATGTCAGGTAGAATCTTGGCGTTACACCGTCGTGCAGGTTGCTGATATGGCCGATATCCTGATTTTATAGGTAACCGGTGTTCAACAATAGACCGGTCTAGTCCTGGCATCTCATGGTATTCCCAAGCAAAGCAATCCTTGAACTCTTTTAATAAACTTATCAATTTACATTTGTACTCAGAATCCAAATTGGCACTAATGTACGTCGGCCTTGATTTGCGGCTATCTCCCAAATCTACCATCTCTAATAAATCGGCCGACGTAAACCCATGCCCAAGCTTCCCATCTTCTCGGACGAGCTGATCCATTTATTCTGAATCTTCAGAGCCGACTGCTTGGATCGGTTGTAGACCGAAATCGGACACTCTCAGGAAGTCAGTGTCCCAAGCCCTGCCAGATATACACTTGACGTGCTCGCAGCTCCACTGTTGCGTGTCGGCCGCTGCAACGCTGTAGACGGAATCGGCAGCGACTATCTCTGTACTGTCGCCGACCCATTGCACGAGGCATTGATGCATTGTAGATGGGACACAGCAGTTTGCATGTATCCAGTCGCGACCAAGCAGCATATTATAGGACCCCTTGCCATTAGTAACGAAGAAAGTGGTAGGGAGGGTCTTACTGCCGATGGTGAGGTCGACGCAGAGCGCTTCGCGGGCGGGTGACACGTTGCCTTCAAAATCCTTCAGCATCATGTCCGTCTTGGTGAGGTCTTCATCGCCCTTGCCCAGCTTGCGGAACATGGCATACGGCATGATGTTAACTGTCGCGCCTCCATCTACCAGTAATTTGGTGACGGGTCTTCCGTTGACATAGCCTTTGAGAAACAGCGCTTTAAGATGTTGTCGTTTTTCCTCTTCTGGTTTCTCAAACGTAGCCATCATCGGCTCTAACACTAGTTGTGCCATTTGTTCCTCCTCTGTTCTTGTTATTTTATCCAGATCGTTTGGCGCCATGAACTCCATCGGTAGTATGAACACCATATCAATTTCGGCTGCTGATTCTTGGTTGCTTGTTTCTTGATCGTTTTTCTTTGGGCGCCAAACTCGAGATTTAACATTCCTTCTCTCTGGCACCTGTCTCTGTTCTTCTTCTTGATGCTCCCACTGGCGTAGGCGTTGGATCCTTCGCTTCTGGGATCTGGATAGGCCATCGGGACACCACCTGGGATTCACTGGTTTGGCCGATGACCTGGCGTGTTCCCAATCTGGCTCCCTTCCTAGGGGATCTTTGTCTGATACCCTATCATCGGCCATCTCTTCGAGCCGATCGTGCGCGCTGATCCTGCCCCCCAGTCCATCTCGCTGGCCGATCTTGCTTTTTGACCGGTTGTACTGGTCAACTCTGCCCCCCAGCCGATCATGCACCGAAACGCGCCGTTCCACGCGCTGATTTCTGCTGATCGGCTCTGACCCTCTCCCTAGAGTGTGGCCTCGGGCGATCGTTGCAGCTCAATCCGTTACACTCCGGACAGTTATCGGCAGACGGCAATCTGATATCGTTCTCCCAGCAGTGGATGAAGAACGGATATTGCCAGTGATCTTCATGCCGGCGTGTCGTCTCTTCTTGGTATCTTGCTTGTTCTTGCTGCTGCCGATACTTACTGAGTAAGAATTGGGAGGTGACGGGCTTGTGTGGTCGTTCTGGCCCTCGCCTGTTCCTTCTGATTTCTTCCGTCGTGATCTGCCTCCTGGGGTCGACGGCGTCACCTCTTCTCGCCAATTCCGACATCAGCACCTTGGTTTGACTTGAGTCTCCTCCAGCGTTAACCATGTTGGCCGGGAAGGGATGCTGATCTATCTTCATCGGCTTTGCCGATTTGGTTGGAGTTTCGAATTTAAGCCGCCCCTGCTCGATGGCCGATTGTATCTGCTGGCGGAAGACTTTACATTCATTTGTATCATGAGAAGTAGCGTTGTGCCACTTGCAGTATTTCATCATCTTAAGTTGATCGGCCGTAGGGATGGTGTGATATTGAGATAGCTTGATTTGTCCTTCCTGAAGCAATAGATCAAAAATTTTATCGGCCTTTGACGTGTCAAAACCGAACGTTTCCGGCTCTTTATTCCCAAAAGGGCATGATATCGGTTTTTTCCCTTTGACCCATTCTGCCAGGCCGATTTCCTCTTCCGCATCGGATTCAGATCCTTCCAAGTATGCCACCTTCTTTTGGAAGTTCCTCCGCTGTTCAAACGGTCGGACCTCTTGTCCTGACAATCGGTGGACGATTTGGCTCAGGCTTTCAAACTCTTGGGCAGCATATTTTTCTTTGATCTGTGGCAAGAGGCCTTGGAAAGCGATATCGGCCAACTGTGCATCGGTCAGAGCCAGACTATAGCATTTGTTCCTGACTTCTCTGAACCTCTGTATATACCCCGTTACTGGTTCATCGCTCGTCTGCCTGAGACTGGTCAAATCCGAGATCTTTCATCTCGTGTACTCCTGCATAGAAGTACTTGTGGAATTGTTTTTCCAGATCGGCCCAAGTAACGATAGAATTTGGCGGTAACGTGGTGAACCACTGGAAGGCCGATCCGGACAGAGACGATGAAAATAAACACACCCTCAGAGCATCTTGCGTGGCAGCTTCTTTGCACTGGATGATGAATCGGTTGATATGCTCCACAGTGGATGTATCGTCCGTCCCTGAGAA
Source organism: Panicum miliaceum (assembly GCA_032594955.1). Classification (NCBI taxonomy): domain Eukaryota; kingdom Viridiplantae; phylum Streptophyta; class Magnoliopsida; order Poales; family Poaceae; genus Panicum; species Panicum miliaceum. Next base: position 24,961,037 of record CM064072.1, on the reverse strand, counting down.
CTTGGTGAAATCAGGAACTTTGTAGCGGTGTGGGAACGACAGCGAGTCATAGGCCGATGGATACGGCGTCTTGTAAGTATAAGTTTGAACTTTCGGCTTCAATCCAAACTGATCCTGGATTACTTCAGCTATTCTTGCCGTCCAGTCCACCTGCTGCTGATGAACAGCTGTTCGCGGCGCGGGCATGTGATGAAGGGCTGGTACGGCCGGGTGATGAATCGGCGAATTTTGCTGAACGGCCGATAGCTGATGGCGAAACGAGTCCGCACCCCCTTCGCACGTTACTGCTGGCGCCGTGCCTCTGAATGCTTCTACAGTGTTTGCCCCCCTGCCGATTTCTGATAAGATCGGCTGATACTGGGGAACCGTCGGCCGGGCGGCCGATTGGTATGGCACCTGGGTTGAATAACTTCCATACCCGTTCGCTGGTTCGGGAAAATACGCTGTCGCTGATGTTCCCCAAGGCGCTGAGCTTGTAGGCAGTGACTGCACAGAAGCAATCTGAACGGGTTGAAGCGGTGTCTGTGGTGGGAGACATGGTGCACCGCTGTATCTTGGAGACGCCGGGGGCAATGAAGAGTTGTATCCCTCGCGTTGCGTCAATATCGGCTGAGGAGCCGATTGGGATGTGTATGGTAGGCTTCTGGCTGGCAGAGTGGCTGGAGGAGCATATGCCGGTCCCTGATAGCCTTGGACTGCTCCGCTGGCCAGAGAGTTGACGACGGCGTTATACACCGTGTTGGTCATCACTGAGGATTGGTCGATGAACGCCTGATACACGGACTGTTGAATCATCTCTGACATCTTGCCCGAGTCCTCAGCGATGGTGATGTGGCGAGGCACTAGAATAGGAGTCTTCTTGACTGCTTCCCCGCTTCTTGTACGACTGAATGACTGGAGGTACATCTTCTTGTAATCTTCTAAATGCTTGGCCAATTCTTCCCTCTGGTCGTCCTTGAGATCTGCTTCTATGACCTCAATAATGTTGGTGTCGGAGATTTCTGCGTTTTTCGACATATCAGATCTTGGATGGTCCCACCGGGCGTGCCAAAAGTGTGTCGACACTAAAATCGGCCGGATAGGAATCGGCGGATGGGTCTTCAGCGTCGGACACACGACCCGGGAGAATCTGCTTAGCTCCTGTTCGGGTTATTGCCCTGGTGCGGTTCGCGCGGCGTGCCAGTCAATCTGACCTGTTGATTGACAAGGAAATAGAGTATTAAATTCCAGGCGCGTCGATCGGCTGGGATTCCGATTTGTCCTGAGGAGCGCGTCGGCAGCGAATCGGCCGATTTGCTACAGAGATGATCGGCTATGGATCAGCCGATAATCGTGTAGTAATTGTAAAGAAAGCCACTGGAGCGATCTAAACAATTATTACAGAAGCAACACTTGAAATAGATCTAATCGGCTGTGAGATGATAAACCGAAGAAAAACAATGACGAAGCCGATTACTCTAATCTCAAGCTGGATAACTGGTGATAATACTAGAATAACAGGTAAAACTTGCAATTCTAGTAAATATCGATAACTGGTGAATAAATCCAAACGAAACCACAGCGATGCGCCCGTAGTTAAAGCTCGGATATTACTCGGTAAGCGGAACCTACCAATTGGCCGGAGATCAAGTTGATGCAGCCCTGCCAATCCGTACGAACTCGTGGAAGAAGAAAATATTGGCGAAGTCGCCGACTTGAAAGTAAATTGCTGGAAAAGTAGAAGTACTGTTGTTGATTGATGTATTCATGTTTTTTCAAGACCCTGACGACTCCTATTTATACCCTAAAGCTAGGACTCCTGGTCGATCACGACTTGTTACAACCTTATTTAAATTACTATATCTATACGGACTTTAAAAAGGAAACCGACTCCCGCAGAATCTTCCGCCGTCGCTCCCTAATCCAATCAAGATTTCTTTCAATTGCTCCTCGGGTGCCATGGGCATTGCTTGTGCAGGAGTTTCTCGAACTGCTCCTGCGTCGTCCCTGACTTCTTATCTCGCGGGACGGTGGTCAACAGCCGCGACTAGATTGTCTGGCTTGCGCTTTCGGGAGGATCCTGAGTAGTCCCGCTGACTTCTGTTGTTGCGGTGGTCGTTCCCCCGCTTGTTGTTTCCTGCGAGTAGTTGTTTCCCGCGCTTCAAGAAGCGATTGCGCTCCTTCTCCTCTTGGTCCGCCCAAGCTTGCATTATTTCGCGGAGCCCCGCGACGGTCTTGGGTCGGTTGCGGCCAAAATCTCTAAAGAGAGTTTGGTCGGTGATGCCGTTGTGGAAGCAGTCGATGACGTCTTGCTCGGAGATGTTGGCGATGGTGGCGTGTGTGTCGAAGAAGCGGCGAGTGTAGGATCGCAGGAGCCTGTTATGTTCCTGTTTGCATTGAGACAGATTGTGACGAGTACCTGCTTGAGTAATTGCCCCTTGAAAGTTGTCGGTGAAGACAACCTTCCGATTGTCCCAGGAGTCAATGGAGTCTTTCCTGAGGCTTTCCAGCCATGTGAGTGGAGCGGTCTCCAGGGCCATCGGGATGTAGACAACCTTGGTGGTATTGGAGCCGCCTATGACTTCTATGGCCGTAGAGTAGCACCTGAGCCACTGCTGAGGAGCATGCTTGTCGTCGTATTTAGTGATGCCGATTGGTTTGAAACCTTCTGAATACTGATACAGGCTGAATTAGTGCGTGAACGCTGGGAAGCGATCACTATCATCCGGCACATGATAGCCCTAAGCTGCAGCTCTTTCCTCTCATCGAGCTTCAATGATGTTGCGAGCGTCGCACCCTTCATTTATCTTGTCGACAATTGTTGTAGCTACCAGCGGGTCATTGTGGAGGTGGACATGGTGGTGCCTGGTTGCTCCTTGGAGGTGGTCGTGGCCTCCCGCCTGCGGAACGACTACCCTGCTGAGCGTCATTGTTGCCTTCATTACCTCTAGGGGGCCGTCAGTGGTGTCCTCCGGGAGTCCGGCCAACCTATTGGTGACTGCAACTTTTGCCCACCTGTTCTTCAATTGCCGGCACCGATGGAGCAAGGTTCTGATGATCGAGCTGCAGCCACGCCTTCTGAGGCAGTCGCAGAGCTTGTTGTGCGGCTGGGTCTTGGCTGGCGGCTAGTATGGCTGTGACACCTGCGATGTTGGCGATTGGGGTTTGGAAACCCCGTTCACCAGCTGCCGTGAACTCGGCGTCGAGGTCGCGCCGCACGCGGTGTTGGAGTTCCACGGCATTCCTTCTACGTGTGGCGCGTTTCTGGTTCCTTAATCTACGAGCGACACGTTCGGCATCATTCTCATCGCCAACATTAGTGATGACCTCGTCCCTGGAGATTTGCTTGAGTAGTTCGTTGGGGTCCTCGTTGCCTTCACCTTCGACTTCCACCATGTAGACGTGGCGGTGTGAAGAGTGCTTGTCCGAACTGTAGTCGACCAGCACAGTTCCTATTTTGGCAACAGTGCTGAGGGGCCTGCCTTCTTGGTAACGCAGCATGTCAAGGTGTGCCACAAGGCGAGCGTCATCTCCGAGTATTTCAACGGGTTTCTTGCCCTTCCAGTACACGAAGCAGCCGTGTGGCGTCGATGTGATCATCAGACCCTGGTGACTGCCCATGAAAGGCTCTGCACCGTCATCAGAGTCTGAGTCGTAGTCGTCGAGGATAGGAGCCTCCCGACATGCGGTGGCTTCTTCTTCTCCGATCTTGAGTAGGCGATCCAAGTCCTCCTCCAATGCTGAGAGGGACTCAAACCGCATGGCCTCCTGATAAACAATGGTAGTGTTGCGTACTCCGAAAGGGAATCAGATACGTTGTTCTTTGGATTGGATAGAATCTGACCCGAGGAATCTTGATGCAGCACGAGTAGAAGTCGCATTGAAAACGGACTATTCCTCGAGTTTGCTGGGAAGGTTAGGGAGCAGCATCTCGTCGAGGTTATCTACAAACTCGTCGAGATCACTGCGTCGGGTTGCTGCAAGTACTTCCGGCTCGCTAGGGTTGACCAGGTGGCTGTTGAAGCCACCCGAGCCATTGGCGATGCAGACCCAGAAGCCAAAAGTGAAAGTGGTGCCATCCTCGAGCACGGTGATGGTGAAGTTGAACGATGCCATCGAGTTCGCCAGTGGATCTTCGATGAACACCCCTACCTGTCGCGCCAGCTGTCGGTGTTTAGCCGCCAAGCCTACCGAGGGATACCCCAAGGTAGTAGATTTGTAGGTAGGGTGTCGCCGAGATCAGGAACTCGAAGGTGCAAGCAACACAAGGTTTAGACAGGTTCGGGCCGCGATGTGCGTAATACCCTACGTCTTGTATGGTAGTTTGTATTGCCTTGGATTGGTTATGCTTTGGAGGGGCTCCCTATCTGCCCTTATATACTTTGGGGGAACAGAGTTACATGGAATCCTAGACCGATACTAGCTTAGGAGTTCTACCTGAGCACTACTCGGGTACTTCCCTTCTATACCGACTAGTCCTACTCGTATCCGAGTACTTTACAACAGATATAAGGTATGCAAAATGTCCCATCGCTTATTCTAGAATATTCTCTACCATGTGCGCAGTCCCGTGGCCCCAAGTCTGACACCTCCTCCACGCCTACTCTAGCGTATCTAGCCGGAATCGGTTGTCCATGGTAGACCTCACCTGGTTGGATTGGCATAGCGGTAGCGTAGGCAACCGTGTTGATTAAGCCCTTATATTGAATTTGTAGCTCACAAGGTGTCCGTTGAGTTATACCATCCACAGGATAGTGCTGCTGGACGGTTTCAACTGCGTGGATTGCGTTGTCGACAGGGAGATCCGTGGAAGTGCAGCTACTTCTTTGCTGAGACACATTAGCTTCGTTAACATTAGCCACTGGAGCCGGTTGTGATTGCTGCTGCTGGCTCATTGCTATGGCAACTTGTCGTTTCACTTCATCCTTCATTCTTGCATCGTTAGATAACAACTGTTCTTCAAGCATTCTCAAGTGCGCTTGCTCTGCTTGTTTTCCTCGGTCACATCCAAAAAATAATGCAAGCCATCAATAAACTCCTTGGAACGTCGGTCAGCATTGTACATCCATTCCCGGCCCATCTACACTGCAGGATATGGTATTTAGAAAAATCCATCACACAACATGAATAATAAATTAAGAGATCCAAAATACAACATTATTCAACAATCTCCAGGATTAAAAGGTCCAAATATCCATCACACACCATGATTAATTAAAAGGTCTAAATTATCCATTACACAACGTGATTAATTAAAATGTCTAAAATACCAAAAAAATCTGAAATTTCTCTATTTGAGCTCAAATGGTGTATAAATCGAAAAAACTCTAACAATTTTCCCAATCTAAAAAACCTGAAATTTCTCTATTTCTAAACGATAAAATGAGCTACACTAGCGATGGAAGATGATGAAGTTTCTAACCTCTAGAACAGTTCTAGAACGGTTGGATGGACGGGGAATCAAAAACCTTCATAAATCATGAAACCTAAAATGGGCCAAGAACGGAAAGAACAATGGATGAATGGCTCGGGCGGGAAGAGGAAGAAGGAGATAAAAGGGGCTAGGGACTAAAAGTGCCCACTATTAGTCCTTGTTGGTGGCTCCAACCGGGATCAAAGGCCCTAGTCCCTCCATCCCTCCGCCACCCCAGGCTCCCGATCCTTGGACCCTGGACTAATGCTTTCATTAGTCCCACGCCCAACCTAGACCAGGATAAATGTTAAAAATGAAAGACCTGTTCTGTCCGTTGGTTCCCTCCCACGTAAACATGCACGTTCGTTCTACCTGCGCCCGGCATATGTTGAAATACAATCCCAAGTTTTGGGTTTTAGCTAGGCTTTGTTGAAAATTACTTAAGGTGCACAACCTGGGAGATCACATTTCTAATCTGTTTCTTGGTACGGACAAATGTCCATCCCTGTACTTTGATGACTATTCATATTCCACATATGATGATTTCCAATGGCTCAGAAAATGCATATACTACCTTCGTCCTAAAATATAGCAACTTTTACACTTGGTCAAAGTCAAATATTTTCATTTTTAATCAATAATATCTTCAAAAATAATTACTTTTAAATAGAAAATGTTATGATAGTTGGTTTCGTTATGAATAAACTAATATCATTTTAATGTTGTCAATGTTTATAAATTTTTTACCATCTATAGTCAAAGTTTAAAAGATTTAACTTGAAAAACCCTAAAGGATTTTTAGAGGCGGGGAAAAACGTAATTTTAGGGGCGGGAGTGGTACCCGCCACTACCTCTCGCAACTCGAAATGCTATTTTTAGGGGTGGGTAATGCGTCTGCACCTGAAAATGATTTCTAGGAGTGGGTTAGGCATGACCCGCCCTTACAAATCAATTTTTAGAAAATAAAAAAAATCAAAAATAGCAACATAAAAAAGAAAAAGATTGTAGCCAACCAGCCACCACCACAAGCCCCTGTAGTATCGAGGTACATTTTTTTGACGAAATATGCACACTTGCATCACCCCGGGGTTCGAACCGCATACCTCAAGCCTTGAGCGTACCTTACTCTCCACCATACTACACAGTCACTTATGACTCTATGGGGTATGCTATTTTTTATATTAACTCTGAAATTGATTTGTAGAAGCGAGTGATGCCATCACCCACCCCTAGCATCACTCGCCCATAAAAATATTTTTCTACTCTATTCCGAAAATTCATTTAAATCTTTACATATAGCAAATAAATAAATAAAGTGAAACTTCTGCACGATGGTTATTGTGAACTGTAGATAAAAAATATGCCAAGTATATTTTAGTGTACATGAAGGTTAAGATTGTGGAAACCTCATAGTATGACTTGAGTTGTATGAGATACTATATAGTCATAGCTATTAGACAACTTATAATAATTTTTTGGACTATTAAATAACCTTAAATGAAAAAGTTATCAATTATAAAATATTAGGTCTCGTCAATCTCTATAATTTTGATATAAAGTTTGACTTCATGAAAAATTTATGATTTCTTTTGCGTGGGACTATTTGTAGGGGTGGGTCATGCTATCACCCGCGCCTGGAAATGCATTTCTAGGGGCGGGTGATGGCGTCACCCGCCTCTAAAAATGGTGGTTATTTCCTGAGATAGGTGACGCCGTCACCCACCCCTAAAAATGTATTTTCAGGAGCGGATGAATTGCTACAGTAATCCTGCTTGATTTGTAGAAGCGGGTTATCTTTTGGTCTGCCTTTAGAAAAAACAGGGCGTCCTGCAAATCGTTTTTTATAGTGATAACTATATTGTGGGATAGAATGAGTACTTTTTAGATTAAGGATAGTTGCGGCTTCAGCATCCAGGGTGGATGCTCGCAGCCAGAAAAATAATTGTCTAGTTTTCAAGCAAAAAAAGGTGAATATAGATTAGTCTTACTACTTGACAGGTCAATGTCTCGATAGATTAGTCAGAGCTTAGCCATGTCAACGATCTTGCAAGTCCTCCTTCGAGATCCAGCCACGAGCTCAAACTTTACTACTCAGCAGGATCTAGTAAAATCCAGCATGCGGAATCCCATGCAAAAGACAAATTGAAGTGCAGTTCGAAGTCGTGGAATCACAAAATGACACTTAATCTGCAGTTAGGTTGACCGGCACGGATCTGTTTTCAAAACCTCTGCACGTGCACACAACATTATCAGTCGGCATCCAGTATTGATATGCAGACCTCGATCGATGATGCCGAATGACCAGTAGCAATAAGTACTGAGCTCAGGCATGCATACGGTGATCTAGTCGTTACGAGAATCTTTACTGATTATGGTAGCAATGCGTGTCAATGGTTAGAGTCAAGAGCCATGGAGTTTTTTGCGTCTCATGGATGGTCATTTATTTCATGTATAGGTCAATAATTTTGAACCGTTATGTGTTTTAAACTTTGAGCGCACTTGTAATAATTAAGGACTGATACGCCTTTTGTGAAAGGGTTTGAAGCCGGAACTTTTCCATTATTAAAAAAATGTCTGTACCAATACCAAGCAATGGAACTACGACTCCCCAATATATACTAGAGAAACAGCCTATGGTCCCGGTTGGGAAGGTACTACAAATTGTGGCGCTGCCTTGCCGCGCCCTTTTGTGTTCTAACCAATATTAATATTACTAGTTATAAAACTTTTTTTATTTTTATTTATTTAAGCTAGTTATTAGAATAACAGGGAAAATTGAAATTTTAACTGAACAATTTATTTGGATTTGAATCTATAAACTTTTCCATTTTAGACTGAAAATACATCTACGTATATTGCTTTGTGCACAGGGAGCAAACTTGAATTGTTTGCCAATTAAGTTGCAGCAGATATTGTCACACAGTGCAGACGTCAATAAACTTGGTGGTGAGGCCTAGCACCTTTTATTTCTTAGATTCAGCTAGTACGCATTCGAGATCAGGTTGGCAATACGAGGAAGAGAGAAGTCACATGAGAAAAGAGTAAATAGACATCCAAAAATACAGCCAAAGATATACTGAGCTCACAGTTTACTAAATTATCTGAACTCAATGCAGCAATTTACGCTACTCGCTAGTAGTACAGTGAAATGAAATCCAAGGGTAGGAGAAAGAAAAATTAGACCCATTTGCAATGACACAAATACTGCCTTGTTGAGCCAATCAAATATGTTATGGTTCAATTGCTCCTCACACAACTTTTAGTCATCAGCATAAAATAAATATGAAAGCAATTGCAGCCTAGGCTGTGCTAATGAATAGAATGCAACTGTAGGTTCTGTTATATGTACTTAAGGGCCTGCTCTGTTTCATGAATGTCCATAGCATGTTATGAAAGAAATATCAAGCATATAGCTTTATGTAGCATGCTACTGATGAAATATCAAGCATATAGCTTTACGGTGATTAGATATAGTTTGTTATGTTCTTCTCTGCGTCTAAGATTGTTGTTTTTGAAGCCTAGTCATTCGACCTGTAGTCTTTTTCATATGATGCCTCTAAGGTTCTTAGTAGTGGTAACTTTAGAGGACCTGGATGATTTTAAAAAGGCAGCATTGATCAATAACTGAATGGATAACTTCGTTGGCATTGCACAGTAAAGCATGAAAAGTATATCTATGCATCTAACCTTTTGTGATCAGAGTGAGCAAAGTATAGTACTGAGTATTAGTAAAAGTTTTTGGATACATTGTGCTGGAGCTCTAGTGATCTAAGTTAGTGATTGAGATCAAGAACAATCTATTTATGTATGGAAAATACCAAACATAGATCATATTTATCCATGGAACGACTATTTCCATACCAAACATAGATCATATTTATCCATGGAACGACTATGTACTTGCATTCTTGGACCAACTTCAGTATACTTATAGTTTTAGCTACCCTCTGATTCATCATGGAAACAAAATCCATTATAATCAGTGCATTTCTTACTATCACGACACTAAGCAGGACAAATAATTACTCAAATATGCTTCATGTGCCATACAGAGTTTTTCTTTGCAACCTTTCTGCTTCAACCAGCTTAAGGAGAGAGCACCTATTAAGCAAGGGAGGTGAGAGCCATACCAATCGCTTCTCCTTGAGTCTCCTCCTAGGCATACGAGTTGAACTTGTTAGCAGAGACAAGTGAAATGGACGAGATGCAGAAGCAGAAATCAACCTTGAACAAATGCATTTTGGCAGGGGATCATCAGACCTTCTTTGCCATTATCTTGAGGAAGAGAGCTGAACGCCCAGCAGCTTTGCTTGAACCTGGTGGCACTCGATCTGGATTTTGATGTAGCACATAATCAGTCTCGTCGGCACTTGTTGCAATATGTGTCACTGCAGTAAATTATAATCATTTGATAAATACACTTTACACTGCAAGGGACATGGGGGAGGAGAACCAGTAGCGTCATCTCTCATAATCAAATCATCGAGCACATCGTGTGCATCTCTGTATTGACATCGATTCAACCTGTGCAACTGCCCGCAAGCATTTCCGAGCTTGCTGGCACGGGTGCACGCGTGAGCACCGGGTGCGTGCCCGTGGCCCAGTGAGCAGAAGCGCGATAGGGCCGCCGTCGCTGTCTGCCATCATCTGCTACAATTGTCACGGTGGCACAGGCCCGTACGGCAGAAGGGCGCCGCGCGACCAGCCGCACCTGCGTGATGCGACGCGGTCGGCATTACGCACGGCGCTTGCTCGGTTTTCATACGGCTGCGAGCGCGGCAACATTGGCGGAGCGGCTGCTGCCGCCATGCGTGACTGTCTTGTGGCCACATCTCTACGATGATTGCCGGCCGCCATGGATCCCTCAAATCCAATCCACGTGCTGATCTGCAGGTTCTACGCCGATGGACATGAGGGGCAGCAACAAAGGAAGCGCTCGCACTGTCGATTGGGAACGACGCGGGACACTGCAAGAGAAGGAGGGCCGGCAAGGAAGAGGAGAGGAGCAGCGAGAAAGGAAGCGATCCAACTATCGTCCGAAACACTCCTGGATTTGGGCGTGGAAGTCCGCCGTTGCATCGCCACGAAACGATGCGACCGTCGCAAGCTCCTCCTACCCGTTCTGGTTGGGAATACACGGTGGAGCAGCGGTGGACCGACGGGAGGAGCAGCGGGAAGAAGGATGGTCGCACGACCCAGCGGGACCCAGCTGGCCTTTTTCCTTCTCCCCTGCGCGGCCCAGTCGGCCCAACCGCGTCGCCCCCCTCCTTTCCCAGCCCAACCCGGCGCCCCTCTCCTCTACCTCTCTCCCTCACCGCTAGGCGGGCCCCACCCGTCAGGTCCATCCCCAACCTCGAGCCAGACTCGGGTTCAACCACGAGTCCGGCCGCGGCACGCCGCTCGCCGCGCGCCTCGGGCCCGCACGTCGAGGCTCCCCCTCGGCTCCTATTTAAGGCGCCGCATCCGCACCCCTAGGGCCACCTCAAGCCGCAACCGCCGCCCCTCGCCTCGCAAACCCTAGCCGCGCCAAGCTCGTTGCCGCCGCACCTCGGCCACCCCACGCCTCGCCGCCTCGTCGCTCCTCTGTCGCCGCGAGCCGCCGTCGGAGTTTCGCCTTGGGGTAAGGATCCTCGCCGGCATGCCTTCCCCCTTCCTCTTCCCCTCCCGCCACGGCAATTGCTCGTCGTCGCTGCCTCGCAGCGGGCAGCCCGCTCTGGTCCCCGTCTCGCCAACCCGAGCCCCTAGATGCGTTCCCCGTATCGCCCTCGTTCTCCCCGTGCAGCCCCCGCTTGAAACCGAGCCCGGACGATCATTTACGGCCAAGTCTGGCGAGTCCACCGCCGCCGATGCCAGCGCCACCGCCCGTGCCGCCCCAGCCCCGAGCAGCCGTCGAGTCAAAACCAGCGTACCGGTCAAACCCTAGGCCTTTTTGCAAGAGAAACCCTGAGTTTTACCAAAATCAACCCGCGATCCATGGCAGTTTAAAAGTATTCACAAACATATCCTTTTTCTTCTGTTCTAGCCCCTGTCTTTTTCTAAAATAGAACAAGTCATCCCTAGCCCCTCTATTTTTCAAACTAAACCCTAGATTTAAGGTTTAATTAGGTTTTAGACCTCGGTTTCTTTGTTCAAAGCCCTTTTAGTTTCAAATCTTCTTCAAATAAGCCCGTGGAATCATGTTTTAGCCATAACTTCTCCGTTTTAACTCTGTTTTCATCGATTCTCGCGCTCACCTGATCCTTGCGACATGTACAGTAGCTTTATAATGTTGTTTTGCTTTATTTATATTGTTGGTGTACTGTTTCTTATTTATTGTACTTGTTTGTTTGTATGTACTATGTGTCGCGATAGACGATGCGCAGTTCGAGGGTCCGCAAGAGCAAGGCTTTGAAGACGCCCCTGGTAGCAGCAGTACTTTGAAGAAGGCAAGTGGTCCTTGATCATATTCCAGTCCTAATAACTTTCTAAATACACACCTTTACTTTATATGCATGCATGTGTCTATAATATGATGGATCCCAAAACTAAGGATGTGCCTAGTTTTCTTTTGAAATTCCTTGATTAAACTTGGGTTATTTACTTTATGTTGTACCTACGCTAGTTGCTTTTACTTAGTTTTTAGTTGGATAACTTGGAAACTATGTTATACTTGTTTTACTTCATGTTCTGGAATACTTTTATGGTAATAGCTTTAAGATCATTGCATTAATTGGAATATGGAGAGCCAACCAGGAAAACAGTGCAACAACAATACTATATGGCTCTGGTATTGACTAATTAATTAGAAACTTTAGCTTGTAATGGTCTTACCGAAAGGTCAAGAGGGGAGTGCGTTGATGGGGTATAGCCCGGTCCTCTTGGAGGCTTTGTTTATGGTTCTTGGCTAAGGTGCCGGCCTTATTAGGGAGGGTTATGACCACTGTGGCCTGAAACCTTAGCGGATTGTTGCAAGCTAGGGAAACTTTAGCTTGTAATGGTCTTACCGAAAGGTCTCGTAGTGAATCTCTGCCACTCACCTCAGAAGTGTTTAAGGGCCTTACAAACCCGGGCATCAAGGGAAACACGAGTTGTGGGTAAAGTGTACAACCTCTGCAGAGTGAAAACTGATATATCAATCATGCTCACGGTCAAGAGCGGCTTGGACCCTCACATGATAATTGAACTTAAAAATGATCTAAATTGATGTTCTTTATTTATGTTGTTGTTGTTGTTACTTATCTCTTTTATTTATTTAAGGGTTGGTATATACTTACACTAGTTAATGCTTGCTAAAGAAAACTTGGTCAACTAAAAATGCTTATCGCAGTCAAGCTATGTTAGCTATCCTTGATTGTGGCCTTGCATGTCATATAATTTACTCCACTTGCTGAGTACCAACTATAAGTGTACTCACGCTTGCTTTATTAAAACTAATGCTAATCAGAACAAGATAATTATCCAGAGTTTCCTGAAGATTTTGAGGAGTTCTAGGCGTATGTCTCCCAGCCATCTGCCTGTGAAGTTGAAGTTCCGTTGCTAAATTATAAACGTCTATTCATTCACTTAAGAATAAGACATTCGGTCATGTAATAAAGTACTATAATACTCTCTTTCGTTATGATATTGTTTCGGATATACACTTGTATCATCTATCATATGTGTGTGAACCTGGCGCACATATGAGATGCATTCAGTTCCTTTCCAAAACCGGGTGTGACATCCCGGTTAATAACTCCAACCAAGACTAAAGGACTATTTAATCCCGGTTGATAACATCAACCTGAAATAAAGGGTCTACATTAATCCCGGTTTGACCAACCGGGACTAATGTCTTGAGAAATTTTAGTCCCGGTTATTAACACCAACCGGAACTAAAGGGTAACTTTTAGTGCCGGTTGGTGTTACGAACCGGGACTAAAGGGGTTTCGAGGTCCATAAAATTTAGACATGGTTAAAGATAATAGTAAGATTAAGATACTCCTTTTCCTTGCCCAAAAGAAGTGTACTCCTATATGTTGAGAATGGAAACTATTTTTAAATTGTCAAAGGAGGTTCGGACCTTTTCTTTTCTCTTTTCTTTTCCAAATGGTAGTAAACACTTCTCAACAGTCAACATACGCTTTGTCAGAACTCTCAATCGGCATTGCCAACGTTAAATGTAAGAAGATTCAGCTAAACAGACACAGTACAGCTCGCAGCTAGTACTGAACAGAAATGTTTGTTATTATCCACATCATCCCCCCCCCCCCCCCCCCCCCCCCCCCCCCCCCCCCCCGCTCTCTCTCTCTCTAAGAGGACGCTGTTCCATCTTCTTTTCCGAGAGGAATGTTTTTTCAGCCGAGGAACTGCTCCTGATGGGTCAGTCCGTGACACCCCCAATCTGATAGCGGGAAACCAGCCCCATTTACACGCAATCCACACGAACTGCTGCCACAGTGCCACCGAATGAAGAAGAGGCAGGCCAGAGTGTTTGCGTCCAGTGCTACTGCTGCTGTGCGGACGGAATCTATTAATTAGCCCACAGCACGGTGAATTCCTCCAGGCCCAGTTCTGGCCTCATTTGCTTGGGCGGCCCACCAACTTCACATTCTTCTTCTACTTCACCAATCCCGCACTGACCAAACTCGAGCATTTCTCCACAATTCGATGAAGAATCAAACCGAATCTTTAGGGAGTGCAAGAAACCACTAGATGCATAATTTGTAAGAATCAGGGGCCGAAGACTTAAGATTGAGTTTAGACACAAGAAAAAAAAACCGAGCTATGAGTAGACAAAAACATAATATTGTTTCCCTAGGCTGATGAATGTTGCATGCTACAACAAGTTTGATCACAACAATAACAATAACAACAAAGGAAACGGAGCCATGGATCAGTTGCATCACACACCTAGTAGCCACCATGGCTACCCCGGTTCATTTCAACAGCTCCATAGATCAGGTTCATCTATTCAGCTCCCCCCGCAACAGCTAGCTTTTTAGAAGAATGGCACCCTCATTGGCTCAACCTACTTGCGTCCCCGCCTGCGGCACGAGTGGTCCTAAGTTGCCGCCGGCGGTGGCTCATCGCCTTGCTCAGCTGCTTCAGCAGGTGCATGGTACTCCTCCTGAGCCTCAGGCTCAGGTGGATCCTCAGAGGGTGGCTCCTCGTATGGGCTTTCTCCCAGCATATTTGTTTGAAGGCTCTGTAGCGACGCTCGGCTTCTGCCCGGAGAAGTCATCTTGTGACACATCCACTTCACCCTGATAATAAGAAAGGGGAAATCAAAACTAATACCTTGGAGATATGATATGTATAATTTGTCTACACGAAATGATGAAGTTAGATAGCATTTACTTGCCATTCTTTAATACAGAAGATGGTGTAAGAGGCAAGCATATGAAGTAAAACTCTATAATTTTAACGTTAGTTTAGTTTTTAAGCTATAAAATGATGATAACAATGTAAAGTAATGGCCAGAGAAAAAATGTATACCTCGCAGGTAAGTAAGAAGAACAGGTTGGACGCGGTGGGGAGCCAACAATCACAGGTCAAGCAACGAGGCGTCCTGGTTGAGGCCTGAACAACTTGGATCTATTCATGGGCCTCAAATGCAGCACCCTTAATGTATGTTTGTAAAGTACAACATATTTGGAAAGTATATATGATAAGTTGAGTAAAACAAGCTTAAACATGGCCTTATCTATATCTAAAAAGCTACATGGAGAGGGCTCTCGATTTAGGATATATCGAGAGCCCTCTTGTTACTTCTACGAGCATAAGGGGGAAGTAACTTCACCATGAGAAGAAAGTAACAAAGGGAGAAAGAAAAAAAAGGCGATGGACGATGTTCCGACGACGTTAGGGTTCGGGGGTCTGGGGTTACCTATGTGCTCCCAGGTCTAGAGGGAGCTCTGGAGGGTGGCTGGCTCGAGGCGGGCGGTGAGGACATCGGTGGGCGGTGTTGGGGCAGGGCGTTCTCCAAAGACGAAGAAGATACAGAGGGGGAGGAGGAGAGGGAGGGGAAGGGAGGGGAGGGTTGGGGGTGGGAGGAGGGCGGTCCTTGCCGGCGAGGGGATGGTCTCCAGCAGGGGTGGAGGTGGGCGGAGGGGCGGATGGAGGCCAGATAGCTTGGAGGAGGGGAAGGGGAAGCAAGGGCGAAGCCAGCCGATCACGCCACCAGAGTCAGCTTCATTAGCATATCGGGGTCAACTATGGAGATGAAAAGTGATATACGTGGAATTTGACAGATTTCATCGGGGTCCAGCGACCCCGATGGGTAAAGGCAGCTCCGCCCATGAGGGGAAGGGAAGGTGGGGGGGGAGGGGGGTGAAGAGGGTTGGAGGAGGGCGGTCCTCGCCAGCATTGGAGGGTGACGCCAGCGAGACGGGCGGCGGGAGAGGGCATGCAGTCCTATTTTTTGTTCACCCCACGTGATGAGCGGATAAGGGCGGGGGCTCTCGCTGAATCCCAATCTAGAGTGCCCCCTCTGCCTGGATGCTTCCTATCTACATATGTCTTCAACATGCATCGTGTGTATGTGGAGCTACTGTGTGTTAAACATGCGTATGCATGGTTACTATGTCATGGATAAAATATGATACTCATTTGACAAAAATGCTAATGCAATAACCTATATGCAATACCTGTATCCTTGACACATCAATCTTGAGATCCAGCATATCCTTCGCAAGGACGACGGAGCAGTAAACATAGCGCCGGATCTTGAGAAGGTGGTGCCCAGGCATGTCGTGGGTGCAATGTGAGCAGCTCACATTGTAGCAGTGCAGGCAGAACATGCACTTCTCCGCCCTGTTCTCAGCTGCATGCTCCATGCATGGCTCCCAGAAATTGGTCCTGAGTAGCACATTGAGCTATTCTGGCCTTTCCTCCTCATCCACTGTCACCACTGCCGGCACATCCTCCAATGGTGGCAGTTGCCCCTCCGCCATAGGCTGCTTCTGCTGTATCAAAAACACCACAAAGATGAACAACAATCATATACTAGCTAGGTAGATTGGCTTGACGATTCGCTTTCTTAATAAAAAGTTTAAAGTTTATTTGGTGAGATATAGAGTAAAGAATATAGAATTGAGAGCTCATGTATAATTCTAGATATTGCAAGTGCTACAGATTGAAGCATTGATAACTAGACTTGCAATGCATATGACTCGAAGCATAAGGTCACATATTAATCGTGATATCTATAACATAACGATCGACGTCGATCTCTTAGTCCACAAACCAAAGGTGCATGTAGATCATAGTTCTTACAAAACACTCAAACGGGTCAAGAATTGATTTGGAGTGCATTAGGAGATAGGATATCAATCGTAGGAAGGTGCGCGCCACGTGCATAGTGCCACTATGGCACAC
Organism: Panicum miliaceum; assembly: GCA_032594955.1. NCBI lineage: Eukaryota > Viridiplantae > Streptophyta > Magnoliopsida > Poales > Poaceae > Panicum > Panicum miliaceum. The sequence goes on along the minus strand of CM064072.1, from coordinate 24,944,311 downwards.
ACATTTTCTGAGAAGTAATGAGGCATATGTATTTTTTAAATTTCAAGAACTAATTAATGTGGCGCTCACATTTATAGGCAACACACACTGACAGAAGTCACCATATTAGAGTAATTTTGCAAAGGGACACATGAAGTGATTGCACAAGTCGTAATTTACCTTATTTATCTTTCCATTCACTACAATCCATATGTTCACTATACCGAAACCCTCCATCGTACACATCTCTTCCTCATCAAGCAAACTCAAATTATAACTTTTTAAGAAAGCTTTCAGCAGAAGTTTCTCTAAAACATTATGATTGGTTCTAAAAGTCTAAAAAAGTATTTTCCATAAACTTGCGAGAAAAATTATTTAATAAAATGTTTGGAAAAGTTCCTCTAAATGTTTTTACAGAAACTTTTGAAAGAATTTTCTCATGAATCTTTTTATTGGAATCATCCAATCTAACATTTTAATTTATCAGTTATAGTATTTTGGCATATTCCAATATGGAAAAAAGCCATGGATTAAACCATTTTATACCATGGAAGACAGTGAGGGAGGGATGGAGGGGGTCTAGGAGCCTAGCACCATATGGATTCAACCCAAACAAGAAGTAAATAAAAGAAGTGAATAATGTGTGTGTCCATGCTGTGAATATCAAGCGCGGACACTGGTTTCCCTCCTCTCTACTTCACTCTCTTGGTCAATCATCATCCGTTCAATCAAAATCCAATAGTCTCTGAACTTCTTGATACTTATGCTGCTTCTTTGCGTAGCAGTGCATGATGGGTGATGGCTCACTCCCTAGTCTCCTTTCCTCTATCCTCAGTGGTATCTCTACTCTTAGGTCCGCTCTCCGCTGCCACTACTGCCCTCTCTACCCTAACTTGCCATGCAAGGATGCCCACTCCCAACCACATGCCATCTGCTGGTCTCCTTGCTGCTTCACTGCGCCCTCACGGGGTCATACCCATATCCACTACTAGGCTGATCTGTTGGTGCCCTGAACCTTTCTCTAAACCCACCAGAACCAAAAAATCCTCATAGCTAAGCCCCTTCTTCCCCAACCTCTACAATATCGCTTGAACTTCTATTTTGGTTTTCTATGTACTCCCTCAGTCCTGTAATATAAGGTATTTTAGCAATTCTAAGATAAATTAAGGGAGAGAACAAAAGACGCATGTGCCCTCCAAGAGCTCTTCATTTACCGGCCATAATTAAAGTTGTTCCTAAGATTAAACAGGGGAGGAAGGAGTAGAAAAGGTAATTATGCAGCTAAGAGCCAAGAAAAATTAAATGATTTCCTTTAATACTTATCCAAAAGTCCTACAATGCCTTATATTTGGGTACAAATTTTGAACTCTTCAATGTCTTATATTCCAGGACGGAGGGACTAAGAAGGTGTGATTATATAAAGGGCACCAACTGGACAACACAGCCCATAGGAGTGATCTACTTATTACTGCTATCAGTCGCTGCCTGATCGAACTAAATAGATCGACATCAAAACCATGACCATCCAAAAACTCAAAATCAAGGAACTAGAGCTACTTGACATCAGTTGGACCAAAGTACAGATCACATATGGGAAAAAATGCAGCAGAACAAAATAATGTAAAAGGGACGGCGAGGGGTTCACGCTCATGTTTGTGTGAACTATGCCCATGTCCATGTGGATTCCATGTCAGAACTGCATGGCATGCCTCCCTTGTCAACTGATAAGCCCACAATCAACTCCTGGACATTTGTGGGACTTTTCAAAAAGCAGCTAAAAGAAATTGCACGGAAAACTACTAGAAACACGTATGCAATGGTAAAGGTTCTAATAACGGCTCCACATTTGTAATCCTTAATACCAGAAACTCAAAACGAGGACGAATATGGGAGCACATATATATAAGAAGCGCCACATAAGGAACAACCTAGAACATTATGCAATCTAAAGAATGATACATCATACATGTGCTCCTAAAAAAGGAGATCTTGAATTTAACTCGACACCTAACATACAAGCCATGATGAATCTGCAGTTTAGATCTGAATCGAGACCCCTTACAGGAAGCTATTGCTTGAATTTACAGCACACATGCATGAAACTTGAATATGAGCAAACCTCGTAAACAGGTACCAAGAATCCAATTTTAATATATAAAAGAAACAAGATATATAAAATTTCACATTTGCATCGGTCAGATCTTTTCTTACCTTCTTGCTGGGGTGGACAGAGGAAGACATGGTGCGTGCCTGCGTGGTGGAGAGTACTCTCACAGCTTACAAGCCCAGTCCTCTTGTTGCTTGGGTAAATAGCACAAGCAGAGATACAGAGGGTCAAGCGTTATAAATAGAGAAAGTGGAAGGGGAAATAAAACTAAACAACTGTAGTTTAAAAAGAAAGAGAAATTTTATGGTGGTTGGGAAAAAATAGGAGCCGTCCATCCAGTGATATCGAACGGTTGAAACTGTTAGAAGTTGGTGAAAAGTGAAAGTGGAAGAAACTGATGATTGATTCTCTTGTGTAACTGTTACATATATATATATAGCCCCAAAGGGTGTCTATCTAGAAAAAGATGTCTATACAAGGAGAGGTGTCTATAGAGGAAAAGGTGTCTATTGATCACTAATTAATTAATTCTAACTAATCCTAACACTTCCCCTTGATCAATTGACTTCTGTAGGCACCGTTGGTTCATCAGTTACGTCTTGAGACCTTGGAAAAACCCTGTGGGAAAAAATCAAAGTATATCGATATACCAGGCAAAACTCCTTAAAACCCAGTAGAAAAAACAAGGAGAAACACCATGATATATGTGTATAATTCCAATGTTAATAGACCCTTTAGGTGACCCGAAAGACTTAATCTAAAAACAATTTGATCGTAGATCAATATGTCATGTATATTATCTTCGAAAAACCTTATAGGAAAAATTAGATAATATGACATCTACCATGTGTTAATCATTACCTCAATAAAAACTTTATACGAGAAAACTCTTAGAAGAGTAAAACTCATATAAAGTAAAGAGTGTAATCTGACATATGAAGTAAGTTATATTTAGAGAGATTCTCCCCCTGATTTTTGCAAATCTTAGAGCTTTCTCATACCAATTCCTTCAACACATTTATGGAATGTGGAGTATGGTAGAGACTTTGTGAATAAATCTGCTAGATTATCACAAGACTTAGTTTGCAATATTTCTATCTCTCCATTCTTCTGGAGTTCATGGGGGTAAAATAATTTGGGAATAATATGTTTAGTCATATTGCTCTTAATATAACCTAACTCTATTTGCGTAACACATGCCGAATTATCTTCAAAGATAATTGTTGGTGCCTCAAGTGCACCAATACCACATGATTGAGTTATCTGGTTTACCACTCTGCGAAGCCATACGCATTCACGTGATGCTTCATATAAAGCAATTATTTCAGAGTGATTGGTGGAAGTAGACACCAATATCTGCTTTGATGACTTCCAAGATATTGTTGCTCCACCTTGCAAGAATACAAAGCCAGTTTGTGATCTGCCGTTGTGGGGATTTGATAAATAACCAGCATCTGTATATCCCAATAGAATTGGATCTTGATTTCTACTATAGAATAATCCAAGATCTCTAGTGCCATTGAGATATCTCATTACAGTCTTGACTCCACCAATGACGCTTGGTAGGAGCGGCACTATGTCTTGCTAGCAAATTTACTGTGAATGCAATATCCGGTCGGGTGTTGTTAGCAAGATACATTAGTGCTCCGACAGCACTAAGATATGGGTAGTGTGGTCCCAATATCTATTCTTCTTCTTCCCGTGGTCTAAAAGGATCCTTCTTAATATCTATAGATCTGACTACCATCGGGATTTTTGCTGGATATGATTTGTCCATGTTGAATTTCTCCAATACTTTCTGGACAAAGGCAGCTTGGTATACAAATATACCTGTATCGAAGTGCTCAAGTTGTAAACCTAAGCAGAATTTGGTTTGACCCAGATCTTTCATTTCAAACTCCGTCTTTAAATGATGACGTGCTTCATTAATATCGAGTTCGTTGCCAATGATGTTGAGATCATCAACGTACACCGATATGATGCAAAATCCTATTGATGATTTTTTAATGAAGACACATGGGCAGTCATCATTATTTGTGTATCCCTTCAACTTAAGGAATTCACTTAACCGATTGTACCACATTCGGCCCGATTGCATCAAGCCATATAATGACTTCTGCAACTTGACACAATACATGTTGTGATTTGCCTTAGAATTTAGTATATCGATTCCATCAGCAACTTTCATGTATATATTAGAATCCAATGACCCATACAAATATGCCATCACTAAGTCCATCAACTGCATAGATAGACGATTTTGAACTGCCAGCGATATTAAATATCGGAATGTTATTCCTCTCATTACCGGAGAGTAAGTTTCGTTGAAATCAACGCCAGGTCTTTGCGTAAAACCTTGTGCCACTAGTCTTGCTTTATATCTCACCACTTCATTATTTTTGTTTCTTTTACGAACGAAAACCCATTTGTATCCTACAGGAAAGATACCAGGAGGTGTTGGTATTACTACCGAAAAACACTTCTCTTTCATAAAGCGAGGCAATCTCTATTTCAATTGCTACCTTTCACTTATCCCAGTCCGAGCGTTTCTTACACTCTACCATAGATTTAGGATCTGAATTGATTTGAAGGATATTTGCAACTTGTTCAGTGAAACAACAGTCGACTATTATGGACTTACGATCATAGAACTCTCCGGTCTCTACGAAATTTATAGCAATTTCATCTACCCTTAAAGATTTATCATGACTTCCCGAAATAATGGATCTAGGGTCTTCCGATGTTCCAGCATTATTGTTTATGGCCATAACTGAGCTGAATTGTGGATCACATCTATCCACGTGACATTGTATGTCCTTTAGGTGTCTTTCAACTGGAGGTTGAGTTATATTTATAGTCTTCTTTTGCTTGCCGGCAATCACATCTTGCTTCTTTGAAGTTCTTTTCCCCTTCCTTTTACCAAGTTGGGGATGAGTGGTTTTATTAGGTACCTCCACTCTTTCGGGCACGTTCCTTGCAGGATGGAGAGACTTTGTGACACCTTTATAATCAATGAAAGCGTCTGGCAGATTGTTTGCAATATTTTGCAAATCGATAATCTTTTGAACTTGTGATTCAGTTTCTGAAGTACGTGGATCAGAGAATGAAATGCTTTCAGCATTCCAATTAATTTCCTGGAATTCTTTTTGGTACAATTCTCTCCCTAATGCCAGAAAATGATCCTCACTAAAAATACAATCAGCGAACCGGGCAGTAAATAGATCTCCAGTAAGAGGTTCTAAATACTTAATAATCGACGGAGAGGAATATCCCACATAGATCCCCAGTTTCCTGTGAGGGCCCATCGATGTCCGCTGAGGTGGTGAGATGGGTACGTACACAGCGCACCCAAACTTACGCAAATGGGAAATACTTGGAGGATTCCCACGTACTAATTGTAATGGGGAGGTTTCGTGATATGCAGTTGATCTTAGTTGGATCAAGTCAGCAGCGTGCAGAACTGCATGACCCCAACAAGATGTAGGCAATTTGCAATTCATTAACAAAGGTCTTGCAATGAGCTTGATTCTTTTGATCAACGATTCAGCCAAACCATTTTGGCTATGTACATATGGAACAGAATGCTGAACCTGAATTCTCAATGCCATGCAATAGTCATTAAAGGCACGGGATGAGGATTCAGCAGCATTGTCCATTCGGATAGATTGAATTCGATGTTTAGGATAATGTACCTTCAACTTGATCAGTTGGGCCATTATTGTTGCAAAAGCATGGTTACGTGTCGATAAAAGAGACACATGAGACCATCTAGTAGATGCGTCTATCAAAACCATGAAGTACCTGAACGTCCCTGATAATGGTTGGATCAGACCACAAATATCTCCTTGAATTCTTTCAAGGAATTTGAGTGGTTCAGCTCGAATTTTAAGATATGATGGTCTTAAAATTAATTTTCCAGTTGCACAAGCAGTGCAACAAAAATCTTTATTTTGGGGAAATTTGCGTTCTCCATATCGTGACCAATGGAATTGCTAATAATTCTTCTCATCATCCCTATTCCAGGATGCCCAAGTCGATCATGCCAGTTTCGGAATGTATCGACGTTATGGAAAAATTATTTTATAAGCAACATGTTCTATGGGTTTTATGTATGTAAAGTACAATCCAGTTGGAAATGAAGAAATCTTTTCGCAGATTTGTTTGCCAAATCTCGTAAGTTTAGTGAAGAGGAGAAATTCCTCTTTATTGTCCTCATGTGTTTCCACATGCAAACCGTTCTTACGGATGTCTCTATAACTTAGAAGGGTACGAGTTGAATCAGGATACAATAAGGCATCCTCCAACATAATTTGTGTACCCATAGGTAGAGTAATTGTGGCTCGACCGGACCCAACTATTAACGCATCTCGACCAGTGATAGTCATAACGTTTCCTTCTCTTTTCTTAAGAGTCTGGGAATATTTTATCTCTCTAAGTACATGAGTCCACAAGGCATAATTCTTCCTCCTTTGGATTGATATCAACAAACATCTATATGTAAAATAATAATTTAATTTAATATAATAGTATAACATATAGAAGTATACATACAATATATTTAATACCAAGTATGAGAGTATGATATTATAATAATTAAATATATGTACATAACTCTCAAGCATACTAAATAATACAATTCAAATAACTATGTACGACTTAGACTTATTACAATATATAATTAATCTGATATCAATGTTGGACCGAGATTAGTTCAAATCTCCAAACATGTCTCCGGAATCAAACTCTAGGAGCATGTTGTTCGTTGATGGAAGGTGCTCTTCAATATTAAGAGCTTTGTTGTTCATTGGTTCCATTGGAGCCTTGTTTGAACAATCTTTTTCCTTGACAGTTTCAGATGTAAGATTGAAGTGTGCCTCATATCTTGTGTCTCCTGCCGGCTTGCTCTCTTTTAATAATTTTTGGTATAAAGCAACCAAATATTTTGGGGTACGGCAATTCTTAGCAAAATGCGAGAAATCACCACATCTATGACACTTGTCATTTTTGGGTCTCGCATTGTCTCTCTTCCTCTTGTGTGAATTAGGCTTTTGCTTCTTATTGAATGAATATTTACCGAACTTGTTCTTTGGAGATGGTCTATTGAACTTGTTCCCAGTATTCTTCTGTACATTGTGAACTTCAGGTAACGGCGTCGAGCCAACAGGGCGCTTATGATGATTCTTCAGAAGAAGTTGGTGTTGCAATACTCGATCAGACGAAGCATAGTAGAGAGTGTTTTCTCTATCTTATCTGCATCTGTTGGCTCTTTCTCGCAAAACTTCAATTTAGAGCAAATTCTATGAACAACGTGGTTATAGTCTGCCACATATTTAAAATTTTGGAGACGTAAATGATTCCATTCATGGTTAGCCTCAGGCCAAATAAGTTCCTTTTGTTGTTCATAACGCTCTTTAAGAGCGCTCCATAACTCCCGAGGGTTTTCAATCATAAGGTATTCAGCTTTAAGATCCTTATGAATATAAAACCGTAACATAGCCAAAGTAGAAAAAATTAGCTTATATGGCAGAACAACCCCGGCTTGGGGTTCCTGAATTGTAGCCAAAAGACTATGAGACTCAAGTGCTATCTTGATATCAGACGCGAGTTCGTCGAACTCCTTAGTGGCCATAGTCCTACGTGGATAACCATGGAATAATTAATTTACTGTATGGTAAATTAAATCAGAATGGTAATGTTGTAACGTCACATGCAATATAATAGATTGTATATCTTAATTAAAATATTAGATATTGCAATATGAAAACGTACATAGGTGTATTATTTGCTTATTCTGAGAATAACTTTGTTAAAATATTATTTAAGTTATTCACGAATTTAACATGTGTGTGGTGTATATTGTAATTTAATAAAAGAATCACATATAGCATTGTAATTCAAAGTCAACAAACCACATATATGTATATATACAATAACAATATTCAGTATGTACAGAGCAACATCAACAATACAATAATCAGATGTTCTCACAAATAAATAAATTAGCTAAGTCATATGCTAATTAAAATTACTATTACTGAAACAATAAAATAATAGATAAAATAAAAGAAAAACAGACAAGCCACGCAGCCCAGTGGCTTTGGCGGGCGCGCGGCCCAGCCAGCCCAAGTGCCCAAGGGCACAGGCCAGCAGCCAGGCGAGCCGGGAGGGGGGCGGTTGGGGGGCGAACGTGGGCCAACCTGGGCATCTTCCGGCCCATCAGGCCCAGCGCCGCTGTCTACTATAAAGGGCTAGCGGTTAGGGTTTCCAACCCTAACCGCCCCCCATCCCCAGTAGCCACCACCGGCCGCCATCTACGCCGTCAGCCACCGCCGCCGCCTAGATCCGCCTTTTTGCCATCGCCGTGCACCCTTTCCTCCTTGCTCCCCTTCCTCCTCTCATGGCGAGCCTGAGCCCGGCCATGGAGGTCGGTCGGTGGGGGATCCCGCCCGTCGCCGGTGAGCTCCGGTCCATCAGACAGTCGCAGCCGGCTGGGAGACGGTGGATCCGCCCCCACCGAACAGTCGGGCGGTGTTCAAGGGCGGGGAACCGCCTCCCCCTCATGCGAAGGAGAAGCGAAGCCAGCGCCGAGGGCGTGGCCGGGCGGGAGGACGTCGTGGTGCCCGGAGTTGGCCGTGACGTCAGCGTAGGAGCGCCGGCCCGGCAATGGAGGAGGCAGCGGGAGGACGACGTCGAGATCGTAGGCGAAGCCCAGCGGCCACGCGTTGATGCCGACGTCGGAGGTGGAAGGGGCGCCACGACGTGTAGCCGGGAAGGCGTTGCCTCCGTTCCAAGGCCGTGCGGGCGTTGATGGCGGCAGAAGCGTCATCAGGGGCGGTGGGATCGACGACAGCAGTGGTGCCATCTCCGGCGGCGTCCTCGCTGGTCGCATGGGTATGGCAAGGCCATGATTCGGGCAGAGGCCAGAGGCGACCTGGAGCGAGGATGGACGCGGCGACGAGCGAAGTCCTGGGCGCCGGCCACTGCTTTCTCCAGTGCGAATGGCATTGGAGCGGCGAGGATGGATGCGGTGGTCGTTAATGTCCCGGAGGACTCGGCGGATGGCGCCCTGTAGCATGTAGCGACGGACGCCGCCGGCTTGATTACCACGGTGAATCGCGGACTCCACTGCATCGGTGATTGAGTCGACCATGGCGTTCATCGAAGGAACGGGTTGGGCCATCGTGTACCTTGGTGAACGGTGAAGTCCGGTGTCCTTGTGTGTCCCTGGTGCTTTTGTTCAGCATATATTAGCATAGTTAGTGGTCGAGCGCGTGCGTGATAACGTGTTAGAAGTTGGTGAAAAGTGAAAGTGGAAGAAACTAATGATTGATTCTCTTGTGTAACTGTTACATATATATACAGCCCAAAATGGTGCCTATCTAGAAAAAGATATCTATACAAGAAGAGGTGTATGTAGAGAAAAAGATATCTATTGATCACTAATTAATTAATTCTAATTAATCCTAACAGAAACGTAGGAGGTACCACAGAAAAGGTACTCGGAAGTACCAAATTGGTGGACCAGTGCCAAATGTAATAGGACCAGTACCTATTTTAATTTAAATATTTTAATTCAATAAAAGGTAAATTGGTAAATTCAGTTTCTCTATTTTCTCTCATCCGGGAAAAGAATTTGGTTCCCAGACTATAAGTTTCGCTCTCGTTCTCGTGTGGATGTGACAGCCGGGCGGACGCCGAATCGAGCTCCGATGCTTGCCTCGCGCATCCGGACGGGACGGTGTGCCGAGGGCGGGCCAAGCTGGCGTGGCGTGGCTGGGATGGGCTCCGATCCGACCCTGGTACAGCGGACGGATCCGACCGTTCACCCGCCCTGATTCCGTCCGCCCTAGAGCAGTGCGCCGCTGCCTCCCTTCCAACCTCAAATCCAGCCGACTTCGGACAGCCCTACCGCTGGTGAGCCCTCAAGCGGAATCTCCTCGTCGTTCTCTTTCGATTTCTCCGCTCCCCATGATCTCTCATGCACCGAATCGACGGAATTTGGAGACGACGAGGACCGGCGGTGGGGCTTCTGCACATCGTGGCGAAGCTCATGGTGGTGGCGCTCCGGTGATGGAGGAGCGACAAGGAGGGCGGAGGAGGTGCGCGACGACCAGGAGATGCCCGTGATGGTGGTGGTGGTGCTCCATGCTGCGTGAGCTGTCCCTTGGCGCGGCGGAATGGCGGCGTGCAGAGTGGGTGAGGCGCCGACTGGGGGCGCGCGCAGGCGCCGAGGTGTCAGTGTTCCCGTACTTCCGTATCGTGTCCGGATTCCAGCTCATCTCCGTCGACGGCCGCCGCGCCACCGTCGTCGTCCCCAACGACCCTGACCTCATCGACATCCTCGCCACCAACGGCGTCGACATCTCCGTCTTCAAGGGCGAGGCCGCCGGGCCCGGCGGCTTCCTCGCCTTCCTCGGCAACCTCCTCTTCCCCTTCCTCGCCTTCGCGGGGCTCTTCATCATCTTCCGCTGCGCGCAGGGCCGACTCATTCTGCTGCATTTACCACGGTCGCTTGATTGGTAACACACCCAGCGTGGCAGCGTCCCTGCCAGTGCTAACACACCCTGCAGTGCATGCATGTTCATAATCTTGGAAAAGTCACTCCTGGAGAAAGAATTCACAGTGCAATTCGTTACTGTTTGCAGAAATGCAGAAAAGGCTGTGTATTTTAACAGTGCTCGTTGGCTTGTAACTTGTAGTATCAACATAATTTAGTGGTTCCACAATTTGTTTTTTCGTGATTTGCAAATGCAATTTAGTGGCGATGTTATGACCATTGCTACATTTGCGCCTGGCTTGCTCGCCATATGCGCACATGAGTCAAAAGATTACAACACAGTGACTCTATCTCGAACAGAGGAGACAACAAAAACACGGAAGGTTAACAAAGTTATCGCACCCAACTCAACTCTTAACTGATCAGGAATGGTATGAATTTTGATATAACAAACCAGAACGTACACAGTTTACAACAACGCCATGGCAAAGCCCAGTCGCTTGTCAGGTGATGGGCGCCGTTCTATCTCCTCGTCAGGATGGAATGTCTATCGTATGTACGATGGTACTACAGCACAGTGGAATTCCACTCATCTACAAACTGTACAAATCACGCTCCCGTTTATCTGACTTCAACCTTTCGACATGGTCCTACAGCTACAGGCCACGGCGCAGCTTTCTCAGTTGTTTGAGGCGCATCTTAGCGCGCTCAAGGCTGGGCTCTTGGTGCGCCAAGCCGTGCCAGGTCTCCGCCTGCCTTCCGCTCAGCATTTGGTGCCTCGCCAGCTCGCCGTGGAGGGATGCGACGTTCACTATAGGCACCGTGTGGTCGGCCACCCATGAGCACACTGCAAAAGAGGGTTTTATTCAGCGGAGGAAAGCTTCTTTCCATAACAGGAACACAGAGTAACATGCGGAAATAATAATCAGACAGCATTCGGATGGTAGCAAGGGGTCACCAAACATGGTCGCCCCTACAGTAAGCCAAGAAGAAACATCAACAAGCCATGTTTTATCTAAGTGATATATACAGAAATGCTTGCATTATGGACAACTAGGGGGCAAATAAGTAGTAACCTCTGCAAGCTTTGAAGTTAAGAATTCCGAGAACTGCTGGGCATTACGGCGGTAAGGCGAGGCGTGGCGAGTCACCACCGCCCAGCCGCCTAGGCAGGCTAAGGCAACGTCTTAGCCCAAAACAAGGGAAGCGCCTTGTCGCCTAGGCAACGCCATGAAAACCATGCTGCTGGGGGCATAGCTGACGACCCATCAGTCTCATCAAGCTGGAAAAGACAGTAATAGGTAACATGACTAAAGGTTAATGAACTAACTGTAATAAAATATCTACATACAATTTTATTTTATTATAGATAGAATCAGATGAAAATTTGAGGCTCATTCACTTGTAGAGTTATTTTTGCAAGTAAGCGAGTACTTAAGAGGAATTTAAGTTGCGCATGATAACATAGTGGTTACTTGCTGGATAAACTCCATGAGATCTTTCCCTGTCAAATTTACACCCAAAATACATGGAACCTGTGTAGCACAGAATATGTTTAGCATACATGGACACGACATACAATTTACCTAACATGTACATAACACATAACAAACAGAAATACAAATCAGTAGGCCACCATATCCAGCAGATTCAGGAAAACATATATGATCAGCATTGATTCCAAACAAGTTAAATGGTACGGACAGAAGCAAGGGTGTTCCTTACAGCAACAAGAGTAACAAGACGGGTTTGTCTCCTGAATGTTCATGTTCCTGAAATATACAAAGCAAATCTCAAAAAAAGAAATATACAAAGCAAATGATCAAATGACAGTCATACATTTGATCTATATAGATGACGTGAATGGCTTTTGCACTTCAGGGGAAAACAGCTCCCCAAAACAGGTTTTTGCACTTCTCCCTGAAAACAGGTATAAGAAGCAGAATAGCAGGTGAGCACAATAATAAGCTTACAATGCATTTCAGTTTAGAGTTTAAGATATATACAAGAATGCTAACAGATTTGAACTTTTCCTAACAGAAGTTATTCTTATTTTGTGCAATGATTCAACTAAACAAGTTACAAGTGCATCAAAAATGGGTCAATTAAACAGGGAAAAATAATTAGATACAGTGGTGCAGATGCACGAGATTATCAGTGTTGTGGCTGCATAACAAACTAATACTATTTACTAGTATGTGCAGCACAGGAACCTGAGAGTCCTAGAACTTGTTAACGATACTTAAACACTGAATTGCATTTTACTCTAAGGAAACAGTACTGTAGGCACAATAAACTGATGATATCTAAAGGCTAAAGCAATGGCCATGGCGGACAGGACTCCAGGCAGCCGACCTGAGCCAACCTTGCCGGAATTCAGGCGCGCGGGAGACCACAACAAGGGGGGGTGGGGGGTGGGGGGAGAACGAGAGAGGACACCGAGGGGATTCCGTTTGTGGGCTTACTTGCGGCGATGACGCCCTGCTCGGCAGGAAATCGGCGGCGGTCGTCGGCCGGCACGGCTGCTGGGGATGGGGGCCGGCGTCGGGGCTTCAGCTGGACCAGGGCGGTCGAATCGCCTCACCGGAGCGTGGCTGCGCCAGCGAGCCCCCGCACGGTGGCTCTGCACGCGACAGAGGGGCGAGGCAGATGCGCGAGGCGCGAGTTTCCCCTCCGAGCGGGAGATCAGGACGGCGGCCGGAGCTCGAGCTGACTGGGCGCCGGTGGCGGCCTAACCTACAACCGTGGCGAGGGAGGCGGCGGGCGCTCGGAGGAGCGGGGAAACGGCGGCGGCGGGAGCCCGGAGGAGGGGGAAACGGCGGGCGGCGTGCGCTCGACGAGATGCGCGGAGATGGGAGCCAAGAAGCGATGGTTTTCAGTTCTTTTTTTTTAACGTGTACACGTGGATTCCACATGGGAAAAATAGATAAAGATTAAAATGTCCTTCAATTATTTTTCAGTTTCGTTAATTAATCTGTCTCAGATCGACGGATAGAAAAAATTGAAGAAAATAGTACCATCAAGTACTACTAGCTCCCAATCACCGCAACATACCTTAGAAAGAAAATATAACAGTTTTCACACAGCGATTCTATCTCAGCCTCCTATTTTACTATCCATGACAGCTGGATTCTACGATAACTCAAGGTAATGCACGTGTATGTAAAACTAGAAAAATACTTCCACATTTGTCATGCCGGTTCTAGAACATATTATCGAAAAATACTTTGTGAGCATATTGTCAGTTGCCCACCCGTGCTCTAAGCCATCGGATTGACACCAGAGGGTTGGGATCTTAGCCCTTCATGCCGATCTGCTGGCTGAGAGTGCGCCACACCATAGAGTAAACATCTCATTAATTCGTGTATATATAATGTGCATTAGTTGCAAGAGCAAGATATATCTATATTCTTTTTTGGTGTGAAAACATGACCGTTGGTAAATCTTTCACCTACCAATCCAAGCGATCTCAGGCTACACTCTAGTCTCCAATGCTCCTCCAGCCAATGGAGAGGGGAGCTTGATGACAACTCGGACAGCCAACTGGTTGCAACGTTGTATCTTTCCGGTCAATACGTTTCTAGAATGCTCTACTCATTCAGCAATGTGCTCGCATGTCAGTTGTTGCAACGTTGGACGATAGCTTGAAACAGTGTTAAACGATGTCTTGAGATAACTTAATAAGTTGCATTTTTCATATTTGAAACAAGATACTAGAAATGTTATGAATATGGATGTATAATGGTTGGCAATGTGGTAAAGCTCCCTCTAGTGAATGGATTGATCAAACAACCGAATTCTTGAATTTCGCATTCTCTTTACTGGGTGTGGCTGAAAATGATACCATTAAGTGTCCATGTGCCATGTGTCGGAACTACTTTATACACAAAAGGCAAACTATAGAGCTTCACTTGTGCAAATATGGTTTTAGAGAAGGTTATGAAACATGGACATAGCATGGTGAGAATTTTGTTAGTCATGATGAATATAGCCCTGTAGCTAATGATGAGGGTTTGAATGAAGTTGATCATATCGATCATATGCTATCTGATCACCAGCACTAGATGATGAGCCAACATCCTCTACCCAAGCCTTTTATAGAATGGTTGCTAGTGCAGATGAAAAGGTGCACGAGAAAACAGTCCACTCATCTCTTTCTGCTGTAGCTTGCTTGCTTGCGGTGAAGTCAATGTATAATATGTCAATTGCCCATTACAATGATGTCATAGACATAATCCATGAACTCCTTCCTTCAGATTCTAAGTTACCAAAAAATTTCTACCAGTCAAAGAAAATGTTAGATGGTCTTGATATACCATATGTTAAGATCGATGTGTGTTATAACAACTGCATGCTTTTCTACAAAGATAATAAGAACAAAGAAATATGTGACTTTTGTTATGCTAATCGCTATGAAGAAGGTCGGAAGAAAGTTGCACGCAAAGTTTTGCGGTACCTTCCTATTACAGATAGACTCCAAAAGTTTTATGGACATGTGGAAACTTCCAAGCTAATGCGGTCGCACAATAGGTTCACGTATGGTATAATGAAGCACCCTTGTGATGGAGAGGCTTGGCAACAATTTGATGTATCTAGTTGTTGATGTATCTAGTTGAATTCTAGCTTTGTAATCTGGTTGAACCTCTATGCTAGTGATGTGGACCATATATGTTATCTTTGAGCCTCAATATTTGTTTGGAATTCTATTACTTCAAAATGCTGTATTAGTACCTGAAATGCCTGGGATTCTATTTCTGTTGGTCTGTTCATCATTTTTCTGTCGAAACTAAACCGTCAAGGATCCTACAAAATGCTATATTAGCACCTGGAATGCCTATGATTATATTTTTGTCGGTTCATTCATTATTTTCCTATCACAATAATATCGTCGGGAATATAATTTATAACACTGATGGGGAACCGACAGAGAAATGAGATTTCCCTGTCGGGGAGGACCCACAGGGAAATTAGCCTCGATGGTGTTTTAAACCTGACAGATCCTAATTTTCCTGTGAGTCGCCCCTCAGGAAAATCCCGTCAGAGAAAATATTTCTATCAGGACACCGACAGGCAATTTTAGTTTCTCTATCATTTTATGCCTGTCGGGATTTGCCTATCTGTTGGCCGACAGAACTTTATTTTTTGACGGTTAATTGCTATTTCTCTGACGGAATTTGGCGCACAAGGAAATTTTGGTTTCCTGCACGGAGTCTATGTGAGCAGAGATGCATTGCTTCTATGTTCTTGATATAGCAATGAAACACTAGGAATTTTCAATCATTATTCTAGAGTCGTCCTCTCATGCCGCCACCATCCACATCGACTAATATCATGGGCGTTTATACTACAGTTAAAATTATAATTTTGAGTGTGCTACTAATGCGCTCACACTGTGTCCCTATGGATAAGGAAATAGATTGGGTGAAGTACTGGGCTCTCCTCTTCTTTTTGCTCCGTAATTTGCAAGCTAGTAGCTAAGGGTTTCTCGGTAACTGAAGGGCAGCATCACATCCGTTGCCTTTGTAGTTTTCCAGGTTATTGTCTTTTGTGAAATATTTTCAGAAAATCTTATCCTAAAACTATCTTTCATGGAGTTCCCCTGGATCGATTTTTTTTTTGGTTAAAATTTTTTAGCTTGATCTTAGAAAAAGACTCATATGAAACATTTCATAAAAGTTGTGTGCATGTAGTCTTTTCAAAAGTTACTTAGTTGAACTATTTGGAAAATCCCAATAAAATGAGAATTTTTTCTCACCATTTTTTTTATTTATATAGAAAGGAGAAGGTGGCCTCACTGGGGTTGAACTAGAAAGCCATACCACCATATATTCTGAATAATGTACACTTTGTGTGGATAAAGATAAAATGAGAGGACTCAAACCACACGCACATCACCAATTTCAGAAAGGAAATTTGCAAGGTGGACATTTCGAAAAAGATCATTGAACACTTATGGGACAAAGTTGGAGAGGGCGTGTGGTAGTGCGTGCTAGAAAGGCATAATTAGGATATAATGCCATATTTTTTGTGTGAGCCTCATAAGATTGTCTCTTTTTGGTACCATTTATTCCAGATCATTTATGCATGTGTCATCCACCAAACTGGTTCAATTCAAATCCCCTGTAGTGTTATTCTATGTTTTTTTCAAGCAATGACATTTTCCATTCATAATGTTTCTCAACATTGCATAGTTACCATTTACCAACATTGCACAAATTCTAGAAAAAAAGCTAAGGATAAGCATATGCACATGCTACTTATATGTATGCAAATGTGTACACATGGCAACACTATTTATAATTCACCTAAAACATATTATTTATGACATTGAAGACAAACACTTTGTATTTGTTCTCAAATATGTAGGAGAGCTACTCACTTTTGTATTAATAGAAGCAAAGCGGACGTTGTAGTAACCCAAATTCAATGGATCTAAGAAGAAGTAGCCCAAACACCCCTCATAAGAATCTACGTCCCAGTGAATATAATAATGTATTAAATAGAAAAATCAGAAAATGTTGTGCAAAAGTTGGAACGAAACCCTACCAAATGAGGATGTAAAAAAGGGATAAAATCTATTTTGTCTCATTCAATTACTGCTAAATTATGGGGTTTCTCATTCAACTGCAATTCTATTTATCCAAGCTTTTTTATCCCTCCAGATTTTAAGATCAAAATTGAATGGTGTTGTGCGCATACTCAGGATCAAATTTAATGCACACCTAACAATATTATTAGTAATATCATGTTCAACTTATTATAAAATGTCTAAAACAAAAGTACAACACAACTTGGTTATCATCTTGCATAGAGAATACACTAGAGGCCCAAAGAGATGGATAGAGAGAGACCACCCAAGCAACTTGATGGGCCGGTCCATAAATATTTCAAGGAACGGATCACTTTGTTCTTCCTCTCAATTGGCCCACGTGATGACCTGAATCACCATGTAGTGCCATCAATAATGATAAATATTATTAAAAAAATATGCCCATCAACAATACTATTATAGAAGTAAACAAATATATCCATCAAAATTAAAAATAAATAAGAAATATGTGTAATTATAAAAGAAATAATTCTATACTATTTCTCAAGTAAGCAATGGTTCCTTGGTCCATCAGTCGAATCCTAATCGGAATCAGACAATCAATGCCTCGTGCGGTTATGACATGGCCTGGACATGGAGTGGAAGAGTACAGAATTGGTAGTCTCATATAGAGGGCTCGCGATCTTGTTGAATCATGTTTAGCATTATAATACGATAATGTATGCATTAGTCTTCGATCGTAGCCAGCACAGGCATATTTGTTAGTAAAAATTAAAAAGGAAACATAAAAGGAAAAAAATGAAGAAGAGAAAAGAAAAAAAAATGGGGCCATCATATTCTGAAACTGCTTCTAACTGGGCCACATGGGCAATTATAAAGAAAGAAGAAAATAGAAAATGGTTTTGGGCCATTTTTGACCTGTCTAGAGTAGGATGCGTGAACGAAGGTTTTAGCCTGGCAAGAGATATTAGCTTAGCCCAAGATAAATAAAAAAGATGCAATGAAAGGAGAAACTCGTATGTGACCTTTTTTAAAAAAATAGAGGGAAACACGCTTACAGGTTTGTAAAGTCTTTGAGTAGACTATGTTCTACATCCAATTCAGGTTCAAGATTGTTTTGGTTAGAGAGATAAAGAATGGCAAATGTCCTCTAGTGTGAATGCACCTAAAATCTGTCATTTTTTTATCTCCCCAACAAAATAAATTGTGCATAGTTTATGTAATATGACCTCACCAACATGCCATCAAAATTAAAGAATCTTTGGAAACTTTTAAGTTTGTTTCATGACGGATTTGTACCGTTTTCAAATAATAGGTACATTTGCACTAGAGAATGCACCCGCTGTTTGGTGGTATGTTTGGTCAGTCTTCGTGGCTTGCAAGCCCCATTTGCAACATATTCATTGCTCGGTATGAGATCTTTCTTCCTCCAGTCAACTGGTTTAAACTTAAATGTCAATATCATTTTGAATACATCAAGTAAAATTAGAACTTGATGATGATGATGATTATTTTACTAGGTTTTATTACATAATAGTTCCATAAAAATAATAAAACTAATACTTTAGTGACCAGTACCAGAGCCGTGTTCAGTAACTTGCCTCTGGCAAGTCACAACGTAACTTGAGCCCTCATCTCATCTCCTCATTCTTCATCCTACGGCTCCCAAGGATTTAAGGCATAAAGTTCCAGAACTTAGTAAAAACGCCACGCTGTGAAGCTCATCTGCTGCGCCGCGCTGGAACGCCCGCTACCCCGCCGCTGCGCCGTCGTACCACCCCCATTTTGAACACTCCGATCTTACATTTTGAACGTGTCCGTATATATGGCATGATGCAAGTGGAGCTACCGCACCGGCCCCCTAAAATTAAAGGGCCCCCAAATCAGCGATTAATTAGCCGATGTCCCTAATCAGTAATTAGTTAAGCCCACATCCTTTCAATTCAAAGTACCAAAGCCCACGGTAGACTGGAGTCAAGGCTCTGCAATGAGCACGAGACTGGAGACTCAGATGGACACTTCGCTCCTTGAGACCTCGCGCGAGCGGGACGACGCCAAACACGGTCAGATCAAGATTCCTCGCCTTGGACACTCATGTGGAGACGCGATTGCTACCAGGCACCATGGTCGTGACCTACGACTAGCTGATTGCTACCATCACCATCTCCGCGTCACACTGAGTACTTTCATCTAATTTCTTAATTCTCAATTGAGTGTGGGATGCTGCGTAAGTGTATATATGGATGCTTGGGCTGCGACTGATTGGCGTTGGTCATCGCATTTCACATTATGATCACAAATAAATTTTCTCTCTATTGGTTACCATGAACTTTATGATCTTTATTTTAGTAAGCTTTTGTTCTGTTTGTTATTTTTGAAAAGAGAGGTCCATTACTTTATCATGTCTTCTAGTCTTAGACAAAGGCATGAAAATATGTGTGATGAGATGTCTTAATTAGAGGACATTTTCTTTTGATAAATATTCTTTTTTATAATGTGAACTACAATAAATATATAATAAATAATAATGTACACAATTAAAATAACCACAAATAGGACCGTGCAAATAAAATTAAAATATTCTTTCCCTAATAGTTTAAATCCTAGGGAAGAAGCTTTCCATGTAGGACACTATGCCACGCGAGCATGTTCCCTAGGAGCTGCAAATCCTAGGAAAATGTTTGTTTCCCTATAATTTTTGTCAGAAACTGTAGGGAAAGATCTCTTTCCCGTCGAAATTATCCCTAGAAACCTTTCTCTACCAAAATTCCTAGGGAACATGTTTCCCCTTAGTTTCTTCTGCCTTCCCCTAGGATTTTGGCCCTATGGAAACTAGCGCTTCGCTTTCCAGTAGCGTCCAGTCAAGAAGCAGAGTGGCTTGAATAGTTTGGTCAAACTCAGAAGGTGCTCTTGATAGATTTATTGTCACAGAAGTTTTATAATTAAATTCAAAATGCATTTAGATTATTTGTATTTCGTAAATATAGGGCCACATTTTGTATTTCGCACTAGGGCCCCAAAAACTTTAGTTCAAAATTTTTGAACATGTAGAACATATGGGTTTCATTTTAACCTTGGGCCGAGTCACTTGCTGGGCTGGGGTATGACAATCCGTTTACTATTTTATCCATCCATTTACTGTGACACTGATCAAAGACTAGAAGAAGGTATGTAATCTCAAATCTTTGATTCCCGCTCTCCCAACGGAACATAAGGGCTATTAATAAAAATTATCAGATCCAAATTTGTCTAAGAACTTTTATTACTTATTTCTTTTAAAAATTGTAGCCCATCATGTTAATGGACTAGTCATCATAACGAAAAGAAAAACTTGCGACAAATTAAGTACGGTGCACCATAAACCCTCCGCAAACAAGACATCCATGGCCATGCAAAATGTCTCAAGTCTTTGGGAGTGGTGGGATGCTCTGCTCGTTCCTGAAGTAGTCACTGGGATCCACCACCGCCTTCACAGCTGCCAGCCGCCGGTAGTTCCCCATGAAGTACCTCTCCGCCCACACCCTCCCGCTCGAGTACGACGACACGCCGTACCGGCCGACGACGTTCTGGCCGAGGTCCAGGTCACGGTAGTTGGCGAAGGCCTCCCTGGGGTTGCTGGTCGCGTACTGCCCCAGGAACCCGTAGAGGCCGTCGAGCCACCAGAGCGCCGTCGCCGCCGCGGTGCCGTTGGCCTCGCCCCACCACATGGACCCGTACTGGATATTGAACAGCACGCCCCGGCGGTGCGGGTACGGCGTGGTCGCGTTCGTGTTGCCGCCGCCGACCGCGCCGCCGTGCGGCTCCAGGATCATGAGCATGTTGCCGTTCCTGGAGAGCTGCTGCTGGAACAGGCTCTCCCACCCGGCCCGGCCGACGGCGCGGCGCACGTAGTCGGACTTGCTCTTGAAGTAGGTGCCCAGGGAGTTGGTCCGGTTGAGGAGCCCCTCGACGGGGGTGTTGGTGTTGCCGAAGTAGATGAACGCCATGGCGCGCAGCCAGCTCATCTCGTTGCAGTCGGCCGCCGTCATGCCGAGCTCCGGGAAGACGCCGCGCACCGTGCGGAGGAGGTCCGAGCACCGGCCGAGGTAGAACGTCTGGAAGAAGGCGTGCCTCTCCTGCAAGACGACCCGGATGGTGAGGTCCGGGAGGGAGGGGGTGAGGATGGTCGTCTCCCACTTGGCGAGGAGGTCGGCGACGCCCTGCTCCATGGTCCGGAGGTTGTTGACCACCGTCACCGTCGGCGGGACCCTGGAGAGCTTCAGCCGCCACGCCACGACGACGCCGAAGCTCTCGCCGCCGCCGCCGCGGATGGCCCAGAAGAGGTCCTCCCCCATGGCGGCCCGGTCGAGGACGTCACCGTTGGCGTTCACGATCCTAGCGTCGAGGACGTTGTCGCCCCCGACGCCGTACTTGCGCATCATCAGGCCGATGCCGCCGCCGCTGATGAAGCCGCTGACGCCAACCGTGGCGCACGCGCCGCCGGGGAACAGGAACCCCGGGTTGGTCGTGCCCACGGTGTAGTAGAGCTCGCCCAGCGTCGCGCCGGCGTCCACCCACGCGCTGCCCTCCCCGGGGACGACGCGCACGCCGCAGAGCCTGGCGAGGTCGAGCACCGCGAACACCTCCGGCCGGACGGAGCGGTAGGACAGGCCCTCGTAGTCGTGCCCGCCGCTGCGCACGCGGAGGCGCACGCCGTGCCAGCGGCCGCAGCGCACGGCGGCCTGGACGTGGGAGACGTCGGACGCCGTGACGATGCACAGCGGCCGCACCGTGGTGTTAGTCAGGAACTTGGGGTTCTGGACGGAGGACTCCAGCACGGACGTGAAGCCGCTCGAGCTCTGCTGGTACACCAGCTGGCTCGGCATCATCACCGAGAGGCATTGGAGGAAGGAATCGGAGGAGGCTGATGAAGGGAGGAAGGCGTTGCCGCACAAAAAACACAAGATGGCCAAAGCTAGTGCCATTTTTTCGGAATCTGCCATTTGGACAAGCTTGCTGTTAGATTTGGATGCTGCTATTGGTTGCATTGGCTCTATATATAGCAGTGTGTGCCTAGTAGCAGTGTACTGCTCAGCACTTATAATATATGTGGAATGCTTATTGGCAATTTCCATGCTATATATCTGGCTTTTCTATCATGGTTTATCCGGATTGAGAAGTGTCAAGCAGGGACGGATCCACGTTAGACAGTCAGGCACGGGCCGTCACTCAATTTTTCTCGCTGGATCGGTGGTTGAGTGGTCGGAAGTCGCTACACCACAACCCCAAAACCGTAACAACGAACTGATCCGTCGGTTTAAGCGGCTTTACGGATGAATGGTCAGTCGGTATAAAGTTATACCAACGAACTCTTGCAGTTAGTGTAAGTTCTGACGGTAAAAGTTTTTACCAACATATACTGCTTTTAACGACTGACCATCCGCTGGTAAGTGCATATATACCGACGACCAGCCCGTAAGGATTTTGATTCCCTTGTTATGCTTGTAATAATTTGGAAGATCTGGTTGCAAAGGAACGAGAGGGTGTTTAGGGACAACATAGTGGCGGCCGCAACGTCATCATAGAGGTCATCAAGGAGGCACAATGCTGAATCTTGGCAGGAATGGTCGACCTCATGTTCTTTATCCCCGATGGCTAGTTTTTTGTTGAGTCTAGTTATAGGTTGTTTCTTCTTTTTCTCAGTTCTGTAATTTTTCTTTTCGAGTTCTTGGTGTGAGTGAGTGCGTGCCTTGTAAAACTTCTGCTTCTTTTTAATAAAATGTTTGTCCAGTCAAGTTCTCGAAACAATTTCTTGTTCAATGATGTTTAGATCTGTTTCACTGTAGCTATGTAACCTCAACAACTAGCACGACGCCACTCAATTCTTGAGTTGGACCTGCCCTTGGTGTCAAGAGCACAAAGATTTGGTGTCTACTATGGGTATCATGTTACATGACACAATACCTGAAAGGCTGAAGTGGGAACACAACTAGAGAACTCATTTAATTATAGCGGGAGACTACAGTTGTATTCAAAGATTTGTACAGTCGTTTCGTTATCCAGACCGTCGCAAATGCCCCAGGAGTGTAGAGTTCAGTCCAGCAAGATTTGCTTCCACCCTTGCATAGAAAATCCGTGGTTTCTTTTTCTCTCTATCATTCATGATTTGTGGCCCGAGCTTCTTTGGGTTGACATTTATATATGTATGAAATGATTGGTAGAGGTATTATTGGATTTATCAATATAGTGACATGCCGACATACAAATTAAGCTGCATAAAAAATGACATATATGCTCTATGGTCATAATCGGGAGATCATTCTCAACTTTCTCTATATATACTAATACCATACCCAATCTCCCTCGACGTTTCCAAATGCAAGTTTGGCTGACAATATTGGCTCGTTTGTTTTAGCTTCTGGCCAATTTTAAAGGCTCAATTTTGAAAAATTAAAAAGCCAGATGACTCCCAAAAGTCCAAGAAAACTTGGTATATTCAACGGTGTTGAAAATGAGTCACTATGATTTCAAGCCACTTATTCAAATTGGATTGAGTGCTCATGCATCTTCTCTATTTCTCCTCTTCAAATATGAGTGATCTCGAATCAACAAATAGAATATTTAACAACTGTGGTGAATGGTACTCATTTATATTAGTAGTTAGTACAAATCCAGCAATGATAACTAATCAACTAATAACATGAATTTATTGAATACTTCAGCAGGGTATGTAGAGCATCATGCAAGGATTTTACCAAAGACTACATCTGCCACTCTTGATCATCAATCCAGTCATGCTCAATCGGCTGGCCAACCAAACTGTGGTTAAAAAGCCGAAACTTGATTTGCTGAATATATGTACTATTATCCATGTCAATGCCTTCAGCAAAACATTTTTACTATTGGCCAGGTGAAGAGTAGATCCCAATGTTAGAGTCAACTAAGTTCCATGTTCATCGTGCAGTGCATCAGTTAAGTTGACCAGCAAAGTTATTTTGTGCAAATTGTGCAACGTGCACAATGCTAGTGGTCGACATTGGGCACGCAGCTTTACAACCCACCTTGATTTTGCATCGGCGTAGACTTGACCTCGTCCTTCACCAGAATCCTTACTAATTACAAAAAGATTAGGATGCTACCGATGCAGCTTAACAAATGTTTAAATTCAACTAGACACCATTTACCGAAGTCAGGGCAAGAAACATTAAGGTGCTTCTGAAGTTATCGTGGTATTGGCAGCACTAGGTTTCGGAAACCCTAAGCGATGCGCAGTTGTTGACAGGCAGGCAGATCAATTTGCCAAGTTGCTTCGCGCGCACAGCATCAGTTGGGAGTGCGGATCGGACACCGATAATGGTAAACTGAACATAATGATCACGATCAACAAGAGGACTGATCTTGAGATTCAGGGCATTGATTTTGTGCTAAAAGAAGGACTAATCGGGTCAAAATAACTCGATTTATGCAGCTACGTACTACCACGTTTACGAAGATTCACTACTACAGCGCTCCCTCACTGTCGGTTTTGAAGGACGTTGGATTTAACTCGATGGTGATGGAGGGGCCATCACCGCTGGTTAAGGACCGGTGGTGATGCATGTGAGCAAAAAATAATAAAAAAAAGCTGCTCAAGTTCGCACGCCGCCGACCCGCGCCGCCCGCCGCGAGCCACTGCCTCGCAGCTGCTCGCGCCGCCGCCCCGCGCTGCTGGTTGCCGCTCATTCCGCGCGCTGCACGACCCCACCCCTTGCGCCACCACCCCGCGCGCCGCGCCGCGCGGCAACGCCCCTTGCGCCGCGGCCCTGCAGCCTCTCTCGCCGGGGATGGGAGGGGCGGCGGCCGGTGGTGGAGGGGAGGAGTGCCAGGGATGGGAGGGGAGGCTGGGAGGGAGAATCGCCAAGGGAGAATGATGCGGCTGCAGAGGGGGGTAGCGGGGGAGGGAAATGGCGGTGGCTAGACATCACTACCGGTTTGTAATACGATCCGGCGGTGATGTTCAATATCACCACTGGTTTCAAAGGGAACTGGACCATCACAGTCGGTTTGATTCGAACCGGCAGTGATGGACGTTTGGAAAGACCTATTCTGTAGTAGTCATTGAAGAGGTCAAGGTCAAGTTGAGGTAAGTTAACTCAGCATCTCCTCCTGATGAAATCTAAGGCCCTGTCGGGGCGAAGGAAACTGGCAGGAAGCTGCAAAACAAGAATGCACGTGAAGGGGCTATAGTGCTGGCCGAATTTACAAACAGGTTTAGCATTCAGAGCAAGCAAGCATATTCACAGTCTTTGGCGTCAGCTGGTTTTAGGACACACATTGGATCTGTTTTGGGAGAAGGGAGACAATCGTATTTCAGGTCAGAGCAAGCAGTAAAATCCTCTGTAGTAGCACCTTTACCTGACTAGCAGCATATATGTATGCTTTGTTTGGACCAGCACTGACAAGTTTGGCTGTATGGCAAACTTGGCTACAGAATTGCAAATCTAAAATAGTGTTTTATTTTTTTTAGAGTTTTAGGGGAGACCCCCGGTCTTACGTAGATAAAGACCAAAACGTTTACAGCGTAGCGGCTATCATAGCCAGGTCACAAGCGGGAGAGTTCGCTAACTCTCACAGCAAACAGGACAACACAGAGAAAGAAACCAGCTGCCAACAGCTGAAACAAAACCATGGAAACCAGGAAACAGCTAAGAGCGACTCCAACCCACCTCCTACTTTTGGCCCCTATTACACCTATATGAGGGCCTCTCATCCTATTTCTCTCTCCTATTTCACAATGAACTCCAACAGACCTCTCATACTTACTCCTATATCTCACCCTCCCTCATTCTTTATTCATATCAAGTAACTACCATGAGGATTATTTTGAATGACCATTTTATTTTTGCACGGTTTATTTCCAACGGTATATTTCTAACTGATATATTTTGAACGGCCCCGTGTTCCAACGGCCATAGTTTGGATGATACTATTCAAACGGGTATATTTCCAACGGCTATTTTGGCGCCCCATTTTCCAACGGCTGTATTTCGGATGACACTATTCACAACAGCTATATTTTCAACGGCTATTTTGAACGGCTAGTATTCAAACTGCAAGATTTCTCACATCTATATATATGGATGCCTGGACTCCTGGCTCCCACACCAAACCATTCTTCCTTCTATAGCTGAAATGAGCTCTCTCTCTCGTTTCGACTCATCATCATCGTCCTTTCGGCACTACACATAGCTCACATGCAGTATGAGGCTATCAATTGTCCAAGATGGGGTGACTCTGTGGTTGGTCGTCAATATATCTATCGTGATAGATTGAGCGGCGTGTGGAGGTTGTTCAACGATTATTTTTCAGACAATCCAGTCTATGGTCCAACTTTCTTCCATAGCAGGTTCGTAATTAGTGCATCCAATTTGGTTTTAATTTAGTCAGCTCATCCATTACATAGTGATTCTTATTTGTATTTCTTTGCTCAGGTTTAGAATGGGTCGTTCTCTGTTTATGCGCATAGTGCAAGCTATAGAGCAACATGATGATTATTTTGTGCAAAAGAGGGAGTCAAATGGACGTCTTGGGTTATCTTGTTTGCAGAAGATTACTGCAGCATACATGATGATAAGTTATGGGGTACCAGCAGATTTTATGGATCAATACATGATGATAAAATTTTTGGATCTCTTCTTGTTACCTTTCACAGCAGTGCTACCTTCAACAACTGCTCTCTGAAAACTTGTTCCAGTTGTGGGCTAGCATACTGAGTCTCAGCAACTTCCACATCATGGCTGCCACCAGCATTGGTTCCAAGCATATCCAGATCATTGCTGCCACCAGCATTGCTTCCAAGCATATCGATCATCCAGGGTTCCATCTTCCTCCCTGCATTGCCAGATCCAACCATATCAGATAAAAATTGCAAGAACATTACAACAACAACATAGCCTTTTGTCCCAAGCAAGTTGGGGTAGGCTAGAGATGAAACCCTTAAAAAAATAAAGATCACGGATCTTCAGGTACGTGGATGGTGAGTCTCCAAGCGCTCCTTTCCAAAACTACCTCTTTGGAGATACTCCACTCCTTAAGGTCTCTCTTCACCGACTCGTCCCAAGTCAGTTTAGATCTACCTCTACCTCGCTTTACATTTTCGGCCTGCTTTAGAAACCCACTACGCACCGGCACCTCAGGGGATCTCCGTTGGACATGTCCAAACCATCTCAATCGATGTTGGCTAAATTTCTCCTCAATTGGTGCCACCTCGACTTTATCCCGAATAACTTCGTTCAGGACTCTATCCCTTCGTGTGTGCCCGCAAAACCACCCCAACATCCGCATCTCTACTACACTCAGTTGTTGGACATGTCATCTTTTTGTAGGCCAATATTCAGCACCGTATAACATCGCCAGACGAATCGCTGTCCTATAGAACTTACCTTTTAACTTTTGTAGCACCCTTCTGCCACATAGGACGCCAGAAGCTTGACGCCACTTCAACCAGGCAGCTGAGATTCTATATCTAACATCTTCATCAATGTCGCCATCCTTTTCAAGCATCGATCCTAAATACCGAAAAGTATCCTTCTGGCCACCACTTGCCCATCGAGGCTAACATCTCCATCCTCCTGCCTAGTCGTGCTTAAATCGCACATCATGTACTCGGTCTTGGTCCTACTGAGTCCGAACCCTTTTGACTCTAACGTGCGTCTCCACAGCTCTAACTTCCTATTAACCCCTTCTCTACTCTCGTCAATCAGCACCACATCATCGGCAAAGAGCATACACCAAGGGATATCATCTTGTATATCTCTTATGACCTCATCCATCACCAAGGCAAATAAATAAGGACTCAATGCTGATCCCTGATGTAGGCCTATGTTAATAGAAAAGTCAGTGGTGTCACCATCACATGTCCGGACAAATGTCATCGCATCCTTATACATATCCTTGATGAGGGTAATGTACTTAGTTGGGACTTTGTGCTTCTCCAAGGCCCACCACATGACATGTCTCGGTATTTTATCATACGCCTTCTCAAGGTCAATAAAGACCATATGCAAGTCCTTCTTCTGCTCTCTATATCTCTCCATCAATTGTCTGATTAAGAAAATTGCCTCCATGGTCGACCTTCTAGGCATGAACCCAAACTGGTTTTAGGTCACACTTGTCACTCTTCTTAGACGATGCTCGATAACCCTCTCCCAAAGCTTCATCGTATGGCTCATCAGCTTAATCCCACAGTAGTTAGTACAACTTTGAACATCTCCTTTGTTCTTGAAGATTGGTACTAATATATTTCTCCTCTATTCTTCAGGCATCCTGCTGGACTGAAAAATAAGGTTAAAAAGCTTGGTTAACCATACTATCGCTTTGGCACCTAAGCATCTCCACACCTCAATGGGGATACCATCAGGGCCCATCGCTTTACCCCCCTTCATCCTCTTCAACACCTCCCCGATCTCAGCCTCCTGAATTCTCCTCACAAAGCGTCTGTTGGTGTCATCAAAAGAGTCATCTAACTCAAGGGTAGGACCCTCATTCTCCCCATTAAACAACTTATCAAAATACTCTCGCCATCTGTCCTTGATCTTCTCATCCTTCACTAGAAGTCGATCTGTCCCATCCTTGATGCATTTAATTTGGTTGATATCTCTTGTATTCCGCTCGCGGATCCTAGCCATCCTATAGATGTCCTTCTCCCCTTCCTTCGTGGCTAGCCGCTGATACAGGTCATCATACGCTTTACCCTTTGCTACGCTCACAGCTCGCTTTGCAACCCTCTTCGCTAAATTATAGCTCTCGATGTTGGCTGCACTCTTATCAAGGTGGAGGCGCTTGAAACACTCCTTCTCCTTAATAGCCCTTTGCACCTTGTAATTCCACCACCAGGTGTCTTTCCCTTCCTGTTTGCCTCCCCTACTCACACCAAACACCTCTGAGGCCACCTTCCGAACACATGTTGCCATCTTTATATCTTCTGCATCTTCTCCTTCCTCCCAGGGCCCCTCACCTAGCATTCTCTCCTTGAACGTTTGCGCCGCTTCCCCTCTAAGCTTCCACCACTTCGTTCTCGCAATCTTGGCGCGTTTATCTCGATGGACACGTACCCGAAAATGAAAGTCCACCACCACAAGCTTGTGTTGAGGGACAACACACTCCCCGGGTATTACCTTACAATCTAAGCAATCCTATCTATCCTCCCTCCTAGCAAGGATAAAGTCGATCTGGCTCGAGTGTTGTCCACTATGAAAGGTCACAAGATGGGATTCTCTCTTCCTAAAAAGGGTATTCGCTATCAACAAGTCGTAGGCCAACGCGAAGTTCAAAATATCCTCCCCCTGTTGACTCTTGCGACCATACCCAAAGCCCTCGTGCACTTGCTCGAACCCTACATTAGTCGCACCCACATGGCCGTTGAGATCTCCTCTTATGAAGAGTTTCTCGCTGCTAGGAACGGTACTAGGCATGCTATCTAGTTCTTCCCAGAACTGCCTCTTGGTGCTCTCACTGAGACCTACCTGAGGGGCATAGGCACTGATCACATTCAGGGCTGAATCTCCAACTACCAATCGGACCAGGATAATCTGGTCGTCTCGCCTCCTAACCTCTACGACTCCATCCTTAAGGCTCCTATCGATCAAGATACCTACACCATTCCTACCCGGTGTTGCTCCCGTGTACCAAAGCTTGAAGGCAGTATCCTCAATCTCCTTCGCCGTTTGACCCTTCCATTTAGTCTCCTGAAAGCATAGAATATTTACACGCCTCCTAATTGCTGCATCAACTAGCTCCCGCAACTTACCTGTTAGGGATCCTACGTTCCAGCTACCTATGCGAATCCTAGTTGGCTCGGCTAACTTCCTTACCCTTTGCACCCGTCGAGAGAAGTGCGAAGACCCTTTCTCATTTTCCACTACCCCCGGGCGCAGATGTAGCGCGCCACTCAGGATGTGACGACCCGACCCTTGCTCACTTTTTATCGTACCCAGGTCACGATACAACGCGCCCTTGGGGGGATGGCGATCCGATCCTTGCCCATTTAACACCACATCCAGGTTCCAATGTAGCGCGTCGCTAAGAGGGTTACGCCCTCAACGAGTTTCTTATAGGTTTCATATCCATTAGAGTGGCTGTTTTTTTACGCTGGTTCGCCAAATCTATCGTAACCCTCCTTCTTTATCCGGGCTTGGAACCGGCTATGTTGAGAACCACCACGGGTGGAGTTAAAAATTGCAAGAACATTGCAGGAATCAATTGCTCCGTTGAAGCTACGCAAGAAAATGGGCTTCTGTTTCCCCAAATACTCCTCTCTCTTTCCAATATGCTCTTCTTCTCCACCCTCTCCCTCTCTGTTCAAGCCCAGCGGCGGCCAGCTGCAGGCACACCAACAGGCGCGGCCCTGTTCCTCTCCTCCCCGACCTCCCACCCCCTCCACTGCTGGCTCACCTTCCTGGCCTCCCTCACTGACCTCCCTTCCAACCCTTCCTTGCGACGCGGCACACTGGCAGGCGGCCGGACCACGCCCCCCTCGGTCCCTCCCTGAGGTCCCGCCCCCTATTCTCCCTGCGTCCCGTGAGCCCCGCCAGCCGCCCGGCCGCGCAGGAGCTCGGCGCACGCGGCAGGGGCTCGGCGCACGCGGCTCGCTCCCGCACGCGGCAGGGCCTCGGCACGCGCGGAGCGTAGGGGCGGCGCGGCTCCGGCTGCGGCGGGCGGGCAGATTGGGCCACCGGTATGCTCGATTCGGCCGGCCAGCGCCACCGCCAACCCTCCTCTCTCGCCCCTCTCTCCCCCTGGATCTAGTTCGCGGACAAAAAAAAAATAGAAGAGGACGATGGGGAGGAGGCGTACCTGGCGGGAGTGGCATCCGTGCCGGCGCAGGAAGGGGCGGCCGTTGCTCCTCAAGTCGAATGAGAGTCGGGAGCTCTCCTATCCATAGGAACCCGATGAGAGGTGGGTTGGAGGGGTTTTTTTTCATTTCTCTCTCCTAAAGACAGGATAGGAGGTCGGAAGGGAGGTGGGTTGGAGTTGCTCGAACTGGAGACACCATCTTCTGTCAGAGGGAAGAATCAAGCGCCAGACGGAAGAATCATCCACCAACGCCCAGGATGCGAACTCCTCCGGGACCTTGTTCAGCTTCCAGTCGGAGTAGTTCTCTTTCCAGAAATTCACCCAAGCTTCACTGACGTTGTGTTTCACCCTATAATCCTCCCAGGCCTGCGAGCTAAGCTTTGGAGCTTTTCGACAAACTGATTCAGAGTGTCTTTCTTCTCTGCCGGGGACAGAATTAGCCAATTCTGCACCATGAATGCAATCTTCATCAGGAGGACCCCAACACTTCTCCAGACTGCATTCTGAAAACAGAGATCGTTCCTTAGTTTCCAGATACTCCAAAGAACAGCTGAAGTAACCATGTTACACACTAAAAACCTCTTATTACAAAGCCACAGATTACCGATAGAAAGGAAGTCTACACCTACATTAAGGCCAAGAGCCTCGGAAACCTCCACCCAAACCTGTTTAGCTACCACACACTCGAAAAAGAGGTGATGGACTGTTTCCCTCTCGTTACAGAAAAGACAGGAGTTATCGTCTAGGGGTTTTCTCTTCTCAACATTGTCCCTAGTTAGAACCTTATTTTTGGAGAGCAACCAAAGGAAGAAATGAACTCTGTGTCACACCCGATTTCAAGAAGAAACCAGATGCATCTCATATATACGCCAGGATCAAATTCACACACATATGATAGACGATACAAGTGTATGTCCAAAATAATATCGTAACGAAAGAGATTATTAAAGTACTTTATTACACGACCGAAAGTCTTAATCTTAAGCAAACAAATGAACGTCTTTAACTAGCAGCGAAACTTCAACTTCACAGGCAGATGACTGGGAGACATACGCCTAGAACTCCTCGAAGTCTTCAGGTAACTCTGGACAATTATCTTGTTTTGAGCAGCATTGATTTTAATAAAGCAAGCGTGAGTACACTTATGGTTGGTACTCAGCAAGTGGAATAAATTATATGACATGCAAGGCCAAATTCAAGAAATAGCTGACATGGTTTGACTGCGATAAGCACTTTTAGTTGGTCAAGTTTTATTTAGCAAGCATTAACTAAGTGCTAGTATATACCTTAAACCCTTAAGTAAATAAAAGAGATAAGTAACAACAACATAAAATAAAGAACATCAATTTAGATTATCTTCAAGTTTAATTATCATGTGAGGGGCCAAGCAGCTCTTAACCGTGAGCACGGCTGATATATCAGTTTTCACTCTGCAGAGGTTGTACACTTTACCCACAACTCGTGTTCCCTTGATGCCCGGGTTTGCAAGGCCCTTAAACACTTCCGAGGTGAGTGGCAGGGATTCACTACGAGGCCTTTACAAAGATTGCCTAACTTGCAATGGTCTGCTAAGGTTTCAGGCCGCAGTGGTCATAACCCTCCCTAATGAGGAAGACGCCTTAACCAGGATCATATCTAAGCCTCAAGAGGGCCAAGCTATACCCCATCAACGCACTCCCCTCTTGCCCTTTTGGTAAGACCATTATAAGCTAAAGTTTCTAATTAATTAGTCAAGACCAGAGCCATATAGTATTGTGGTTGCACTATTTTCCTGGGTGGTTCTCCATATTCCAATTAAAGTAATGATCTTATGATTATCTCCATAAAGTATTCCAGAACATGAAGTAAGTGTAGCACTGTTTCCAAGTTAACCAATCATAGTATAAGTAGATGAGCAACTAGCATAGCTACAACATAAAGTAAAACAACCAAGGTTTAATCAAGGAAGTACAATAGAAACTAGACACGTCCTTAGTTTGGGATCCATCATATTATAGATACATGCATGCACATAAAATAAAGGTGTGTATTAAGATTATTTGGACCGAAGTATGATCAAGGACCACTTGCCTTCCTCCAATAGTTGTTGTTGCTCAACGGTGTCTTCACAGCCTTGGTCTTGCAGATCCTCGAACTGCGCACCGTCTATCGCACCACACAAGTGCATACAAACGAGCAAGTACAACAAATAAGAAATAATACACCAAACAATGTAAACAGAACAAAACAAGGTTATAAAGCTACTGTACACATCACAAGGATCGTGTGGGCGCAAGAATCGATGAAAATGAAGTTAAAACGGAGAAGTCATGGCTAAAACGTGGTTTCAGGGGCTTATTTGTAAAAAATTTAAAACTAAAAGGGCTCTGACCGAAGAAACCGAGGGCTAAAACATAAACAAACCTTAAATCTAGGTTTAACTAAAAAACAGAGGGATTTGGATAGTGGGTTATATTTTAGGAAAGTCTAGGGGTTAAAACAGAAGAAAAAGGACTTTTTTGCAAATACTTTTGAACTAGTATGGACTGCGGGTTGATTTCATAAAAGTAGAGGGGCTCTTTTGCAAAAATGCCTAGGGTTGACCGGTATTGGGCTGTTTGACCCCGGTCTAGATCTGATTTAGACCATGGGATCTAGATCTAACGGCGACGGCGGGCAGGCGGCGCACGGCGGTGCATGACGGCGAGCCGCGATGTGCTTGCTAGAGAATCGCGTAAACGCGATTTCGGCCATGTCTTTGACTCGGGTTTGGCCTGGTAGAGAGAGAGGGTGACGGGGAACGCGCCTAGGGGCTCGGGACTGGCGCGCGGGCCCGGGAAAGTGGCGCGCCACGGCGGGGCGGCCCAGCGGCGCTCCGGCGCGGGAAGGTGAGAGAGGGAGAAGGGAAAGAAGGGCGGACTGGTCCTCACCACGTCCCGGAGCTTCGACGATGGCTGGGCCACATGGGAGAAAAGGAAGGGAGAACAGAGAAGGGAAAGGAGAGAGAAGGAGAGAATTGGGCGGAGCCAAAAGAAAAAGGGAGAGAGGAAAAGAAAAAGAAAAGAAGGGGTTTCTAAATTAAAAAGAGATACACTCCTATTCATTTGAATTTAATTTTAAAATTTAAATTTAATTGAAAACAAACAATAAAATAAATGCAGTGCGATATGAGAATGCACAAGAGCTATTTTTCTTATATTTCTTTTTATAGCTAAGTAAATTATTTTTAATTCACGGTAAATGTTCTAAAATCAAAAGAACTTGGATAAAAACCTTATGGTTCTTGCAAAAATCTAGTAAAATTTATTTAGGCTCCTAAATTGAAAATTAGGGTGTTACACTCAGGGAGAGATGCAGAGCTACCAAACTGCAGGAACATGAACCGGGAGAACACCTCTAAAATTAATGGCCTTATAGAGGGACTGAGAAGAGTAGACACCATTGCTGGTAAACGGCCACACTAGGCTATCCTCCTCCTCTGATGCCAGTTGGACTACCTCCAACTAGACATCCATAAGCTACTGGTTAACCGTTCTCCTAAACGTGCATTTGAGGTTGGTTCCATCCCAGAGCTCAGCTACAGTCCCCATTTTCTCAATAACTATATCATACAACGGCCAGAATTGTATAGCCAGATTAGAGGTTCCTAACCAATTATCCTCCCAAAAATCTCACTTTCTTCCCATCACCTATCTTCAATCTGAAACCCATCCTTGCTGCCTGGGCAGCACACATTACTCCTTTAAAGAAGACAGAAGCCCCCACAGAGCTACTACAAAACAAATTGGGATTTTTGGTATTGTATTTGAAGTCCCACACCTCTTTCCAGAGTTTGTGATCTTCAGAATAGAACCTCTTAATCCAAGATCCTAGCAAGCACAAATTGAGGTCTCTCAAGTTTGGCACACCTAAGCCCCCATATTCCTTACACATTTTTATAGTTTCAATATTTGCTAGGTGGTACCTTCTTTTATCCAATGAATCATCCCACAAACAGTTAGCCAACTGAGTGTTAATTACCTTCAAGGCCCACTTGGGAAACTTAATGAAGGAGAGTAAGTAGACAGGAATGCTGGATAAGCAAACTTTGACTAAAACCAGTCTTGCTGCTTGAGAGAGAAGCCTCCCTCTCCAGCTAGCAACTGTTTTCAAAATTTTATCAACTATAGGCTGGATATCCTCTCTCTTAAGTTTATCATAGTGAAGAGGGACACCTAGGTATTTTAGTGGCAAAGCACCTAGAGGACAGCCAAAGAAGTGAGACACTTGATGAGCATCACCTTCCTCTAGGTTCAAAGGCACAATCTCACTTTTATAAAAGTTAATTCTCATTCCTGGATCTGCTCAAACCAATTTAGACAGCCTTTCAGGATCCTAAGGTGTGTGGGTTCCCTACTGGAAAAGATAATAGTGCCGTCAGCATATTGAAGGGAGATGATCCCATCTTCCCTTAAGTCAGTAAGCAGACCCTCAATCATGCCCGCGCTAGCTGCATTGGGCAGCATCCTAGATAGAGCATCTCCCACTAGGTTGAAGAGTAAAGGGGAAATAGGATCTCCCTGTCTCAGCCCTTTCCCGGTTTAAAGTAAGAACTCTCTTCACCATTTAGGTAGACACCTATAGAGCCATTGACTACCAGAAGTTTAATCCAACTTATCCAAGTAGGATGAAACCCTCTAGACATCAAGACCTCAAACAAAAAGTCCCAGGTAACCCTATCATAAGCTTTTTCGTAGTCTAATTTAAGAAGCACCCCAGGTTGGCCACTAACAGCGAGGCTATGGTCTAGTTCATGTGCAACTACTACACTTTCCAAGATGTACCTCCCCTTAATGAAGGCACTATGGTTATCCGAGATCAGTCTCTGTGCTACCTTTCCTAGCCTCAGGGTGAGCACTTTTGAGAAAATCTTAAAGCTGCAATTAATAAGGCTGATGGGTCTAAAGTTCTTCATGTTACTAGCTTCCTCCACTTTGGGGATGAAAGTTATCATAGCATAGTTAAGACTATAGAGGTCTAAATTACCCCTATGGAAATCCGCAAACTTGTCCAACAGGTCAGCTTTCACTATGTCCTAGACTTTGTGGAAGAAGAGAAAACTAAAACCGTCCAGGCCCGGTGCTCCTTCAGCATAATAGCTGAAGACCGCAACTTTCACTCGTCCTCAGTAAAAGGGGCACACAACAGGTAATTTTCAGCTTGGGTTACTTTATCATCAGAATCCCAAAAATTAGGGCTAAGGGAAGCGTCCCCTCTATCCTCTCTAGCAAACAGCTTTTTGTAGAAATCTACTGCAATTTTCATCATACCCTGATGGTCATGAACCATGCCCATGGGCCCTTCTAGCTGATCCACTCTCTTTTTCCTGCTACACTGGTTAGCTACCGCTTGAAAATAAGCTATATTCCTATCCCCCTCCAAAATCTCTCTATCTCTAGATCTCTGGCCGATCTTAATCTCCTCAAGAGCCTACATTTTCTGCAACTCCTCTGAGAGCCAAGAAAATCTCCCTCTCTCTTCTTCATTTAAAATTCTAGCTTCACTAGCCCTATCTAAAGAGTTATACTCAGTAGCTAACTCAACCTTGGTTCTATTCATTTGAGCCACCTCATTGGAGGCCCACCCCCTAATGGTTTTCCTTAGGTTCCTAATTTTCAGTTTCCATTTGGCCATACTACTTTTCTCATTACAGGGTATTGTCCAAGAATTTTTCACTACAAGAATTTTTCACTATCTCTAGGAAAGCATCTTTTTCTAACCACCACTTCTCAAACCTGAATTTCTTTTTACCAAAGAACACATTATTACCAGTATCTAACAGCAGGGGGGTGTGGTCACTAGGGAGTCTATCTAATGCCTTCACTCTAGCTAAAGGGAAGGCAGCATCTAGATCTGTGCTGACAAAAATTCTGTCAATTCTAGCCAAAACAGGAATCTCTTGATTATTAGTCCAAGTATAAAGCCTATTATGAGATCAAGTTCAATGAGGGCCCATTTGCTTTTCCAAGCATTGAAGGCCTCAGTCCATCTAAAGTTAACTCTACCATTACTTTTGTTAGCAGCCGATCTCACTAGATTGATATCACCACCCACTAAAACTGGACCAACCCAGCTACTCATAATAACCTCTAGCTCATCTAGGAAACGCTGTTTACCTTCCTCGTAAGGAGAATCATAAACCACAACAAGTTTCCAAAAGAAGCCAAACTTCTTAACAGTAAGGAACACACTAACAGAGAACTCTAAAATATATTTAACACCCATATTAAACACCTCAGCATTGGCCCCTACAAGGATTCCATCAGCAGAGCCACTTGCTGGAAGAAATTCCCAGTTAGAAGGAGCGTTGCCTGTCAGAGATCTAAGGAAACCAGCGGTAAAGGAACTCTTTTTGGTTTCTATAACGTCTAAAAAGTCAGCATGAGATTCCCTAACCCTACTAACTAATGCAGGGATCCTTCCAATTAAACCTAAACCTCTAATATTCCATAGAAGACCTATCATTTACACTTCTTTCTATTAAAATTTTTCCTACCCCTATTTAAGAGCTCCTCACTGGGATTGCCATCCACAGCAAGAGTTTCAGAGGTGCCAGAGAAGCCTCCCTGCACCTTCATACTTTCCACGTTAGGGACCTGCCCCCCTAAGCAGGTATTTGGAACTTTATCTAATTGCTGTTTACCTAAGCTAGAAGAGGAAGAGATTCTAGAGGGAGCTTCCTGTCCCTCTACCTCCTCCAAAACAGAATCCTGCTTATCCAAACAGTTGTCTATATTTTTACAGAAACTATGTGTACAGCTATTAGAAAAGGAACTATCTCTATCTTTATCCAAGGAGATCATATTTTCTAACACTTTACTACCAGAAAGATCAAGGCCAATATGGCCAGCAATGGAACAAAAATCAGAAGTATCAAGAGGTGGAATTTTACTAGCTTTCTTACCTTTCTTGCCTGGCAGATCATTCACTTCCTTGAGATCCTGCGCCCTCTGGAGCATGGTTCTGTTATCATTAGGATTCCTCTTGCTTTTCCTCTCTACCTGAATAGGGCCCCACTTAACAGTTTTCTTCATTTTCAGAGAAGCACCTTCAGATTCTGGGACAGTAATGCCCTGACTCTTCAGATTCAAACCACCCTGATGTTCTGAGTTGTCTTCTGAGTTGTCCCTCATAACACTCTCAGATATGCTGTGAACCCAATCTGATGGCAGGTTCATAGGTTCATAGGTTCATCTTCTCCATCAGCAATAGAGATAACCTCCTCTAACTCATCATCCATATCACCCAGTCCCATGGCATGCAAGAGATTGATGCAGTCAGGGAACTTATTCTGAAAACCGAAGAAACCAGCACATTTGTCCTCATGGCTTCTGCACAGGCTCCTCCTCACAGACTTGCCCTGGCTATTTTGGCTCTGTTTCCCAGTCCCTTCAGAAGATTTGCCACCTGAATTATCCCCAGTTTCAGGGTCCTCCCCATTCTTTGGGTCCTCCAATTCAGGGTCTTTCTCTAACTCTGGATCACTCCCAAGCAAATCATCAGTATCAAAGTTTTCTTCATCCTCACCTTTCTCTTTATCACCTCCATCGGGGACTTCCCCTTGACCTTGTTCCACACTTTCAGCCTTAAAGCTGATGAGGTCTGTAGGGGGATCTTCTGTGGGTCTTTGTACCTCAGCTTCATCCTAACCATGCTGAAAAAATTTGAGAAAAGAGATTGCCAATCCACTTCTACCAGCCTTCCCAAACTTGAAGCAATTTCCTTGAATGTAATCCATTCACGTGACCCAGGTAAGATCTAGCGTGGCCCATCATGCTTGCTTCTTTTTCTTCTTCTCGCTCACGTGGAAACCCAGTAGCAACTCCTTTCAGACTAGCCCAAACTACTTTTCCTCTATCTGTCTTGTCTCATCAGCTTGCGAGGCCCGAATGCACGGCTGTTGTATATGGAGCGGTAGCTCTTCTGAATTCTGATGCATGCATGGCATGCAGGACGCAAGCCCGCAACCATGTCTCGTGTCAGTCTGACAAAATGCAACTTGCTCCGTTTTCGTTCGGCGGAGCAGTCTAGCGCAGCACGGAGGCCGGAGGGAGGACATCATGTCACCTCCGATGCAGAAAGACGCGAAGCTAATTCTGCGATCGCTCGCTAGGATCGTAGCGAGCGATGCAGACACGCACCGGCGGACTGCACGCATGTGCGCTCGCGTTCAACACGTGGGACCGTGGGATCTATTTTCCTTTTCCATTTTTTCTTTATTCAATCATTTTTATACTGTTATTGCTTACGTGTATATTGTTTATGTCTGAAAATTATGTGTGTAAATTACATGTATAAGTTAGCTAACAACATTTCTCATGGAAGTTGTGACAAAAGTTACATGTATAAGTTACATATAACATGAAGTTGTGATACAAAATTATCAAGTGAGAACATGTTGTGAAAAAATTATGTGTGCAAGTTATACGTATATATTGTCATTTGAAATTTGTTCCTAGAAGTTATAGGTATATCATGTGTAAGTCCTAAAATGTTATGCTACAAAATTATTCCGTAAGAAGTTATCAACAAGAAGTTACGTGTCTAAATTATGTATATAGATTAATATATTCCAAAAATAGAAGTTGCAGGAATTAAAACTTTCCAAAATTGGAAAGTTAGGGAGAGCACAGTGACAGTCGGGTATCGATCGCTGAAAAGCGTCTGAGCACACGCCCACGAATTAAGGGTCCCTGCAGCAAGAGAGCGTGGGGGATCATGGGAAGCTCGCATGCCGGGGTGCAAATGGTACGGATAGTCCGTATTTTGAGTCCGGAGAAGTTTGCAGGGGTTTAGATCCATCCATTCCTGAGTGCGGATATTCGGTGTTCAAGTCTGTTATATTTGGTGTCGACATCGAAATTCGAATCTGATAAAAAATAATTATTTGTATTCGTATCCATAGATATAGGATAATCCAACGGTCCGTGATTTCCTAGTGGTCTCCAATCGATCGAGGCTAAGCCCGGGGAGAGGACATGGATGCGGAGCCCGGATACAGATGTTCCCATAGTGGCACGGAAGGAAATCTGGGGCTGTCTTCTTAACGCGCGAAGTCAGGCGGCGCTATCGCAGAAGCGTTTTTTTGAACGGGCGGGGCGCGCGCGGTGATTTTGTGGGCCGGCGATTTCGCGTGCCGGTGACGTCATAGGCCGAACCATTTCAGATCCTTTCAAAACTATTTCAAATGTTCTTCACCATTCGGACTCGCTTCAAACTATTAAGAATGTTCCGTTCTTCACCATTCAGAATTGTTTGAAACATTTCAAAATATTTGAAACACTTTTAACTGTTCGTAAAATAATCGAAAAAGTTCTGCAGCATTCATAATTGTTTGGAACTCTTCAGATTGTTCCGAATCTTATAGAAAAATGTTTTATTCCAGGATCCATTAGCAGTTATTCGGAACATTTCAAAAATATTTTGTTTTCTTCCAGAACTTTTGAAACAATTTTAAAAGTTGCAAAAGTAATGCAAAAAGTTCTGCAACATTCTGATTTGTTTGAATATCCCCAAAAAAATGAACTGATCATCAAACATTTCGTTGACCGTCCTAGTCAACACGCTGCAGAAAACGCGAAACGGATAGTACAACGGGCGTGGGAGGAAAGCCTTCTGCGATGGTACGGCGTGCAGAAGCGCGCGCGATGAATAGACGCTGCGGGAAATCTTGTCGCCGGATCCTCAGAGAAAGTTAACAATGTTTTCTTATAGCAAAACAAGTCATTTGCAAATCAACCTTATAATTTACTGGTGGTCATTCTGAAACAAAACGATGTTCACTTTGTTTTTTTAAATAAAAACGTTGTTCGCTGGATCTATAAAACAACGCCAACCGACGAAAACAGGCAAGGAACAAGAACTTTTTTTATTTCAACCCTTTCTAATTTAAAATATTAATAATAGCACGTGCAAAGCTAAAAATTTATGCAATAGCCTGTGACTAAGGGCATGTTTGGCATAGCTTTAGATGAACTCCACCAACTCCAACCAATTTTCTAGTAGAACACCCTAGCTCCAAAACTCCATGGAGCTCCCCCAACTCTGGAGCTGTAGTGCAAATGGGCTTGGAGTTTTGGAGCACCTCTTTTGCAGCTCCAAAACCCTAAAATGGACCAAGACATGGAGTTCTGGGTTAATTACCCACCAATGCCACCCATTACACAAAAAAATGTTTCGTTTTCCTTTTTCCCCGAGCCCCCCTCCCCTCCGGTACACTATCCTCGCGCACCTTCTCGTGAGCACGCAAGGCAGCTGCCACGGGCACCTGCCGAGCGCCACCCATCTTCCCGTCTGTCGTGCGCTGCCCACCTCCTTCCCCAGCTGCAGTGTGCCGCCCTCATTCTTCCCCTGTTGCCGTGGGGGCCCCTGCACCCCTCCGTCAGCCCCTCCTCCTCCTGCTGCTGTGGTGGCCCCGCCGAGGGCTGCTGCCGCCGCTGCCTCATCCCTGCGGCCTCCCTCCCCGCAGCTCCCCGCCACCGCTGCCGGCGGCCCCTTCCTCCCCGGACTCTCCCTTTCTTTCTTCCCCTCCCGCGCCACATCGATGGAAGCGTGTTGCTGCTTGTCCTCGTCGGCGCCCATCCTCGCCGCAGCGTCGGCGACGGTGGTGGTGGTGGGCAGGAGGGCGTCGGCGCACCCGCTCTGCGTGTCGCCCTCCATGTGTCTGCTGCTAGGCCTCATCGCCAAGGACCGGTCCCCCACAGGGTTCCTCGGGTCTGGGCTCCGCGTCAACCACGCGCGTGGGGTGTGCCGCGATGCCCTAAGCAAGGCTGGGCCCGCTCTACTATTGACGCTTGTTATGGACCAAAAATGTGCGTTAACTTGACCACAAATATATACACATGCTACTAATAAAACCCCTACATTCCACGTGTCCTTGGAGAAAACTATGTATGCAGGAATTTGACTGGAAAAGAAGGAGAAAATATACCCTTTGATCCAAGGAGAAAATCCTCAACCAATCATGCGCCGCCACGTAAGCATCACATGGATTGAAGGCCCCACAACCGAAGCAAACTGACTTAACTTTAGCCCTATCATCAACTAGAGGCATAAGGGCCCACTAGGCAGTGACTCAACCGAAGACGAGGTCGGTTGGTGCCTAGCCCAGGTCGACCGAACTCATGGTTCGGCCAAACTAGGAAGAGCAGAACCGCCTTACTCCTTCCACGTGGCGCCTTGACATCACTCCCCAATGTTGATTCCAAGTGAACTCTACTATTTTGCCGGCCGAGAGGAGCTGTGACAAGCTTATAAATACAAGGGGGGTCCCTCTAATTGAACACACCAAGATGTAGTCTCCCTCTTCTTTGTAAAGCTTTCTAGGCTAGTGGAGTGTAGGTGAAGTGTAATACTTCAAGGTCTTCTAGTCTTCATGAAGATTTTGGTATGGTCTTGTTATGTAACGACTTCAAGTTTAGTAATAAAGTTTATTTCCTTATCTTAGCTTATCTTTGGTTCACATGCTTATGGTTAGTATGTGGTCCTTTATAGTTCATGCATGAATCACGTACCTTGCATGTTTAGACGTGGTAAGACATCTATGCCACGGCAACGGGTTCATCACTCTTAACTGGGCGCTCTATAACTAAGGATCCTGATAGAGACGGATGTCCTTGCGCGAGGCTAGAGTGGTAATCGTTAATGCAGACGTGGTGTCTGGGTTAAAGGTTACATTTGAATGTTGTCCTATCCCATGGTTAGATGAGGTAGGCGATAGGTGGTGACATCCCTGTTCGTCCTGCGTAACCCTCCCCGTTCGAATAGTGGCGGTAGGAGGTCCATAAAGTAGCTGAGTTGGCTAGCGGCTCCTCTGCCAGTCATGTGCGGTTCTTCCGGTAGTGCCTGGGAGCATAGAGCCTGATCCTAAACATGTGTATGTGTACGTGTATACAGGTATGAGCTATGCTTGCTTAGATAGGAGGAAATCTTTATATGCCCTTGAGCGCTCTCATCTCTCTCCAATCCTAGTTATCTCTATACGAGTAGATATATCTTGTGTCACACTACCTCTCAACTATATTATCATTTACCCTGCCTAGACTTTGGACATTTAATCATGATACTCTCATAAACTTAATAACTCTTTAAACCACCGCCTTCCCTACGGAAATATAAATACGACACCCGAGATTACTCACGGGAAAAATGCTACAACGATATTCCGTGCGCTTGCGGACTTATCTGCGACGTAAGAAATACCTTTGGTGTTTGTGGTGCCTTCACCTGGGACTAACGATCTTTGTGATGATGCTACCAAACGCCAATAAGCATTTTTGGTGCCATTGCTGGGAAGGCACATGTTAAAAAATTTATTAATGTTCTGGAATTTATCTATGATTGGTAGCTGTCACACTCGGTTTTAAGGACAAAACCGAATGCATAACTATATGTATACCAGGATCAAGTTCCATACATATAGTGACTTCATCAGTGAATAATCAGCAACAGTATCACGAAAAGAGAATTAAAAGACTATAAAAGATTATCAGAGTTATACAGCTTATTCTGGAAACAAAGGCTTCAAACTTCACAGCCAATCGACCGAGGGTTGCGTAGGCCTAG
This sequence comes from Panicum miliaceum, assembly GCA_032594955.1. Taxonomy (NCBI): domain Eukaryota; kingdom Viridiplantae; phylum Streptophyta; class Magnoliopsida; order Poales; family Poaceae; genus Panicum; species Panicum miliaceum. The sequence goes on along the minus strand of CM064072.1, from coordinate 24,900,784 downwards.
AACTCAGCATCATCTTCAACAAACTTCACATCAACTCTCTCTTCTGAGCAGTAATTATAACAAGCGTGAGTACAATTATGGTTGGTACTCAGCAAGTGTTGGGAATTATATGACATGAAGGCTAAAATTAAGGAAAGGCTGACTGGCTTACTGCGATAAGCAATTTTAGTTGGTCAAGTTTTATTAGCATTTGATTACTAAGGTATAAGTTCATACCAACCCACATTAAAAGAAATAGAAGAGATATAGTAGAAGCATGATCATAACCATAAATATATGGTCCACGATTTATTTCATCTTCAAGTTCAATTATCATGTGAGGGTCCAAGCCGCTCTTAACCGTGAGTACAGCTGATATATCAGTTTTCACTCTGCAGAGGTTGTACACTTTACCCACAATTCGTGTCTCCCGATTTTCCCGAGGTAGCTAGCCTCTTAAACACTTCCGAGGTGAGTGGCATGGGATTCACTACGACGTCTTTACAAAGATTCCCTAACTTATGACCATCCGCTAAGGTTACAGGCCACAGTGGTCATAACCCTCCCTAGTGATGTAGTACCTTAGCCAAGGACCATAAACAAAGCCTCCAAGAGGACCGGGCTATACCCCATCAACTCACTCCCCTCTTGCCCTTTCGGTAAGATCATCACAAGCTAAAGTTTCTAATTAATTAGCCAAGATCAGAGCCATATAGTATTGTGGTTGCACTGTTTACTTGGGTGGTTCTCCATGTTCCAATTAAACATATGATCTTGTAATTAACAATAAAGAGCATGAATATGGATAAAACAGGTGTAGCATCATCATTGTTGTCATCATGGTTATATATTATTCCCAAACTGGAACCAGTTATGGCAACTAAGCAATAGCTACCCAACAAGAAAGATAAAACCCAGGTTGACAAGGAATGATCATAAAGACTAGGCATATCCTTAATTAGGATCCATCAAAATTAGGATACATGCATGCATAAGGAAAAATTTATATTTATTGTGATTATTAGGATAAAAGAATGATCAAGGAAACACTTGCCTTTCTTCTAGAGAATAGCTGCTCATAGTCTTCATTTCTTGTTCTTGAAACTCTTAATCTTCAAACTCTTCGATTGCGCTCCTACTAACGTCAAACGAGCGTCGGACCAAAGCACAACAACAAACAAACAAACAAGAAGAACTAAGAACAACACACCAAATAAAAGGAAAGCTTAAAAAAATGTACTAAAGGATAAGGCTCGTTGCTATGGTTATGAGAACGCAAGAAACACGGAAAACGGAGGTACGGTCGAAAAAAAACAACTTTCGAAAGATTTATATTATAAAAAAAAAATAAAATAACTATAAACTTCATTTATTTTAATTGATAAACAAATGTCAGATATTTTCATCACTGATAAGCATACTTAGTATGTCACTGACATGAAACAAGGTAAGAAGTCAGAACAGGAAATCAATAGTGAAGTTCCACAAAAGCTAGCTAGTCTGTGTCTTATCATGGATTTTTCAATAATTCAATCAGCATGTGTTCAGAATCACTTCCAGGAACTCAAAAACCAAAAGGAACTACATGGGTCTGATAGTGACAACAGGCAGTACTGCAAGTAGGTAGTAGCACCAAGCACTCCCTGAAAAATAAATTTTCCATTTAATCAGTAAAGTGCAGACAAGGATAAATTCTATCTACCTTCTGAAGTTCAATATGGAAAATTAATCAAGGCCAAAAAATCATATATAACAGAGCAGCAAATGAATTGTTTACTATCTACCTTCTGTGCAAGGCACAAATCATTTTTATGGCTTCTATTAGTGGGTCAACCCCGGAGGGGTGTCCCTTCTGTCACTATAGAAAATCAAAATTTCTCTTTTGACGGTACGACGAAGGCTCATAGGGAAATGTAATTTCCTTGTCGGTTTCCTGCACTCACAAGAAAATGGTAATTTCCTTGTCAAGTTTTATAGAACTCATAGGGAACTACTAATTTTCTTGTTGGTTTATGTGCAACTCACAGGGAAATTGCGCCATTTGGAGTGAGGTGAAGAACATATGAATGGTTTACCTTTTTCATTTTAATCTGGAATTAAAATTTATAATTGGTATTTATCCCTCATATGAACTCCAAATTTGGTTGTTGTTTTTGTTAAATTTTTCTAAAATCAATATCTTTCGTTTAATGACATTTATTTGTATGATAATTGCTGTTTTTTGGATTTTTTCATATGGCCATATGGCTTGTTTTCTTCAACTTTAATAGAGAATATAAAAACACGTGTTTTACATAACAATTGCTAATATAACTTTATATTTTCTAATATAATGATAAATATATTATGTCAAAATTTGATGTGCATACAAGTTCGAAAATGTTATAAGGTATGCAAATCTCGAAGTTTGCCCTGAGTTATAAGAAACTATATAAGAGGTGTATCATTTTATGAAAAATATATTATCTTACTTTATTAAAATCATTTAAAGTTTATGTGGCAAGGGACAAAAATATGTTGCCATGTCAATTTTTAGAATTTTTTTGATCAAATTTATATATTATTGTAATTATTGTATGGTCATTTGTAGATAGAAGTTTGAATTTTTCCTAACAAACATTTGGACTTTTCATCTATTTTTAGGGTACGAGCTATAATGGAACAAAAGTCCTTAAACTATATTTTTGTATAACTTTTTGCATATTATTTGAGATACATGTAGTTCAAATTGTAGTTACTTTCAATAAACATACATAAAATCATTTAAACTATTGGAAATATATGCAGTCTAATATATGTGAAAAATTATTGATATATATAAAATTATTTTTTTGTGTCCCTTAAAAAAGATGCCTTAATTAGATGGAAATATAAAAAAACTAAATGGGCTAAATGATGGGCCGTTTTCTGGGTACGCATGAATAGCCCAAACTTTTCTACCCATCCATCGGCTTAGATTGTTTGTCATTGTTTCTCATTGTGTATAAAATCGAACCCTATCACTGCAAACCATAGACCTGTGCGTTCACTACATAAAAAAAAGGTTTTTAGGGCGGGTAAAATCGTAGAGGTGGGTGCAGTACCCGATCCTATTTCTCGCAGCTAAATTTAGCTATTTGTAGGAACGAATTAGGGCATGACCCGCCCTTACAAATTAATGGAAAAAAATCAGAAAAAATAAAAAGTAGCAAAATAAAAAAAAATAATATCCCTACCAACCAGCCACCACCACCACCCCCTACTACCGAGGTATTTTTTTGACGAAACATGCACACTTGCGTAAACCGGGGGTTCGAACCGCTTACCTCCAGCCTCGCCTGTATCCTCCTCTCCACCATACTACACAGTCACTTGTGACTCTATGGGGTGCTATTCTTTTATATTAATTCTGAAATTGATTTCTTGGGGCAGGTTATGCCATCACCCGGCCCTAGAAATCCATTTTTAAGGGCAGACGACGCCACCACCCGCCCCTAAATATATTTTTCTATTTTATTCCAAAAATTTATTTAAATCTTTACACATAGCAAAACAAATCAAAGAAGGTGAAACTTCTACACTATGGTTATTGTGAACTATAGCTAAAAAAATATACCAAGTATATTTCACTGTATATAAATATTAAGATTGTGGAAACCTCAAAATATGACTTAGTTGTATGACATACTGTATAGTCATAGCAATATGAGAATTTATAATAATTTTTTGGACTATTAAATGATCTTAAATGAAAAAGTTATTAACTACAAAGTTTTAGATCTTGTCAGCCTCTACAATTTTGGTATGAAGTTCAACTTCATCCGAGACCATATGAAAAAGTTATAAATTTTTTATGTGAAACTATTTGTAGGGTCGAGTCATGCCATCACTCACCCATAAAAATATATTTTCAGGGGCGGGCGACTCCATCCCACCCCTGAAAATTTATTTTTAGAGACGGGTGACGCCACCATGCAACCCTAGAATTGCCATCATTTCTTGGACGGGTGACGCTATCACCTGTCCGTAAAAATAGTAGCACTTTTAGGGACGCTTCTAGAAATATTTTTCTAAAATATTTTTCTATAAGCGGATCCGATGCTACATTAAGCGCGCTCCGTACGAGCGGCTTATGTTTTAACCCGCTTTGCTACACATTTTTTTAGTATGGTTGGCACCTCCGCACGGGCACCGCGCTCCGTACGAGCGGGTTATGTCCCGCTTTGCTACACATTTTTTTTTAGTATGGTTGGCACCTCCGCACGGGCCCCGGGCGCCCGCCCCGCGCTCCACCCATCAGCCGCCTCCCGCCCACCCCCTACATCCGCGGCGGCCGGCGGCTCTTGCTTCGCCGGCAGCTGGCGGCCGGCCGCCCCTGCGTCCAGGCCCCCACCTCCACCACGCACTCGTGCTCGGCCACCAGCCCACCGCACCGTCGGCGCGAGGCGCGCCTCCGGCCCGCCCGGCCGGCCGCCTCCGCTCCGGCTCTCAGCTCCCGTCCTCTCGCTAGGAGCTCGGGTCCTCGCGGCCGCGGGTCCTC